>CM042162.1:60309135-60341635 GCA_023376005.1 Doryteuthis pealeii
AGAAGTGGCTACCCAGCATCACCTGGGTAGAGGGGGGGGGGATTTTTTTAAAGTTAGTCTCAAAGATCAATTATTACTGAATAGTGAATTGGTTTCCCACAGGATGCCCCGTTAAAATCCCCACGTAAAAAACCTTGTGCTGATCTAGCCACTCTGAAAAGAAAAATTAATGTCTACTATTTACAACATTAAATACAAAAAAGAATCTTGTTATCCTTTAAACATTATTTTTTAATTATCTTCACGAATATAAATCAAATCTTCATTATTTTTGTTCAAAAATCAAAATATGATGATAGTGAATGTTTATATATACTAGCAAATATATGCACCCTTCAGGTGCAAGTATTTAGGTTTTGATGTAATAAAATATTGTTCAAATTAGAAACTATTTAGAAAATGATAAACTGAGGGGGTATAATCGAAAAATAGAACAGCTTTAAATCTAACTCTTCCATCATTTGCCATCACTCCCATCTTTCCTTTTTCCTAAGTTATCTATTTAGTTAGATTATGAATTATTTAATAAAATTACAGTTCTTTCGTCTGGTTTATGGATTTCTTTTAAGATTTATACCCGAGATTTTTGCTCAGATTCGTTAAGAGAAAACCAAACAATTAGAAATCAATAATACTAAGCATATATTTATTAAAATCAAATTCTTAATATCAATATGCAAATTAGCCTACTCGTTTACACTGTAAACCACTATTTTGTTGAATATATAAATATGCTTGTATGTTATTAGTATGTAGAACCAACAGTATTAATAAGGTATAACAATTTTATCAATAATTGAGGTTTAAATAAAAAATAAATTCATGGTGAATGTGATGTTCAATAACTAAGGGAATTGTGACTTGAGTAGTGATTTAGTTTCGGTTACAGACAGACAAACACACAATCTCCATTATAATAAGATTTACTTTGTCGTTAATTGTTTTACTTTCATAGTTTCCTCCGGACATACATACCAACTGCCCTTAAATCAGAAAGACCTAGATAGATAGATTATTATTATTTGTTTGTTATGTCTTCTTTGGGCATCCCACTTTTTTACTATCTTCTCACATCAACCTTTAAAAAAAACAAAGAGAAAATCTTTGGACAGAAAATATACAATACTAATAAAATATCAATATACAGATCAAATCTATTAAAGTAAAAAGAAAAGTAAAAGTAAAAGTTAAACACTTTGTAAAAAGTGTTTAACTAAAAAAACAGATACAGACTTAAAACCTTAACATAGTTGTTGCGAGATATCGTAATAAAAGAAATCAGAAAAGCCTAGTAAAAAAAAAAAAAAAAAAAGATTTCTCTTTTATTTTTCTCATTTTTTTATTTTATATATTTCCTACCTGTTTTTATCTTTATTCATAGAAGTAGTAGTAAAGTCGTCGGGGTGGCCTAAAGTCGGTATCAGCCAGTCAGCGAGGGAGTCTACTAGCACTAGACCAAGGAGATTTTTTTTTCGTCTTTATTCATAGTAGTAGTAGTAGTAGTAGTAAAGTCGTCGGGTAGCCAATCACGAGGGAGTCTGTCATCTTTTCACTAGCACTAGACCAAAGGAGTTTGCTTTTGCGTCCGAAGTGGAGCGCCACACCTACCATCAGCTCCTACTTTGACCGCACAGATCCCTGTACTACTCATACGCTGAGTTAGCAAGGGCTGTATCGAACCAATAACTTTGTGGTTCCTGGTTCTATACCAGCCCTCACCAACTCAGGTATGGTAGCACAGAATCTGTGTTGTAAAGTAAGTAGCTGCATGGTAGGTTGCGCCTACCTAGTGGTATGCATAATTATTATTTATTACAGTCTGTATCTAAAAAAATGGTAAGTGGCCATAGTGTATTAGCTGGACACAAGGAGTCTATCCCTTTTCACTAGCACTAACCAGAGAATGTTTGCCTGAGGTGACACCAGCACCTATCATACTAATTACTACTTACTACTACGCTTACTACTACTATGAATAAAGATACAAAAACAATTTGCCTTGGTCTAGCTAGTGAAAGGGATAGACTACCTACGCAGTCTGGCTGATACCGACTTTAGGCCACCCCAACGACTTTACTAACACTACTACTATGAATAAAGATAATAGAAAACAGGAGGAATAATATATAATCTTGCTACTCATACAGTGAACACACGTGTGATTGGCTGTAATTAATAAAAGAAATTGTATCCATTTCTTTTATATATATATATATATATATATATATATATATATATATATATATATTATATTATAATTAATTAAACTTATTGGTAAACCTTGAAATAAGAAAAAAACTCCAAATAGTTTGATTGTAAAAATATACTACCAAACTTCACCTGGGGAAAAAAATGGAAAAAAGAAAAGACCAAGAGGATCATACCAACCAAAAATAATCGGTTAATACTATAACACTTGGCCAAAAGAAAAAAAATTATATATATATATGAAAAATATATATAAAAACCACTAGGATTATCTAAATCTAAAAAGTAAAAAGTGCTCAATACCTAAGTAGAGCAAATAATAAAGTTAAACCTAATAAGTCAGATATACCTACTAACAGTCAGATTCTTGCCCTGATGAGCTACTAAGGAAAACTGTTAGTAGGTATATCTGACTCATTAGGTTTAACATTATATATATATAAATATATATTTGTAGTAATGAGTATCATTCCATGTGTAGTTTAACTGTAGTGATACAGGTAGACCACAGTGAGAGCTCAATGTGCCTAGTACCAGTAAGGGGGTGGACAGAGTAATATATAGAATAAATTAAAGAAAAATTAGGGACAAAAATTAAGGACAAAACAATGAAGCAAAATTTAAGATTTTAAATTTATTATATATATATATATATATATATATATATATATATATATATATATATGTATGATATATATATACATATATATAGTATATATATAATTATATATATATATATATATATATATGTTTTTTTCCGTAGTTAGGATCTTTCCACGTGTGGTTTAACCAAGCTGATGCAGGTAGATCATAAGGAAGCTCAATGTGCCTAATACCAGTGAGTAGAAGGACAGAGCAAGATATTTAGTAAATGAAGAAAAAACTCTAAACTTGCTTCATTACAATAATTTATTTTAAATTTATTAAATACGGTTGAAATAAATTATTGTAATGAAGCAAGTTTAGAGTTTTTTCTTCATTTACTAATATATATATATATATATATATATATATATAATATATATAATTGTATAATGTTATTGTGTATATTAATTAAATGGTGGAATTAACACAAATTCAGCTTGCCTATATATAAAGAACAAGTATATTTCTTTTGATAGATTTTAACATTTTTGTTAATTGTTCACTTTTAATAATAATGTACTCGACTCTTGATTGACTCTTAACGCTTGAAATTTGTACGTACAAATGTTTATTTTATTGTTACATTGGAAATAGTAAAAAGAAAATAATGTCTTTTTTTAAACCTAAGCGAATATAAGATATTTTATTTTTGAAAAGTCATTTATATATTTTGTAAAACGGTGTGAATTAAGAATTTAATGTCCATAAAAAACACACATGGTAAAAAAAATCTCCCCACTTATTGTACAGTAGGTACCACCAATTTTACCCTGTGAAATTTACCCCCCCCCCTTATATTTAACACAGTGAAACTTGCAGAAAAATTAATATTTTCTTGAAAAAAAAATTTTCCGGAAGAAAAAAAACATTAAACAAACTCCTAATGATTTTTTACAAAATTTTCAACTTACGGAAATAATGAAAATTATGATTGAAAACAATGTTTTCATTTTTGCACTGTTAAATCAACTGAAATTAATCAACTAATTTAGAAATTAATTGGTAATAAATACTAGATTTAAATTAGATTTGAAAAAAAAAGAAAAGAAAAAAACTTAACCAAATTTAAAATGCTTTCACTGAATTTTCAATTCAATAAATTACTCCTAATTTGAGTTTAAATATAAATAGATTACGTTAGTTCTCCATGAAAAAGTATGATTTCTCTTTAATTTTTATTCTCCTGGCTGGTAAAATTTTTCTTTCCCTTCTAAGATATATAATAAAAATCCAGTCTGATATCAATTTTGAAGCTGTATATGAAGCTTTTTGCAATAGATTAACCTGGTCTTACTATTAAGTAATGAGAAATTCCATTATATTTTATTACTAGAAGTGGCTACCCAGCACCGCCTCGGCAGAAGGGGAATCCTGGTGTATTGATTTATTTAATTTTTTAGATTTATAAAAAAAGATCCAAGCTGTGCTACTCATTAGCTGAGTTGGTGAGAGCTAGTATCGAACCAGAACCCTGTGGTTCCAAAGCAGATACTTTATTATATAATAATGAAATTTATTGTGTACAGTGCTCAGGTGCACCACAACTCATCAAAGTCTCATGTAAATGCTGGACATTTTTAAGTAGAATGTCAATGCTATATCTATGTATATTTAAATTCTTAAATATCTTTGAATATAAATCAATGCTTCATAATTTTTGCCCAAAAAGCAAGAACTGGTGATATTTAATGTGTATA
This sequence comes from Doryteuthis pealeii, assembly GCA_023376005.1. Classification (NCBI taxonomy): domain Eukaryota; kingdom Metazoa; phylum Mollusca; class Cephalopoda; order Myopsida; family Loliginidae; genus Doryteuthis; species Doryteuthis pealeii. The sequence goes on from CM042162.1 coordinate 60,313,686, forward strand.
TATATTTCCTTTGTCGTTAATTGTTTTATTTTCATAGTTTCATCTGGACATACATTTATACATACATACATACAAACTGTCCTTTATATATGTAAAAGAAGCGGTTACCCAGCATCGCCTGGGTAGAGAGGGGGATTTTTTTAAAGTTAGTCTTACAAATCAATTATTACTGAATTGTGAGTTGGTTTCCCACAGGATGTCCCATTAAAATCCCCACGTAAAAAGACCTTGTGCTGATCTAGCCACAATGAAAAGAAAAATTAATGTCTACTATTTACAACATTAAATACAAAAAAGAATCCTGTTATCCTTTAAACATTATTTTTTAATTATCTTCACGAATATAAATCAAATCTTCATTATTTTTGTTCAAAAATCAAAATATGATGATAGTGAATGTTTATATATACTAGCAAATATATGCACCCTTCAGGTGCAAGTATTTAGGTTTTGATGTAATAAAATATTGTATCAAATTAGAAACTATTTAGAAAATGATAAACTGAGGGGGTATAATCGAAAAATAGAACAGCTTTAAATCTCACTCTTCCATCATTTTCCATCACTCCCGTCTTTCCTTTTTCCTAAGTTATCTATTTAGTTAGATTATGAATTATTTAATAAAATTACAGTTCTTTCGTCTGGTTTATGGATTTCTTTTAAGATTTATACCCGAGATTTTTGCTCAGATTCATTAAGAGAAAACCAAACAATTAGAAATCAATAATACTAAGCATATATTTATTAAAATCAAATTCTTAATATCAATATGCAAATTAGCCTACTCGTTTACACTGTAAACCGCTATTTTGTTGAATATATAAATATACTTGCATGTTATTAGTATGTAGAACCAACAGTATTAATAAGGTATAACAACTTTATCAATAACTGAGGTTTAAATAAAAAATAAATTCATGGTGAATGTGATGTTCAATAACTAAGGGAATTGTGACTTGAGTAGTGATTTAGTTTCGGTTACAGACAGACAAACACACAATCTCCATTATAATAAGATTTACTTTGTCGTTAATTGTTTTACTTTCATAGTTTCCTCCGGACATACATACATACCAACTGCCCTTAAATCAGAAAAACCTAGATAGATAGATTATTATTTGTTTGTTATGTCTTCTTGGGCATCCCACTTTTTTACTATCTTCTCACATCAACCTTTAAAAAAAACAAAGAGAAAATCTTTGAACAGAAAATATACAATACTAATACAATATCAATATACAGAGCAAATTCTGTTAAAGTAAAAAGAAAAGTAAAAGTAAAGTTAAACACTTTGTAAAAAGTGTTTAACTAAAAAACAGATACAGACTTAAAACCTTAACACAGTTGTTGCGAGATATCGTAATAAAAGAAATCAGAAAAGCCTAGTAAAAAAAAAAAAAAAAAAAAAAAGATTTCTCTTTTATTTTTTTCTCATTTTTTATGATTTTGATATATTTCCTACCTGTTTTGTATTATCTTTATTCATAGAAGTAGTAGTAAAGTCGTCGGGGTGGCCTAAAGTCGGTATCAGCCAGTCAGCGAGGGAGTCTACTAGCACTAGACCAAGGAGATTTTTTTTTTCGTCTTTATTCATAGTAGTAGTAGTAGTAGTAGTAAAGTCGTCGGGGTAGCCAATCAGCGAGGGAGTCTGTCATCTTTTCACTAGCACTAGACAAAGGAGTTTGCTTTTGCGTCCGAAGTGGAGCGCCACACCTACCATCAGCTCCCTACTTTGCCGCACAGATCCCTGTACTACTCATACGCTGAGTTAGCAAGGGCTGGTATCGAACCAATAACTTTGTGGTTCCTGGTTCTATACCAGCCCTCACCAACTCAGGGTATGAGTAGCACAGAGATCTGTGTGGTAAAGTAAGTAGCTGATGGTAGGTGTTGCGCTCTACCTAGTGGTATGATATTATTATTTATTACAGTCTGTATCTAAAAAAAATTGGTGAAGTGGCCTATAGTTGGTATTAGCTGGACAGCAAGGGAGTCTATCCCTTTTTCACTAGCACTAAACCAGAGAGATTGGTTTTGCTGAGGTGGAGCACCACACCTATCATACTACGATTACTACTACTACTACTGCTACTACTACTATGAATAAAGATACAAAAACAATCTCCTTGGTCTAGTGCTAGTGAAAAGGGGATAGACTACCTCGCAGTCTGGCTGATACCGACTTTAGGCCACCCCAACGACTTTACTACTACTACTACTACTATGAATAAAGATAATAGAAAACAGGGAGGAAATATATATAATCTGTGCTACTCATGTGCTGAATTGGGGGAACTGGTATCGAACCAGGCACCTTGCAATTCCTAGGTAGGTGCTCTAACCACTGAGCTAAACCAGCCCCAATTTGTATAATTTATTTTTATATTATGATTTGTATTCATTATCGTTTTTCTATATAATTTCTCTTCTACATTATTCATCAACATTATTTATTATTATACATTTCCTATATTATTAATTTTCTAAATTATTTATTATTACTATTTATTGTCCATTTTCTTTATTATCTATTTTGTACATTATTATCAATAATACTGTTTTTATCCTCCTCTCATCATCATCATCATCATCATCATCATCATCATTATCATTATTAATATCATCATCATCATCATTATTATTATTATCATTATTACTATCATCATCATCATCATCATTATTAATATCATCATCATCATCATTATTATTATTATCATTTTTACTATCATCATCATCATCATCATCATCATCATCATTATTATTACTATTATCATTATTACTATCATCATCATCATCATCATCATCATTATTAATATCATCATCATCATCATTATTATCATTATCATTATTACTATCATCATTATCATCATCATCATCATTATTATTATTATTATTATTATTATTATTATTATATTATTATTATCACATCCTTTCCATATTATTTCTTTTATATATCTTATTTTTATTTTTACATTATTGCAATTATTATTATTGATATTCTATATTTCTTCTGTTCATATATTATTTATTATCATAATCCTTTTCTAATTGTTTATTTTCCAATATCACTATAATTATCATTATCATTATTATTTTATTCATTTATTTATTTATTCATTTATTTATTCTATTGTATTTATTTTCTATATTAGCATATTTATCATCTATGGGTACATCGCATGGTATAATGGTTAGCAAACTAGACTGATAGACCATTACTAATGAGTTTGTGTCTCACTGGGTGCTATATGCAACTGACATCTTGTGACAACTAAGCAAAATTTAATCAATAAATATTGATTATCTATGTATTTAATATACATTATTATCATTTATTTTCTGTATCATTAACATCATCATTTACCCAATTTCTATATTATTTCTATTTTGTTATTATTGGTAGCAATTTATTACTACTACTACTACTACTACTACTACTACTATTATATTATTATTATTATTATTATTATTATTATTATTATTATTATCATTATCAGTAGTAGTAGTAGTAGTAGTAGTAAAACAATTTTTGTTTAGGAGGAAAGAGGAAGAAGAGAAAAGTAGTAGTAGTAGTAGTAGTAGTAGTAGTAGTAGTAGTAGTAGAATATATCTTAATTATTACATTATTATATTATATTATTATATTCTCTTTTCTCTATCTTAATTCAAAATGAAGACAACATTTCTACATCATCACCACCATCATCATCATTTGCTCACTTTCTATATTAATTCTATTCCTTTATTATTATGATTATTATGATTATTATTATGATTATTATTATTATTATGATTATTATTATTATTATTATGATTATTATTATTATTATTATATTATTATTATTATTATTATTATATTATTGTTGTTGTTGTTGTAGTAGTAGTAGTAGTAGCAGCAGCAGCAGCAGAATCTATCTTTTATCTTATTTCTTTTATCTTAATTCAAAATAAAAACAAAATTTCTACATCAACATCATCATCATCATGTTCCCAGTTTCTATATTATTTCTATTTTTTCATTATTATTATTATTATTATTACTATTATTTATTACGATCATCTTCATTATTATCATCATCATTATCATCATTATCATTATTATCATTATTATTATTATTATTATTATTACTATTAGTATTATTATTATTATTATTAGTAGTAGTAGTAGTAGTAGTAGTAGTAGTAGTAGTAGCAGATCCTTTAGCAAAAGTTTTATTTTTTAAGATTTAAATAAGGGAATGAACATTTTGGTATTTTTCTAGTTTTTGCTGTCATTTGACACAATAAAAATCTCACAGAATGTCTCATAGATCAGACCCTTTCCACTAAACAAAGTTGACGCTATACAATCTTCCTAAACTTATTTCCTCTCATTTGGCCTCATAAAGGACTAAGGTACACTTAGTAAATCTTTATAACAAAGTAAGCTTACTTCTACTTAGGTTTGTCCCATAATAGTTGTAACATTTATATTCAAATTTCAGGCAATAAATGTACTAACTATTATGGGACAAAGGTAGTATTATTTAATGTAATAAAATATCCTACAGTGTCTATTATAGATTAAATAAATCATTTCTTTGAAAGAATAAATGAAAAGTGATGGAATTAAAAATACAGAATTGATAATTTATGAGATAAAAGTTGGTATTTCTTTAGCTGAATCCCCAAAATGCTTTGTATATTTTGAATTTGTAATTTATTTGTATAGAATCATTTTTCAAGATGTTTAGCAGAGAATGAAAAATTTAGCCCCTTTAATTATATGAAAAAAAAAATCCTATTATACGCCATAAATAAATCCATAATTACATTTGAGAAAAATTAATTGAGAAAAAAATAATCATGTTGATTTAGTCAAAAAAGAAAGAATATTAAAAAATAGAAAATTTGTCTAGCTAAATTTATATATATATATATATATATATATATATATATATATATATGAGAAGAAAATATTTTTAAAATATAACAAACACAGGATGTTATGATCAGGGGAAACAATTTTATGTGTCAATACTTAAGCATTTCGGTATTATACCATATTCAGGCCACTGTAATGTTTATGTGAAGGACAAAATGAAAGATGTTAAGTGTATTCTGTATTCACACATTCACTATATTCACACATTCACTATACACTTAACATCTTTCATTTTGTCCCTCACATAAACATTACTTAACAGTGTCCTGAAGATGGTACAATATACCGAAATGCTTAAGTACTGATACATAAAATTGTTTCCCCTGATCATAATATCCTGTGTTTGTTATATTTTTAAAATATTTTCTTGTCATATTGTCGGATTAATTTCCTCAACGTATTTCCATATATATATATATATATATATATATATATATATATATATATATGATAATGAAGCATATGTTATAAAATAATAAAATTCGAAGGCAATACAATGCGTAAAAAATAAAGACAAAAAGATGTTTTATATGTCTAATCGATTTCAAAGCAAAGCTTTATCATCAGAGTTTAATTTCAGAAATTAAACTCTGAAATTTCTGAAATTAAACTCTGATGATAAAGCTTTGCTTTGAAATCGATTAGACATATAAAACATCTTTTTGTCTTTATTTTTACGCATTGTATTGCCTTCGAATTTTATTATTTTATTATATATATATATATATATATATATATATATATATATATATATATATATATATATATATATACACGATTAAAAACGAATGGTTTAAAATATGAATCATTTAAGATATACCAATTTAAGTTTCTTGCATTAACGCGAATCTTAGGTGTTCCGAAGATTCACTCTAATGCGAGTAACTTGAATATAATGTAATTTATTGTGTACATTGCTCAGGTGCACCACAACTCATCAAAGTCTCATGTCAAGTACACAGAATAATGTAGTGTCAGGAACATGAACAGTTTACAGTAGTAATATGCATGTATGTGTGCGCATGTGTGCACATGTATGTGGAGAGTGGCATCGGGTATAGTGTCGGCAGATTACAGGAAGCATGGAGGCTTTGAAAGATTCAGTGTTTCGGCAGCCTACAACAGACGTGGGAAGCTTATTCCATGCCTCCGCAATTCTGAGCGTAAAGAAATGTTTCCGAAAGTCACGTGAGCAGTGCTGTTTTCTGACTTTGTAGGCATGCCCACGTGTGTGAGAAAGATGGAGATCAAAGTCAGTATATTTTAAACCTTTCGTATTTTAAACCATTCGTTTTTAACCGTCTATTTAGCTCTTGATATTGAGCACTTTTTACTCGATTTTAGTGAAAAAAAATGCACTTGCACCTGTGACTGTACCTGCCCTGCATGTGCCTCACTGCCGTGCTCAGTCTTGGCTTGACAGTCAATTCTGATGGAACTTCCAATAGATGTTAACAGCCAAGTGTGAAATATATGCAGTTATTTGGTTTCTGAATGCAAAAGAAGTGTATGGCAAATCCTACATGGATGTCAAAAACATCCACAAGTGGTGTAGAGAGATTGCAACAATAATGAAGTTCAATGCTTTCTCAATGACAGAGCAGTGAGCTGGTATGACATGGGAATAAAAAAACTGCCACAGCGCCTACAAAAATGCATTGACCGAAATGGTGATTATGTACAAAAATAGATACATATTTAAACTTTAAAATGATGTAAACATCATTGACAATAAACAATGAACATTTCTGTGATTTCTAAATATTTTGGAGATCTTACCTTTGGGATTACCCTTGTATATATAATAGAAAATCTATGGTAACAATATGAAGATCTCTAAGAGATTCAATTGTCTGAATAAAACTAATAATTTGCCTGAATTTTTGATTTTTCAGACTGTTGTCCTCATCTTTATTGTGGTATGTAAAATCACAATGTTTTAGCCGGGTTGGGTCATTGCTATGCTTGGATACACAGGAAACACCTTAAGAGGGCCAAAACATTATGATTTTACTTAACACAATAAAGATGAGGACAACAGTCTTGATGTGTATAATTTTGATTTTTCAGACTATTGTCCTCATCTTTATTGTGGTATGTAAAATCATAATGTTTTACTCGGGTTGGGTCACTGCTATGCTCAGATAGACAGGAAACACCTTAAGAGGGCCAAAACGTTGTGATTTTACATACCTCAATAAATATGAGGACAACAGTCCCAAAAAATTAAAATTATACAACACTTATAATGTTAACCATTCTTCTCAAATGCAATATAATCGATTGCTAAATCTATTAATAATGGAGATTAGGTCTCTATTTGTCTGTAACCGAAACTATGTCACTGTTTATGTCACATTACCCAAAATCATCATAACAGAATAAATACACTCAAAATTTGAGCATGCAACCTTAAACGGAGGGTGTTTTTGTTGGTTTTTTTTGCTTGTAATAATAATGTCTTTACAAGATTTATAAGATTTTAAATTATCATATTTTACTGACATATTAAAAAAAAAGTCGTCGGGGGGGGCGTCTATACTCGGTATCAGCCAGACAGCGAGGGAGTCTATCCCTTTTTCACTAGCCCTAGACCAAGGAAATTGTTTTGGCGTCTGTGTCGGAGCACCACCATCAGCTCCTTACTTTACCACACAGATCCCTGTGCTACTCATATGCTGAGTTGGCAAGGGCCGGTATCAAACACAGAACCTTGTGGTTCCTAGCCCAATGCTCTACTGACTGAGCTATGCATGAATTACAATGATTTTTCGAGGACTATTACCCACTGCTCCTTATTCAACCCCCTATAATTATCCATTTTAAACCCCAGTAGATGGCCCCCTACTCATAATACCCAATACTGTTTAATATTTTCATTTTTTTTTTTTTTTTTCTAATTCAAAAATGCCTCTTATAAAACACTAAGTATGATAAGTTTTAAAAAAATATATATATATCTAATGCGTAAAATTTATCTCTGGGGCATAGATCTATTTATATATTTGTCAGGTAAAAATTTGTATTTTGGGGGGAGGGGGGTTAGAAATTAATTGATGGGCAGATGAAAATATATTTTTTGTTTTGTTTTTGAGGATTTTAGGAATTTAAAGTTTTAACCATTTTTTAAATTTTGTTTTAAGGTTTTCAAATTTGGACTGAGTATTGTAACATTTTTTATTGAATTTCATTACAATGTTTTTTTTCCATTAAATTGTTATAAATTTTACTTTTTTTGTTTTGTTTTTTTTTTTTTTACTTTGTTATATAATTTATTGATTTATGAACACACAAATATTTTCTTTTTTTTTTTTTTTCAGAATTTTACAAATTTTAAGTTTTAGCAATTTGATGGGGGGTGTCTTGAAATTTGGATTGGGTGATATAAGATCTTTTCTTTTCATTAAATTTCATTACAATGTTGTTTTTTTTTCATTGAATCGTTATAAACATTTTTTTTACTTTTTTTGTTTTGTTATAGAATTTATTAATTTACTGACAAATTAACCTTGATTTTTTTTCCAGAATTTTACAAATTTTAAGTTTTAGCCATTTGTGGGGTCTTCAAATTTGGATTGAGTATTGTAATATCTTCTTATAATTTCTTTATCTTTTTTTTTGTTTACTAATTTATGAACAAATTAACCTTTTTTTTTTTCAGAATTTTACAAATTGTAAGTTTTAGCCATTGTTGAGCTCTTCAAATATGGATTATTATAACATACCCTTTTCATTAAATTTCATTACAATGTTTTTCTATTGAATTATGATAGACTTTTCTCTCTTTTGTTATAGAATTTAATAATTTAATGAACAAATTAATCTTCTTTTTTTTTTCAGAATTTAAAAAAATTTAAGTTTTAGCCATTTTGGGGCTCTTCAAATTTGGACTGAGTATTATAACATTTTTATTTTTAGTAAATTTCATTACAATGGTTTTTCAATTGAATTATGATAGACTTTTCTCTTTTTGTAATAGAATTTATTAATTAGGAACATTTTTTTTTTTTCAGAATTTTACAAATTTTAAGTCTTAGCAATTTTGTGGATCTTCAAATTTGGGTTGAGCATTATAACATCTTTTTTTTTCATTGAATTTTCTCTTGAATTGTTATAAAAAAATTTTGTTATAGAATTCATTAATTTATTAACATATTAATTTTCTCTTATTTTAAAAATTAACAAATTTTAATATTTAGCCATTTTTTGTCTTCAAATTTGGATTAACTATTGTAACATTTTTTTTCATTAAATTTCATTACAATGTTCTTTCCATTGAATTGTTATAAATTTTGCATTTTTTTTTTTTTTTTTTTTTTTTTTTTAGAATTTATTAATTCATAAGCAGACTAATATTTGTACTTTATTTCAAAACTTTACAAATTTTAAGTTTTAGAAATTTTTGATGTATTCAAATTTGGATTGAATATTGTAACATCTTTTTTTTTTTCTTTTTTCTTTTTTTTTTCATTAAATTTCATTGCATTGTTTTTCCATTGAATTGCTATAAAGTTCTTTTGTTATAGAATTATTAATTTATAAACAGACTAATCTTTTTACTTTTTGTTTCAGAATTTTACAGATTTTATGTTTTTGATGATTTTGTGGGGGGCCTTCAAATTTGGATTAAGTATTGTTGTAACTTTTTTATTTATTAAATTTTTATTATAATTTTTTTCCATTAAATTGTTATGAACTTCTCTTTCTTTCTTTTTTTCTTTTTTAATTTTTGTTTTGTTATAGAATTCATTAATTTATAGACAGGTCAATCTTTTTACTTAACAGAATTTTACAAATTTTTAAGTTTTAGCCATTTTTTATATTCTAAGATCTTTTAGATTTCAATAGAGAATTATAACATTCTTTTCACATTAAAAATTTTTGTGAAATTTGCATTTTGTTCTCACCCAAAAGGCCAGAATAAAAAATTTTTTTAAATTATTTTTCCCCTTATTAAAAAAAAAATGATCAAAATAACAAAATAAAAAAAACTTATGACCTAAACATAAAGATGTTATAACATTCATTTCAGTGTTCATTTTTTTGTTTGTTCGTTTTTTTTTTAATCTCGAGTTCAACAAAATAAGTCGAGTAGACATTTGCTGATTTATAATTTTCTTAAGAAATATATTTTTAATTTTCCTCTAACAAGGATTTTAACTTGTGTTAACTTGATTTAAAAGTGAACTTAATCAATCCTGAAAGGAGGAAATATTTATCTTAATGATGTAAGTATTTTCCACTTATGCTAAATTAGCTGTCAAATACCATTAGACTTGATGGAGCGCATTTTCACGTGCCTTTTATTACTTGTGTAAACGGAGATAGAGACAGTAAACTCGGCAAAAGTTTCATAGAGATGGTTTTTAGGAACTCTCACGTTTTATTAGTTCTTTAATTTTTAAATCTTTTTTTTTTTTTTTGGGTGGAAGGAAAGGTCGTTCCTGTTTGTTGTTGTTGTTGTTGTTGTAATTCCAAAACTTTTTAATGATTCAATAATTTACACTTAAACAAAGATGAAACATATCATTTGATATTTCTAAATGAAATTAAACCCAAATATTGCTTTAAAAAAATACACATGCATGCACACTCACATATAAGTATATATACACATATATGGATTATATTTACCTATTTATGTATATATTTACACACAAACACACACACACACACACACACACATATATAAATATATATATATTATATATATATATATATATATATATATATATATGAATTTATGTATATCTATCTATGAATATATATATGCACACACACTCACACACAAATATATATATATATGAATTTATATGCATCTATGTACATATATATGTATGTATGTATATATGAATTTATATGCATCTATGTACATATATATGCACACATACACACATGCATATATATATATATATATATATATATATATATATATATATATATATATGAATTTATGTGTATCCATGTACATTTATATGCAAATATTACTTTCAAAAATACACATGCATGCACACTATCATATAAGTATATATACATATATATGAATGTATATGTATCTATTCACATATATATGCATACAGACACATACACACACATATACATTAGTATATATGATATATATATATATATATGAATTTATGTGTACCTATATATGAACACATATATGTATAGCCACACACACAGACGTATATATATATATATATATATATATATATGTATATATTAATTTATATGTATCTATGTACATATATATGCACACATAGATTTATAAGTTTATATATCTATATAGGAATTTATTTGTACATACATTTGCAGACACACACATACATATTTACACATGTATATATAAATTTATGTGTATCTATGGAGATATATATGCAAACATACATACACATATGCATAAGGGCATATATATATATATATATATCATATATAAATTTGCATATATATATATATACACATATATATATATATATATATCATATATAAATTGCATGTATATATATTATATATATAATATGTATATATATATTATATATATATATATATATATACATATATATGTATGTATACATACACACATACAGAAATATATACATGTATATATAAATTTATGTGTATCTATATATACGCACACATATATACACATGCACACATATATATGCATAAACACAAACATGTATATACACACACATATATATAGACACACATATGAATATTTATACATAAATACATGCATACAAATATATAGATATATATGTGCATACATATATTCACACAACATATACATACACACACACTTACACACACATATATATATCCACACACACATTCACAAGATATTTGTGCTAGACTTTTTGTATATACATACACACATATATAGATAAATACGGCCCATGTTATTAGTTTGTTTAAAAATCTGCAATGTGTCTTATATATCATTAAAAAATAAAGGTTTACATAAAATACGGCATGGTTAATTTACATACTGGTTTTAATAAACCAGTTTTAATAAATATTACTTGGTTTTATTGATCTCTAATGTTATAATGTATTATTGAAATCAATCCTATGAATGATTTTATATAGAATTATATTATATATATATATATATATATATATATATATATATATATATGATTAATGTATATTTTGGCAGCAAGTTATTTTTTAAGCAGGTGTTATTAAACAACGCTGAACATTTTCTCTTCATTATTTGAATTTGTATCTTTTCCAGTCTTCTGGCAATCTGTCTGATGTTACGATCCAGTTGAAATAGGATTCTTCCTATACTGTCTACCCAAGCGCTTTCAACTGCTTCTTCAGTCATCATCATGGGGTATATGATTTGGTGTTAGTTCGTTTTTTAGTTCTTTTATCTATTTTGTTTTTAAATTAAATTAAAGTCTATTATTTTTAATGGGTTGCGTATGATTAAAATAAATGTAATCTTTTTATATGCGTTCTTATTTAATCTTATTAGTCTTTCTAATTTAATATATTTTATTACATTAAAGGTTAGATACTTACCCTCGGGGGCACATATTCTCGCTAGTATAAAAAATAAAAAATAATGAAACAAATATATTTTTAAATAATGAATTTTTAATCATCGGTTTAACTCAGTCAGTCGAGTGTTCAGCTAGGAATCACAAGGTTCTTGGTTCGATACCGGTCCTCACCAACTCAGCGAAATGAGTAGCACAAGGATTTGGGCGGTAAAGTGGGGAGCTGATGGTAGGTGTGGCGCTCCACCTCAGATGCTAAAATAATCTCCTTGGTCTAGCGCTAGGAAAAGGGGATACACTCCCTCGCTGTCTGGCCGATACCGACATTAGGCCGCCCCTACGACTTTACTTTTTATATGAATATAGATAAGAGATTTATTTTTAACTTTTTAAATCCTGGGCAATGCCAGGTAACTCTGCTATAAGAAAGAAGTACTCAAGCATTGAGTGACAGATAGGTGCAAGCATTTTTATTTCTATTTAACCCACAGCCGGGTCCAAGCGTTAAGCTGTGTTAATTATTATTCTATGTTACTGTCACCCTTGACTAGGATTGAACCTAGAGATAAGTGTCACTTAGAACTGTCTTAAACCAGCACCTTTATCCACTACACTATGTGTCCAATTGGAGAATTTAGTGTGAATTTTGGGAACTTATAAACTTATAACATAATAGTACCTCTGGAATTTGAACTTGCTTACTATGATGTCACAGTCCACTACATTAGCCACTACACCACAGAGATTCTCCCTTCAACAACAATTAGTTTAACAAACTTTATCTGGAAAAGAAAACAGATAAAATATATAAAATCATGAATAAAATATTTATTTAAGATGTTTCTTTAAATGAAATTATGAATAAAATTAAAATGTATATGGAATTATGAGAAGAGGCTAAAATTATAAATTAAATGTTAAATAATTGAATGATTAAGGAAATATCAAATAAACAAAAAAGAAATAGATAAAATTTATATGTATAGACTTAATTTGTGCATTCGTAAATAGAAATAATATGCAAGTAAATACATTTACATGAATGTTTAAGTAAAATTATGATCAAATCTAAAATAAAATTATGAATAATAAATGAAATATTTAGACAAATGATAGATAGATAGATAGATAGATAGATGTGAACAGACTGAGATAGATAGATAGATAGATAGATAGATAGATAGATCTGAACAGACTGGGATATAGATAGATAGATAGATATGAACAGACTGGGATAGATAGATAGATAGATAGATAGATAGATATATCTGAACAGACTGGGATATAGATAGATAGATAGATAGATAGATAGATAGATAGATATGAACAGACTGGGATAGATAGATAGATAGATAGATATAAACACTTAGTATAGATAGATAGATAGATAGATAGATAGATAGATAGATAGATAGATAGATAGATAGATATAAACATTTACTGATAGATAGATAGATAGATAGATAGATAGATAGATATATAGATAGATAGATAGATAGATAGATAGATAGATAGATATATAGATAGATAGATAGATAGATATAGATAGATTAGATATAGATAGATAGATAGATAGATAGATAGATAGATAGATATTAACAGTCTGGATAGATAGATAGATAGATAGATAGATAGATATAGATATAAACATTTACTGATAAATAGATAGATAGATAGATAGATAAATAGATATAAACATTTACTGATAGATAGATAGATAGATAGATAGATAGATACTAACAGTCTGAAATAGATAGATAGATAGATACTAACAGTCTGAAGTAGATAGATAGATAGATAGATAGATAGATACTAACAGTCTGAAGTAGATAGATAGATAGATACTAACAGTCTGAAGTAGAAGATAGATAGATAGATAGATAGATAGATACTAACAGTCTGAAGTAGATAGATAGATAGATAGATAGATACTAACAGTCTAGTAGATAGATACTACAGTCTGAAGTAGATAGATAGATAGATAGATAGATAGATATAACAGTCTGAAGTAGATAGATAGATAGATAGATAGATAGATAGATAGATACTAATAGTCTGAAATAGATAGATAGATAGTTGTTTATTGGTAAAATATTTTTTAAACAATTTTTTAACCACTCTGACCTTATATTGAGCACATTTATCCTTTTTTTTTTCAAAGCAATCAATCTTATTCTTCATTTTGACCTCACCATTTTATATAAATAAATAAAAAAAAAATAAAAAAATAATAATATATATATATAATGTATATATATATATATATATATATTATATATATATATTATATATATATGTGTGTGGTGTGTGTGTGTGTGTGTGTGTGTGAGCTCTTTAAATTTCCTTCATATATACTTTCTAAACACCCTGCCAATAAGGAACACTTAGGTAAATAACTGTCACTGCAAGGTGTATTAGTAAAATTGTCAAACAGAGGAGCAGAGCATTACAAGTGTGTTGAATTCTAACTAGGTTTCCTATACTACTGGCCTTCTGCCACACTTAAGTTTAAAATCTAACTACATGCACACACACACATACATACACACACATACATATATATATATTATATATATATATATATATATATATATAAAGTAAAAATAAAGTTGGCAGAGAGACCTATGGTCAGTATCAGCTGGACAGCGAGGGGGTCTATCACTTTTTTGCTAGCACAAGACCAGGGCGATTGTTTTACTGAGGTCGAGCGCCACGACCTCCATGAGCTCCCCACTTTGCCACACAGATCAGATTACCCAATTTGTGCTACTCATGCACTGAACTAAGAACCATGCAATTCCTAGGTGTGTATTCCATATTAAGGAAAGACTTAAACACCCGTCATATTGGCTTAATAAATTAAGTTTTTCCTTAATATGGAATTGTAAATATTGCTTTGTATGTAATTATAAACTTGTCCTGCATTGAGTTCTCCAGAGGACTTGAAAGAATCTTCCTATATGTCTATGTGAAAGAAAAGAATATATATATATATATATATATATATATAATATATATATATATATATATATATATATATACAATAAATGAAGGAAAAAACTTTAAATTTGCTTCATTGCAATAATTTATTTCAATTGCATTACAGAAGCATCTTCAAGCATGAGTAACAGCCTGGATATTACTGAAAAAACAAGAAACAATAGTTTAAATCTCACAATTTTTGGGTGGGTGTCTTAGTTTAGGAGGGTAGGCACATTGAACTCTCACTATGGTTTACCTGCATCACTACGGTTAAACTAAACATGGAAAGATCCTAATTACCAGGGGAAAAAGAAAGAAAAAAAATATATATATAATAAAGATAAATCTAATGAGTCAGATAAACCTGCTAAAAGTTTCGCTAGGTGCTCTTCAGGGCTAAGATCTCACTCCGATCTTAGCCCTGAAGAGCACTTTTTGTAGGTTTATCTGACTCATTAGATTTATCTTTATTATTTGCTCTACTTAGGTATTGAGCACTTTTTACTTATTAGCTTTAGTTTCCTGGCGGGTTTTGTATGAATATATATATCTTATATATATATATACATATAAATTGTTTTTTCTTTTGGCCAAAATATTGTACCAATAGATTATTTTTTGTTGGTACAATTATCTTCGTCTTTTCTTTTTTTCCCAAAATTTTTTTCTCCCAAAATTTTTTTCTCCCCAGGTGATGTTTGGTAGTATATTTTTACAATCAAATTATTTGCTGTTTTTTTTGTTTTTTTCACCACGAGGATTTACCAACAAGTTTGGTATATTAAATTATATATATATATATGCTAGGGTTGAGCACTCTGGGGGGGAGATCGCTGAGGGCTGCCAACTCAAGTGTAAACGCAACGCTCTTCTCTATATGGAATGGAGAACTCTGTGACGGCCTTTACACACAAAGTGATGTGTGTATTAAAACAGTTAAAATCCCCTTCCCATTCTGTAAGTTAAGACAGCCTAATGGTTAAGGTGCCGGACTGACACCCAACCGACCGGATTTCAATTTCGGCTGTAGGTACCTTACAAAATGTCTAGCCACACTGAAGAGACTTGATAAGTCGAAACACGTGTCTGTGGATGACCCTATATATATATATATTCAGTGTTTCACTGTGTCTGCTGAAGTCCCGGTTTCGATTTCTGTCGGAGGGAAATCGTTAGTATATATCGCTGATGAGACTTAATAAAGTCGAAACAGTCTGTACGGTATTCTACACACCGAGCCATCCTTTGCTGGGATTACACTTGTCAAGTTCATTTTCTATAAGAAAAAGTATCGAATTTTATGTGATACATGCGTTGTAAGTGCCTTCAAGTAAAAATTTAATATATATATATATATATATATATATATATATATATATATATTTGTTTATTTTATATGGATTTATATATGTGTATATATATGTGTGTGTGTGTGTGTGTGTATATGTGTGTATGTATATACATACATATGATGATAGTGTTAATAGAAATAATTAAATTATTGTGTACAATGCTCAACTGCACTACAATCCATTAAAGGTGCTTGTATAGTACATAAAATAATATACAAACGTTAGGAAAATGAACTGTATATGAGTCATGATATGCGTGTGCATGTGTTGTATCTATATATACATATTTTATACAAAAACATTTTTATACTTATATATATTTTTAACACACACACACACACACACACTCATGCATATATATATATATATTTTTACACACACACTTTTTATACTTATATAAACTTTATTACTTATATAAACTTATACTTATTATAACTTTTATACTATATAAACTATTTAAACTTTATACTTATACAAACATTTTTAACTTATTATATATTTATACACACACACACACACACACACACGCATGCATATATATATATATTTTTACACACACCACACACACCACACACCATTCATAATATTATATATAATATATATATATATATATATTATATGTGTGTGTGTGTGTGTGTGTGTGTATGTATATATATACGAGGAAAGAAAGACATGGCAGAGATTAAAATAAACATGGAAACCGAGCCAAGGAATTTTATCTCCATTAAGTGAACTTGTAAAAATAAGGGCCAATGAACTCCCCCCCTTGCCAAAAAAAATGGTTGACAATTTAAAATCACACGGCAGGCAAAAATCTTTTCTAAGCTTCAAAATTTAAGACAAATGTCGCGTACTGTCAAGTTTTGAAAAAAAATTTAAACAATCCCTTTCTTTTTTTTTCTTTCCTTCTTAATACAGTTTTTGCACATGAATATATAAATATATCAATTTTTAAATATTTTTCTGACTCACAAACGGAAAGAAAGAGACATAACAGAAATAATATGTCCAAATAAAGAACTGAACCAGAAAAATGGGGTTTCGAACATTCAAGTTTTATCTCTATATTCCAAGTTGCAGCTTTTATATTTCTTTTAAATAAGGTCCTTGGGTTATTTTCATTATATATATATATAATATATATATATATATGTAAACACACACATACATTTATATGTATACACATATAGTCATATACACAATTCCCATGAACCCTCCCTCACATATATAAGAGCATTAAAAAAATAACCCACCTCATAGAGGTTCTTCACGGAACAAATGGACATGCTACTACTAACACACTCTTCTACCCGGATTTTAATAGCATGTCAAACCCTCAAAAACACTTCAATTTTTATAGTTCTTCTATAATGCTCCCTTTCAAAAAATCTATAAAAAATTTCTTCAAATAAGAAATTTTCTCCTGACGATGACCTAAGGTCGAAACTAGTTGAGAATAAACAACATATAAGAAATATTCCAGCTTGTCTTATTACTTTTTGTTTATTATATATATATATATATATATA
Organism: Doryteuthis pealeii; assembly: GCA_023376005.1. Lineage (NCBI taxonomy): Eukaryota > Metazoa > Mollusca > Cephalopoda > Myopsida > Loliginidae > Doryteuthis > Doryteuthis pealeii. The sequence continues at coordinate 60,331,981 of CM042162.1, forward strand.
TATATATATATATATATAGTCAAATGGCTGAGAGGTTAACAAATTGGCTGAGAAAAAAGTCAGTCGGGTTTCACTCCTGGTCAGAGGTAGTTGCTGTGCCTAGCCACACTGAAGAGACATGAAACGTCGAAACACAGTGTCTGTGGATGACTTATATATATATATATATATATATATATATATATATATTTGTTAAGGAAAAGAGTTAAGAATCTACCATGGTTTCCATCCAAATGATTTCATCAGGACCCAACCCTTCACTTAACTAAGTGTATGTAATTCCATAGTTAAACTTTAACTAAGGAATTACATTTACTTATTATATATATATATATAATATATATATATATATATATATATATATAGAGAAAAATATTTTAAAAATATAACAAACACAGATGTTATGAACAGGAAAACAATTTATTTGTGTCAATACTTAAGCATTTCGGTATATTGTACCATCTTCAGGACACTGTTAAGTAATGTTTATGTGAGGGACAAAATGAAAGATGTTAAGTGTATAGTGAATGTGTGAATATGATGTTATTAACCGTTAATTTTTATATGCGCGTTTGTTTACGAAAGCCAATGATGTAATCAATGCATGTGCAAAAATGGAAGGTGAAGATCATATGATGACGCATGGATGAACGTGAATAGTCGGAGAATGAAAAGTTAACAAAGATATGACGTATTTCATATGGAATATTAATGTTAGAAAAATAAGAAAGTATTGACACAAAAAAATTGTTTCCCTGATCATAACATCCTGTGTTTGTTATACTCTTAAAATATTTTCTTCTCATATTGTCGGATTAATTTCCTCACCGTATTTCGATATATATATATATATATATATATATCAAAGAAAGGGCTTAAATGCCAATCATATTAACAGTTATAAATTTATTTCCACCAATATCATTTGGCTTCATCAGACTGTGTTTCCCATAAAATTGGTACAGAAATGAACCATAAAAATGATAGTTTGAACACTCAAGTTTTATCCCTCTACTCCGTATAATGCTGAACAAGGAAACACGTGGTGTAATGGTTAAAGTCATGGGAAATGGACTTGTCGCCTGAGTTCAAATCCTGGGCGTGGTAATTGCATTTCACTTAGCGCTAATACCATTGGGAAAGGTATGAATCCTACTCTCCCTCCAGCTATGGATAAATAGTAGGGCAGACTGGGCTCTTTAACCTTGGTTAGGCAACCGGTCTAGGAGAAGGAAAACTCTGAATTAAAACCTGTTGAACTCCTGCTTAAGAAATTGACCTTGTGTCACATCCTGCTCGTGCAGAGGGGTTGGTAGATATATATAATGCTGAACAATTTCTCCAAATGTTGGATAGCCTTTTTATTCTTCTTATGCTAATCTTCTATTTTCTATCTTCTATGCTGGCCTGATTGGGTTTCAGTTTAGTTCCACATAAGATAAGACCCCCCCTCTCCAATGGAACCTCCTGTTTTGGAGGCAACCCGTGATACTTATGGAAGAAATTCTGGCAGGTAGTCGAGCAGCCCATGAAATGCAACACTCCACTTTGGTCCTTACTTAGGCTTGGCGGTTCATCAGTGGGAGAGCATCCTCCAATCGATCGGCTGGTCACCTATTATTCTTAGGGAAAACCCCAACCCTTTTTATGATGTATGTGCTAGAAGGTGGTGGCTGATGGTTTTGGTGTCCTGGGTATGACGTTAAACTATCTTATGGTGAAGTTTCAATTCTATGGGTTGGATGGAGTGTTTCTATGGTTGTACATCTTTGCATCCATCCTCCATCATTTTTTAGTAATGAACTCGAAAACATAGTCCAATTTCGACATCTTTATCTTTGCCAATAATGATAACCATCACACTCAGAGAAAAGCCATTATACATACCTGACCAGTGTATAAGTTATTCCTTTGATATTGTAGAAATACGATACTCCCCGTAGAAGTGGGATTCCAACTAGTGTCCACTTGGCAGACAAAGGAGCAAGCTGTAACTCAATACAGTACCTGTATTGTTGTGAGCATAATGCAGAATGGTGGATATTTATCTTGCACCATATAGAGTCAAGTTTGACCATGTGACCTTTAGGCACCCCTTTTGCTTTGCTGATTCATAAGTACATTTTTTCATTTACACCGTCAACATCCGGTTGTTTGTTACCAGATGAGTTTTAGAGTTTTTTTTAATTATACAACTAACCCCTAATCCTAACCCATAACCCTAACCCCTAACTCTAACCCCTAACCCCTAACCCCTATCAAACAACCAGATGTTGACGGTGTAAATAAAAAAAATGTACTCATGAATCAGGCCTAAATGTTCCATCAAGTTTGAAAGAACTACCAGTCTGATGGAGAGGGAAATAAGGATATCTGGTATCTTCTATTATCTATCCTCTCGGAGATGAATTCTTTCAACTGTATCATGGAGCTGGTTCATAGGTATTTGTTGAATCTAAGCGTCAAAACTACTGGGTCTGACATGTGACAGGCTCTCCCTCTCTTAGCTCTATATACAGAAGCAGATATACTTTACTGACCAACAACACATTGGGAAAATACCTGGCTGGTACACCTCATCAAATTGTTTGAAAAGCACTGATCTAGAGGACTTGCCAAGGGTCAAGGGAATTCATGCTGTTGGCATGCCTTGATGATGATGATGATGATCATCATTATTATCATCATCATCATCATCATAATGATAGTCTTACACTCTGACAACCTGTCCATAACAGTGTATTATGAGTGTAAATTATTGTTTTTTGGGGGGTACCCTATATATTATCATCATCATCATGTTGCGATGTCAGGGTGGACTCCCATGACTGTTTCTCACCAACTATACCTATCAGTCATTGCCCCAGGCAGGTCTTCCATGCAGCATCCAGAATCTACACAGAGTAGATTCATGTACGTTTTTGTTGGTCAACCTACAGTGGTGTGTCCATGAGTAGGTATCTAAAGAAGAATATCACTTATGGCTTACAGTCAAATCTTGTTGAAAGCACTGATTCCTACTAGATCACCAAATTTAACTAGTGAGGAGCCTTTTCAATACTTAGATGAATGACTATTTAAGCAACAGCAGGTACTGTAAGCAAACTGATATCAAAATAACTTGATTCGGCATTAAATGACCTGAAAAGGTTTGTATTATTTGTATTATTTGGGCTATCATCCTCATCTTTTGTCTTATCTTTCCAGCAGTGTCCAGCATTGTTTGTTTGTCTTACCTGGATTGTTGATGTGATGGCCGTACAGGTGTTTTCTTGTGGGGTGCTGCTTCCAAGATTTGCATAGCTCAAATGGAATACAAATTATCGAAATTATTAACTTTATATTTGTCGCTATATTGTACATCACTATAGTTATCTAGTGAAATCTCAGATAAGAATACTTGAAATCATATAGCTGTGTACAAATTACTTGTATTAAAAAGGAATACTTGAAACCATATAATTACATGCAAATATATGCTTATTAAATAAAAAGTTATTTGAAACCATATAAGTGTAGGTATTCATCACAGGTAGGATATGACACAAGGTCACAAGTATAGGGCACCCAGCAGGGAATCAAATTCACTATTCACTAGTAATGGATCTTCAAGACTAGCTTTCAAACCTATACACTATGATGGGATGCCTTTACTTCATTACATGAAGGATGTCACACAAGGTCACTAGTATGTGTCATCCAGGAAGGATCGAACTCATAATTCAATGATAATTGATCTGTGAGACTAACTTGCTAACCAATAAACCCCAATGGGATACTTTGTTTACCTAACACATTTGTCAAGGATAGGATGTGACACAAGGGTCATCCAGTGGGGGATCGAATTTGCTATTCAGTAGTAATGGATCTTTCAAGACTAGCTTGCTAACCATTACATCCCGATAGGACATTTTTTATACATAACCCATTCATCATGGATGTGACTTTTTTTACCTAACCCATTTGCCTAGGATAGGATGGGACACAAATATGGGGCATTCAGCAAGGAACAAACTCTCTATTCAAAAGTAATAGATTTGTGAGACTAGCTTGCAAACCATTATACCATGATGGGATGCCTTTATTATACCCAACCCATTCACAATATATTGTATGCACATCATCATAATTATCTACTGAAACAATATGGAAAATATATTAAGAAGGGCAAGAAAGAAGGAAAGAAAGAAAGAAAGAAAGAAAGAAAGAATGAAAGAAAGAAAGAAAGAAGGACAAGAATGAAAGAAAGAAAGAAGGGCAAGAAAGAAAGAAAGAAGGGAAAGAAAGAGAGAAGGGCAAGAAAGAAAGAAAGAAAGAAGAGCAAGAAAGAAAGAAAGAAAGACAGGAAGAAAGAAAAAAAGAAAGAAAGACAGAAAGAAATAAAGAAAGAAAGAAAGACAGAAAGAAAGTAAGAAAGAAAGAAAGAAAGAAGGGCAAGAAAGAAAGAAAGAAAGAAAGAGAGTAAGAAAGAAAGTAAGAAGGATAAGAAATTAAGAAAAAAAGAAAGGACAAGAAAGAAGGACAAGAAAGAAAGAATGACAAGAAAGAAAGAAAGAAAGAAAGAAAGAAAAGAAAGAAAAAAAAGAAGAATGAAAGAAGAAGGACAAGAAAGAAAGAATGACAAGAAAGAAAGAAAGAAAAAGAAAAGAAAGAAAGAAAGAAAGAAAAAAAGAAAGAATGAAAGAAAGAAGGACAAGAAAAAAAGAATGACAAGAAATAAAGAAAGAAAGAAGGACAAGAAAGAAAGAAAGAAAGAAAGAAAGAAAGAAGGGCATGAAAATAAACAAATAAATTAATCGGAGATTTGGATTACAAGTAAGAATAACAATCTCCCAACCAACCTCCACACCCACCCTAGAAAAGGGAGAAAAAAATATACCATTAGTAAAAATTACTCTTATGAATCATCTAATTGACTGAGAAGAGTTCTGAAGAGGAGAAAATGGTAAATCCTGGTTCCATTAGGAATAAACGGGAGCGGGGGGGAGAGAAAAAAAGAAAGAAATAAGGTAAAAAAAAAGACCATCAGAAGTGAAATCATTGGAGCTTTGATAACAGACTGTCCCCCCCACCCACACCCACACACACACTTGCATCCATGTTCGCTCTCCACCCGATCGTCACCATCAACTAAAACTCTCCTTCCATTCTTCCATCCTTTCTTCTTCTGCCACCACCCCCCACCTTGCATCTTTCTGTTCTTCTTTGCATCTTGCATCTCTCCCTCTTTTTAGTTCTGTCTTTTTTTCTTCTTCTTCTTCTTCTTCTTCTTCTTCTTCTTCTTCTTCTTCTTCTTCTTCTTTCTTTCTTTCTTTCTTCTTTCTTTCTTTTTTCTTTCTTTCGTATTTCTGTCTTTTTTTCTTTATCTTCATTTTCTTTTGCTCCTCTCTCTCTCTCTCTCTCTCTCTCTTTCTCTCTCTCTCTCTCTCTCTCTCTCTCTCTCTCTCTCTCTCTCTCTCTATCTATCTATCTATCTATCTCAGTCTGTACATATTTATCTATCTACCTATCTATCTATCTATCACAGTCTGTTCATCATCTCTCTCTCTCTCTCTCTCTCTCTCTCTCTCTCTCACTCTCTATCTATCTATCTATCTATCTATCTCAGTCTGTTCTATTCTCTCTCTCTCTCTCTCTCTCTCTCTCTCTCTCTCTCTATCTATCTATCTATCTATCTATCTCAGTCTGTACATATCTATCTATCTATCTATCTATATCTATCTCAGTCTGCTATCTATCTATCTATCTTCGCAGTCTGTCTCTCTCTCTCTCTCTCTCTCTCTCTCTCTCTCTCTCTCTCTCTCTATCTATCTATCTATCTATCCGGTGAGCTAGCTCTCTATATATCCATCACCATTCCTTTTTGTGCTATGCCCCTCTCTCTCTACTTCACTCTATTTCTCTTTTACTTTCTTCCTTTTCTCTTACTCATTCGATTCCCTCTCCCTAGTACTTTTTGTCCTCTCTAATTTTCCCTCTCTCTATCCCCTTGATCTTTCCCCCTCTCTCCTACAATGAATTTTCTTTAACCACAGCAATACAAAAGGTCAACAGGGTTCTCATTTGAAGGTAAACACACACACAAACACACACATACACATGTAAACACATACTCACACAAACGCACACACATACATAAAACACACACACACATACACACACACAACACACACACACACAAACACATACAAAGCACACACTCATACATAGACACTCAAACACATATACACACACATTCAAAAGTACACAAACACACACACATGCACAAACACACACACACACATACGCATACACACATACACACAACACATCCACAAACACATACACACACATGCAAACACATACATACAAAAGTACACAAACACACACATACATATACACACATAAACACACACACACACACACACCATATGTACAAGCATACAAACACACATGCATACTCACAGACATACACACACACACACACACAAACACGCATACATATACACAAACGCTCACACATATACAAGCACACAAACTCCTTATATACATACACAACCGCGTGGTGTAATGGATAAAGTCATGGGAAATGGACTCGTCACCCCAAGTTCAAATCCTGGACGTGGTAACTGCATTTCACTTAATGCTAATACCATTGGGAAAGGTATGAATTCTACTCTCCTTCCAGCTATGGGTAAATAGTAGGGCAGACTGGGCTCTTTAACCTTGGTTAGGCAATCGGTCTTGGAGAAGGAAAACTCTGAATTTAAACCTGTTAAACTCCGCTTAAGAAATTGACCTTGCGTCACATCCTGCTCGTGCGGAGGGGTTGGTAAATATATATATATACATACACAATTTAACATTATATATAGTAAGGTACCAACCCCTATTTCACATAGACAAACAAATACAGACAAACACATGCACATATACACACACAGACACACAGACACACACGCATACACACACACATACAATTATATACAGAGAAAACAATCCACTCACACAGATACATAGGAGGTGCATTGTCTAATGGTTAGAGTTGTGGGAAATGGACTCATCACCCCGAGTTCAATTCCTGGACGAAGCTGGTTTGCATTTCACATAGTGCTAATACCGCTGGAAAAGGTATGAATCCAATTCTCCCTCCAGCTATGAGTAAATAGTAGAGCAGACTGGACTCTCTAACCAGAAGGAAAACTCTGAATTCAAAACTGATAAACTCCGCTTAAGAAATTGACCTTGTGTCACACCTGCTCGTGCGGAGGGGTTGGTAAATATATACCTAAGCAAATACACACGTTTTCACAATTTCTACTAAATACACACGAATATGGACAAACACACTATATATGTAGGACATACATGCACATGCATACACATACACATGTATTTCTATTAAATACACACATATATAAAAACACAACTGCAAATAGATACACACACAGAAAAAACATACATATACATGCAGGACATGCATAAATACACAAACATACTCATTATACACATACACACACATTTTTACTAATTACACATGCATATATAAACATACACCTGCCAATAAACACATACACACAGATACATGAAGAAATAAACAGACCTATGCATGCAGGCCATACATATATATATATATATATATATATATATATATACATATATATATATATATAATATATATATATATATATGAGAGTACGTAAATAAACACTGTGTTTATTTGATATGGCTTTTAGCCGACAATTTTTGGAGGATATGTGCTTAATTGAAGTCATACCTAATTTTTGAAAATTAATTAGTTAATAATTAATGAATTTAGGTGGGCATATATGTTCAAATGTAAGGCTAAACAGATTGAGAAAATGTCAATCCATAATGATTGACATTTCTCAACCTGTTTAGCCTTACATTTGAACATATATGCCCACCTAAATTCATTAATTATTAACTAATTAATTTTCAAAAATTAGGTATGACTTCAATTAAGCACATATCCTCCAAATATATATATATATATATATATATACATACAGACACATACACAGATTTCAACTAAATACACATGTATACAACTGCAAAGAGATACACACACAGCAACATGGACAAACCAACACACCTATACATGCAGCATATGCATAAATACACATACATACATACACATACATACACATATGCACATTTCTATTAATGCACACACACATAAAAAAGCACAAAAAGAAAGGCATATACACGTACTGAAATACACAGGCAGAAAAGTATACTTAAACATACATATACATACACATATTTCTATTAAATGCACGCACACACATTAACAACCACTAAAAGAAAGGCATATGCACATACTGAAATACACAGGCAAACATGCATTCTTAAACATACATATACATACACACATTTCAATTGAACACACACACACACACACATACTCACACACATACACACTCACAGAGAGAAGCACTTAAAGAAAGGTATATACACATACTAAAATACACAGGCCAACATGCATACTTACACATACATATACATACACACATTTCAATTGAATACACACATACACACACATACTCACACACATACACACAGAGAGAGAAGCACTTAAAGAAAGGCATATGCACATACTGAAATACACAGGCAAACATGCATACTTACACATACATATACATACACACATTTCAATTGAATACACACACATACACACACACACATACTCACACACATACACACAATGAGAAAAGCACTTAAAGAAAGGTATATACACATACTAGAATACATAGGCCGACATGCATATTTACGCATACACACATTTTAATTAAATACACAAACACACATATACACAAACACACACACACACACACACACACACACATGCACTCACAGAGAGAAGCACTAAAAGAAAGGTATATACACATACTGAAATACACTGGCAGACATGCATACTTACACATACATATACATACACACATTTCAATTAAATACATTAACACACATACACACAAACACACATATGCACACACACACACACACACACACTCACACAGAGAGAAGCACTAAAAGAAAGGTATTTAAACATACTGAAATACACAGGCAGAAAAGCATATTTACACATATATACACACACACAAGCACTTACACATGTATCTGCATGTACATTCACACACACACACATACACACACCCACAAACAATTTTTTTTTTCCGTTTCATTAAATTTTTTATCTTTTAAAGAATGAAATAAAGAAAAAAAAACTAAATTGATTAAACCGAACAAACACGAAAGACAAAACTGTCAAATTGATTTCACTTCATCACATAAAATGTTTTAATTACTAAAAATTTTGTTAAAAAAATACAATTTCTAATACGCATCACAGGGTGTGAAAAAAAAGGCAGGGGGCTGGGAATGCGAGAAAATGTACAGATTTTATTTGACTGATCTCACAGCAACATCATCAGAGGCAAATATCGAATTCTGGGCTAAATATGTTTGTTAGATTACTATCAAATAATTATTAACACATATTAAATCCAATGTGTATCCTTATATATACTAGCAAAATATATGCATCCTCGAGGTGCAAATATTTAAGTTTTGATGGAATAAAATATTATATTAAATTAGAAAGGCTAATGAAGCTAAATAAGAATGCAGATAAAAAGATTTGAAATAGAAGGGA
>CM042162.1:60346635-60384135 GCA_023376005.1 Doryteuthis pealeii
TAGGCATAAGTTTGTCTTCTGAACTGTTCTTTGAAAATCTTCACTTTTTTATAGGACTCCCTAAGATCGAAATGTGTCTTTTTTTTTAACTTCATTTTTAGGTGCGAATGCTTCTGATAGGTTGAAAATTATCATTTTTAATATTTCTATTTTTTCTTTCTACCTGCACTGATCCTATGTGCAGACTTCTTATTTTCGTCATTTCATTTCTGCTTTCAAAGCGTTAACTTCCGGTTCAACACAGAGTTATGGGAATCTCTGCTATCAGTGCAACATGATGATGATGATGATGATGATGATGATGATGACTGTCCTTAGGAAAGGTAGTGTAGTGCAGGGTTGCTCTATATAAACCCCCTGGGGTCTATACAACAACTCAGGAGGTCTGTAAGTATTCGAGGGTCTACAAGGTGTCTATGGAGACCACAAAACCTTCTTAGTAATTAGAAGAAATTAATCCCACAAGAATCTTGGCAAACATGCTCATGTTGATATATTTTCAAAAGTTTAAGCCCAATATTCATAAACTCATCAAAAATCATCAGCTTCACTCATCACATTAGGATATGTGCTTCCTTCGTAAGTTATTAAGTTAGTATTAAATATTTGCAACTCTTTTTTACATGTTATGCTTACTTTATTGTTTATTTTACAGTTAATTTACAATTAACAGTTTACATAAACGTTTGTTGCCATTCATTTATACATAATATGTTGCACATCAAACAAAGAGTTCATATGGCTGTAGAATAGCTGTGTACAGACTTGAGGAAATAATATACAGATACACAATCAAAGTAACAAGGAGAAAAGCACCAGTACTTAAACCACGTTTAAACATGTAAAACACAACTAGACACAACTATAACGAGTACTTGAAGCAGTACTATAGTTATTATCTCCCTCGCAGGGGTGCTCAGGTGGTTAACCGGGTTTTCTTCATCACAAGCTGTGAATGGCAGAGCCCGATTCTACGAGGCTTACTCCTCGGGCCGAAACCAGTTAAGAGAAATTCTTACCACCTGACAAAGGGACGTTAATCTCCTTACTTCATGTCCCTGGGCACAGGAGAATCTAGCCCTACATGCCCTCGCCAACTCAGCGAAATGAGTAGCACAGGTTCCTCCCAGACCATTGAAGCTAAGCAACTATAAGCCTATTCAGTATTTAAATGTACCATCATAACTACAGGTTACGTAACAACCTGAGACCATGTTTAAGACCAGGTCACCAAACTAGGCCGCGAAGGCATTTATCAGGCCCACGACGTACTGTGAATCTGTTGTTAAAAACGTACGAACATGAGACTTTATATACCATATAAATTAAGATATCATTTAAGCTTACTAAATCTTCATGACTTGACTCGGAATCAACCCATCGAACGAAATTGACTAAATAAACACTTGAAAGCAATTCTCTTGATTGGATGTAAGCAATTCCAAACCAAATATTCACGATATCTTGAAAGCGAAAACTTCAGTTCCCAAATCCCACTAAACTTTTCTGCTAATGTTGCGTTCTTGTAATGATTTGAAAATAAATATGTTGTTAATGTTTTTGTGCATCTTACGTCACTTAAATATATATAACAGGAAAGATAAATTTGGTTTTACATCTTTTTTCAGAAATTTCTTCGTCTAGCAAGTATTGAACACAATAATAATGTGGCCCACGCTCGTATATTTTTTTTCAATTATCCCGCCCCAAAATGTTTGGTTATTCCTGTATAGACCAAGGAGAGTTAGTAAATCAACCGCTAATACCCACCCTTCTGCTCTCTCCTTTGAGAATATAAACATTGTATCTGTGACAGTCTATAAAAGGTGTTGATATAATATATAATATATATATATATATATTATATATATAAACAGAGAGAGAGAGAGAGAGAGAGAGAGAGAGAGAGAGAGAAAGAGAGAGAAGAGAGACGGAGAATAATAGATTTGAATAAGAGAGTTTTTAATATCTATCTACTATCTATCTATCATACTTATCTATCTTCTCTCCTCTCTTCTTTCTCTCTCTCTCTCTCTCTCTCTCTCTCTCACTCTACACACACACACCACACACACACAACACACACACACACNCTGCAAGTGGACTTGGAAGGTATATAAGAGGGGGTCCATGATAGGACAATCAAATTTTGTAGGTCTACAGATTTAAAAGTTTGAGAACCCCTGTTTGTAGTGGTTTAAGTTGCCTTTTCAAGTTTTTTTCCATTATTTACATTGTAAATTAGGTTAAATAAGGCACACTTGCAATATGAGAGATGGCAAAAACAAAAACAAAAAACTGAAAAGTACAATAATCTCTTCATCTTCATCTTTTCACGTTCTGTCCTCTTCCTTCAAGCAAATGTAATTAATAAATCTTAAAGAATGCAAATTAAACATTTTCATTATTCCTATTATTTCTTTTTTTTTAATTGTATATATATATATCTATATATATATAATATATATATAATATATATATATATATATATACAAGAAAATAGAAATCAAATATTGAAAAAAAAATACAAAATGATTAATAACAAAAAATTAATGTTCTATTAAGGAATATATATATATATATATATATATATATATGTACATACATACATACATACATTATATTATATATATATATATATATATATATAAGCCTTAATAGAACATTAATTTTTATTATTATTATTTTGTATGTCTTTTTCATATTATATATATATATATATATATTATATATATACGTACATATACATACATATATATATATATATATATATATATATATACATATACATACACACACACACACACACACCACATATATATATATATATATATATATATTCCTCAATAGAACATTAATTTATAATTATTTTTTGTATGTCTTTTTCAATGTTATATATATATATATATACGTACATATACAATATATTATAATACATACACACACACACACACACACACACACACATATATATTATATAATATATTATATTTCCTTGATAGAACATTAAATTTTTATATTATTATTTTGTTTTATGTCTTTTTCAAATTTTTTTGATTCCTATTTTCTTTGGAAGAATTAATAACTTTTACCAAAATCATAAAAAAAGATTTTTTCCCCTTTTAGTTTCTTTATACTTTCTGCTTTGATACACAAGTAATGACACCAATAATTATGTTCAATTAACAATTTTTGAGGCTGATTTTGTCGTACCTTTTAGGGTGGTTTTTTTGGGGGGAGGGATAACCTTTTCTCTCATTTTATTTTGTCTATGCATTGTATTAGTCTGTATCAAAAGTATTTTTTTAATTTTTAATCCATTCTAGTTTTTTATGTTAATATAATGCTCTACGAAAAATCGCAAGGTTCCGGGTTCAATAACACTCCTCACCCACTCAGCGCATAGGAAGCACAGCTATCTCTCTGGTCTAGTGCAGTGGAAAAGGGGATAGACTCTTTTACTGTTAAAAAAATACAGACAATAGGCCACTCCATATTGTATACCTCTTTCTTTACTTTTTTCTATTCGTCTTCTTGCATCTTTGATATCTTAAGTTCTACTAGTGTCTCTTCTAACATCTCTTCTAGCGTCTGGACTTCGTCTTGGTGGTTGGTCACACTTAACTCATTTCTTCTTCTAAATCAGTCTTGTTACCAAGACATTCACCAACCACAAAACCGTTATTTTCATAAGCCTTTATTTACTTAACAAACATTTCATGTAACTAAACATAGCGCGCGTATGCAGGTGAGTTCCAATATAAGGCAGGACATCTTCTCTGTCTGACGTCCAAATTGAAACTGAAGACCCAACCAGGTCCTACGTGACTTCACGTATTTTGCGGGCTTTCTGTACTATTCCATGGAAAGTTCCGCCCATGATATGGAAAGGGCCATCCCTTTAGAAATACAGGGATTGACAATAATCTTATGCAACCGCATAGATTATGTAACACACAGACTTTTACTTTACTTATATCTGTTCTTGTCCTGTGTGTCTTGTCCATCTTATTTGGATTGTTTGGTTATATGGATAGGGTGCCTACATCTGTTTTTTCGAGGGGTGTTGTTTCCACGTCTTGTTCAGGATTGCATGCAGTATTCTTGTGCAGCTCACATCATGCAGACACAACTGGAGAAGCAAGGACGAACTCAAAGTGACATCTCCTGTGAAGCCAGCACATGGGCACGCCAGTGTGGGCTGGCCAGCAAAGACATGCATTGATCAGATACTGGATGCCTGCATAGAGGACCTCCCGAGAATGATGAGTGATAGGGATGGAGGAAGAGAGATTGTCATGGATATCCATGCTAACAGTGCGACATGATGATGATGATATCTGTCCTGGAGACCTGAGGAGATTTGCTGTCACTCAGACTCATGTGAAAGTCCACCATCTAACACTGAAGCTGAAAAACTCATGATAATAATAAATAATGATAATGATAATAATAAACTTTAATCATACTACAATATGGTAAATGCACAAACCAGAATCCATCTTAGAGAATGAAATTCTGAGAATTATCTGGGATTTTGAGATAGAAACGGATCACCTAATCCCAGCCAGAAGACCAGAACTAGTGCTTATTAACAATAAAAAAAGAACTTGTCATTTTGTATTATATATATATATATAATTATAATATATATAATATATGATATTATATTTAAATGTGTCTCTCACCGGTGAAAATGCGTCAAATGGTTAGTTATGCAAGTTTCACAATGATAAGACAGCAATATAACAAATATAAAGTGCTCAATAATGAGTAAGCAAATTTATTATTATAATGGTACACAGTAATAACCTACTCGAGTTTCACCATAAGGATCTTCAGGGTAAAATCCTCTGAATTAATCAAGATATTGTTTAATATTGTTTAATTTGTTTATCTTGATTAATTCAGTGGATTTAACCCTGAAGATCTTTATGGTAAACTCGAGTATTATTACTGTGTACCATTATAATAATTAATAAATAATAATATATATAATATATATATATATATATAATATATATTCAAATGAGTGGACTTTATTGTTCTGACAGATTACAGAATGAAAAATTGAAAGAAAATGAAAAGAGAACCTTCCCAAAAACTGAAAAAGACTGTGAACATGAGGGGTGAAGGTGTACAAATGTAGTTTGTACCCTTGGAATAGTCCCTAAGGATTTGAAAAGGAAACTGCAAGAATTGGAAATCAGAAGAAGAATCCAAACCATCCAAGTAACAGCACTGTTAAGATGGTTAGAATACTCAGAAGAGTCCTGGAGTCCTGAGGAGAATTACTGTCACTCAGAATTCAGTGAAGAAATGGAGAGAAAAACACGCAAGGAATAATAATAAATTTCTATACCCTTAGTCAGGGTGGCCTATTTCAGTATCACCAGACAGCAAGGGAGACTATCCCCTTTTCATTAGCACTAGACCAAGACATTTGAGGTTTAGCACCACACCTACCATCAGCTCCTCACTTTACCGCACAGACCCTACTACTCATACACTGATTTGGCGGGGCCAGTATCGAACCCGGATCCTTGTTGTTCCTAGGTAGATCCTCTACCAACTGAGCTAAACCAGAATTCAGTGAAGAAATGGTGAGAAAAACACACAAGGAATAATAATAAATTTCTATACCCTTAGTAGGGGTGCCTATTGTCAGTATCAGCCAGACAGCAAGGAGACTATCTCTTTTTAATTAGCGCTAGACCAAGGCATTTGAGGTGAGCACCACACCTACCATCAGCTCCTCACTTACCGCACAGATCCCTGTGCTACTCATACGCTGAGTTGGAGGGACGGTATTGAACCCGGATCCTTGTTGTTCCTAGGTAGATCCTCTACCAACTGAGCTAAACAGAATTCAGTGAAGAAATGGTGAGAAAAAACACAACAAGCAATAATAATAAATTTCTATACCCTTAGTCGGGTGGCCTATTGTCAGTATCACCAGACAGCAAGGGAGGACTATCCCTTTTCATTAGTGCTAGACCAAGGCATTTGAGGTAGCACCACACCTACCATCAGCTCCTCACTTTACCACAGAGATCCCTGTGCTACTCACTATACTGAGTTGCGGGGCTGGTATCGAACCCGGATCCTTGTTGTTCCTAGGCAGACGCTCTACCAACTGAGCTAAACCGCCCTAGACTATGCCCTACCATATGTTATTTGATTGAACTTCTCCTATTTCAGTGTCACACTCTTCCGACAAGAAAATTCAGCCATTTAAGACCAAAAAGGGTAATTGTTCTTCTATTTCTATTGCTTCGCCAGGAAGATGAATGTCTTGACATCGACCCCTTTTTTTGGGGGGGGCCCTCAATATTTCCAAAGAATAAACTGGACACTTGGTAATTGGATATGATGAAGAGTCACATGACCTTGTGGCAGTCTCTGGAAGATTTGGGACTAGGTAGGTAGGATGTAGGGGCTAAAACCATGTAAATGACATCTTCAAGTAGAATAAATAAACAAATAAGTAAAATATATAAGTAAAATAGCTGCTTGGATTACCTAGACTGATCTATGAAGAACAGGTGTCCGTTACTTCTTTCTTTAACTGTTTCTTGTTTTTTGGAAAGGAGAAAAGAAACATTTATTTACAAAAAGGACATCTGGAAAATCTGAAAAATTTTTTTCTTTTAAAGAAAAGATAGATTTGTTTTAAAATTGTTTTAAAATTAGAGGCATTGGTGTAATGATTAGAGTCGTTGTAAATGACAAGTTCAAATCTAGCTATTTGCCTTTCACATAGCGACGAATACCCCTGGAAAGGTACAAATCCAACAATTCTCCCTCCAGCTATGGGTAAATAGTAAGGCAGACTTAAGTCTTTTCAACAGGTCTAGGAGAAGAAAAACTCTGAATTCAAACCAAACACAACGTCAATTAAGCAGAGTTTAATAGGTTTGAATTCAGAGTTCTCTTTCTCCTACACTGGCCTAACCAAGGTTAAAGAAACCAGTCTGCCCTACTATTTACACATTGTTGAAGGGAGAATATTTGAATTCATATACCTTTCCCAATGGTATTAGCACAATGTGAAATGCAAACAACCTTGTGCTGGATTTGAACTCAAGTCACCATGTCCATTTCCTATGACGATAACCATTACACATGAGCGCCTCCAGTTATTCTTTCTTGTGTAGTACACGTAACGAATTATATGATATTTATAATTATACTAGCAAAATAAAAAAACGCCCTCCGGCGATAAAAAATACAATTTTTGAAAGAATATTGCTTGAGGAGGTGGAAGTTAAAAATTAAATATCGAGAGTTTGAACCCATATCATGAATCATCAAATTTATTTAATGGAGTAAAAAAATAAAAACAATTTGAAATGAAACTAAGTTCTATTCTTTGAATATCAATTAAATAAAACAAACTATATATAAGATATATGATACTGGGATGTATCTCTCTCTTGAGGAGAGAGAGAGAGAGAGAGAGAGAGAGAGCATGTGTGTTTTTTGTTTGAAATGAAAGAGGAAGAGGTAAAAAGAAAGCGCAAGTGAAAGAAAGAAGGGTAAAAATAATGAGAGAAGGTGAGAAGGAAACTGAAAGAAATAGAGAGTAGATGAAAGAAGTGAGAAAAATAAAGAAAGGATAAGAAGAAAGAAAAATAAGGTAGAAAACAAACAACAAACAAACAAACAAAAAGGAAGGAAGGAAAGAAGGAAAAATGAAAGAGGGTAAGAAGAAAACAACAGAAAAAGAAGAGATGGTAGATAAAAAAAGTGAAAGAAATAAAGAATAAGAAAGAAAGAAATAAGGTATGAAGCAAGGTGAGAAGGCAACAGAAAGAAAGAGAGGGTTGGTGAGTGAGAGAGAGAGTGAGAGATAGATAGATAGATAGATAGAGAGAGACAGAGGGAGAGAGAGAGAGAGAGAGAATAATAGATTTTAATTAAGAGAGTTTTAATAATCTATCTATCTATACACACCTATTTCTCTCCTTCTCTCCCCTCTCCCTCTCTCTCCACACACACACACACACACACACACATATATATAGATATACATATATAAATAGAGAGCGAGATGAAAGAAACCAGAGAGAGAGAGAGAGAGAGAGAGAGAGAGGAGAGAGAGAGAGAGAGAGAGAGATTGATAGATAGATAGATACACAAAGAGAGAGAGAGACGAGAGAGAGAGAGAGAGAGAGAGAGAGAGAGAGAGAGAAAATAGATTTTAATTAAAGAGAGAGGTTTTAATAATCTATCTATCTATCTATACATACTTATCTCTCTCCTTTTCCCCCCCTCTCCCTCCTCTCTCTCACACACACACACACACACACACACACATACATATATTATATATATATATAGAGAGAGAGATATATATATAAAAAGAAACCAGAGAGAGAGAGAGAGAGAGAGAGAGAGGAGAGAGAGAGAGAGAGAGAGAGAGAGAGAGAGAGAGAGAGAGAGAGAGAGAAGTGGGAGGACAAATGTTTATGTCAATGTGTTTATATGATATGAGATAGCCCTAGAGAATCTCTCCATCAAAAAGTGATGGAAAAAGATTTTTTTTTTTAATATGAAACTCTCAACTCTTTTATCTACCACTGCTTGTGTGTGTGTCTGGATGTTTTATGTATTTTTCAAAGTACACGATATATTCGGGAAAAATCAGGCCCATGATATTAATGAAGAAATATAAGTGATTTTACCAGACTAAGTGGTTAGACGGGGGAGAAAAATACAAAAAAATTGATAAATAAATGAATAAATAAAGTAAAAAAACAAACCTTGTCACAGAAAAGGGCATCACATTTAAATTATATTAAAAAAAAATAGACAAAGAATGATACCATAATGATAAAATGTTTTATTTTTCACAATTTTTTTAGAGTTAAAATTTGGTATATTTTGGAAAAGAGAATTAAAAGAGTGTAATGGAACCAGCATATTTCTACTCAAGTGTGTGTATGTGTGTGTGTATATATATGTGTGTATGTATATATATGTGTGTGTGCAAGTGTGTACATATATATATATATATATATATATATATATATATATAATATACACACACACACACACATATATATATATATGTTGACAGTTACCAAGTGCCGTTCACTTTGTCTACGCGACCCTAAATTATATATATATATATATATATATATATATATATATTGCACCCGACTGCACCTCTGCAGAGGGGTAAGACTCTCCCAATGGGGCCACCTGTTGGCCGAGGGTGGCGACCCGTGATGCTTAAGGATAGAGCCCAGGTGGATGAGCAGTTCATGACATGCAATACTCCACTTGGCCCTATCTTGGGCTAGACGGGCGGTCGAAGAGGCCCCCTCCGATCAATCGGCTGGTCGCGTCAAGCCCTAGCACCTATATGATTTTCCCAACCCTATTGCCCGTTATGGCAAGCCCCAATCCCTTTTTATCATATGGGTGCTAGAAGGCATGAAATGACGTTAAACTCTATCTGATGGTGAGGTTCCAGTTTTGGAGGTTTGGGGAATGTGGAGCACCCCTTCATCACCATTGTTCCCTGGTCCACTCTGACCCGGAGTGGTAGTACCTGTTAGGGTCCCATCTATGGGTTAAATAGAAAAATGTATTTATAAAAAATTGTATTATCCATTAAGAATTGATTTATTTCAAAACTTTATCGCATTAAATGACCCACTGAGGTTGATATGCCGTAAAATAAAACAAAACCAAAACATATATATATATATATATATATATATATATATATATATATATATATATATATATATATATAATGCCGCATATATTGGCCCACAATTAACTCACCAAGTTAGATAGTGATAACTATAAACAGTTGCAATTTATACACACACACACACACACACACACACACACACACACACATATATATATATATATATATATATATATATATATATATATATATATATTTGTTTATTGTCAGTTGCCAAGCGCCGTTGACTTTATGTCTACGCTACTTTATATATATATATATATATATATATATATATATATATATATATATATATATCACTAACGTGTATCACAACAAAAATGTATCTTCATAATCATTTTAAACAGGTAAACATCTCATTACCTTAAACAGATCTATTTGCACCTTTGAAAGGAACCTAATAGGTACTACCACTCCAGATCAGAGTGGACCTAGGAGTAATGACAATTAAGGGGTGAATCCACACTCCCCAAAACTCTTGTCAGTTTAACAATTATAATATCCAATTATATACACTACAAAATTGTATATTTATACTTTAAATATACGCGCCTACATTCGGGGCGCTAGTGGTTGTCATCAGTGATGTAATCTGCCTAATCTTCATAATCTTTTTAGCAGGTAACATTTCATTATCTTAAGCAGGTCTATTTACTCCATAAATGAGATCCTGATTGGTACTATCACTGCAAATTCAAGAACTGGATGCAGTTTAGTGTCATACCCAAGAAACAGCTTGTGGGGTTATTTTCGTATTTGCCTGGGGAGTTGTCTGCCTATTTAATATCGCTGGTTCCCGCTAGGGGCCTCGTGTATTTAAGCGGCTGTTTTGAATTTCTCTTCCTCTCATTGCCTGCTGCTCGACCTACGAGACACAATGAGGTAGTCTTATGACTACCCCTTTCTTGTTGGGGCTTTGGTCCCCCCCTTACATTACTGTGATTTCCCAGCATGGACTATTCTTAGTCTCATGTCTGTGCTTTTATGTTTATCCCTTGTACATGTAACTTTATATTACTTATGTATGTATGTATTATGTACCCTGTTTATTTTTGTGCTGTTATATAAAATGTTTTGTCCCTCAACCCGTGTCGGAGTTTGTTTGCGTTCCAGCGAGTTAGGACTTTGTCATAACCTTTGAACTTACAAGCTCTTCAATCCAGCTGTAAGGTCCTTGGCAATTATTTTTCCTTATAAAAGCACAATTAAGATTGTATAGCCATATTATTTAAATTTAGATTTAATATCTCGATTTTATTGTCATTTCTAGTGAAGTTCAATTCGTAGATTACAATGTTACCAAAAAAAGTGACAAATTCGAAGAATTAGCCGAGATATGAAGCTTTAAAATACACTCGGTTTAGTCCCTTGCAAGATACATATTTTCCCGAAAATGACGATTTTATTGTCGTTTCTAGTTGAGTTCGATGCGTATATTACAATGATACTGAAGAAAGTGGTCAAATCGAAGAATTGACCGTGATACATTGGACCGTGATACATTGGACTTCACAGTCACAGGAAGCGCTGTAAAAACTATATTATAGTCTCCCGAGACTGAAATGCCAGGCCGGGTTAGCTCAGTCGGTAGAGCGTTCGGCTAGAAACCACAAGGTTCCTAGTTCGATACCGACCCTCGCCAACTCAGCGTATGAGTAGCACTGGGATCTGTGCTGTAAAGTAAGGAGCTGATAGTAGGTGTGGCGCTCCACCTCAGACGCAAAAACAATCTCCTTCGTCTAGCGCTAGTGAAAGGGGATAGACTCACTCGCTGATTGGCTGATAACAACTTTAGGCCACCCGACGACTTTACTTATTTTTACTTTTTATGCGGCTTTAAAACACTTGCAAAATAGATATTTTCGTGTAAATTTAAGGTCTTGATTTTATCATCGTTGATGGTGATGTAACCTTGCTAGTTGTCAATGAAGAAGTATAGAAATCTCAATTTCCATGGAAACCAATGCTTTAATGATGATGGTGATGATGCTGCTGCTGATGATGATGATGCTGATGCTGATGGGGATGATGGGCAAAGCCCAGTAACCTTGCTAGTTGTCAATGAAGAAGTATAGAAATCTCAATTTCGATGGAAACCATTGCTTTAATGCTGCTGCTGCTGCTGCTGCTGCTTTTGATGATGATGATGATGATGATGCTGATGGGGATGATGGGTAAAGCCCAGAAACCTTGCTAGTTGTCAATGAAGAAGTATAGAAATCTCAATTTCGATGGAAACCAATGCTTTAATAATGATGGTGATGATGCTGATGCTGCTGCTGCTGCTGATGATGATGGTGATGATGGGTAAAGCCCAGAAACCTTGCTACTTGTCAATAAAGAAGTATAGAAATCTCAATTCCGATGGAAACAATTGCTTTAATGATGATGGTGATGATGCTGATGATGATTATGCTGCTGCTGATGATGATGATGATGCTGCTGATGGGGATGATGAGCAAAGCCCAGAAACCTTGCTAGTTGTCAATGAAGAAGTATAGAAATCTCAATTTCGATGGAAACCATTGCTTTAATGCTGCTGCTGCTGCTGCTGCTTTTGATGATGATGATGATGATGATGCTGATGGGGATGATGGGTAAAGCCCAGAAACCTTGCTAGTTGTCAATGAAGAAGTATAGAAATCTCAATTTCGATGGAAACCAATGCTTTAATAATGATGGTGATGATGCTGATGCTGCTGCTGCTGATGATGATGATGGTGATGATGCTGATGGTGATGATGGGTAAAACCCAGTAACCTTGCTACTTGTCAATAAAGAAGTATAGAAATCTCAATTGCGATGGAAACAATTGCTTTAATGATGATGGTGATGATGCTGATGATGATGATGCTGCTGCTGCTGATGATGATGATGCTGCTGATGGGGATGATGGGCAAAGCCCAGAAACCTTGCTAGTTGTCAATGAAGAAGTATAGAAATCTCAATTTCGATGGAAACCAATGCTTTAATGATGCTGCTGCTGCTGCTGATGATGATGATGATGATGATGCTGATGGTGATGATGGGTAAAGCCCAGTAACCTTGCTACTTGTCAATAAAGAAGTATAGAAATCTCAATTTCGATGGAAACCAATGCTTTAATGATGATGGTGATGATGCTGCTGCTGATGATGCTGATGCTGATGGTGATGATGAGTAAAGCCCAGAAACCTTGCTAGTTGTCAATGAAGAAGTATAGAAATCTCAATTTCGATGGAAACCAATGCTTTAATAATGATGGTGATGATGCTGCTGATGATGATGCTGCTGCTGCTGCTGCTGATGCTGATGCTGATGGTGATGATGAGTAAAGCCCAGAAACCTTGCTAGTTGTCAATGAAGAAGTATAGAAATCTCAATTTCGATGGAAACCAATGCTTTAATAATGATGGTGATGATGCTGATGATGATGATGCTGCTGCTGCTGCTGATGCTGATGCTGATGCTGATGGTGATGATGAGTAAAGCCCAGAAACCTTGCTAGTTGTCAATGAAGAAGTATAGAAATCTCAATTTCGATGGAAACCAATGCTTTAATAATGATGGTGATGATGCTGATGATGATGATGCTGCTGCTGCTGATGATGATGATGCTGATGCTGATGGTGATGATGGGTAAAACCCAGTAACCTTGCTATTTGTCAATAAAGAAGTATAGAAATCTCAATTCCGATGGAAACAATTGCTTTAATGATGATGGTGATGATGCTGATGATGATGCTGCTGCTGCTGCTGATGATGCTGATGGTGATGATGAGTAAAGCCCAGTAACCTTGCTAGTTGTCAATGAAGAAGTATAGAAATCTCAATTTCGATGGAAACCATTGCTTTAATGATGCTGCTGCTGCTGCTGCTGCTGCTGATGATGATGATGCTGATGGTGATGATGAGTAAAGCCCAGTAACCTTGCTAGTTGTCAATGAAGAAGTATAGAAATCTCAATTTCGATGGAAACCATTGCTTTAATGATGCTGCTGCTGCTGCTGCTTTTGATGATGATGATGATGCTGATGGGGATGATGGGTAAAGCCCAGTAACCCTGCTAGTTGTCAATGAAGAAGTATAGAAATATCAATTCTGATGGAAACCATTGCTTTAATGATGATGGTGATGATGCTGATGATGACGATGCTGCTACTGCTGCTGCTGCTGATGATGATGCTGATGGGGATGATGGGTAAAGCCCAGTAACCTTGCTAGTTGTCAATAAAGAAGTATAGAAATCTCAATTCCGATGGAAACAATTGCTTTAATGATGATGGTGATGATGCTGATGATGATGCTGCTGCTGCTGGTGATGATGCTGATGGTGATGATGGGTAAAGCCCAGAAACCTTGCTAGTTGTCAATGAAGAAGTATAGAAATCTCAATTCAATGGAAACCATTGCTTTAATAATGATGGTGCTGCTGCTGCTGCTGCTGCTGCTGATGATGATGATGATGATGCTGATGGTGATGATGGGTAAAGCCCAATAACCTTGCTACTTGTCAATAAAGAAGTATAGAAATCTCAATTTCGATGGAAACAATTGCTTTAATGATGATGGTGATGATGCTGATGATGATGCTGCTGCTGCTGCTGCTGATGCTGATGCTGATGCTGATGGTGATGATGAGTAAAGCCCAGAAACCTTGCTAGTTGTCAATGAAGAAGTATAGAAATCTCAATTTCGATGGAAACCAATGCTTTAATAATGATGGTGATGATGCTGATGATGATGATGCTGCTGCTGCTGCTGCTGATGATGCTGATGCTGATGGTGATGATGGGTAAAACCCAGTAACCTTGCTATTTGTCAATAAAGAAGTATAGAAATCTCAATTCCGATGGAAACAATTGCTTTAATGATGATGGTGATGATGCTGATGATGATGCTGCTGCTGATGATGATGATGCTGATGGTGATGATGAGTAAAGCCCAGTAACCTTGCTAGTTGTCAATGAAGAAGTATAGAAATCTCAATTTCGATGGAAACCATTGCTTTAATGATGCTGCTGCTGCTGCTGCTGCTGCTGATGATGATGATTGATGGGATGATGGGTAAAGCCAGTAACCTTGCTAGTTGTCAATGAAGAAGTATAGAAATCTCAATTTCGATGGAAACCATTGCTTTAATGATGCTGCTGCTGCTGCTGCTGCTTTTGATGATGATGATGATGATGCGGATGATGGGTAAAGCCCAGTAACCTTGCTAGTTGTCAATGAAGAAGTATAGAAATATCAATTCTGATGGAAACCATTGCTTTAATGATGATAGTGATGATGCTGATGATGACGATGCTGCTACTGATGCTGCTGCTGATGATGATGCTGATGCGGATGATGGGTAAAGCCCAGTAACCTTGCTAGTTGTCAATGAAGAAGTATAGAAATCTCAATTTCGATGGAAACCAATGCTTTAATAATGATGGTGATGATGATGCTGCTGCTGCTGCTGCTGCTGATGATGATGCTGATGAGGATGATGGGTAAAGCCCAGTAACCTTGCTAGTTGTCAATGAAGAAGTATAGAAATCTCAATTCCGATGGAAAACCATTGCTTTAATATTCAGTAGAAGTCAACTTAGAAGGCAATTTAAAGCTTCATTTGCTGGCAATAACGATTCTTGTATCATCATCGATAAAAAATGAAGCTAATTTCCATCCAAATTGATATATTATTTCCTAATTACAATTATTTGTTTTGTCTTTTATTTTTTTTTATTGCGTTCCAGTTTGTTTCTTTTGTTTTTCTATCAACTTCTTTCTTATGCAAAGCAATAGAAATAAAAATATATCTTGTCATATTTGCAGGGTTATTAAATTAAGGCCTTTTGCTAAAAGTGATGAAACAATGATATAAATATTGACCCAGTTGATAAATATAGACGATAAAAATGTCATGAGGGATGTTGTGTTGTATGGAGAAGCTTTTGTATTGTATGGAGAAGAGCAATGTTTCTGAGCATGTCTGTACTTATAAGTATGAAGAGGAGTTTTGGGTACAGAGAGAGAGAGAGAGAGAGAGAGAGAGAGATAATAAGAAGTAGAAGAAGAACAGGAAGAAGTGAAACAGATAGAGAGGGGGAGAGAGAAGAAGAAGAAGAAGAAGAAGAAGAAGAAGTGAGACAGATAAAGAGAGAGAAGAGAGAGAGAGAGAGAGAGAGAGAGAGAGAGAGAGAGAGAGAGAGAGAGAGAGAGAGAGAGAGAGATAATAAGAAGTAGAAGAAGAACAGGAAGAAGTGAAACAGATATAGATATATAGAGAGAGAAGAAGAAGAGAAGAAGAAGAAGAAGAAGAAGAAGAAGAAGAAGAAGAAGAAGTGAGATAGATAAAGAGCGAGAGAGAGAGAGAGAAAGAGAGAGAGAGAGAGAGAGAGAGAGAGAGAGAGTGAGGTAGTTAGATAGATTGAGAGGGAGAGAGAGATAAATGTGAAGGGGAAGAGAGAATTAAAGAGAGAAGAAGAAGAAGAAGAAGAAGAAGAAGAAGAAGAAGAAGAAGAAGAAGAAGAAGAAGAAGAAGAAGAAGAGGGCGAATGGAATGGAAATGGAGAGAGAGAGAGAATGAAAGAGAGGATAACAGAAAGAAGGAAACAAGGAGAGAAAGAGTGAGTAAGACAGAAGAGGGGGGAGAGGGAGATTGAGAGGTAGAGAAAGAAGAAGAGAAAGAACAGAGAGAAAGAAAAAGGAGATAGCGAATTAGAAAGAGAATGAGAGAGAGAGAGAGAGAAGTCGAGAGGAAAATATATATGGAGAGAAGGAAATATGGAAAGAGAGAATGAGAGAAAGAATGAGAGAATTAAAGAAAGAGAGAGATGGAAGAAAAAAAGAAGAAGAGAGAGAGAGAAGGAGAGTGAATGAGAGGAAGAATGAGAGAGAGGGGGAGAGAGAGAGAAGAGAGAGGGAAGAGAAAGGGAGAGAATAAGAGAAAGACAGAGATGGAAGAAGAAGAAGAGAGAGAGAGAGAAAGAAAGAGACAGACAGATAGACAGACAGACAGACAGAGAGGAATGAGAGAGAGAGAGAGAGAGAGAGAGAGAGAGAGAGAAAGAGAGAGAAAGAGAGAGAGAGAGAGAAGAGAGAGAGAGAGAGAGAGAGGAGAAAGAGAATGAGAGAAAGAGATGGAAGAGAAGAAGAAGAAGAAGAGAGAGGGAGGGGGGAGAGAGAGAATAAGAAAGAATGAGAAAGATAGAGATGGAAGAAGAAGAAGAAGAAGAAGAGAGAGAAAGAGAGATAGAGATAGAGATAGAGAGAGATATATAGAGAGAAAGAGATGCAATGAGAGAGAGAAAGAGAGAGAGAAGAGAATGAGAGAATGAGAAAGATAGATAGAAGAATAAGAGAGAGAGAAGGATATATATATATATATATATATATAGAAAGAGAAGCAATGAGAGAGAGAGAGAGAGAGAGAGAGAGAGAGAGAGAGAGAGAGAGAGAGAGAGATGAGAAGGAGAATTTTCAGTAAATATATCATTATAAATATACTGTATTACTCATTTTATGTACCAAGCTTTAATGACTCTATTAAATCTTAGCGATGACATTTTTAGAAAAGTGACTGGGGATATTTTTTAATAATCATATATACATTTATAAAAAAAAACGAGAATTAAATCTCTTAAATTCTTATTATTTACTGATATTTTATGTGATAACTATAATAGATATTGGCCACTCAATTTTAAGAGAGTGAGAGTTGATCAAATAAGTGTGCTAGCGTTTACACGAAATAGTAAAAAACAAAAAAAAAACACAAAAAAACAATTACAAAAAATGAAAAGAAAAAAAGTCTTATTAATTCCATTTTCTCTTCTAAAAAACGTTTGACATATTAATATTCCAGTAAGAAGAACCTATAGTATACTGCTGGGTTGGTGAGGTACGTTATGAATAACATAAACCTCCTACTTAAAAGCTAGGATAAATGAAATAGTTTAACTTAATATTTAATATTCCAATAAAAAAGATTCTTGGTATCCTGCTGGGTTGGTGAGGTATATTAAAAATAAAATAAACCTATAACTAGGGGATAAATGAAATAGTTTAAATTAATGTTGAATATTACAATAAAAAGATTCTTTAGTATATTGCTGGGTTGGTGAGGTACGTTATGAATAACATAAACCTACTTAAAAGCTAGGATAAATGAAATAGTTTAACTTAATATTTAATATTCCAATGAAAAGATTATTTAGTATATTGCTGGTTTGGTGAGGTATATTAAAAATAAAATAAACCTATAACTAGGGGATAAATGAAATAGTTTAAATTAATGTTGAATCTACCAATAAAAAGATTATTTAGTATATTGCTGGGTTGGTGAGGTACGTTAAGAATAACACAAACCTCCTACTTAAAAGCCAGGATAAATTAAATAGTTTAACTTAATATTTAATATTCCAATGAAAAGATTCTTTAGTATATTGCTGGGTTGGTGAGGTGTATTAAAAATAAAATAAACCTATAACTAGGGGATAAATGAAATAGTTTAAATTAATGTTGAATATTCCAATAAAAAGATTCTTTAGTATATTGCTGGGTTGGTAAGGTACGTTAAGACTAACATAAACCTCCTACTTAAAAGCCAGGTTAAATGAAATAGTTTAACTTAATATTTAATATTCCAATGAAAAGATTCTTTAGTATATTGCTGGGTTGGTGAGGTACGTTAAGACTAACAAAACCTCCTACTTAAAAGCCAGAGTAAATGAAATAGTTTAACTTAATATTTGATATTCCAATAAAAAGATTATTTAGTATACTGCTGGGTTGGTGAGGTACATTAAGAATAAAATAAAACTTTAGCTTAAAAGCCAGGGTAAATGAAATTTTAAATTAAATTGATATTTAATATTCCAGCAAAAAGAACCTATACTGCTGGGTTGGTGAGGTACATTAACTATAATATAAACCACTAACTTAAAAGTCTGGGTAAATGAAATACCTTAAATTAATATTTAATATTCCTGTAAAAATATTCTATAGTATACTGCTCGTTGGTTAGGTACATCTATACATATGTAAAGAGCAGTTGGTATGTATGTATGTATGTATGTATGTAAGTATGTATGTCCAGAGGAAACTACGAAAATAAAACAATTAACGACAAAGTAAATATATATACACATTCACTATGACCAGATCTTGCTTTTTGAGCAAAAATAATGAAGAATTGATTTATATTCGTGAAGATAATTGAATAAGATTTGAATTGTAACAGCATTGATTTTTTGTTTGTTTTTGCATTTAATATTTTAAATAGGAGAATGTCTGTGCACTTCTTTTTTCTGACATCTCATCAGGCTTAATCTTTTTATGTAGAGATTTTAATGGGGCATCCTGAGAGGATCCAACTCGTGATTCAGTAATTATGGATCTGCTAGACTAACTTCCCCTCTCTACCCAGGCGTTGCCAGGTAGATGCTTTTAGTTGTCCATAAAACAAACCACAAAGTTAAAAGCCAGCATCACAACAAAAAAAAAAATCGAAAAAAAACCCACAAAAAAACAGGAGGTAAAAAATAGCAGACAAACTCTAGGGAGCCAATGACCATCCACACTGACAGTAGTAAGATTGGCGTAAGTAAGTAAAGTCGTCAGGGGGGCCTAAAGTCGGTACCAGCCAATCAGCGAGGGAGACTATCTCCTTTTCACTAGCGCTAGACCAAGGAGATTGTTTTTGCGTCTGAGGTGGAGCACCACACCTACCATCAGCTCCTCACTTTACCGCACAGATCCCTATGCTACTCATACGCTGAGTTGGCGAGGCCTGTACCGAACCTGGACCTTGTGATTCCTTGTTGAACACTCTACCGACTGAGCTAAACTGGCCCTTTAAGTAAAGTCGTCGGGGTGGCCTAAAGTCGGTACCAGCCAATCAGCGAGGGAGTCTATCCCTTTTCACTATCGCTAGACCAAGGAGATTGTTTATGATGGTAGGTGTGGCGCTCCGCCACACCTACCATCAGCTCATCACTTTACCACACAGATCCCTGTGCTACTCATACGCTGAGTTGGCGAGGGCCGGTATCAAACCAGAAACCTTGTGGTTTCTAGCCGTACGAAACCCCCAAATTGGTTAGATGCAGCTCCATCTAGGAGAAGGAAGAGTCAGTTATAAAAACTACCACTGCTGAGCGGCTTTACATAATCCTTTGTATTGGTTTCTTACCTTTCCTTCAGACCACAGGCAGTGTGGAGAGGGGGATCTGCTGCTTGGGTAACATCACATCCTCCATATCAACTCACCCAGGCTACGTAGTTAAAAAAAATTTTTTTGATACTATGCCATTGTCTTTAGTTCCTGCTTTTTTTGTGATGCTGGTGTTTACTCCTGTTATATACCCTTGTTGGGTTTAGAAATGAATACAATATGGGAACCCATAATTAAGAAGGCCAGATCAGATTGAGGAAAAAAACAAAAAAAACAAAAAAAAAACACAATATGAGTCTAGGTAAAAAATTATACATAAGTAAAATAGGTAGATATTCTAGCCAAATCAAGACATTAGGTTTATAAGTTCCCAAAATTCACACTCAATTGTCCAATTGGAGTGGATTAGGCAGTTAGGTTAAAAGTCAGTTCTAAGTGACAGTTATCTCTGGTTCCCGAGTTCAATCCTGAGTGAAAGCAGTTAGAAATTAATTAACACAACTCCTACCGGAACTTTAGCGGAATGAGAACAGGATACCCTCGTGGAATAAATAAAGGGTTCGGTTCAAAGTTCTGTGATGGCTCCCGAATACGACAAGTAAGTTCCCGAGTTCGAAAAGAAGTTTCCGAGTCCGAGAAGGTTCCCGAATCCGACAAGAAATACCCGAAGAAGGGTATATCGGCCGAAACGTTGTACAAATAACAATGAAGATGGGGACAATAGTCCGAATAACGCTAATAATACTACCCTTGTTGGGTATATACAACGAGACAGTATTAGATAGACAGATAAATAGAGTCGTGTAACTTACTTGCATTTCTTTTCTATCTTCTTTCTTTTGGCCATCTGTGATCATCTAGGGTTGTTTCCTTTACTTCTGTCTATCTTCTTTGTCTATGATCGTCTAGATTCTTCTTTTCTAAGGGCTTCTTATTAAGGGTTAGTTCTTTCAAAGTCATGCAAATAATCAACAAGACTTCACCGCGCGGTCTGAGGCCAACTTCACAGAACACATGTGTCCTGCGTGCCATCTAGGTTGAAACTGACATAACTAAGTCTATCACGTGACTTGCGAGATTCCTGCCTTTGGGGTCAAAGTTCCCAAACGGTCTGTATTTTCCACTTAGGCATTCTCACTACAGGGCTTGTCAAAAGTCCTACGCCACGATACAATTATGTAGCAACACCCCCTCCTCACCAGACAACCTAGAATACCTGTTGAGGGTGCCATAAACAATTTGTAAATAAACGATTTTAATCAGAAGTTTATGGAGATGTTGAATTTACGATAAATTAAATAAATAGATTACATATACATGTAATCAAATTAAAATTCAATAGCAAAATCTTTTTTTCAAATAAATACTTTTTAATCAGAAGTTTGTGAATATTTTTCAAAACTTATGATAAATTTAAAAAAATTGAAAGACGTTTATACTAAAATAGTTCTTACTTAATCAGAAGAGAAATGCTTATTTAAATAAAAATGCAGTTTTCATTTACAAAATATTTTTTTATATTTATTCAAATAAAATCACAAAATTTGTAAAATTTGTTTTTGTCAGATACAATATAAGTTTTAAAAAATTTCCTGTTCATTTATTTTCAAATATTTGAAAGTCGAAGTTACTGGTGATGAGTTAAAATATGAACCTTTATTAAGTTGATGATTTGGGGTGCCTATTCGATACTTGGTCCACAATTCTTAAAGAGTACGTAGGTATTTACCCAATCCATTCGCCATGGGTAGATTTGACACAAAGTTGCAAACATGGGAATCCAGCAATGATTAAACTTGCTATTCAGTAGCAATGGATCTCCAAGACTATCTTACAAACCATTACACCACAATGGGACACCTTAAAGAGTATGTATGCACAAGCAAGAAAAAGTTAAGTAAACTTCAAATACACTTCTCTGATTTCCCTAATATCATGCAAAATATAGTTCCAATAACTTTTGCATCAATAATAATATTCTACTTACATTACCTGAACTAGTAAGAATATGCGCCCTCTGAGCATAAGTATTTACCTTTTAATGTAATGAAATATATTAAAATAGAAAGACTAACAAAATTAAATAAGAACATATAAAAAGATTACACTTATTTTAATTATACTTTAATTGGTTTCTATATAAAATCATTGATAGGATTGATTTTGATATATTGGAGAATAAAACAATAATATTAGAGATCAATAACACTTAGTAATTATTCATTAAACCCGGTTTTGTTAAAACCGGTATGCAAATTAATCACACCATATATTATATTATATTATATTAATATATATATTATATTATTTTAAACCAGTGATTAGTGATATATAACACACATTGCAGGATTTTAAATGCACTAATAATATGGGCTGTTTTGAGTAAAATATAACTCAGATTTTCATAGAGACATTGTTAATAAATAAGATTTATTCTATGTATTAACGATTTTGACAATAGATTAAATACTCATTGATAATTTGCACAATTCCTGAGGGTATTGTGATGTAAGCAGTGATGTAGTTTCGGTTACAGACAGACAGACAGACACCAAATCTCCATTATAATAAGATAGTTGGCTGTTCTCAACTCCGCCACTTTAGTTTTGACCAGACCACATATTGCTTAACCCTTAGCTAATGCACAACACATAATTTTCAATATGCTGTGTCCGTAAGCTGCTTCTATTGTAGATATCACAAAGAAAATAAGAAAAGAAAGATTTTAAAACATAAACTATTAAAAAGAAAAAAAAAGAAAGATCTTCGTAAATATTTCAGTTTTAGTAGTACTTAAAAAAAATAAAAATAAGAAATAAAAACTTCGAAATTTTTTAATATTTTTCGTCTTTTAAATAGGAGCCTTTTATGGAAGATGACATGAAAGAACATTTTATCTGCTTTTATTTACAAATGGATTTTATTTCAGCGCGGCTAAACACCTTTGTATTACCGATACGCACACTTGAAAAATCTAACCATGGATATACATATATGTCTATCTTCATTCAAACCGATTTATTGTATCTTTTATGTCATCCTTCAACAGAACATCCTGATTTCGCAGGGGCATATCCTGGTCTTCCAGCCATTTTGTACAGACAATGCTTTATTTCAATTATTTCTTTCTTTCTTTTTTTCTTTTCTTTTCTTACTTCTTCGTTCATTTTAGAATAAGTTGTCATAAAGATTTTTGTATTAATATTGTTTGCTTGTCCTTCAAGCTCTCTTTTGCTGCCCTCCACACATACACTATTAGTCAGCCATCTTGGAATTAATGTCTCCCAATATGACGGTGTTTTGTAATTTGCCATGTAAATTTTACAGCGTATTTATCAAGATGTTTATTCTTCTTCTTCTTCAGAGTTTAAGTTGAGAGACTTGGTCCCCTCTGGGTGTTCCTGTTCTTACTTCTTTACAGCAATTGTTGTATAAGTATTTTGTTATCCTTTTTTTTTTGCAGGGTCTACGTTCTGCTTCAGGAAAAGTCAATTTAATGGACTTTGAAAATTTCAATGACTGAACTGGCAGAACCTTTTCTTGTAGAACAATATAATGATAACACTGTCATCTTTATAAACTTTTAGAAATAAAGCAAGTTTTTTTTTGTAACATTGTTCTTTTCATATGTGTTTGGAATATTTTGTATCAAAATTTAAATTACACTTATATATATATATATATATATATATATATATATATATATATATATATATGCTGCACATTTTGTGAATTTGTATGTCTATATATATATATATATATATATATATATATATATATATATATATATGAATATGCAAGATTATATATATATATATATATATATATATATATATATATATATAAGATTATATATATATATATATATATATATATATATATATCTTGCACATTTTGTGAATGTGTATGTCGATATACATACATACATACATACATATATATATATATATGGTTGCACATTTTTGTGAATGTATATTTCATTTAATAAATGTAAGTCAGTGCATTATATATATATATATATATATATATATATATATATATGTGTGTGTACACATATATATATATGTGTATATATATGCGTGTGTATATATATGTGTGTGTGTTCATATATACTTACATTTGCATACATATATATATATATATGGTTGCACATTTTGTGAATGTATATTTCATTTAATAAATGTAAGTCAGTGCATTATATATATATATATATATGTATATATATATATATATGTATGTGTACATATATATATATACACACTATATATATATATGCATGTATATATGCATATATGTGTGTGTTCATATGTACTTACATTTGCATACATGTGTATATAACTGATTATGTTTATATACACATACACCCTATGTATATTTATATACATATATATTTACGGTTATGCATTTATGTGTTTTGAAGTGCATCTAAAATTCATACATGTAAAGTCTTATCTATCAGTATGCAAATAATCATGTGTGTAAGTTTGAATTGGCAGACATATTTTAGAACACACACAATTACATATATAGATTGTGAATGTATATACAACTATGTTGAATATATATATATATATATATATATATATATATATATATATATATATATATATATATATATGTGTGTAGAATTAAACAGAATTAAACAAAATTAAACAATTTTATTTTTAATCTTTTCGAGTTTTCTGGCCAACTTTTTAATATTTGGGTGAAATTCGTGGACAAGTCCACCAAAGCTCAGATCCCGAGTGCTTTCGGCACTTCGAAGTGCCATCATCAGGGGTGATGTGTTCAAGTTTTTTTTAAATTTTAATTTTTAATTATATTAATGTGGAGGCTGGAAGGAGAAGAATTGATGAGAAAGGTGTTATAGGCATTTTAAAATGTGTGTACTGCATTGGAAATTAATTTTGTTTAAGGATGTTTGTATTGTTTTATGTATAGAGCTTCTAGTATTTGGAGGTTTTGTTTATTTTTTCTGTGTGCAGAATGTGTGTATTTTCTGTTAGAATATTTCGGTAATTAGAGTGGGGGCATGAATGTAATTTTAGGTGTTGTGAAATGGAGCTATTATCTGTTAAATGGAGGGTTATACGACGTTTTGTTTAATTCTACATGTATAAATGAAAAAATGCTGCCCAAATACACACACACACACACACACACACACACACACACACACACACACACACACACACATATATATATATATATATATATATATTCTATAGATAATATGGGAACTTTATTTATAAGTAAACTGTGTTCAATATCATAGATAGTGCATTTATATCTAAGCTGAGGTAGTGTGAACATGGAGTCAAGGGCACTTGGTTACTGACAGTTTCTTGCGTATATATATTTTTACCAACCCCTCCGCATGAGCAGGATGCGACACAATGTCAATTTCTTAAGCGGAGTTTAACAGGTTTGAATTCAGTTTTCCTTCTCCTAGACCAGTTGCCTAACCAAAGTTAAAGAGCCCAGTCTGCCCTACTATTTATCCATAGCTGGGGGGAGAGTAGGATTCATACCTTTCCCAAGGGTATTAGCGCTAAGTGAAATGCAATTATCACATCCAGGATTTTAACTCGCATGATTGCCTCGCATGAAACCAATATGGTCGTGAATGTTCTTTTGTCACCAAATAAATAGATATGTAAAACCTTTATATATTTATTTTATTATATTATATAACAGCTCTATTTTATATTGAGCACTCTACCAATAATACTGCCTTTTGTACGCCATTCCAGCAAAAGCTGAAACAGTGACCATCTCACACTATAGTATATATATATTATATATATATATATATATATATATATATATATATATATTGCAGTCACCCACAGACACCGTGTTTCAATGTATCACATCTCCTCAGTCATTTCAGCATAACTATCAGTTTAATGACATGAATCATTCTCAGATTTTTGTGTTGACAGTAATTACGTTTGGTTAATTTGTTTGCACCAACTGTGACCTTTTCTTCACCCTTAGGATGGAGGTGGTAATAGTCACAGTAGGTGCTTATAAAATTGTAAATATCCCTAATTTTTTTTTTCAGTTGTGCACTAATTGACTAAAAAAGTACTTGTTCTCATGCCTACACTTGTTATTAGGTCAGATTTCGGATGGATCCAGATTTGTTTGGGATGTTACATAATTAATGGGTATTCTATTAATTATAATTAATAGAACACCCATTAACTATGTAACGTAAGTGTAGAATTCAAAAGTTAACTGGTAATTCTTTTAGAAGAAGAGTCACAGAAAATAACCAGTAACATAATAGACAGGTAGTCACCTTTGACTGACTTTTAGCTGTTCTCTGATCGGTCAGTCCAATCACGAGAAAAGTGACAGATTCAGAGTTAGCTCGGCAAACAAAGGAGACGGATACAAAATGGCGTCTCTTCTGTGAGTTATTTCTCTGGACTTGGGAAATAAAGATGTCTAAAAACTTACCAAGAATGTACACAGAGATTATGAAACATCCAAGCAATTCTTAAGTTGACCCCGGAAGTCTCCCGAAGATCAGACCAAAAGGAGAAAGGAATCAGCCCACAAATAGCAGCATAGAAGATGGAGGATATTCTCTCTTTTTTGAGGGAAATAAAATTATACCATAGAATATAGACATGAAACAAATCAATACCATACAATAGGATCCCCAATAATGCTAACACATTTTTAAAACCAATTACTAAAAAGTATAAATATAAATACACGATATGTATTACTTCCAAACCGTTAGGCATGACATAACACCAGACGGGTTGATATGCCGTTAAAATCAATAAACAAACAACAAACATAGATAGAAGATAATAAGAAGAGTAGGAAGAAATATAGAATGCTATGTAACAGAGACACAATCCATAATTCCTGGAATCTGCTCCACTTGCAGATGTACAATTTTCTTTTCAGCAATTTGGGATTTATTAAATCTTGTTGTGACAGAGAACGAGAAAGGAAAAAGAGCAAGACATTGTCTTGCCTGCCAGGATCGAACTCGCGTCCTCCCGCATGCAAAAACAAATGCGTTTTGGGCACTGGACGGACGCGAGGTTCGACTGATGTGCCCGGATGTTTGGCTAATATGCCCATAAAATAACAAGTGAGTCGAGCGCTGGGCGGTCAGCAGCAGCAGAAGCAGTCGACGACAAAGCGCTTTTCAGTAAAGAAATGGATTTTAGTCGAACAGGAACGGGACTAGATGGGAGATGTGATTTTGAACTGCTAAAGATTATTTCGACACGTCGACGGATTTTCCAGCTGCTAGACGAAGAATGTGTTGACCAACAGAGGGTCTGGCTTGTGAGTAGACGGAGAACTCGCTTGTTTTTGGTTCCCCCTCGGCAGGAGCTTGTTGATTCGAAGGTCTATTTCGCCCCATATATTCCCCCCCTTTCTATAAGCTATTTCGGCTTTGGATAATATTCGCTTGAACAGAGAGATAATAGGCTTGGGTCCTCCAGAGATGTCCGTCACACTTGTAATCCCATATTTGCAATCCCATATCATTATATCTTATTATGTTATGATTTTTGTGACCATTTTTACGCTTCAAGCGAGAGCACTTTACAGTGGAGATCCCTTGTGTTAAGCAGGGCGCGATCTTTAGTGAAGAAACCATTGGTTGTTCCTTGGTGTCCCTTAGTGATCCTTTGTTTATTCCTTGGTGTCTCTTAATGTTGGGTATGATCCTTTGGTTGTTCCTTGGTGTCCCTTAGTGTTAGGTATGATCCTTTGTTTTTTCCTTGGTGTCCCTTAATGTTGGGTATGATCCTTTGGTTGTTCCTTGGTGTCCCTTAATGTTGGGTATGATCCTTTGGTTGTTCCTTGGTGTCCCTTAATGTTGGGTATGATCCTTTGGTTATTCCTTGGTGTCCCTTAATGTTGGGTATGATCCGTTTGGTTGGTTGTTCCTTGGTGTCCCTTAATATTGGGTAAAATCCTTTGGTTGTTCCTTGGTGTCCCTTAGTGTTAGGTATGATCCTTTGTTTATTCCTTGGTGTCTCTTAATGTTGGGTATGATCCTTTGGTTGTTCCTTGGTGTCCCTTAGAGTTGGGTATGATCCTTTGGTTTTTCTTTGGTGTCCTTTAATGTTGGGTATGATCCCTTGGTTGTTCCTTAGTGTTGGGTAAAATCCTTGTGTTCAGCAAAGTCTTTGGTTGCAGGTCTGTTTCGTCAATGTTGAACAGCTTTCAAATCACCAATTAAATAGTTAAATAACCTACATTCGAGCTGTTGATTGGCTGAGTTTAATCCACGTAACCACGCTAAGTCTATAAGTTTAAGTGGCGGTTTCCAGCAGACTTATATACTGAAATAATCCAACATATCATAAAGGAGATTATGTATCTGTCTGTCTGTAACCGAAACTATGTCATCACAATGTCACAATTCCCTTAATTATTTATGTTATATTCATAATGGTTGTCAAATATTCATTATTTAATCTTAATTACCATATTTATTAAACATTAAAAATTGAAATTATTTGGATTAACTTTCCTTTTATATATATATATATATATATATATATATGTGTATATATATATATATATATATATATATATATATATATATATATGTATATATATATATATATATATATATATATATAAAGGAAAAGATGACTACTGGTGAATTTGGTCACGATGGTTAGTAAGTGTGGAATTCAGAGGGGTAAGCCAGCGATATAACATATACAAATTTATTATAAAATTGGGTACAAGAGATAACCTACTCGAGTTTCACCATAAGGATCTTCAGGGTTAAATCCACTGAATTAATCGAGACAGGCGATTAATAGCAGTCGAAGTGACAATGAACACACACGGAAATCGACTGCTATTAATCGGTGTCTCGATTAATTCAGTGGATTTAACCCTGAAGATCCTTATGGTGAAACTCGAGTAGGTTATCTCTTGTACCCATTTTATAATATATATATATATATATATATATATATATATATCACACATGTGTGTGTTTGCTTTATTATGTATAATATAGTTATAGCTGTACGTTTATGCATGAATGTGTATATGTGAGTGTGTGCATTACTGTATGAAAATATTTTGATTAAAACTCTTGATTTCATAAAGATATCTATCTATCTATCTATCTAACTATCTATCTATCTATGTCTGTATATGTATACATACATATATATATTATGTAATGTGTATATATATATATATATATTTTATATATATATATATATATATATATATATATTATATAATATGTATATAATTTGGTATAACCTTTTGATAGGAGGTTTTTCTAAATATAATATATTAATATATATGCAATATGTATCCATGTAATGTATATGTAATTCAATATGTATGTAAGTTATATTATATATGTATTGTGAATGTAATTTGATATATATATATGTGTGTGTGTGTAATGTATATAATGTATATATGTAATTTAATATGTATATACATAATATATATATAACTTAATATTATATGTAATATATCTATTGATGTATATGTAATGTAATATAATGTAATATATATATATATATATATATATATATATATATGTAATATAAATGTAATATATATATATATATAATATATATATATATATATATATATATATATATACATATGTAATGGAACATATATACATATATATGTTATATATATGTGTGTATATAATTATGTAATATATATATATTATATATATATAGTTGTATATATATATATATATATATATATATATAATACCTTACACATATGCATACACACACACACACACACACATATATATATATATATATATAATATATATACCCACACATATACACGCACACATATATATATAATGAAAGAGAGAATAATATATATATATATATATATAATATATATAGAGAGAGAGAGAGAGAGAGATAGATAGATAGATAGATAGAAAAATAGATAATAGATAGATAGATAGATAGATATCCTAAAGAAATCTTGATTCACATCTCTGTTAGTTTATTTTTTGAGGACTGAATTAATTCTGTAAGCATCTGACACCTTTGGAAGATTAATAGCCTTTTTCGATTTTCATTTTTCGTATTTCTTCATGTACAACCAAATTTCTAACAAGCCAATTTCAATTTCTCTTTCTGATCATTACTGTCCAGAATCTAATTTTTCTTCATTACNGAGAGAGAGAGAGAGAGAGAGAAGAGAGAGGCAAATGGTGTTTTTGTTTGAAATGACAAAGAGGAAGAGGGTAAACAAGAAAAGTGCAGTGAAAGAGAAGGGGTAAAAAAATAATGAGAGAAGGTGAGAAGGAAACTGAAAGAAATATGCAGAGTAGATGAAAGAAGTTGAGAAAAATAGA
Source organism: Doryteuthis pealeii (assembly GCA_023376005.1). Lineage (NCBI taxonomy): Eukaryota > Metazoa > Mollusca > Cephalopoda > Myopsida > Loliginidae > Doryteuthis > Doryteuthis pealeii. The sequence goes on from CM042162.1 coordinate 60,376,864, forward strand.
AGGATAGAGAAAGAAAATAAGGTAAAACAAACAAACAACAAAAACAAAAAAGGAAGAAAGGAAGAGAAATGAAGAGGGTAAGAAGAAAACAACAGAAAAGAAAGATGGTAGATAAAAAAAGTGAAAGAATAGAATAAGGAGATAAGGTATGAAGCAAGGTGAGAAGGCAATCAGAATAGAGAAAGAGAGGGTTGGTGAGTGAGAGAAGAGTGAGAGATAGAAGATAGATAGATAGAGAGACTGACAGAGGGAGAGAGAGAGAGAGAGAGAATAATAGATTTTTAAATTAAGAGAGGTTTTTAATAATTATCTATTCTATTACACAACCCTATTTCTCTCCTTCTCCCCCTCTCCCTCTCTCTCCACCCACACACAGGTCCACACACACACACATATATTAAGATATACATATGATAATTAGGAGAGCGGATGAAAGACCAGAGAGGAGAGAGAGAGAGAGAGAGAGAGAAGAGAGAGAGGAGAGAGAGAGAGATTGATAGATAGATCGGAGATAACACAAGAGAGAGAGAGAGAGAGAGAGGAAGAGAGAGGAGAGAGAGAGAGAATAATAGATTTTAATTAATGAGAGGTTTTAATAATCTATCTATCTAATCTATACATACTTATCCTCTCTCTTTTTCCCCCTCTCCCTCTCTCCTCTCTCCACAAACAACACAACACCACACACACACACATACATATATATATATATATATAGAGGAGAGAATAATATATATAGAAAGAACCAGGAGATGAGAGAAACGAGAGTGAAGAGAGAGAGAGAGAGAGAGAGAGAGCAGAGAAGAGAGAGAGAGAGAGAGAAGGGCGAGAGAGAAGCTGGGAGACAAATGTTTATGCAATGTGTTATATATACTGAGATAGTCCCTAAGAGAATCTTCTCCATCAAAAGTGATGGAAAAAGATTTTTTTTTTAATATTGAATACTCTCAACTCTATTTAATTGTCTTATCCCTAGCTTGTGTGTGTGTCTGGATGTTTTAATGTATTTTTCAAAGTACACGATATATTCGGAAAAACAGGCCCATCGATATTGAAGAAATATAAGTGATTTTTACCAAGAGACTAAGTGGTTAGAGCGGGGAGAAAAATACAAAAAATGATGAAAGAGACAATGAATAAATAAAGTAAAGAAACAACCTTGTCCAACAGAAAAAGGGCATCACTTTAAATTATAGTCAAAAAAAAAATAGACAAGAATGATACAGATAATGATAAAATTTCTTATTTCACAATTTTTTTAGATTAATTTGGTATGATTTTTTTTTATTAAACTTTACTGCTAATGTTAATGTGATGCCCTATTTCTGTACAGGTCTTTGTTTTTTTAATTTATTTATTCATTTAATTTATCATTTTTTTGTATTTTTCTCCCGTCTAACCACTTAGTCTGGTAAAATCACTTATATTCCTTCATTAATATCATGGGCCTGATTTTTCCCGAATATATCGTGGTACTTTGAAAAATACATAAAACATCCAGACACACACACAAGCAGTGGTAGTAAAAAGAGTTGAGAGTTTCATATTAAAAAAAAAATCTTTTTCCATCACTTTTTGATGGAGAGATTCTCTAGGGCTATCTCATATCATATAAACACATTGACATAAACATTTGTCCTCCACTTCTCTCGTCTCTCTCTCTCTCTCTCTCTATCTCTCTCTCTCCTCTCTCTCTCTCTCTCTCTCTCTCTCTCTCTCTCTCTGGTTTCTTTTTATATATATATCTTCTCTCTATATATATATATATATTATTATGTATGTGGTGTGTGGTGTGTGTGTGTGTGTGGAGAGAGAGAGAGGGGAGAGGGGAAAAGGAGAGAGATGAAGTATGTATAGATAGATAGATAGATTATTAAAACCTCTCTAATTAAAATCTATTATTCTTCTCTTCTCCTCTCTCTCTCTCCTCTCTCTCTCTCTCTCTCTCTCTCTCTCTTTGTGTGATCTATCTACTATCATCTCTCTCTTCTCTCTCTCCTCTCTCTCTCTCTCTCTCTCTCTCTCTCTCTCTCTGGTTTCTTTCATCTGGCTCTCTATTTATATATGTATATCTATATATATGTGTGTGTGTGTGTGTGTGTGTGTGGAAGAGAGAGGGAGAGGGGAGAGAAGGAGAGAAATAGGTGTGTATAGATAGATAGATTATTAAAACTCTCTTAATAAAAATCTATATTCTCTCTCTCTCTCTCTCTCCCTCTGTCTCTCTCTATCTATCTATCTATCTATCTCTCACTCTCTCTCTCACTCACCAACCCTCTTTCTTTCTGTTGCCTTCTCACCTTGCTTCATACCTTATTCTTTCTTTCTTATTCTTTATTTCTTTCACTTTTTTATTACCATTCTCTTCTTTTTCTGTTGTTTTTTCTTCTTACCCTCTTTCATTTTTCCTTCTTTTCCTTCCTTCCTTTTTGTTTGTTTGTTTGTTTGTTTGTTTCTACTTTTTTCTTTCTTCTTATCTTTCTTTATTTTCTCACTTCTTTCATCTACCTCTCTAATTTCTTTCAGTTCCTTCTACTTCTCTCATTATTTTACCCTTCTTTCTTTCCTTGCGCTTTCCTTTTACCTCTTCTCTTCATTTCAAAACAAAACACACATGCTTCTCCTCTCTCTCTCTCTCTCTGCTCTCTTCTCTCTCTCTCTCTCTCTCCTCTCTCTCTCTGTGTGTGTGTGTGTGTGTGTGTGTGTGTGTGTGTGTGTAGAGAAGAGAGAGAGAGAGAAGAAAGAGAGAGAGAGAGGAGAGTGAGAGAAGGATAGATATATGTATGTATAGATAGATAGATAGATAGATTATTAAAAACCTCTCTTAATTCAAATCTATTATCTCTCTCTCTCTCTCTCTCTTCTCTCTCTCTCTCTCTCTCTCTCTCTCTCTCTCTCTCTCTGTGTGTATATATATATATATATATATATATATATATATATATATATATATCAAACACCTTTCTTAGACTGTCACAATACTAATGTTTATATTCTCAAAGGAGAAGCAGAAGGGTGGGTATTACGGTTCGAATTTACTAACCTCTCCTTGGTCTTATACAGGAATAACCAAAACATTTTGGGCCGGATAATTGAAAAAAAATAACGAGCGTGGGCCACATTATTATTGTGTTCAATACTTGCTAGACAGAACGAAATTTCTGAAAAAAGATGTAAAACCAAATTTATCTTTCCCTGTTATATATATTTGTGACGTAAGATGCACAAAAACAAATTTAACCAACATATTTATTTTCAAATCATTATCAAAGAACGCAACATTAGCAGAAAAGTTTAGTGGATTTGGGAAACTGAAGTTTTCCTTTCAAGATATCGTGAATATTTGGTTTGTAATTGCTACATCCAATCAAGAGAATTGCTTTCAAGTGTTTATCAGTCAATTTCGTTCGATGGGTTGATTCCGTAGTCAAGTCCATGAAGATTTAGTAAGCTTAACATGATATCTTAATTTATATGGTATCATAAAGTTCATGTTCCGTACGTTTTAACCAACAGATTCAAGTACCGTCGGTGGGCCTGATAAAATGCCTTCGCGGGCCGTAGTTTGGTGACCCCTGGTCTTAAACAACAGTAAACTGAATAGGCTTATAGTTGCTTAGCTTCAATGGTCTGGGAGGAACCTGTGCTACTCATTCGCTGAGTTGGCGAGGGCCATGTAGGGACTAGAATTCTCCTGTGCCCAGGGACATGAAGTAAGGAGATTAACGTCCCTTGTCAGGTGGTAAGAACTTTCTCTTAACTGGTTTCGACCCCGAGGAGTAAGCCTCGTAGAATCGGGCTCTCGCCATTCAGTCAGCTGTGACTGAAGAAAACCCGGTTACACCACCTGAGCACCCCCTCGGCGAGGGAGATAAATAACTATAAGTACTGCCTTCAAGTACTCGTTATATTGTTGTGTCTAGTTGTGTTTTACATGTTAATAAACGTGGTTAAAGGTACATGTGCTTTTCCCTTGTTACTTTGATTTGTGTATCTGTATATTATTCCTCATAGTCTGTACACAGCTATTCCTACAGCCAGTATCGAACTCAGACCTTGTGGCTCCTAAGCGAATACTCTACCAACTGAGATAGACTTCCTCACTGTCCACCTAATACCAACAATAGGCCACTCTGCTGATTTTTATTTTACCTTAGCAATAACAGCAAGAACAAAATGCTGTCACTCCCATTGCCAACCTTTACAGCCTTTAAGTTGAGATATTCTCATATATCTTGTTTTGTTTAGTTTTTTGTTTAATGGCATATCAACTTTCATGAGTTATTTAATGCCAAAGCCATGGGATGGGGGATGAGGGAGTTCATACCTTTCCCAAGGGTATTAGTCCGAAAGTGAACGTAATAGCATGACTATTCAAACTCGCTTACTATATTAGCCACAACGTAATGGAGACACCCCCATCTCTCAGTGGGGTGACTGATTGTCCATATCAGCTGGACAGCAAAGGAGTCTATCCCCTTTTCACTTGCGCTTGACCAAGTTGATTGTTTTTGTTTTTGTTTTTTGTTGTTTTTTTTTTGTTGTTTTTTTTTCTGAAGTCCAGCGCCATACTGTTGGAATATTTTGTGCGCTACAATACACCACTTAAATTTATAGACTAGGCGTGGTTGCCTGGTTTAAAACTTAGCCAATCAACAGCCCTAATGCGTGGCTGGTTGACTACTTAATCACTGATACTGAGAGACGTCCATTTGCAATCATTGACGAAGGACTTGCAATACTGAGGAGCACCAAGGAACAACCAAAGGATTCTTTACCAAGCGACAAGCGCAATTGCTTAGAGCCTAAAGGTAGCCCATAAAATCGTAACTCACACCTACCATCAATTCCCAAACCCATAGATCAGATTACCCAAGCTATGCTACTCAATGCGCTGGGTTAGCGGGGACCAGTATCAAACCCAGAACCTTGCGATTACAAGGCAGATTCTCTACCGACTGAGCTAAACGGGCCCCTTCAAACTCTTGTAAATACAAAGGCACAATAAATCGTCCGAGTGGCCTATCATCGGTATCAGCCGGACAGCGAGGGAGTCAATCCCCTTTTCGCTAGCGCTAGGGAGTATTTTTGCTCCCACTTTACCGCATAGATCAGATTATACAATCTGTGCTAATCATACGCTGGGTTGGCGGGGACCGGTATTGAACTCAGAACCTTGCGATTCCGAGGCGGTTGCTCTACTGACTGAGCTAAATCGGCCCCTAAAGGTACAATATCACCCATAAATAAGCACGCCCCTAACATTTTTATCGTCAAACTTGATTTTCTTCTAAACTAAAGATACCAGAATTCTATTATTTCTATTGGAATATTATACAACTAAAACGTATATTATTAGATATTATTTATAGCCAAACTCTACTTCTGTTGAAACATTGTAACCAAAAATCTGAATATACAGCAGTCGAAAAATAAGTACATCCCTTATATATATTTATGTAATTTTATTTTAGATTACAAAGATATTTCCGTTACAGAGTCTCAGTCCAGTAGAGTTTGGTAATAAATAATGCCGAATAATATCTGTTTTTATGGTGAAATAGTCCACTAAAAATGTATGGTATACACTTATTTATGAGTGATTATATATATTATATATATATATATAATATATATATATATATATATGTGTGTGTGTGTGTGTGTGTATACATATATATATATATATATATATATATATATATATATATATATATATATATATATAAACCCTCTGCACGAGTAGAATGTGACTCAATGTCAATTTCTTAAGCAAAATATAACAGGGTTGAATTCAGAGTTTTCGTTCTCCTAGACTGGTCACCTAGCCAAGGTTAAAGGGCCAAGTCTGCACTACTACTTACCCATAACTGGAGGGAGAGTAGTTTGATTCATACCATTCCCAAGGGTATTAGCGCTATGCTAAATGCAAACAACCTCATCCAGGATTTGAACTTGGGTCGATGTGTCCATTTCTTACGACTAACAATTACACCACATGCTTCTATGATGATATTGTTACGATTTTATGGGCCATCCTTTAGGTTTCAAGCAAGAGCGCTTGTCCAGTGGAGATCCTTGGTAATCCTTTCGTAAAGAATCCTTAGTATTGTAAGTTCCTTCGTCAATGATTGCAAATGGACGTCTGTTCAGTATCAGTGATTAAGTAGTCAACTAGCCACGCATTATGGCTGTTGATTGGCGGAGGAATAAACCACGTGACCTCGCCTGGTCTATAAATTTAGGTGGTGATATATACAACAATAATGGAGGCGCGTGGTGTAATGGTTAGAGCCGTAGGAAATAGAGTCGTCAACCCGAGTTCAATTCCTGGATGAAGCTGTTGGCATTTCATATGGCGCTAATACCCGTGGGAAAGGTATTAATCCAATTCTCCCTCCAGCTATGGGTAAATAGCAGGGCAGATTGGGCTCTTTAACCATGTCTAGGTAACCAGTCTAGGAGAAGGAAAACTCTTAATTCAAACTGTAAAACTCTGCTTAAGAAATTGACCTTGTGTCGCCGCCTGCACGTGCGGAGGGGTTGGTGTATATATATATATATATATATATATATATATATATATATAACAATAATCTAACAGATATAGATATATGCAATATAATACATAAGTTTTTATATTTGGGCCGGTTTACCACATTTGGTAGATCATCTGACTTTGAACTATAAGGTTATGAGTTCAATACCGGCCCTCGTCAACTCAGCATATGAGTAACACAGGTTAGATGTGTACGTTAAAGTGGAGATGGTAGGTGTAGCTCTCCATCACAGATGCAAAAACATTAGGCCACCCTGCCTACCTTACTTATCTATGAATATATGAACATAAAGATATTTTCTTTATATTTACACATCAAACCTTGACACTTAGATACAAAGACTCACGTTCTCTTTTGTATTTTGCTCTAGATACACATACATACTCAGACACATACATATACAGGCATACGTATACAACATACATACACACAAACACACACACATGCTCACGTGCGTGCACATGCTCACACAAATTCAAAGAATGTTTTAAAATCAAACACTCAAAAGTATACAGAAATATATTTGCTTACTAAAATCTCAATGCATATCTCCTTTTCTCACTCTCTTTCTCTCTCTCTCTCTCTCTCTCTCTATATATATATAATATATATATATATATATATATATATAAGGTGTGTTAAAAAGGTATCGAAATTTTTGAACTTTCTGACACGCCTTGAATTTGAATTCTGAAAAAAATTAACGTTGCAT
>CM042162.1:60386635-60396635 GCA_023376005.1 Doryteuthis pealeii
GAGATATTCGTTAAGTATTAAAGTAAATTTGGCAGAGTGGCCTATTGTTGGTATCAGATGGACAGCGAGGGAGTCTATCCCCTTTTGACTAGTGTTAGACCAGGGAGATTCATAATGCAAAAACATTTTATTCTAAAAGAATTTAACAACAGTGTTACTTTTGACAATATCTAGTCCAAAAAAAGTAAAGCGAACATTTTACGGTCAAGTCGAGTTGAAAATATCTGTTCAAAAAAAAATTAGTGAAATAGATCACTAATTAGGACTGAGCATATTCTAGTAGTGACCACCCTAAGTGGAGTTTAACAGGTTTGAATTCAGAGTTTTCCTTCTCCTAAACTGGTTGCCTAACCAAGGTTAAAGAGCCCAGTATGTCCTACTATTTACCTCTAGCTGGGGGGGAGAGTATTTTTTAGATCAATAATTAAGACTGAGCCTATTCTAGTAGTGACCACACCAAGTGGAATTTAACAGGTTTGAATTCAGAGTTTTCATTCTCCTAGACTGGTTGCCTAATTACGGTTAAAGAACCCAGTCTGCCCTACTATTTACTCATAGCTGGAGGGAGAGTGGTTGGATTTATGCCTTTCCCAAGGGTATTAGCGCTATGTGAACTGTAGCTTCCTCCAGGATTTGAACTCGAGTCAATGAGTCCATTTCCTACGACTCTAACCATTACACCACGCACCTCCTACTGTTCCCGGTAGATCACCAAAGTTAAGCAGCAATGCAGCGGTTGAATCGAACTTAACAGACCTAAATTCCACCATCGTATGTCACCCCGGCGAAAGAAATCTGTGAATCTGTGTTACGCCTCAAAGATACGTTGTTCAAAGTTAACTGACCTAAAAAAAAATGTAAAAGTTTTAAAATAAAATAACTAGATAAAATATCAATTGAATTTATGCTGTGTTGTCATATTCACACTTTTCCTCTATTCTCAACCACACACACACACACACACACACACACATATATATATATATATATATATTATATATATATATATCTTGCAAAGTGTAACCACATTGAGGAGATGTGTTACGTCGATACATGGTGTCTGTGGGTAACAAAATATATATGCTCCCAACCCCTGGCTGGTTGAGCTCTCTGAGGTAAAATTTGATTGTAGGTCGTAATTTAAGCTTAAATGGCTTAAATATAAACAGGATGTGACGTCTTTAACATATATACCTATGTATGTATTTAACAGCTAAAATCTACACCTTCTCTGTAGGAGGCTGATGGCCAAGTGGTTAAGACGCCGGATAATCAGTCGGGTTTCTATCCCGGCTTGAGGTAGCTTGCAAAGTCTAGCTACACTGAGGAGACATTTCGTGTATGCTTCACTTCATTGTTATACAAATAAATAATGAAATACTGTTTTTTAAGCATGAATAAGTGTGAGTGTAGGTTATATATATATATATATATATATATATATATATATATATATATATATATTATATATATTAACTTACCGGTGGGAATAAATACGATCGTTGGAAGCGCACAATATCCAGAGGCTAAGGTTGAAAAAAAACAAATACAAAGTGCTCAATACAATGTAGAGCATAAATTTATTTTAACAATGAAACTCGAGTAGGTTACTCCTTTCCATTGTTAATATATATATATATATATATATATATATATAATATATGAAACAGAGAAAAAATATTAATGGAATTTAATTGTTTGTGTTCGTTTATTCACTTTTCCAATATTTTTCCTCACATTTTGTTGGCCTTTTCCTAATCTGCTATTTTCTTCATATATATATATATATATATATATATATATATATATATATATATATATATATGAAGAAAATATATATGCATATACATATACATATATATATTTTCTTCATAATATATATATATATGTGTGTGTGTGTATACATATATATATAATATATATATATATATATATATATATATATATATATATATATACATACATACATACACACAATACTCTTGTTTAAACATCAGCAAAATGAAATATCTTTTACAACATTTCTTCATGTAACAACTTTGCTATCTCAAAAGAAATAATTCATACAACTATTCCATTTTTATTTTGTATTAAATACTTTTTGGAAATATCTTTGTTTTGTTATTGGCATAAAAAAAGTATCTATTGAAAACTATGTTTCCAGGTGGTGAGCTTAAAAACTGAATAATAAATCCAGATTCTTATCTCAACTTTAATTTTTGTAAATAAATTTCGATATTTCTATTAATAAAAGGAAAGAAGAAAAAAACATTACATGAAATTGAAATTAAAGATAAACAAAAAATACTTGAAGGTCATAACATAAATTACCTCTTTGATTGAAGAGCTCACAAATAAATGATGATTCCTGAAAAATACACTTATCATTTACTAATCTTAGTTTGATTTTGAAAAAAGAACATTGTTACGATTTTTGTGGCCATTTTTAGGCTGCAGGTGAGAGAACTTTATAGTGGAGATTCCTTGTGTTCCTTACTGCTAGGCAGAATCCTTGGTTGTTCCTTAGTGAAGAATCCTTGTGTTAAGCAGGGTCCTTGGTTGTTGATCCGTTTGTACGTGTTGAATACGGCCAACTAAACGACTTTCAAGATTGGCAATTAAATAGTTAATTAACCACGTATTCGAGCGTGTTGATTGGCATATTGAATCCACGCGGTCACGACAAGTCTATTAATTTAAATTGTGGCCAACAGCACAGCTTATATCCAGAAATAATCCAACAAACATAACACTCAGTGAGAATCATTCTCACTAACATTGGTCTGCTGGTCCAGCTCATTAACCGCTACATTATTAGAGGTACCTCTGAAAAATACACAGTAGTTAATTAGAATAAGCTTAGTTTTGGACAAGGCCAGCTGTATGGTGCACCCAGTGAGAATCATACTCACTAACAATAGTCTGCTAGTTTAGCTTGATAACTATTACACCATGAGTGATACTCCTCTAAAAATAAAAACAAGGATGACTTAATAAGGTGCACCCAGTGAGAATCATACTCACTAACAATAGTCTGCTAGTTTAACTATTACACCATGAGTGGTAGTAAAAAGTATTTGTCAGTATTAGTCGAACAGCAAGGGAGTCATCCCCTTTTTGCTAGCGCTAGACCAGGGAGATTGTCTTGCTGAGGTGAAGCGCCATACCTCGCAGATGCTTTACTACACAGATCAGATTATCCAAGCTGTGCTACTCATGTGCTGAGTTGGTGATGACCAGTATCGAACCTGGAACCTTCTGATTCCTAGGACATTGCTCTAATAACTGAGCTAAAAAGGGCCATAAGTGGTATTACCCCCTCCAAAAAAAAAATAAAGATAACTTAGATTTGACGCAAGGCCTAAGGTATGAGGCACCTGGTGAGGATTGAACTCACTATACTAGAATAATTGGTCTGTGAGACTTTGTTAACTATTACACCAATGAAGAGGTGGTCTTGAAAAATAAACAGGAGTGAACAAAAAATTCATCAAGAAGCCCTGTTGGCTGTGGCTGAAGAATACACCAACTGCACCTCTGCAGAGGGGTAACATACCCCCTTTCAAATGAGGCCACCCTTTGGCCATGGGAGATGACCATTGATGCTTAAGGACGGAATCGTGGTGGCATGTTGCATGTCCATTATATGCAACACTCCATTTTGGCCCTTAAGCTAGACGGGTGGTTAGAGAGGCCCCCTCCAATCAATCAGCTGGTCACATCAAGCCCTATCTCCTATATGATTGTCCCAACCCTATTGTCCTTATCGCAAACCCCTAACTCTTTTTATCCTATATGTGCTTGCAAGTGGTGGTTGAGAGTCTTAGTTTCCTGGGTATGATTAAACTGATATTAAATCTGATGGTGAGGGTTCTATTTCTGGAGCTTTGAGGCGTGTAGAGTACCCTTAATCACCATTACTCCCAGGTCCACTCTAATCCACAGTGGTAGTACCTGTTAGAGTCCTATCTATAGGTTAAATTGATCAAAATATGGGTTTTTAAAAATGTGTTTAAAAAAATTGAGTTCAAAAACAAAAATTGAATAGCCATCAAGAATGAATAGAACAAAATGTCTTCGGCATGGAATAGCCCAACAAGGGTTGACATGCCATAAAATCCAACCAACCAACCAACCTACCAACTAATATACTTGATAAACAAAATACATAATAAGAAATTATTTGCTTACAAATCATGTACAACTCCCCTAAGAAAAATTTGGCATTAAATAACCCACAAAGGTGGATATGCCATAAAACCAAACAACCAGCCAAGTAGATCTAGAGTATACTAAACTGTGTGTTGTGACACATTCATTAATAATCTCTTTATTCATCTTTTGGAATACTTTGGGATGTATTAACTGTATTAACTCAACCCTTATATCTGTTGCACCATGTGTCCAACTGGACAAGAAGGTTCAACAAGAAACACCTGAAGAAAGCTGGAGAATACATTGGCCAAATTGTTGTGTATATAACAATAAAGATGAGGACAACAGTCCAAAAAATCTAAATAGTACAAAAAAAAGGTCTGGGAATCTCAAAATTTGCTGTTGTGTTTATTAAGATAGTCTTACAGAGACGCACAAAAATCTAAAAGAACACAGTAAAATCATATCTATGCATCCCAGGTTCTTTCTTTTTTCTTCCCTCACCATTTCAAGCTAACTTCAAATACATTTCAATAGTTTCTTAGAAACGAATTACACAGAATAGGTTACAAAGTAAAGGTTAGACAGCTTTAGTTGTTTACCCAGATCATTAATAAAAACCCTACAATTTATTAAGAAACTTTAGTTGGGACCCATAAATTTTCCCGGGGACTCATTCAAAGCAAATATGTGTGTCCTAAGACACTCTAAATTAAAAAAGTTATCTGTATCACGGCTTAAAACTTATTGGTCACAAGGTTGAGTTTTTAAAAGTGTTCAATAAATATGTATTACGAAACTTTTCCACATGAGTAGGATGTGACACAAGGTAAATTTGTGTGGTCAGTTTCTTAGGCAGAGTTTAACAGGTTCGAATTCAGAGTTTTCCTTCCCTTATATTGGTTACTTAACCAAGTTTAAATAGCCCAGTCTGTTCTACTCATTGCTGAGTGGAGAGAGGAAAAACAGATGGATCCATGCCTTTTCCAATGACATTAGTGCTATATATATATATATATATATATATATTATATATATATATATTATTAAAAAAAAGAAGGTCCGCAAAATGTATTTTGTTCTCAGAAAAAAATCTTTAATTCTTTTTGTTTTACATATGCAACACGTGTTTCGGATCTTCTGGTATCTTCTTCAGGCTTTGATTGATAATATGAAAATTAATTCTTACATGCATGTGTATATATATATACATGAGTATTTCACTCCCTCTTCCTGTTTTTGTGGGAGTGGAAAGGAATTTCATTTTTAACATTTGTCTTTTAAACAGGTGTTTTTGTTTTTTGGGTGGCTTGCTAATAAATTCATTAGCAGAGTTTTATAACTTTTTTATTTCTTTTTTATTAGGGTTGTCTTGATAAAGTTCATCAGATGTTCATTTGATATATATATATATATATATATATATATATATATATATAATATATAAGTTTTGTTGAACTGTACAGACAATTCCTGTCGGACAAGTTTTTCGTTGATCCGTTCCAATTTTCGGGCCATCTTTCTGGTGTCGGTGTGTAACTGGTATAACAGTCCCGCAAAGGTTTCAAAACGAGCTCTTTCGGCAATACAATTTGCCATCCTCAGGTAGGAAACGATGGTATGATTTCGTGTCTCGTTTTTAACGAGAACGAGTAGTAGCAAGGAATTAGAAGTGGGAGGTGATAACCATTGGTAGTAGGAGGTTGTAGGAATGGTAGTGGTTCGAGCGAGCTTTGTAGTAGTGATTTTATGTGGGAGGGGGCACAAGTATATATATATATATATATATATATATACCAACCCCTTCACGCGAGCAGGATGTGACACAAGGCCAATTTCTTAAGCAGAGTTTAACAGATTTGAATTCAGAGTTTTCCTTCTCCTAGACTGGTTGCCTTACCAAGGTTAAAGAGCCCATTTTGCTCTAGTATTTACTCAGTTGGAGAGAATAGCTGGATTCATACCTTTCCCAACGCTATGAGCACTATGTGAAATGTGAACAGCCTCGTCCAGGATTTGAATTCAGCTCACCATGTCCATTTCCTACAATGATAACCATTATACCATGAGCGCCTCCTGAAACTAAACAAGTATAAAATTCACTGAGAGAAAGAAAAAAAAAGGTAAAATTTCATATAAGGAAAAAGGGGACCTAAATAAATAAAATATCCCCTTTCATATTCACTTTTTATTATTTACTAGATGACCCATGTACCAGTTGATTTTCCACTGTAACAACTGTTCCTGATGATATTGATGCTTCTATTTATGAAGGAGTGGTCAATTATAATTAGCATTTTATTGTTAACAGCTGTCCATGATGATAGTGATGTTTCTATTTAGGGAGGAGGGTGGAGTGAAGGAATCTAATTAGCATTTCATAGTTAACTGCTGTCCATGAGGATATTGATGTTTCTATTTAGGAAGGAGTGAACAATTCTAATTAACATTCCATAATTAACAGCTGTCCATGATTATATCAATGCTTCTATTTAGGAAGGTGTGAACAAATCCAATTGATTAGCTGTTTATTTCATCTGTATTAATGAGAATTTGAATTATTAAAAGATGTTGTTTAGCACAAATGCTGCCAACCCATTTCAAAATTATCATTCAATTGAAAATTGGACTGGAAATTGCTTTATTCTCAGAATATTTCAAGAATATTGCTCTAAAAAAATCCTGCTATGAGGTGCCGTTTTTGCTGCTTTATAGTTACACAGAGAGAGAGAGAGAGAGAGAGAGAGAGAGAGAGAGAGAGAGAGAGAGAGAGACATACACACAACCCTGGCTGAGCAGTCCATGACATGCAACACGCCACTTTGGCTCTTACTTAAGCTAGACTGGCAATCAGAGAGACCACCTCGAATCACTCGGCTGGTCATATCAAGCACTAGCACCTATATGATTGTCCCAAAGTGCGTGGTGTAACGGTTAAAGTCATGGGAAATTGACTCGTCGCCCCGAGTTCAAATCCTGGATATGGTAATTGCATTTCACTTAGTGCTAATACCCTTGGGAAAGGTATGAATCCTACCCACCCTCCAGCTTTGGATAATTAGTAGGGTAGACTGGACTCTTTAACCTTGGTCTAGGAGAAGGAAAACTCTGTAAAACACCGCTTAAGAAATTGACCTCGTGTCACATCCTGCTCGTGCAGGTGGGTAAATATATATATATATGATTGTCCCAACCTTATTGTCCAATCAATTGGCTGGCCATGTCAAGCCCTAGTGCCTATATGATTGTCACAACCCTATTGTCCTTATGGCAAGCCCAAACTTTTTTTTCATATATGTGCTGGAAGGTGGTTGCTATCCAGAAATACCTCTCAATAAACCATTTTATGCAACACTCTACTTTGGCCCTTACATAAGCTAGACAGGCAGTAAGAAAGGCCCCTCCAATCAATTAGCTGGTCATGTCAAGCCTTAGCGCCTATATGATTGTCCCAACCCTACTGACCTTATGGCTAACCCCAACCCTTTTTATCATATATGTGCTAAAAGACAGTGTCTGAGGGTCTTAGTGTTCTGGATATGATCTGCATCTAATTGTGAAGTTCCAATTCTGGAGCTTTGGCAAGTGTGGAGTACCCCTTCATTGCCATTACTCCCAGGTCCTCTCTGACCCGGTGTGGTAGTACCTATTAGGGTCCCATCAATGGGTTAAATAGAAAAAAATATGAGTTTTAAAAAATGTGTGGAAAAAAACAGTTTTTTTTTTTTAATTGAATATCCATCAAGTATGAATAGAACAAAACGTTTTCAGCATAAAATAACCCGACAAGGGTTGACATGTCGTTAAATCCAACAAACCAAACCACACACACACACACACACACACACACACACACGTTATGCTTACATTAACATATTGAGAATTTTAGTAATACAGAAATTGTAAATATACAAAGGTAAGTAAGTAAAGTCGTCGGGGCGGCCTAAAGTCGGTATCAGCCAATCAGCGAGGGAGTCCATCCCCTTTTCACTTGCGCTAGACCAAGGAGATTATTTTAACGTCTGAGGTGGAGCGCCACACCTACCGTCAGCTCCTTACTTTACCGCACAGATCCCTGTGCTACTCATACGCTGAGTTGGCGAGGACCGGTATCGAACTAGGAACCTTGTGGTTTCTAGCCGAACGCTTGACTTACAATTTCCCCAATTTCCGAGTTTTCCGTAAGCTTTTACTCAGTCACTTTTTGTTTACTTTGAGTTGAGAACTAAATTTGAGACACGAGAAGGCTTTAGAAATGCTCATCTATATATTAATACTTGTGTTCCTTATGTGTATGACCGTTATCATCTTCAAACACCCTCTGGTTAAAAATGAGACCATCCAAATCATCCAAGATGAAATGTAAAAATGTTAATCCTGATTTTCTGGTGTTAATCCTGATTATCTGCCAAATTCTTATTTCTTATGAGCTAAATAATGGACCATTCCGTTTTTATCATAAAGAAAGAAAGGGAAGAAAAAGGGTATGCTACACAGAAAATATATTATAAGAAAGAAAGAAAAGAAAGAAAGAAAGAAAGGGAGTAGAGGAAATATAGAGAAAGAGGTGAGCGCGCGGAAGCGATAACGCTAATCTGTTTCAATCGAAAACAAGGAAAATATGAAAAAAGGGAAAAGAAGAAAAAAAGAGTGAAAGAGTTGAATCAAGATTATCATACTTTTTACATATTGAACTATTTCGCAATAGCTCTTCTTAAGTAAACATATCGAACGTTGTAATTATTAGATTATACTGTGGTATATCCACAGGTCCTGCTAATTTTAATTAATAAGTTCACTAAAAACAGTTAAGTCTCCAAATTCATTACACTAAAGAAAAATAGAAAAATAAACATCAAAACATTACATCACATAATTTATTACTTTTTTATTTTATGTTTATACAATACAGTGCTATTTTTCTTATTAAAAAAAAACTAACAAAAAATTAGGATGTTGGGCGGAAGTGGAACGGATTAATGGCATTTCATTTTATTTCAATCGGAAAAATTGATTTGATATACGAGGAAGTTATGAGCTGAACAAATTAAACTCGTAAGTCAAGGTACTCCTGTATTCATATCTTTTAATTAGATTTATTTTTATGGAGGTGTATATGATTGGGACGGAATTGCTTGAAGTTGTGTAAACTCTTCATTTTTCGTGTTTTTTTTTTTTTAATTGGAAAAAATGAAATGAATAAAAAAAATGTCCCACAATTAAAGAGGAAAATTAATTTCATTAAAAATTTACTCCATTCTCTAGTAAAAAAAAAAAATCCAAAAAGAAAAAAGAAACGACGTTCCTGTGAGCATTTCCTGGTTTAATTTTTAAAATAATGTATGATATATTTACTTTTTTGCTTATTTCATATTCATTTGGGTTTTTTTATTCAATTTGCTGCCGTGTGTTAAGAAAAGGCTAAAAAATGTTGTGTGTTTTTTTAGTTTTTGTTTTTTATTTTTAGTTGATTTTTTTTTTAGCTTAAAAAGGGACAAGTCTCTGAAAAAATAAAAATGAATGAATAAATAAATAAATAAAGTGAGACTCTAGGCTCAAATGTTCTTCGAAAAAAAAATGGATGATCCTCGGTTTTTAGAGAAGGTTCAAAAAACAATTCCCACTCTGTGTGTCCCGTCAAATGTCTTCATACCTTTTCGTTGCCGGAAAATAACCTCTATCTCCTATTACATAAATCTCTTGGTTTTCTTCACACAAACATTCACACAGAAAAAGAAACGGCTACAGTAACCCCATAGAAATAAATACACTACCCAAGGAAAACAAATTCACCCCCACCGTCTCTTCTATTTCTTTTTTCTATTTTTTATTGTCGACTTTCTCT
>CM042162.1:60411635-60416635 GCA_023376005.1 Doryteuthis pealeii
TGCTTCACCTTTTTATTAGTGTTGTCCATATCTACATACAAATAACATGCAATTGTATTTATATATACAAAAAATAGCTGTTTACAGTGTGAACGGGAAGGCTAATTTGCATATTGATATTAAAAATGTGATTTTATTAAATATGTGCTTAGTATTATTGATTTCTAATTGTTTGGTTTTATTTTAATGAATATAAGGAAAAATCTCTTCAATGAATCTTAAATGAAATCCATTAACAAGAAAAAATAACTGTCATTTTATTCTTTATTTCCTAATTTAACTAAATAGTTAAATAAGTAAATTTCAGCAATGAAACGACGGGAGTGATGGAAGAGTAAGTTTCATTTCTATTTTTCTATTATACCCCCACTCTGTTACATATCTTTTTATCTGCCTTCTTATTAGACTTTCTAATTTAATACGATATTTCATTACATTAAAACTTAAATACTTGCACCCGGAGGGTGCATATATTTGCTAGTATATATGATATATATACATGTGTGTTATGTGTATGTGTGTGTGTGTGTGTGTGTGTGTATGGTAATGTTTGGACACACACTCACTCACACACACACACATGGAGTGATAGTATCTGTTAGGGTCATATCAATGGGTTGACTAGATCAAAAAATTAGTTTTAAAAATGTAGTTAAAAAAATGTTGTTTTCTTTTCTTTTTTTTTTATTAATTGTATTCCCAACAATAATGAATTAACAAAAACGTCTTTGGAATAAAATAACCAAAGGGTTGACATGCTGTAAAATCCAACCAAATAACGAACACACACACACACACACACACACATATACACATATATATATATATATATATATATACACACAATCATATGCACACACACACACGCACATGCATACACACACATATGCACACACCCAGAGTGAGAGAGTGGAAGTCCAATAGCAAGAAAGAAAAAAAAACGAAATACATATAACAAAATATAGACATTGTATACTTAGCATGTTTAATTAAATTGTGAATTTTACAGTAAATGTAAATGTTTGATTATTTATTCATCTTTAAAGAATAAAGAAAATCAATCAATTTTTATTCATTTAGCATTTAGAAAATACTGAAGAAAAAATAATATTTTCTAAAAAAAAAAACGTATTTATTTGAATATTACAAAATAATTGATAGGTAATATTCTAAGTCTGAGATTTTTTGATATTATAAAAGAATTGATAGGTTAATATTCTAAGTCTGAGAGATGTTACAAAAGAATTGATAGTTAATATTCTAAGTCTGAATTGTTGAATTCAATATTTTGTACATTCAAATATTGATAAAATCTTGATAAAAACTTTAGCATGTTTCAAAATCTAAAGTAAATGTATTATTGAAATTCAAAAATATCTCTCAATAAAAAAAATCTCAAACTTAGAATATTAACCTTAATTCTTTATAATATCCAAAAAATCTCAGACTTAGAATATTAACCTATCAATTCTTTTGTAATAATGATAATTTCATTATTATTATTACAAAAGAATTGATAGGTTAATATTCTAAGTTAAAGAATTAATAGGTTAATATTCTAAGTTTGAGATTTTTTTATTGAGAGATATTTTTGAATTTGTTCTTCACACTTCAATAATACCTTTACTTTAGATTTTGAAACATGCTAAAGTTTTTATCAATGTTTTTAAAGATATTTGAATGTACAAAATATTGAATCTATGTTAGTAGTTTCTTATTTTCTTTTTACCTTGGCCTCTTGTTTGCTGAATTGTATAATCAAAACACAATTCATTTTTTGTTTGGTTCGATTTTATAACATGTCAACCCTTGTTGGGTTATTTTATGCCAAAGACGTTTTTGCTTTATTCATTCTTGTTGGGTATTCAATTTTTTAAAAACTCATTTTTTTAAAAACACTTTTTTAAAAACTCATTTTTGATCTATTTAACCTATAGATGGTACCTTTAAAGGTACTACCATTCCTGGTCAGAGTAGACCTGAGAATAATGGCAATGAAGCGGTACTCCACAGAGTGCCAGAATTGGAACCTCACCACTAGATTCAGTTTAACGTTATACCCAGGACACTACAATTCATATGTTTAATTTATTTGATCTGCTTTTTAAAAAAAAATAAATGGGCTGAGATTTTTGCTCATTTGAATTAAAGATAAATTTAACAAGGCAAAAAAACAGACTTCAATTATTTTTTTTCAAAGACTTGATAAATATTGACCAGATATGAGCTTAATGATCTCAATATATAAAATAAATTAAAAGAAAAACATTATTGATTAGTTTTCAATAAGAAATTTTATAATAAATGTGTGAATATTTATTTAACTTTAAATTCATTTAGCATCAAGCAAATACTTAAGATTAATATTATTATTTTTTTAATAATCACAATATATTTGTAGAGATGTGAAGTATTTGTTTGTATATCACTAAAAGAAATATTTGTAAATATAAATATTAATATGAATACAAATATATATACAAGGTGTGTCAAAAAAGTATTGAGATTTTCAGTACTTTTTGATACACCTTGTATTCTAAAAAATTAACATTCCCTTAATCCCATTTTTATCTTGGTAAATACAGCTTTAAAATCTGTACTTTTTGACACACCTTGTATTCTGAAAAAAATTAATGAATGGAACATAATTTTTTTAAGAATACAAGGTGTGTCAAAATGTACAAAAAATCTGGATAATTTTTGACACACCTTGTATATATATATATATATATATATATATATATATATATGTTGGGAAAATGGAAATAAATATGATATATGTAAATATATAAATGTAAGTAAATATAAAATAAAAATGTAAATCAATCCAAAAGTATAATAATAAATGTATGAATATTTATTTAATTTAAAAAAAAGAGAAACTGAATAAAAATTCAGTCATTTAGAATCCAGGAAAAATTATTTGTTTAATTATCACAATGAATTTGTAGATATATGATATATATATATATATATATATATATATATATATATATATATATATATATATATATATATATATATATATATATATATATATATATATATATACATATATAATATATATATATATATATATATATATATATACAAGGTGTGTCAAGAAAGTGTCAAGATTTTTTGTACTTTTTGATACACCTTTTATTCTGAAGAAATTAATGTTCCATTCAGTTTTCATTTCTATCTTGGTAAGTACAGCTTTAAACTTGGTACTTTTTTGACACACCTTGTATTCTGAAAAAAATTAATGAATGGAACGTTATTTTTTTTTCAGAATACAAGGTGTGTCAAACAGTACATCTCGATACTTTTTGACACACCTTATATATATGCATGTAATATATATAAAATGTAAAAATCTAAATAAATCTGACAGTATAATAGTAAATTTTATAATAAACTTTTATACCTATTTAACTTTAAAAATAAAAAATGAATAAAATCTTATTCCTTTAGAATCCAGTAAATAATTCAGATGATTTTTTTTAAATTATCACAATATATATATGTGATATATATTATAGAATTCAACCAAATTTGAAAACTTAAATGTACATATAAAGATTTTGCAGTCATTTATGAAATTAGACTTGAATAGACAAAAGTAGCTGAGATAAATGTATTTCTGATAAATCAGAATCTATTTATTTATCTATCTATCTATCTATCTATCTATATATATATATATATATATATATATATATATATATATATATATAATATATATAGGGAAAATGGAAATAAATCAGATGATATGATATGTAAATATATAGAATGGAAAAATGGAAATAAATCCGATAATATGTAAATATATTAAATATGAAAAAACAACTATGATAAAATCCCCTGCTGAATTCCTTGTTTTTTGGGGTTTTTTAATATTCTGTATATTTACATATATATAAACTCACCAACTATATATTTACAAAATAATGTCCAGGTTTTCTTAACAAATAAATTATAATTGACTATAAATTTTGTTTAAATATCTCCATGTCCTTCCTGTTTGTGTTTTTTTGTAAAACAACCACATCTCCCTAGTAGAAAACAAACATTGCACATTATGAGGGTATTAAACAATTGAGACCCTATTCTCTGCCACTTTAAGGGGTCCATGTTTTTACCCCTTCATATTATCATTAACAGACCCACATATCCTCTAAAACCTATGAAAATTCCATTATTGAAAATAAAAAAACACCACAATATGATTATATGGGGGTCCTACTTTACTAAGAAAGAAATGAATAATGAGGTTAATTTGTGAAAAAATGAAGGTATTTGTGAAATAGGACTACCCATATAACCCTCTTTTAATCTAATAAATTCTTAAACAATGCTTGATTCCATTTTTTTCTACCAAAAAATACAGGAATTGGGTCTTTTAGACTTTTCCAAATAACACCTGTTGACTTTGGGCCAGTAGTGGTACTTATATTCAGGCCTTTTAATCTAATTTACATGAAAAAATGATGGGGTTTTTTAATGCTGTTTTGAAGAGAAATGAAAATGCTTTTTTGTAGGCCAAAAATTCTCTCTAGAAAAACAAAAACAGACAAGAAAATCAAAGCCCAAAATCAAAGATAGGGTTCAGATTTATACTATTAAAATAGGACATATGTAAGGGTATTTGGCTGTAATCTTGACCAGCAATCAAAACTTTAATATATGCAAACTTAAACTTTTTACTGATAGCCATTGTGATATTTTTGAAGTCTTGACTTTAAATCTACATTTGATTTTAGCTATAAAATTTTAATTCAAAATGAGGCTGACATTTTTTTTAAATCAGAAACAAAGTTTTTTTTTTCTGTCTCTTCTTATGACTAACATTTAAAAGTTCTTAAAACAAAAGAATTTTTTTTTTGTTCATTTGAGTCCATGATTATTAAAAGGAATTGTATTAATTTTATTTTGGATTTTTTTTTTCACCACAAAATTGGATGATTAAGGCCATTTAATAGCTTCTGGTGAGGTCATTATTGTTAAGCTTCTGACCC
>CM042162.1:60424135-60434135 GCA_023376005.1 Doryteuthis pealeii
ATATAGGTTGATCTTATTCCTATTTAAAAAAAAATTCTAGCTATATATATAAGTTGAGCTCACTCAAATTTGAAAAGATTCTAGCTGTATATACAGGTTAAGCTCATATTTGAAAATATTCTAGCTGTATAAAAAAGTTGAGCTCACTCATATTTGAAAATATTCTAGCTATACTCACTCCTATGTTTTTTTTAAATTCTAGCTGTAATATACAGGTTGATCTTACTCCTATTTAAAAAAAAAAATTCTACCTATATATATCACTCAAATTTGAAAAAACTCTAACTGTATATACAGGTTGAGCTCATATTTGAAAATATTCTAGCTGTATAAAAAAGTTGAGCTCACTCATATTTGAAAAAATTCTTGCTGTATATATAGGTTGATCTCACTCCTATTTTAAAAGAAATTCTAGCTATATATACAATTTGAGCTCACTCAAATTTGAAAAAATTCTAGCTGTATATACAGGTTGATCTCACTCCTTTTTTTTTTAAATTCTAGCTGTATATATAGGTTGATCTTACTCCTATTTAAAAAAAAAGTTGAGCTCACTCAAATTTGAAAAAACTCTAACTGTAAATACAGGTTGAGCTTATATTTGAAAATATTCTAACTGTATAAAAAAGTTGAGCTCACTCAAATTAGAAAAAATTCTAACTGTAAATACAGGTTGAGCTCATATTTGAAAATATTCTAGCTGTATAAAAAAGTTGAGCTCACTCATATTTGAAAAATTCTTGCTGTATATATAGGTTGATCTCACTCCTATTTAAAAAAATATTCTAGCTATATATACAAGTTGAGCTCGCTGAATTTTGAAAAGATTCTAGCTGTATTTACAGGTTGAGCCAAAAGTAAGTGGATATTCTATATATAATTTATTGAGTTTCACCAAAACTTCCTAATTTGTAGAAAGTAACTTTTAGCTTAATGAATTACTAAGTTACACTAAAATTCAGGTCGTAAATAGAAATAAAATTGATTAAAGTCATAGTAATCTTTTTAAAAACTTAATTTCTTCATCCATATTGATTTTTGTTTTTCCTTTTGGGTGTGTTTCATAAAACTCATTCAATCATTTTTGCAAGATTTTGTTTTGACACCTGAGATTTTCTCAGTTTATAAAAAAACAACTTTTTTTAAAAATAACAAATAATGATAATAAAAGATAACAGACAAAAAAAATCCCACCCTCAGCAATTTGAGAGAAGTTTTCAGCAATTTGATAATTTGTTACTACAAAGAAACATTTGTTTTTTGTTTTTTTTTTCTTTTTAGGACAATCATTCAAGATGTAAATAACTTGTGTTATTTATTCAAAACAGAATTTTCATAACATTAATAATCTTATGTTTCCTGAATTTTGATGCATTTATATGGAAGAATCATTATCAATACAATTATATACTAAAATTATTGTATATTATTATTATTTGCTGTCCATTGTATCCGATGATGACACCACACGAATCCTTTTCCTCCAAATATGGTTAAGTTCAGTCGGTAGAGTCTTTGGCTGGGAACCTCAAGGTTCCTGGTTCGATACCAGCCCTCGCCAACTCAGCATATGAGTAGCACAGGGATCTGTGCGGTAAAGTGAGGAGCTGATGGTAGGTGTGGCACACCACCTCAGATGCTAAAAACAATCTCCTTGGTCTAGCGCTAGTCAAAAAGGGATAGACTCCCTTGCTGTCTGGTTGATATTGACTTTAGGCCACCCCGATGACAACTTAGTTGCATTTTGCCAACTGCCTATGGGGCTGTTAAAGTCCTTCAGATTTCTCTTGATGTTGTCTTTGTACCTGAACTTTGGTCTACCAATTCCATGTGATCTCAGTTGAGAGTTCAGAATCTGTTTTGGCAGTTTGTCATCGCATCGCCAAGTCTGTTTAAGTGGCCAGCTCGTCTCAGGTTGGACAAGTATGTTGTGTATGCCAGGGAGTCCAATTCTCTTCCTGTTTGAAACATGTTGCCACCACTTGACATTTAATATACTACGCAAGTGATGCATGTAGTAGATATGTAGTCTGTAAGCATCCACTTTGTATACTGTCCAGTCTTCCACACCGTACATAAATATTGCCATATAAATATAGTTATAATAAAATTCTAGTTCTTTATTTGATTACCATTGTAAATTTAAAGCTGATACATTTGATTTAATTTTAATAATATAGTATTATGATAAAAGACTGTTATGTGAGAATAAAATTTTCAGCTTAAGCTGAATTTATGAGCAGATAAAGATTACTAATTGAACAGGAAATAAGTTATTCTCCCCTACTAAGATGTAAATAAGAATTAAAAAGTCCCGAGACTGAAGATTTAATTCATTGAAATTTTAAAACTTAAAATTTAAATGAAGAAAAAGTAGTGATAAATTGTCCTAACTTGTCATAAACTACATAAATTGGCATGAATTGCCTTAATAAAAATTTTTGTCAGAAAAGAAGCTGGTTTAGTTCAGTCGGTGGTTGGTTGGTTGGTTGGTTGGTTGGATTTTATGGCATGTCATCCCATTGGGTTATTTTATGCCAAAAACCCTTTTGTTTTATTCATTCTTGATGGGTACGCAATTTGTTTTAAACTTTTTTTCTATTTAAGATAGGACAGTAACAGGTACTACCACGCCGGGTCAAAGTGGACCTGGGAGCAATGGTGATAAAGGGGTGCTCCACATTCCCTCGATATCCAGAACTGGAACCTCACCATCAGATAGAGTTTAACGTCAAACCCAGGACATTCAGTCAGTAGAGCATCGACCAATGAAACAGAACTTGCCAACTCAGCCCATGAGTTGCACTGCTTAGATCAGTGCAGTAAAGTGTGGAGCTGATGGTAGGTGTAGTGCTCAACCTCAGATGCAAAAACAATGTTCCTGGCCTAATGCTAGTGAAAAGGGGATAGACTCCCTCGCTGTCTGGCTGATAATGACAATAGGCCATTCTGCCAACTTTACTTTTTACTGTCAGAAGTCTGAATCTTCTCATCAGGTTGACAGGTATCCTGCTCCCTCTTTATGGATCACACTTGTCTGGCCACTTTTAAACTTCTCCATCTACTTATACACATTTCAACATGCTGGTGCACTGTCCCCGTATTCTGCTAAAAGCCTCTGATGAACTTCAGTCTCTGACACTCCTTCCAACCAGAGAAATTGGTCACTTCTTTGGTGCATACAGCTAGTGAACGGGCCATGTTTACACTGCAAAGACAGCAAGCAAAATGGCACAATCAGGCTCAAACTTTGATCACATGACCTCAAAAATACCAACTATAAGTACACATGTGCAGAACACAGTATCACAATAATAAAGATATGTTATGGCGAAAGTGCAGATAAAAAAATATCCCAGTATCTTTGGTTTAGAAGAAAATTAAATTAATTGGAGTGTCCTTATTTATATATACACCTAGGTGTATATATACACCTAGGTAGAGTGGGATATTAAAAAAAGTTAGTCTTGCAGATCAATTATTGAATCACAAGTTGGATCCTCACAGGATGTCCCGTTAAAATCCCTACATAAAAAAGACCTTGCGTTGATCCAGCCACTATGAAAAAAAAATTAATGTCTCCTATTTAAAATATTACATTTTTTTTTAAGTCTTTTCTGTTGCTATCTAAATTTTATTTTTTAATTATCTTGACCAATATAAATCAAATCTTCATTATTTTTGCACAATAAGCAAGATCTGGTGATAGTGAATGTGTATACATATTTACTTTGTCATTAGTTGATTTATTTTCATAGTTTCCTCCGGACATACATACACACCAACTGCCCTTTATATATGTATAGATAGATATATAATATCATAACCCTTTGTTTAATAGTGATCAATTTGACCCTTCTTTTTTATTTTTTTTTATTTGAAAATTTAAAATTTCACTCAAGAACTATGCACAGCTGAACAAGTTATATAATAAAGGGATGATGTCCAGATGTCTAGAATGTTGTCTAGATGTCTAGACTTCATCTAAACAAGTCAGTGCCAATTCTATGTACTTTTTGGTCAGTAGCCTCCTTATATCTAATCATCATTATGGAGGCGCGTGGTCTAATGGTTTGAGTCATAGGAAATGGACTCGTCGATCCGAGTTCAATTCCTGGACGAATCTGTTTGAATTTCACATAGCGCTAATACCCTTGGGAAAGGTATGAATCCATTTCTCCCTCCAGCTATGGGTAAAATAGCAGGGCAGACTGGGCTCTATAACCTTGGTTAGGTAACCAGTCTAGGAGAAGGAAAACTCTGAATTCAAACCTGTTGAACTCCGCTTAAGAAATTGACCTTGTGTCACATCCTGCTCGTGCGGAGGGGTTGGTAAATATATATATCTAATCATCAGTTTTTGGTGAAACACTGGATTGTGCAAGTGCAGTACCCTACATGCTCACCAGATTTAACTCCCTGGGGACTCAAACAAGAGGATCAACCACAGTGTGAGACTTGTTAAATACTCTGCACTGTCAAACATTTCCTCAAAAAATGTGAAGCTTTTACTCCAATCAGAAATACATTTTTCAATACAAATAACATGAGGGATCTGTTTGAGAATACTAACATGGATGACATTTTATCCTTCTTGGGAGAAATAAGAATATACCACAAATTATGAATCAGATACAAAATATATCCACAAAATTTTTTTTACAAAATTACGCTTTTAAAGGAAACTTGAGTGCCAACTTTTATCTCACACTTGAACAGGTTTGGCATTAAATAAGCCATAAGGGGTTGACATGCTATGTGACAAGGCGAACCCTAAAATCTCTCTCTCTCTCTCTCTCTCTCTCTCTCTCTCTCTCTTCTCTCTCTCTCTCTCTCTCTCTCTCCCTCAGATAGATATGAACAGACTGAGATAGATTGATAGATAGATAAATAGATAGATACACACATGCTTAGATAGATAGATAGATAGATAGATATGAACAGACTGAGATAGATAGATAGATAGATAGATAGATAGATACACACACATGCTTAGATAGATAGATAGATAGATAGATAGATAGATAGATATGAACAGACTGAGATAGATAGATAGATAGATAGATAGATAGATAAATAGATAGATACACACACATGCTTAGATAGATAGATAGATAGATAGATATGAACAGACTGAGATAGATAGATAGATAGATAGGTAGATACACACACATGCTTAGATTGATAGATAGATAGATATGAACAGACTAGGAGAAAGAGATAGATAGATAGATAGATAGATAGATAGATGAAAGGTCAGTCATTTAGCCAAATTTAGATCTTACATTTTCAGTGTATAATGTTGATTAGTATCCACAATTGAATAATGTTGAGAAATAGATATTTGTTGTCTAAAGTAAATATTGTTCAGCCTTATGTTATTTAGAAGTAATTAATTACTCTCTCTCTCTCTCTCTCTCTCTCTCTCTCTCTCTCTCTCTCTCTCTCTCTCTCTCTATTTTACCAACACAACGTTGGAAGTGAAAGATATCTATGCTATTAACCAAATGGAACCAAATCAAACCTGGGACTCTTTTTTTTTTTTGAGAGACAAAATAGAATTGTCTCCCTTTTTACATTGAAGAGGGGACCTTCTTACATTTACATGTCTGTTTTGGTCATGTGACAAGGCGAACACAACATTGGAAGTGAAAGATATATTTTTTGCTTTATAAGAGTACAGGTGTTAGCTACTAGTCAATACACCATTAATTCTTACACTTATTTCTTAAACTGAAAGCCGCCATTGCAGGAGTAAGATTTGAGAAAATGGAGAACATTAAAAGAAATACTTTACACCATATCAAAAGAGAAGTTTCAGAGGTGCTTCAACCAATGGAAAACTCGCTGGAATAAGTGTGTTAAATGCCAAGGGAATTATTTTGAATACATTTTCTCAGCGGAATATTCTGGACAATTTCTCTGAATTTTTTAAGATGAGGCTTGATAATTTGTATTATTTGTGTTATTTGTTGTCAAGGGTGACAGTAACATAGGATAATTAACAAGCTTAAAACTTGTACCTAGTCATGGTTAATGGAATAAGAACAGTCTACCCCGTTGAATAAAGGGTTTGGTTCTAAGTTCCATGAAGGTTCCCGATTACAAGAAAGTTCCCTGAGTTTGAAGAAGAGGTTCCCAAGTTCAAGGAGGGGGTTCCTGAGTTTGAGAAGGTTCCCTAGACTGACAAGAAATACCTGAAGAAAATGTACAGATAACAATAAAGATGAGGACAATTGTCCGATTAATCCAAATGATACAAATTCTGGATGAGTACTTGATTTTTATCTGGAAATAAAAATATGATTACCTAAAACAAGACAATAATCTTTGCTTAAAATCAATTTTAAAAATACAATAATTCAATATTTTAAAAAAAAATGAAAACAATTTAACCATTATTTAATGTTTTGTTAATACAAACAGGTTTCACAAAACAATTGTTAACAATTCGGCAATTTTAAAAAAAAATGTTTTTCCCAGACATTGCGATTATAAAATCAAATCAGAATTATACTACGAATTTATATTGCATCGTAAATTTCTTTCTCCAATCAGAAAACGAATATGTATAACTTTCGTTTTCTTTTGAAATAAAATAAAATTAGGCATATTTAAATATTTTCCTCAACTTTTTGTTTTCTTTACATTTTCATCAGCTGATCAAGATGGAATCAAATCAAGATGGAGTCTGATCTGATGGAAAATAGTAACTTTCTTTTAACTTTGTTTTTCAAACTTTATAGATAATTTAATAAGTAGAAAACTTTCCAGAAACTTAATTTTTTGAATCATATCACTATGGAAATTTGTAAATTCAATAAATCTATTGAATTTGAAGCCACTTTAAAAAGACAATGATACGAAATACAATCTTAGTCTTCAACAGAAATGTAAAATTGTTCATAGTAGTTTGATAACAATAACTAGACAACCCTTGCACTCATTGGGCTCCTGTTGGTACTTTTTTTTTTTTAATTTTAAATTAAATCGAGTAATAATGCCGATCTAAAAAAAATTATCTTTCGGCTGCAACTTGGACTTAAAATTGCTTTATTCTTAAGTTAAAACATTTCGATGAATAAACTTTAAAATTTGATAAGTGAACCAGTTGGACTCCTGTTGTAACAGCACAGTCCATGATGATATTGATGCTTCTATTTAGAAAGAAGTTAAGGATTCTATTTAGCATTTCATCTTGGGAATTTGGATGAATCAAAAAATGAAATTAAACAATAATACAAACCTGATAAAATTAGTCCCTTTTGTAGATAGTCTGAGGCTATAAAATCACCTGACAAAGAGTTATAACAAATAGACTTTATTGTCTGTGCAAAGTCCGACATAAAGAATATAAAACAGATAAGATAAATGTCCTAAAGAAAAGAGTCTTTGTAGATAGTATGAGGCTATAAAATCACCTGACAAAATTATATTTCACTTGCAAATTCGACTGGAAATTGCTTTATTCTCTAAGTTAAGACATTTTAGATAAATAAACTTTAAAATTAGATGACAAGTGCTAAAGATAAAGGAGTCAGAGTTGGAGTCAAGAAAGACACTAGTGACTAGACAAACCCATCAATCCTTTGGGTCTGTTGTAACAGCACAGTCCATGATGATATTTGACACTTCTATTTAATAAGAAATGAAGGATTGTAGTTAGCATTTCGTAATTATTTCTGTTATATCAAGAATTTGAATGATTGAATAATGTCATTTAGCATGAATATTGATTCCGTAATATTATCATTCAGTTGTGAATTGTACAGGAAATGGCTTTATTCCCTTATTGTTCGAGCAAAAATATGCACCCTCCAGATATAAGTATTTAAGTATTATCTGCGTTATTCGGACTATTGTCGCCATCTTCATTGTTATTTGTACAACGTTTCAGCCGATATACCCTCCGGCCTTCTTCAGGTATTTCTTGTCAGACTCGGGAACTTTCTCGGACTCGGGAACCTTCTTAAATAAAGGGTTAGGTTCAAAGTTCCGTGATGGCTCCCGAATACGACAAGAAAGTTCCCAAGTTCGAAAAGAAGGTTCCCGAGTTCGAGAAGGTTCCCGAGTCTGACAAGAAATACCTGAAGAAGGCCGGAGGGTATATCAGCCGAAACATAGTACAAATAACAATGAAGATGGGGACAATAGTCCGAATAACGCAGATAATACTAATCTTCAAGCCTCATCTCAAACATTCAGAGAAATAATAAGTATTTAAGTTTTAATATAATCAAAGTTGGACTAGGAACGACAAGGTTCCGAGTTCAATACCGGCCTTCACCAACTCAGCATATGAGTAGCACAGGGATCTGTGCAGCAAAGCCAATTGAAATTCATTACCAATTAATGGAAAAGTATGGCGAGTCGTGCATGTATGTCAAAAACTTCCACAAGTGATGTAAGTAGTTTGCAATGACAATGAGGTTCAACACTTCCTCAACGATATGATAGCGAGCTGGTATGACATGAGCATACAAAAACTGCTACAGCACCTACAAAAATACATCAACCAAAATGGCAATTATGTTAAAAAATAGATACATGTTGAAACTTAAAAATGATGTAAACATCATTGACAATAAAGAATAAATGTTTCTGTGATTTCTAAATATTTTAGAGACTTCACCTATGGGAAAACCCTCATATGTATGCAAGCATCAACACAGCTGTGAATGTAGATGTTTATATGTGTACATATGTGCGTGTAAAAGTATATATATATATATATATATATATATATATAAATATATATAACCACAAAATGACCAATTTTTAAGATTTTTCTTTATGAAATATATATATATATATATATATATATATATATATATATATACCCACATTGTATATGCAATATATTATTAGTTTTATTTAACAGAAAATAAAGTTATTTACAAAAACAGAACCTACCCTTAAGCATTAAATATTTTGTTTGCAAATAAGAAAATATTTTTGTTAGAACTCTTCATAATTTTCAATATTTTTGTCTTTGATCTCTTATTAGACTCATCTGGTTTTTACGTGTCTGTATGTCTCCCTAACACACACCAAAAACCAACGCAATGTTTAGAGATTTTTTTTTTATTAAAAAGCAGCCAACTTGCAGAATAAAATAATTTCCAGTCCAATTGGCAATGCGATATCAATAGTTTAGAATCTATAAGCTTCTTCACTCTGATTGTGATACTAGGGTGAATAAAATAATTTCCAGTCCAATTGGCAATGTGATATCAATAGTTTAGAATCTATAAGCTTGATCACTCTGATTTTCATACTAGGGTGAATAAAACAATTTCCAGTCCAATTGGCCAGTTTATATCAATAGTGTGGAATCTATATTCTTGATCATTCCATACTAGACTGAAAAAAGCAATATTCAATAATAATAATTGTTCTGAAGTAAAATTGCTGTATGGACCACAAAAATATCCCAGTGGACTCCCAATTTGGTATTTTTTGAGTGAATCCAGAGTAATGTTACATGAAACCCCAGGGTCTATGAGGATGCCATTTGAGAACCAAGAGATTTTGAACATGCATTGTACATAACTAGTATAATTAATTAATAGACAGGACCCATAGATAACATTTATAACTTATTAATTTATACCTAATTCATTGAAATTGATTTTTTTTCATCTATAAATCCATAATGATTTATTTTTAATGCTAAACCAATCATATCATATTCTCACCTTCAAAAACTGAAGAGTTCCAATAATTTTTCTTTTGTTAGTTTCTGTGGGAACAGATTTTTGATTAAAACTGATGAAAATGTCTATAAGTTAAACTTTGTGAAAAAAAAAAAACCTATATGCCACTAATTTTAATTATAAGATTTTCAAAATATTCATCACTGATAACAAAAGTGTATCAAGCATAAGTTATCAAACTAATCAAATATTCATGAAAGGAATATTCAGAAGATACGAAAAAGTTTGTTTTTTTTTTCTTCCATTTTCTTTACTTTTTGTTAATGAGTATGATAAAATTTTAC
>CM042162.1:60439135-60441635 GCA_023376005.1 Doryteuthis pealeii
TGTGTATTTACTTCTCATATATATACATATATATATATTCAGAATTTTAGTAATATAAAAATATATAGGTTATTTCCTATAAGTCTAACATAAACAAAGGGAAACCACTCTTGACGGATAAATTATTTATTCATTTTCCCATTAAACTAACCTAAACACTAACCCTAACCCTAACCTTAACCTTAACCCTAAACCCTAAACCCTAAACCCTAACACTAACCCTAACCCTAACCTTGTCTTCTTTTTTCCTAGTAGATAAATAAATAAATTATGTTGACTTATAGGAAATAATCAATATATATTTTATTTTATTCTTTTAATGTTATAATTTTGATTTTTGTATTTTTATTATTATCGACAATTTTTTTAAAAAAAGGTTAAAAAATATTAAGTAATATAACTATATGAAAAAAATGTTTATTTTCAGATTAAATAAAAAAAAAGAAAAAAGCTAAAAGTTTACTAAGGTTAGAAAATTGAATAAAATGGAATCTTCCATTTCTTAGCCAAAAAAACAACCCATAGAAATTTATTAGGGGAGGGGGGCAAGAAGATATCTCTCTTGTCTTCTGCTTTCAATTTTTTTCCCTCCCCCAACATTTTTTTTTTCATGGACAAGTGGGAGGATACTTTCTTTTGTGGGTGGGGTGAAAAAAAATATGGCTGCTAATGCTTCATTGGTGGCAAAATGTCCAGAGACAAATTCTATGAATGAATCATCCCTGAACATGTTTGTCAATTTGAGCAGGAGAGAAGAACACCCCAGAAGGCAGACATCAGAAGTCTTCCTGATATGAATTTCCCACAGTACCTTTTAAAAGGTAAGCACATGATTTATAATATGCTTTTATTTATTTATTTATTTACTTATTCATTTATTTATTTATTTTATATTATTTTTATATACTTATTTATTTTTTTATTTTTTTTTTTTTTGTTGGTTGGTTTAAAATCTTATCTCATCCTCAAAACATTACTTTCCAAAAAATG
This sequence comes from Doryteuthis pealeii, assembly GCA_023376005.1. Classification (NCBI taxonomy): domain Eukaryota; kingdom Metazoa; phylum Mollusca; class Cephalopoda; order Myopsida; family Loliginidae; genus Doryteuthis; species Doryteuthis pealeii. The sequence continues at coordinate 60,440,126 of CM042162.1, forward strand.
AAATAACTTTTAAAAATCATAATATTTTCAAAACTTTTTAAAAGATTTTAGACACATTTTCTTTAGATTTTAATAATTATCATTTAATAATTTAAATTTAAGCTGTTAAATAAGTTAAAATTTCAGAAACTTTTACTATTTTAAAAATGTTCAATTTTCTCCATCTCATCTAGTTTGCGCATATACATATGCATTTCTAGTTTGTGCATATATATATATATATATATATATATTATATATATATATATATATATTATGTGTGTGTGTGTGTGTGTGTATTTATAGTTTGTGCATATATATGTATTTCTATCTTGTGCATATTTTCTAGTTTGTACATACATATATGTATGTGTGTATATATGTGTGTTTGATTGTGTGTCTGTGTCTGTGTCTGCCTGTGTGTGTCTGTGTATCTTTGTATATATGTATGGGTAAATATATTAGCTTATATTATAATATGTATATGTATTTCTAGTTTGTGCATATATATATGTATACATATATATGTGTGTGTGTGTGTGTGTGTGTGTGTGTGTGTGTGTGTTTATAGTTTATGCATATATATATGTATTTCTATATTGTGCATATTTTCTAGTTTGTGCATATATATATATATATATATATATATATATATATGTATGTATGTGTGCATATATGTGTGTTTGTCAGTGTGTCTGTGTCTGTCTGTCTGTGTGTCTGTATATATCTTTGTACATATGTACATGTAAATATATTAGCTTAATTTTGGTTAATACTTTTAACTATAATAAAATCATCTTCAGAATATCTTCTTTCATATTTTATATATCTATATACCATCAGAATGTGTGTGTGTGTGTGTGTGTGTGTGTGTGTGTGTGTGTGTGTGTGTGTGTGTGTGTGTGTGTGTGTGTGTGTTGTGTGTGTGTGTGTTGTGTGTGTGTGTGTGTGTGTGTGTGTGTGTGTTGTGTGTGTGTGTGTGTGTTGTGTGTGTGTGTGTGTGTGTGTGTGTGTGTGTGTGTGTGTGTGTGTGTGTGTGTGTGTGTGTGTGTGTGTGTGTGTTTTCTAGTTTGTGCATATTTTCTAGTTTGTGCATATATATATATATATATATGTTTGTGTGTGTATGCATGTATTTATGTATGCATGTGTGTCTGTGTGTGTCTAAGTGTGTATTTTTGTGTGTATATATATATATATATATATATATATATATATATATATATAGAGAGAGAGAGAGAGAGAGATGAGAGGTATCCAAAACTTGGTAGTGAGGGATGATTCTATACGTGATTTCTAAGATACACTGTATTATTATTGTATGATCCAGTCTGTATAAATACAGTGAATCTTTAAATCACTAAAGAGAGCTCAATGTATAATAAACTTTTTAGATTATATACAGAGCAATATATATATATATATGTGTGTGTGTGTGTGTGTGTGCTTGTTTATATATATATATATATATATATATATATATAAGTGTAAATAGATAAGATATAAAAGAAAACAAGTTATTCAGATGATG
>CM042162.1:60446635-60519566 GCA_023376005.1 Doryteuthis pealeii
AAATGCTAGGTGTTTTTTTTTTATAGTACTTATCACACGACGCTGGAGTAATTATCTGTTGTTTTAAGAAGTTGAGGAATGGCGGATATTTGAAAAAAATTTTTTTTCAGTTAATTCCATGGTGTTAAGTCGGTTATTTCCATGAAGTTAAGTCGGTCCGGTTGTCCTTGTGCTCGTGGAGATTGTTCGGAATTCTTTTAATTTTTTTTTATTTATTTTTTTTTTTACTATAAATTTAGCCTCACTCAGGCATAGTGAAATAAAGGTTTTTTTTTAATAGTTTGTTTGAAGCATTGTGCATATGTGTAATATAGAGATTTTTGAAGGCAATTGACAATATATGTATATGATGTTCTTATGGAGTTCATATGTAATTCTTTGTCAGTATATGTGATGAATGTTAGGAATAGTCAGTCTAAAATAAACCTTTTGACAAAGGTTAAGGTAACCTGAAATATAAGAAAAATAAATAAGATTAAGAACACAATATTCATAACTTTGATTTCCATCCTGATTTTAACTCTTCATCATATATTCTTCCATGCTTCTAAGACAACCAAAAAAATTTTTCCACTAACATTCATTACACACACACACACACACACACACACACACACACACACATATATATATATATATATATACTACAGTGTGAGATGGTCACTGTTTCAGCTTTTGGTGGAATGGCATACCAAAGGCAGTATTATTGGTAAAGTGCTCAATATAAAATAGAGCTGTTATATAATATAATAAAATAAATATATAAAGGTTTTACATATCTATTTATTAGGTGACAAAGGAACATTCACGACCATATTGGTTTTATGTGATGCAATCATCAGGTGAAGATGTTTCAAATGCCCATTTGAGATAATTTTCTTCTAAACCAAACATACCAGGATTCTATTTTTTCTTGCAAAACAATATACAGTCAAAATTTATTACTAAACAGAAATAAGGGTGTAACCAAAAACTGAATGTAGGCCTTAGTTTTATAAAAACTTCTCCACATGAAATAAAGAAAATGGCATTACTTTTTGACTCACCCTTGTAGATATATGTTCAAAGTTTTAAATGATGACATTATTGACAATAATGATGACATCATTAACAATAATGATGACATCATTGACAATAAACAATAAACATTTCTGTGATTTCTAAATATTTTGGAGAATTTGCCAATGGGATAACCTTTATGATTTTATCGTTTTTGATATATTCTAAATTGCCTTTCATATCAAAATATCACATTACAACAGTTTACTTTTTCAGCTCTTTTTCAGCCACGAGTTTTAGGAAAACAAAATCAGCGACCCAAGTTCAAATCCTGGACAAGGCTGTTTGTACTTTCACTTTGCACTAATGCACTTAGGAAAGGCAGGAATCCAACTGTTCTCCCTTCAGCTATGGGTAGATAGTAGGACAGACTGGGTTCTTTAGCCTTGGTAAAGCATCCAGTCAAGGACAAGGAAACCTCTGAATTCAAACCAACAGTGCTCCACTTTGAAATTGACCTTGTGTCACATCCTGCTCATAGTAGAGGGTTGATTAAATACATAGAATGTAAAGAGTAAGGAAATGAATCTGACGGTTTATGTTTAGATAAGCGAAAAATGCATAGCGGATGTGCTAATGACGAAACGATCGCATGACTTGCACGCTTTTTGGAACATCGATGTTTTTCGTTTTGAATTTAAATTATTTTCTGCTTCTCTCTCGATGAGTCCGGATTAAAAACAAACTCTGATGATGATTTTTATAAATCGAAATATTGTTCAATATTAGCTATGAATATGATACAAAATATTTTCATTTTAACAGCATCGTGTGTTCTCATATCCTTTTATCTATACTTATATAGAATGTAAAATAGTTACAAAAACCAGTAAAATTAGTTTATCATAGAAATTTAATTAAAATATGACTGGAATCCAGTTAGATTTCGCCCTGTCAGCTGGGGCTGCAAAATACGCCCACTGCACCTCTGCAGAGGGGTAAAATCCACCCAATGAAGCCATATATATATAGTCATCCACAGACACGTGTTTCGACTTATCAAGTCTCTTCAGTGTGGCTAGACATTTTGTGAGCTATCTACAGCCGGGATAGAACTCTGATTGCACTATGGAGATATTTCTTCTAATTGTTGTTAGTTGATTAAGGCAGTAAAACTTTTGCTTATTTCCTAGTTGAGTAACATGATATTACAGGGTGACCAAAAAAACAGAACCCACAAATTTTATAATAAAACTGTTAATTTTAATTATTTTTTAAAGTTTAGACGGGGTTAGGGTTTAAGGGCTAGGGTTAGGGTTAGGGTTAGGGTTGGAGTTTAGGGTTGGGTTCTGTTTTTTTTGGATCACTAACCCTAAACGCCAACCCTAAGCCTAACCCTAAACCCTAACCCTAATCCTAAACCCTAACCCTAACCCCAACCCTAACCCCATTTAAACTTTTTTTTAAAATTAAAATTAAAATTAACAGTTTTATGATAAAATTTTGGGTTCTGTTTTTTTCCGGTCACCCTGTAATATCATGTTACTCAACTAGGAAATAACCAAATTTTTTTAAGTTAATGGATTTTTATTGGAAGATGGTTTGTTGTTGAAAATTATTTTGAAAATTATTTACTAAGGAGAACTGCTAAGTGATTTAATAATATTTTAGCTAAATTTAAATTGTGACGAGTCATAAGTAAATTGAATTTTTGTATTTTTTGTATGTTGAGTATTGAAATATTAGTCTATTTTAAACTTACATTTACCATCCATTCATGCTTTAAAAAAAAACAGTATTTTTATTTTTTATTATTTATAACACAAATATGCAAATCAGATGCAAAACCTTTACAACAACCAAAAATTCTTTATCTGTAATCATACTAAAGCTGAGTGAATCAATAATTGTTTGCTAAAGGCTTTTTACATATTTAGTTTAATGACACAAAATACATCCAAAATATTCCTTAGTTTTGGGATTAAATCATGTTTGAAAAAAATTCTATTTTATATGGTTCTAATTAGTCATAATTTGCAATTAATTCAAAAACTCACCCATCTCTTACTTCACATTCTGCATGTTGCTTTTCCCCTCTCTATATATATCTTGAACAACCTCTCCCTATATATTTTAGTTTTTCTGTGAGTGTAAAGAAAGAGATTGGAGAGTGTGAGTGGTAAATTGAACTATTCATATGTTAATTTTCAGCAGCTAACAGCTGGCTTATGTATAAGATGGGTCAGTTTTTGATTTACTTGCAAATTTTCCCAAAATGATTTTAATGTTTTTTTTTCGTTTTTTTTTTCTTTTTTCTCCGGTCATGTTTATTTTTTAAATTTTACTTCGTTTTGCAAACTAACTTTCTTCCTGAACACAATTATTTACCCAGTGACACAACGGTCACTTTTTTCATGTATATATATATATATATATATATATATATATATATATATAACAGAGGACTGTTCATGTCTTAAGTCACCCTGGCGCAACACCATGAAGCTAAAAGGTCCAGAAGAAAGCAGCGGCAACAAAGCACTGGCACATCAACATCTTCAGGGACAGCCTTCAAATGCGACATCTGTGGTCAAGAATGTTTTTCGGACATTGGACTTCACAGTCACAGGAGGCGCTGTAACTTCAGGGGCACAAAAACTATATTATAGTCTTCCAAGACTGAAATGCCAGGTCGGTTAGCTCAGTCGGTAGAGTGTTTGGCTAGAAACTACAAGGTTCCTAGTTCGATACCGGCCCTCGTCAACTCAGCGTATGAGTAGCACAGGGATCTGTGCGCTAAAGTAAGGAGCTGATGGTAGGTGTGGCGCTCCACCTCAGCCGCAAAAATAATCTCCTTGGTCTAGCGCTAGAGAAAAGGGGATAGACTCCTTTGCTGCATGGCTGATACCGACTTTAGGCCACCCCGACTACTTTACTTTACTACTTATATAGAAGAAGTTCCTAGTTCGATACCAGCCCTCGCCAACTCAGCGTATGAGTAGCACAGGGATCTGTGCAGTAAAGCAAGGAGCTGATGGTAGGTGTGGCGCTCCACCTCAGCTGCAAAAATAATCTCCTTGGTCTAGCGCCAGTGAAAAGGGGATAGACTCCTTCGCTGATTGGCTGATACCGACTTTAGGCCACCCGACTACTTTACTTTACTACTTATATAAAAGAGGGTGAGACATAGATAAAGGCTTCGTTGTCAAAGATGTGTATTGACAGATAAATTAGTAGTCAGAAGGAGACTTAATTGAAGAGAGATATGTTGGGACTGTTAAATTGCTTTGGAAAGACTGTTGACTGAATCAGGCTAATTGTACACTGAGTGAGGTCGTTTGATTAATGTTTGCCTTAATGTGCCTTCGCCATTTGAAGTAATAGTTCCTGTTAAATCAATAGATTGCAAATGGTTTGCACATTGGATCAAAGAAATACTTTGAGGAATTCAGAGCTAAACTACTTCAATTAGACCAAACTTGGTACTGTCTTGTGCAAATGGCTTGACTTTTCTTTTTTTTTTTTTTTTTCGTTTTCTCTTTCTTCAACAAGTAGCTTAACTTTTGCGGAAATCAAATAATTTTAAAGAGTTTTTTTTATTATACAATCAGTAGAAAATGTTAAGGAGTTTGATTCGATGTAAAGGTAGTTCTTCTCTACATCATACTAAAATTGTTTGGTTTGTTTTGTTTTACGGCATATCAACCTCAGTGGGTCATTTAATGCTGATAAAGTTTTGAAATAAATCAATTCTTAATGGATAATACAATTCTTTAATAAATACATTTTTCTATTTAACCCATAGATGGGACCCTAACAGGTACTACCACTCCGGGTCAGAGTGGACCAGGGAGCAATGGTGAGGAAGGGGTGCTTCACATTCCCCAAACCTCCAAAACTGGAACCTCACCATCAGATAGAGTTTAACGTCAATCCCAGGACATGTAGACCCTCAGCCACCGCCTTCTAGCCCCCATATGATAAAAAGGGGTTGGGGCTTGCCATAAGGGCAATAGGGTTTGGAAAATCATATAGGTGCTAGGGACTAAAATTGTCATTCTGTTTATATATATATATATATATATATATATATATATATGTCAAAAAAGTACCAAGTTTAAGGCTGTATTTACCAAGATAGAAATGAAGAATGAATGGAACATTATTTTTTTTGCAGAGTACAAGGTATGTCAAAAAGTACAAAAAAATCTTAATACTTTGTAGACACACCTATATATATATATATATATATATATATATATATATATATATTCACCAGCGTTAGACCAAAGAGATTATTTTAGCGTCTGGAGTGGAGCGCCACACCTACCATTAGCTCCTTACTTTATCCCTGTGCTACTCATACGCTGAGTTGACGAGGGCCGGTATCGAACTAGGAACCTTGTGGTTTCTAGTCGAACACGCTACCGACTGAGCTAACCCGGCCCTTTCAGATATAACATCGGGGGGGGGGGTTGGTAAATGAAGCAAAAATAGAGAAAAAAGAAACACGAATTAAATGTTAACCCTTGTATGACAAAACGGGTCGTGACACTTACAACCAGCGCATTAATCTACAATTTGGGAGAGAGAGAAAAAAAATCTTTAGTGTTGGATCGTCGATACGAACCAACAAATATATAAGCTCAGGACACCTGTTTTATTTCCTTCTATACAAAGCAAATGTTTGCAGAAAGAAAACAGAATGGGAAAAAAAGATATCCACAAAACATGGAGTTGTATTTTTACTCAGACTCAAAGATATGAAAAATTAGATAGATAGATAGATACATAGAGAGAGAGAGACAGACAGAGACAGAGAGAGAGAGGGAGAGAGAGAGGGGGAGATGTTTTGAGAATAGGAAGATGTGCAATGGACAGATAGATAGATAGATAGATAGATATGGACAGAATAGAGATATACTGAGCTATATATATAGAGGGAGACAGACAGACAGACAGACAGACAGACAGAGGGAGAGAGAATGAGATAAACAGAATAGAATTAAATGAAGAAAGTAGAGAGATATGAACATACTGAGATAGATAGATCTAAAGAGACTGCGATAGAAATAGATAGACTGATAGATAGGAAAATATTGATATATATATATATATATATATATATATAGAGAGAGAGAGAGAGAGAGAGAGAGAAGAGAGAGACAGAGAGAGAGAGAGAGAAAGAGAGATAGAGAGATAAATAGAGAGATAGATAGATAGATATGAACAGAATAGAAACATGAACACACTGAGCTATATATATATATATATATATATATATATATATATATATATATATATATATATATATATAAGGAGGGAGACAGAGAGAGAGGGAGAGAGAGAGAGAGAGAGATGAACAGAATAGAAATAAATGAAGAAAATACAAAGATATGAACAGACTGAGATAGATAGATAGATAGATAGATAGATAGATAGATAGAAATAATAAAGACGCAGATAGATAGATAGATAGATAGATAGATTTTAACAGTTTAACAACTCCTCGATAAGATCCACTGAAGAAAAAATGTTTTATAAAATTTACAACGTCCAATGAATATGAAAAACGAAGAAAAATGACTCCACGTGCCGTGCAAGAATTATGACATAACTTTGTTACATAATTCTCCAATTCCAACATGATCAATGGCGGTAATTAAATTGTCGTTCGCTGAAAGTGAACATCCTAAAATCACTTTTTTTCTTTTTTAATCTTTCTTAGTTGTAAAATCTAAAACATTTACCGATATGGTCAAAAGGTGGGAAAAATAGAAATATTTATAATTCTCAACAGCTATTGCAAAGTGCACAACGATTTATATATATATATATATATATATATATATATATATATATATATATATATATATATATATATATTGAATTAATGTAGCAATCCACCAATGCTACACCAATTCTACCCGGATATTAAAAAGATGGACAGACAGTTAGAAAGGATCGAACAAAAACTCGTCTGACAAGAATTGTCAGTAGAGTTTAACAAAACATGTTTAAAAGAAAAGGTGCTGCCAATATATACTTTTATATATATATATATATATATATATATATATATATATATATATATAAATATATGGCCCGGTGTCACCCCACAGTGTTCGGAGCCTCAAGGTCCAACCAAAAAGCAGTAAGCCTGTACAACATCGAATTAAGTGGCCAACAGCCAGCGAAGAATGGCTCCATTTCGATGAGGACGTGGATAATCAAATGGCTGGAAGGCCCGAAATGAACCTTTCTAGGTTGGATGCCGTGGCTTTACTAGCAGGTCACTTTTGAATATGTTTAAGACCCTTGGCATTAGGGGCCAGCAAAGTAGGAGAGCCATAACCGAAATAACAGGAGTTGGCTCTGGATCCGCAGGAGCGATGTCTGGATAAGTGCCACTAGGTCGCAAACCGGGAATTGATCAGTCCGGTTGGGGTCGCCTGGGCGAGGGTGTATGGTGAGTAATGACCCGAAACACCTGTTGACCTTGGGTTCATCACTGATGACTGCGGCCTAGTATTTCACCCAACGGTGTGTTTATGAATTTAATATATATATATATATATAGTGCTGCTGATAGCTTTTTGACGCACATATTTACTTTGAATGAGTCCCCGGGAAAATGTATGGGTCCCAACTAAAGCCATCTAACTGTGTAATTCGTTTCTAAGAAACTATTGAAATGTATTTGCAGTTAGCTTGAAATGGTGAGAGAAGAAAAAAGGAAAGCACTGAGACGCATGGATCCGATTTCACTGCGTCCTTTTAGATTGTTATGCGTCAGGGACGCAGGACGCGACCCTATCAGCACTTCTGTATATATATATATATATATATATATATATATATATATATATATAGAGAGAGAGAGAGAGAGAGAGAGAGAGAGATCAACAAAATAGAATTAAATGAAGAAAAATAGGCCACTCATCATTAAGTCGTGCAGTATTCACTTGATTCTCTCTCTCTCTCTCTCTCTCTCTCTCTATATAATATATATATATATATATATATATATATATATATATATATATATAAGTTAAAAGAAAGGAAATGAATCCGACAGTATGAGTATGAAAAGGTGGAATGAAAACATCACACAATGCTGTTAAAGAGAAAACAATTTATAATATAATCATAGCTGATAATGATCAATATTTCGATTTTACAAAAATCATCATCAGAGCTCATTTACTCCGTGGTGATTGTGGTCGGAGATAAATGTCAAATCAGTTCAAAAACAAAAAACCTTAATTTTGCAAAAAAGAACGAAAGTTGTTACATTATTCACCAATGTGGGCATTCGCGCCATATTTTTGTCAATCATGACGATGTGTATAACTTTTTTGTCGGCCAAATCTTTATTGTAGTGGGTTTTGAAATTCCTACCATTTAATAAACTGAACCCTCATTTTATGTCTGTGTTTTTGCAATAAATGTTTTATTTTTCTTGTACCCGTTATTTTACAACATTGAATATATTTTGTTTATTTATTTTAATATTCACTTCAATGTTTATATTCTAAGAGTTTTTTTATTTTGTGAGAATGGTTAGTTTTAAAGTGGGGGCTCGTTTTACAATTTAGGCATAAATTGGATCCTCCTTTTATGACCGTAATTTTGTTTTTTCGTCGACGATGATTAAAATCTGACGTTTTTATTTTAGAGTACCAAAGCCAAAAAGAAAAGAAATAACAACAACAACAAAAGGTAATATTCAACTTTTTACTCGTAAATTCCTACCATAAAATTAGGCTTGGCATTTTATGGTAGGAATTTACGAGTAAAAAGTTGAAGTGTAAAAACGAACCCCCACTTTAAAATTAAACATTCTCACAAAAAAAAAACTTTTAGAATATAAACATTGAAGTGAATATTAAAATAAATAAATAAAATATATTTATTATTGTAAAATAACGGGTGCAAGAAAAATAAAACATTTATTGCAAAAACCACAGACATAAAATGAGGGTTTAGTTTATTTTATGGTAGGAATTTACGAGCAAATAGTCCTTTATTACCGCTAAAGCTATGGATGGAAAAGTTTACAGCTTCGAAAAAGCATGTTCCATATAAGGAACAGTTGTAGGAAAAAAGTAAAAATAAAATAAGAATAACAAAAAATATGGCTGCCGGGTCTCTTCTTTCTTTATTTCTATCGCGTGTATGCCGGCATGTGTTGTCAAAATATTTTCGAATTGTTTGCAAAACAGTCAACACACGCAATCACGTGACACCTCACTCAATACCTCACATCCTGTTGATGAGTGAGATCAAAAAGTCGGAATCAAATTGCCAATGTTGATATCCCGTTCTTTCTTCCACCTCCCAGTCAGTAGCTCGAAAACCGGGGTTTTTACCCCCTCCTACTGTCCTCAATTGAGCGAGCGAGTCGAAGTGGGGGGTGCTTTGAAAACGGAGGAAACAGAACCAACATAGCTGAGCACAAAAACGGGAGGGGATGACGCGAGTGCCCCAGTCAGTCATCGACCACGAGTCTCCCGGAATCGTCGGCACTTTTAGTGAAATCATTTTCGCAAAGCGGTGAAAAAGGGAAAATGGCGTCGGTGTTACTCTCTTTTTACCCGGGACCGCGGGAAAAAGAGAAAAACGGATGCGTCCCGGCTTGAGATCTTTTCACGGCGTCAAAACTGTTTTCTTTTTAAATAGCAACCCAGAACTTGGCAGATATTTCATCAGGAACTGGTGGTGGGGCTTGGACGAACAACAACGGCGAGGATGTCTTTTCTCCGACTGATTGGAACATTTACACGGACAGAACAAAGTCAGACTGTCCCGCCTGCTTTATCCAGTTGTGTTAACCACACAAATTGAATCATAAAGGAGGGTATTGCCTCAGCAGGAATCGAATTACCTCCTCGCCTCTTGGGTTCAGAAAACACAGAAACGGACAGAAACAAAATGTCGGTACTCTTCGCGGAGAACCGTCCCGGCCTCCTGCCTCAAAAATCGCTCGCTGAAAAAAAAAAAAACACCGGCTACGATTGAAGTCCGTAGCCGAAGCGGTGTCACTTGCAAAAAAAAACAAAAAAAAAACAACCAGCTTCGGGCGTTTTTCCCGAAAACCTAACCCCAACCCTAATCCTACCCCCCACCCTAGTTAAAAATTAACAGTTTTATTACAAAATTTGTGGGTTCTGTTTTTTCTGGGTCACCCTTTATACAGAGTGACCCAGAAAAAATAGAACCCAAATTATTTATCTATTTTCCCCTTAAACTAACCCTAAACCCCAACCCCAACCCTAAACCCTAAACCCTAACCCTAGTTTTTTTTCAACTGACACCGCTTCGGCTATGGACTTCAATCGTAGCTGGGGGGGGGGTCAGCAGCCACCGGCTAGCGATTTTTGAGGCCGGAACGGTTCTCCGCGAAAAGTATCAAAATGTCTAATTTATCATAGAGTCGGTTTAGCTCAGTCGGTAGAGCACTCGCCTAGGTAATCGCAAGGTTCTTGGTTCGATACCGGCCCACGCCAACTCAGCGAATGAGTAGCATAAGGATCTGTGCGGTAAAATAAAGAGCTGGTGGTAGGTGTAGCACTCTACCTCTGGTGCAAAAACAATCTCCTTGGTCTAGCGCTAGTGAAAAAGTGATAGACTCCCTCGCTGTCTGGGTGATACCGACATTAGGCCACCCCGTCGATTTTACTTTTTACTGAATTATTTGGCCTCGATTTGAAATACAGAAAATAATCTTCAATATATTAATACGCGTATTCTTTAACTGTACGACGGTTATCATCTTGCAACACCCTCTGGTTAAAATGAGACCGTCCAAATCCTCCATGATTTAATGTTATTTGGCCTCGATTTGAAATATAGAAAATAATCTTCCATATATCAATACTCGTGTTCTTTAATTGTACGATGGTTATCATCTTGCAAAACCCTCTGATTAAAGATGAGACCGTCAAAATCCTCCAAGATGAAATGTAAAAATGTAATTCCTGATTATCTGGTGTTGCTTATCTGCCGAATCCTTATTTCTCATGAGTGTCATCACCTCAGCTAAATAATGGACCATTGCATTTTTATTAAAAAGAAAGAAAGGGAAGAAAAAGTACATGCTACACAGAAAAATATAATAAGAAAAAAGAAGAGAGTAGGGGAAACTAGAGAGGTGAACGCACGGAAGCGATAAAGCTATTCTGTTTCAATCGAACATAATCAAAAGATGAAAATAAGTAAAGAAAAAAAGCGCGAGAGAGTTAAATCAAGATTATTATATTTTTTACATATTGAACTATTTGGCAATAACTCTTAAGTGAACATATCAAACGTTGTAACAATTAAAATAGCATACTGTGGTATATCCACAGGTCCTGCTAGTTTTTATCAATGCTAATTGCTCCCTCTCTCTATTTCTTTCGTTCTCTACTTACGGGTGGAGGTAGTTAAAAATACCCTAAGTCTTCATTGATTTATTGAACCATATTACCTTTAGGCACCCCTTTTTCATCTCGATTAAGAAAGGGCATGTTTTTCATTTACACCGTCAATATCCGGTTGTTTGTAAGGGGTTAGGCTTAGGGGTTAGGGTTAGGGTTAGGGGTTAAGGTTAGGGGTTAGTTTTATAATTTTAAAAAAATCTAAAAATCGTCTGTTAAAACAACCGGATATTGACGGTGTAAATGAAAACCATGTCCTTTCTTAATCGAGATCAAAAGATTTAACAATAAAACAATGATAAACATCATAAATGTCCTTTTTATGTATAGAGTCAAGTAGTTAAAAATATCCTGAGTCTTCATTGATTTATTTGTTGTTCTTGTTAGCCTCAGAATAACTGCTAGAATTGTGAGGATTAAAATGAAATCAAAATCAAATTAGATTAGAAAAATAACAATCTCCCAGGAGCCCTTAGACAAGAAGCACCCTCTGAGCGTGCGCAGAAAAAGTCCTTTAGTACCTCTAAGAAAGGAAAATCCCTCGGCCATTGCAAATCAGGCCTTGACTGGGATCAGATGCTACGACTGGCACAGGAAAAAAATCCTCTCAGCGAAGTAGCTATGAACCTACGAATAAAGTCCGTATCTTTCATCTTTGTCTTTTCTTTTCCATTCCTTAATTCCATTAAGCTCGACGACCACAAGAAGGAAGACTTCACTACCGACCCGTCCTTCGGGGTCCGATGTGCTTCGGCCACTGGATCGGTGTGTTTGAATTGATAGCGTCGATCCCAGGGGGCTATCCCCCCCCCTGGCAATACCTGCCCCTTGATTTAAAGGGACTGGGTTTATTGCCCAGCGCCCGAGGCGCCCCCTTGAGGGGAAATGCCGAAGGGATCGACGCAATTTTTGTTCTTTCCCACCCATGAGCTTTGGCTTGTGGTGGGCCCACGTTAAAACGAGCCTTGTGCCCAGCCCTATACAAGTGGGGTATGAGACAAATACCCACAAGAAGGAAGAGCCACATATATAATGGAGTTTGTGGGGCGACAAGAGGTTTTAATATTTGGGTTTAAAGGTCGCTAGTTATTCCTGGTGCTGTTTACAGGGTTTACTTTTAACCCCATCTTATTTGTTGGTCGTGCTGAAAATGAATTCAAGGAAAGAAAAGGAAGAGACAAATACAAAAGGTAGTTTTAGGATTCAGGCTTTATTCATGGGTCATAGCCACCATGTGAGGAGTGAATTTCTACCCCTCCAGAAATAGTATCTCGTCTCAGTTAAACCTAAGTTCGAATGGCCGAGAGATTATCTTGGGGCCGGAAGTTGGTCCCTTTTCCTGCACATGCTCGGAGCGTTCTTTCGATCTGAAGGCTCATGGGAGTTTGTTAATTTAAAATTTTTATTTTATTTTAATCCCCACGGGTTTAAGAAAAAAATTAGCAACAATTAGCGGGGACGCACCAAAGACGACTAAAATCCAAGACCCACATAAACAACATCTACATTACCCCATACACTAACTTATGATCTTTTTTTTTTTTTGCCGGGCATCATACATTTTCCCAGGTTAAAAAGTAGGCAATTAAATTCGGATGAAGAAGACAACAATTGAAGATAAAAAACATATATTCAGAAAAGTTCAAAAATGGCGTTTGCTACCAGACTTATCTGCTGAAGTTATTTTGGGGAGCGACTGGATTTATACGTCTTGCTGCTACCTGCTCAACACTATAAGTGACTTACTGTATTTGACAGCATATAGGACGCACTTTTTTCCAAAATCTTGGCCTGACAAAATTGCCCTGCGTCTTATACATCGTGGGTGAAGTTTAAGACACCCACCCCCCGTAAGCCTTGGCTAATCTTCTCTATGATGCTCACTAACCAAGCTTACGTTCAGTACTTTTACCTACCCTAAACTGCCAAATTGCTTTTATACGGCTATGTTTCTGCTTGTGTAATGCACAGCTAGACTGTTTTCAAAAATATATGCTTAAATACACTAAATCTTTTTTTTTTCCTGAATCTGACCCTCTGAAATGGGGGGGTCTTATATGTCCGTGCGTTGTATATGCCGTCAAGTACGGTAGTTATGGAATTCAATTTTAGGCGCCAACGTACGATATTGGCTCATGTTGACAAGAGATAATTAATCCCTATTTTTTTCCAATAAACTCGATAAGACCAAATCTGTTCAATGAACAGGGACACAAAAAGAGGTCTTATCTGTTCGAATGACGGTAACAAATAGAGAGCGATAAAGGATTCTGGTTATTTCCTATAAGTCTAACATGATCAGAGGGGAACCACTCTTGACTGATAAATCATTTATTTATTTATTGATCTACTAGGAAAATAGAAGTGTTAGGGTTAGGGTTAGGGTTTAGAGTTTGTTTAATGGGAAAATAAATAATTTATCAGTCAAGAGTGGTTCCCCTTTGGTCATGTTAGACTTATAGGAAATAACCAAGATTCTGTATACTCACGTGACCAATGGACAGTTTTTAATACGTTCATTAAGACCGTTCCAATAGGACTTTGAATTATGTATAGTTCTTTATATATATATATATATATATATATATATATATATATATATATATATCATGCCTTATCAGATATCTATTTTGTAGATTACGCCAATTATTTCCAAAACAATAATGGAATAATTTTTCAGCCATCTTAGGGTTAGGGTTAGGTTAGGGTTTAGAGTTAGTTTAATGGGAAAATAAATAATCTATCAGCCAAGAGTGGTTCCCCTTTGATCATGTTAGATTTATAGGATATAACCAGGATTCTGTATACTCACGTGACCAATGGATGTTAAGATGATCATTAAAGACCGTTCCAACAGGACTTTGAATTACGTGTAGTTCTTTTTTTTATATCATGACTTTATCAGATATCTCTTTTGTAGATTACGCCAATTATTTCCAAAACAATAATGGAATCATTTTTCAGCCATCTGTTTTAATGATACTTTATGCCCCTTAGTCATAAAAAACAAAATTGAGATAACCCTATTTATTAATTAGAATATTGATACATTTTTCTGTTACAGAAATAAATGTAAATTATGTTTATGAGGTCACTTGCGCTTTTATGTCCATTTTTTTTTTTTTTTAATTATAGATTTTATAAGAACTTTTTTTTTTTAATAGTCAGACAAAATATAGACGAAAAAGACACTTATATTTTCACTGTATATATTTTTCTTATATATTTTCACTGTATATATTATTTATTATATATTTTCACTTATAATTTTTCATTATATTTTTACTGTATAATATTATTTATTATATATTTTCACTGTATAATATTTTCATTATATATTTTCACTGTATATATTTTATTATTTTATATATATATTTTTCACTGTATAATATATTTTATTATATATTTTCACTGTATTATATATTTTACTGTATATATTATTTATTATATATTTTACTGTATAATATTTATTATATATTTCACTGTATAATATATTTATTATATATTTTCACTGTATAATATTATTTATTATATATTTTCACTTATAATATTATTTATTATATATTTTTCATATATATTATTATATATTTTCACTGTATAATATTTTCATTATATATTTCACTGTATAATATTTTCATATATATTTTCACTGTATATATTATTTATATATATTTTTACTGTATAAATCTTTTTTACTTTTCATTTTTTAATGCTTTTTATGCTATATATTTCATTGAAAACTAAATTAATAATCTAATTAAATTTCAGGCACAATGCTAAATTAACTTTAGTTTTGCTTTCAGACTCGATCCTTCGAACTGTGTCAGTGACCTTATTTTTTTTTTTTTTTTTTTTATTTTTTTTTTTTCTTCTTTTTTTAATTTTTTTATTACATTATTCTTCTTCTTCTTTTGTTTTCTAGAATTGAATACATTGGATGGTCTTCTGCTTTAAGGACAGACATTTTCCAACATTAATGAAGTCTTTACATCTGCGGAACAGAAATACAACAAAGAAAAAAAAATAGCAAAGAAAGAAATAAGGGAGTTCATCTAAGGATTACTCTTTGAAAAAGAAGATAAAAAAAGGTCTCTCTGAATAACCTTAGGTGATTAAATAAAAATAATCGGAAAAGCGTTTTTGTTGTTGGTGTTGCCTTATTGTTGTATAAATTATTTATTATTATTATTATTATTATTATTATTATTATTATTATTATACTCTCTCTCTCTCTTTCACTTAATTTTTCAATTTCATTTCTTTGACTTGAGGCCAAATTTATGATTATCAATCATGAAATGGTATTTTAGAAAACTCTTTGACAATCAACCTATCCATTTCTTTTCAAGTAATAACTCATGTGTATTAGAAACTATATATATATATATATATATACATATATAAATATATAGTCATCCACAGGCACCGTGTTTCGACATATCACGTCTCTTCAGTGTGACTAGACTTGTAAGCTACCTACAACCTGGATAGAAACCCGATCGATTCAGCACAAGTCGAACAGCTTAACCGCTCGGCTATCGTCACCTACAGAATGGGAAGGGGATTTTAACTTTTGCATTTTCCTGGTGATGGTTTATCATAAACCGAAATACTTAAGTATAGACGTATAGAATTTTCCTTTGATCGTAACATCCTCCTGTGTCTGTTATATTTTTGAAAACATTTTCTTCACATATGTATGTATGTATGTAAAGGCCACCATAGAGTGCTCTATCCCTTTATAGGAGAGCGTTGCGTTTACGCTTTAGTTGGCGTTCGTCAGCGAAATCCCATCCAAAGTGCTCAACCCCCTTGGGGAGCATATATATATATATATATATATATATATATATATATATATATATATATATATATGAAAGTAAACAATATGTTTGATATGTTTGACAATTTTTGGAGAATATGTGCTTAATTGAAGTCATACCTAATTTTGAAAATTGATTATTTGATAATTAATGAATTAGGCGGGCATATCTGTTCAAATGTAAGGCTAAACAAATCGAGAAAAGTCAATCTTTTCTCGATTTGTTTAGCCTTACATTTGAACAGATATGCCCGCCTAATTCATTAATTATCAAATAATTAATTTTCAAAATTGGTATGACTTCAATTAAGCACATATTCTCCCATATATATATATATATATATATATATATATATATATATATATATATAATATATATAATATAAGGCTTTGTTAAAGACCACGGAATATTCCTTCTTTATAATTTTCAAGTGTAAAAGTCTTCTTGTTGTTTTCCGTACATTGGGATCCAGATGGTAGAGATAATGTCCCATATTTTTTTACCCCAGAGCTTTCAACTATTTTACTGGTCATCATCAGGAGGATTGTTGCCTGTAGTGATTGTTTGTTTTTTCATTCGTTTGGAAGTTTGTATTTGCGGGGTTTATTCAGTTAGAGAGTACTTTATATATACTAGCAAATATATGCACCTCCGGGTGCAAGCATTTAAGTTTTTTATAAAATGTTATGGTTAACTTAGAAAGGCTAATGAAATTAAATAAGATGCCGATAAAAAGATTTGAAATCAGAGGGGAAACAACTAAAACTTGCTTTTTATCTTCACTCCAGTCTTTCATTGCTAATTTTCATAATTTAACTATTTAGTAAAAATAGAATTACTGTTAATATTATTATAGATTTCTTTAGTTATTGAAGATTTTTGCTCATATCAATAAGATAAAACCAAACATAGAAATCAATAATACCAAGCATTATTTATTAAAATCACACATTTTTTTATATCAATATCAAAATTGCCTTCCCGTTTACACTGCAAACGCTATTTTTTTGTATATATAAATACAATTGCATAATTAAATAAAATCATGGAGATGGATGCAGATAAGTAAGGGATTGGGACTTGAAGAGTATATAGTTCGGTTACAGACAGGAAAACAGACATCTCCATTATATAATAATATAATATATATATATATATATTATAATATATATAGGATTGACATTTTCTCGAATTGTTAGCCTTAACATTTTAAAAGCATATATGCTTCGCCTTAAATTCATTAATATTAACTAATTAATTTTAAAAATTAGGTTGACTTCAATAAAGCCATATCCTCCAAAATTGTCGGCTTAAAGCCATATAAAATAACACATTGTTTTATTTACTAAACTCATATATATATATATATATATATAATATATATAATATTATATATTATATATATATATATATATATATTTGGATTTTGGATTATATATAGTATTATATATATATATATTATTTGGGATTATATATATATATTATATATATATATATATATATATATAATATATATTTTATATATATATTATATATATTATATATAACATTTATTCCATTTATCTTCTTATACGCTATGATTCTACGTTCCTAATTTTACTGACCCAACAACCCCAAATATAGATTTGGTTTGGTTTGGTTGGTTTGGTTTGGTTTGCGGCATATCAACCTTAGTGGGTCATTTAATGCTAACAAAGTTTTGAAATGAATTAATTCTAAATGGATACTCAATTTTTTTTTATAAACACATTTTTCTATTCAATGGGACCCTAACAGGTACTTACCACTCGGGTCAGAGTGGACCTGGGAGCAATGAAGAGGAGCTCCATTCCCCAGACCTCCAGAACTGGATCCTCACCATCAGATAGAGTTTAACGTCATTCCCAGAAATTGAAGGCCCTCATCCACTGCTTTCTAGTACATATATGATAAAAAGGGCTTGGGTTTGCCATAAAGGCAATAAGGTTGGGACAATCATATAGGTGCTAAGGCTTGATGTGACCAACCGATTGATCGAGAGGGCCTTTCCGACCTACTGTCTAGCCTAAGTAAGGGCCTAAGTGGAGTGCAGTATGTCTTGGACTGCTCATCCACTAGGATACCGTCCTTAAGGATCACAGATCGCCACCCAAGACCAACAGGTGGCCTCCATTTATGGATCTTACCTCTCTACAGAGGTGCAGTCGGAGTATTCTACAGTCCCAAACGACAGGCCGACCCAAATATAGGAAACAAACGAACCTATAAGTGTCAATATGGAGGCACATGGTATAATGGTTAAAGACGTAGGAAATGGACTCGTCAAACCGAGTTCAAATCCTGGACGAGGCTGATTGCATTACACATAGCGCTAATATCATCGGAAAAGGTATGAATCCAACTTCTCCCCCTCCAGCTATGAACGGACGGACTGGACTCTTTAACCTTGGCTAGGTAACCAGTCTAGGAGAAGAAAAACTCTGAAATCCAGACCTATTAAACTGCGCTTAACATATTGACCTTGTGTCATACCCTACTTGTGTGGATGCATTGGCATATATATATATATATATATATATATATATATATATATATTATAATATAAGTGTCAATACCTTAGGGTTTGTTTTTGGGTTGTTTTTTTAAATATTTTTTGAAACTGTCCGTTTCTTTTGTAGATACTCTGTATATATAAACATTCCTTCTGTATTTTATCAAACTGTTTCATGAGATCTTTTAAAAGAGTTTCTGTATTTTCAGAACAAAACAACGAAATTTTATACAAAACTTCAAAGATTAACAGTGCATTGATATTAAATAGAAAATAAAAGATCAACTCTAACCCCATACTGATGTTAAGTTTTCTATTTGAACAGAAACTTACTTGTATAATGAATGTGAAATATCTCTATTAAGAATAATTAACACGAGTCTTTTGTATTTACCTTTCCCATAAATATCTTTTTCGTGCTGTTCTGTTATGTAAAGAAGAGATCAAAATAATAGGTTTCACTTTCGTTTTCCGGCAATACTTTTTTAAGGAAAAAATCTTTAAATTCCCAAGAAGAGCCCGACTTAGTTATTCCCAGGAAGAACCTGGGAACTCCCCGGCATTTGCAAAAGAATCGTTGCTCGACGGCTTTAAAAGCATACGGCGAAGAAAGAGAAAGAAAGAAAATAAGATTATTAAAAATGAAAGAAAGAAACAAACAAAACAAACAAACAAACAAACAAAATAAGATTGTTAAAAACGAAAGAAAGAAAGAAAGAAAGAAAGAAAGAAAGAAAGAAAGAGTGTCTCTCATAAGTTTGAACTCGGCAAAAAGAGGTGGGCATAGAATAGAAGGGGAAGAGAAAGAAATGGAAAACGAGATAATAGAAGAAAGATAGAAAAGAGGGACCGGAGAGAGAGAAAGAAAGAAAGAAAGAAAGAAAGAAAGAAGAAAGAAAGAAAAAGAAAGAATGAAGAAAGTTAAGAAGGAAACAGAAAGAAACAGAGGGTAAGATTGAAAAAGAAAGAAAGAAGAAAGAAAGAAAGAAAGAAAGAAAGAAAGAAAAAAAGAAAGGAAAGAAAGAAAGGAATAGAAAAAAAAGAAGAGAAAAACTAGAAAGAGAAAAGTAAAGAAGAAGGAACAGTAGCAAAGAAAGAAAAAAGAAAAAGAAAGGGAAACAGAAAGAAAATGATTGCAGAAACTAAAACTAAAACTTAAATAAAAGAAAGAAAAAGAAGAAAGAAAGAAAGAAAGAAAGTGAAAAGATTTAAAAAAAGAAAGGGTAGATGAAAAAAGAAAGAGAAAGAAAGAAAAGGATGAGAAAAGATAAGAAAGAAACAGAAAGAACAGACGTGAATGGAAGGAAGGAACAGAGGGTAAATCAAAGAAAGAAAGAAAGAAAGAAAGAAAGAAAGAGTGAGTGAGTGAAGGAAATAAAAAAGAAAGGGTAGATGAAAGAAAGAAAGAAAGAAAGAAAGAAAGAAGAAATGAGAGTTAAGAAGGAAAACAGAAAGAAACAGAGGGTAGATGAAAGAAAGATAGACAGAAGGAAATATAAAAAAGAAATAAAGAGAAAAAGTAGAAAGAGAAAGAAGGAAACAGAGAAAAGAAAGAAAGAAAGAAAGAAAGGGAAAAATAATGAATAAAAGAAAGAAAAGAGAAAGAAAGAAGGGGAAAAAGAAAGAAAATGATTGCAGAAACTAGACAAAACTTAAAATAGAAAGAAAGAAAGAAAGAAAGAAAGGATGAGAAAAGATAAGAAAGAAACAGAAAGAAACAGACGGTGAATGGAAGGAAGAAACAGGGGGTAAATCAAAGAAAGAAAGAAGAAAAAAGAAAGAAAGAAAGAGTGAGTGAAGGAAATAAAAAAGAAAGGTAGTGAAAGAAAAAGAAAAGAGAAGAAAGAAAGAAGAAAGAAAGAGTAAGTGAAAGAAATAAAAAAAAGAAGGGTAGATGAAAGAAAGAAAAAAAGAAAAAGAGTGGAAGTAAGGAAATAAGAAAAGAATGGGTAGAATGAAAGAAAGAAAGAAAGAAAGAAAAAGAAAGAAAGAAAGAGTGAGTGAAGGAAATAAAAAAGAAGGGTAGATGAAAGAAAGAAAGAAAGAAAGAAAGAAGAAAGAGTAAGTGAGGAATAAAAAAGAAAAGGGTATGAAAGAGAAAGAAAGAAAGAAAGAAAGAAAGAAAGAGTAAGTTGAAGGAATAAAAAGAAAGGGTAGATGAAAGAAAAGAAAGAAAGAACGAAAAAGAAAGAAAGAGTAGTGAAAGAAATAAAAAAAAAAGGGTAAATGAGAAAGAAAGAAAGAAAGAGAAGAGAGTGAGTGAAGGAAATAAAAAAAGAATGGGTAGAATTGAAAGAAAAGAAAGAAGAAAGAAAGAAGGAAAGAAAGAAAGAAGAGTGAGTGAAGGAAAATAAAAAAAGAATGGGTGATGAAAGAAAAGACAGAAAGAAAGAGAAGAAAGAAAGAAAGAAAAGAAAGAGTAAAGTGAAGGAAATAAAAAAAGAAAGGGTAGATGAAAGAAAGAAAGAAAGAAAGAAAGAAAGAGTACGTGAGGAAATAAAAAAGAAAGGTAAGAAGAGAAGAAAGAAAGAAAGAAGAGTAGTGAAGGAAATAAAAAAAGAAAGGTAGAGAAAGAAAGAAAGAAAGAAAGAGAAAGAGTAGTGAAGGAAATAAAAAAGAAAGGGTAGATGAAAAAAGAAAAAGAAAGAAAGAAGAAAGAAGAAAGAAAGAAAGAAGCGTATCTAACAAGTTGTTTTGTACTCGGCAAATGTCTTTGCCCTTAACTGTCTCTTAGCATGGGGTAGCCATGATACTAGTCGAGGTTTTCAAGATCGAATGCTTTTTCTGAAAAGAATCTCATAGAAATTCAAAGAATAGAACAGACATGAAAGCCCATTTACAACTAAACAAAACGCCGAGTGTGACGAATAATAACGCTAACTGCTTTTGCCACTAAAATGGTTCCCTACCCTTGACTCTTCCGTTAAAGACGTCATTGGCACCATCTCTTCAGATCCGACCCTCCCGTAGTTTGCTCCAAGAGAAAAGTGTTAAGACTTTGCGTGCACTCAATTGACAAAATAACACAATGAATGGCAAAAGGTTACACCTGCTGGAAAGAAGAAGAAGAAGAAGAAAAAGAAAGAAGAAGAAGAAGAAGAAGAAGAAGAAGAAGAAGAGGCGGTTTGGGAAAAAAAGGGTTTTTAAGGAAAAGAAAAGAGATTAAGAGGAAGAGAAGAAGAAGAAGAGAAGAAGAGAAGAAGAAGAAGAAGAAGAAGAAGAAGAGGGCGGTGTGGGAGAAGGAGTTTGAAGGAAAAGAGAAAGAGATTAAGAGGAAGGGAGAATGGGAGAAGAAGAAGAAGAAGAAGAAAGAAGAAGAAGAAGAAGGGAGAGTGAGTGGTAAAAGGGATTTTTAACAAAGAAAAAGAAGTGAAGAAGGAGGGGTGAATAAAAAGAGATGGCGGAGATTAAGAGTAAGTGGGAGGTGGGTGAAAAGAAGAAAAGGAAAAAGAAAACGAAGTGGTTTGAACCTAAGAAATAAAATGAAAAGAGTGGGAAATGAAGAAGAAGAAGAAGAAGAAGAAAATGGTAGGAGGCTGAGAACAATTGAAAATGGCAGAGATAAACGGAGGAAGCAGAGAAACGAAGGAAAAGAAGAGGAGGCGAAGGAGGAGGAAGCTAAGTAGAATGAAAGGAGGCGAAAAATATAGAGAGGTAAAAGATGGGAGGAGAGGCGAAAAAAAGCGAAAGAAGAGGTGAAGAAGTAGATAAAATGAAGAAGGGGAGGATACAGAGAAGGGGAGGATACAGAGAAGGGGAGGATACAGAGAAAAAAGAAATAAAGGAGGGGGAGAAAGCAAAGAAGGAAGGCGTGGAGAAAAGAAGGGAAAGAAAAGATGGTTAGCTGGTGGAGAAGAGTAAAAGGAGGAGGAGAAGAAGAGAAAGAGGAATAGGTGAATAAGAACAAGGGGAGAAGACGAAGAAGGGGAAGAGGAGGAGACGAAGAAGGAGGAGGAGAAAAAAGAAGGGGAGGAAGAGACGAAGAAGAGAAAAGAGAAAAGGGGGAGGAAAAAGGTAGTAGTAGGAGGGGAATAGATAAAAAAAGAAGAAAAGAAAGATCAAAGAAATAGGACGTCGAAAACGTAAAAGATTGAATTTTTAAAAATGAAATAAAATAAAACGTGAGAGGAGACGAATTTGATAAAAGAACGAATGAAAGAAGGAAAAAAAGGGAGAGAGAGAAAGAAAGAAATGAAAGGATTAAAAGAAGGAAATGAAGGTAAAGAAAAAAGAAGATGGAATGGAGGGGAGAAAAAAAGGAATTAAAGGGGGAAATGAAAGGAGAGGAAAAAAGAAGAAAAAAGAAGGTAAGGAAAAAAGAAGGAAATAAACGGGGGGAGATGAAAATAAGTAGGAAGAAGAAACGAAGGGATGAAAAAAGAAGGAAATGAAGGGGAGGAAAAAAGAAGGATATGTAGGGAGGAAAAAGAAAGAAATGAGGGTAAAAAGGGAAGAAATCAAGAAGAAGAAGCAGAAAGAAAGAAGTGGTGGGGGAAAAAGAAATGAAGGAGAGAAAAAAGAAGGAAATAAAGGGAGAAAAAAGAAGAAAAATGAAGGAGAAGAAGGAAAGAAATCAAGAGGAAGAAGCAGAAAAAAGAAAGTGGTGGGTGAAAAAGAAATGAAGGGCGGGAAGAAGAAATAAAAGGAAAAAGAAGGGAATAAAGGGGAGAAAAAAAGAAGGAAATGAAAGGGGAGGAAAAAGAAGGGAAATGAGGAGAGAAGAAAGGACATGAAATGGGAGATAAAAGAAGGAATGAAAGAGAAGAAATGAAAAGAAACCAAGAGGAAGAAGCAGAAAGAAAGAAAGTGGTGCGGGAAAAAAGAAATAAAGGGGAGGAAAAAAGAAGGAAATAAAGGGGAGAAAAAAGGGGGGGAGAAGAAAATGAAGGGGAGGAAAAAGGAGTAAATGAAACCGAGAAAAAAGAAAAATGTAAAAAAAGAAAAAAACAATACAAATTCATTTTTCGAAGACAAAGAGCTTAAATCTCTCTCTCTCTCTTCTCTCTCTCCTCTCTCTCTCTCTCTCTCTCTCTCCTCTCTCTCTCTCCTCTCTGAAAGTGTAAAATTAACAATAATGGCTATGTCATCCAGCCGGGGTTCCAATAGAAGCCTGCTGGCGTCGGTATCGGCAGGTCCGTAAATTCAATATGCCGGCATGAAAGCGGACATGCAAAACATTGGCTTTTGTAGAAATGAAAGGAAATACACTGAGGGTTCACTCAAAATATTAGAAAGCCGCTTCGCAAAAGGGTTATTAAGCCTTTTTATTCTTTGCGGGTAGGAAGAGACAGTGCGAAATGAAAGCAAGAAAAACAGTTCAATTAATGATCCACCCAGCTCCCTTTTATCATATTATAAACAGTACCAGCCCCATTTTTTTTATCAAAAAACCCACAAGCCAGACAAACAGAAAAGCGGTTGTCTGTGTCGTTCACGCCATATTTTAAACAGCAAAAACGCAAGATAGTCAATCTCTATCTAAAAGTCTTCTGCTATTTTTTAATGAAATATAACGGTCCGTTACTAAAACAGAAAAAACAAGATTACTATATTTCATATTTGAATGGTCATATATTTGTAAAGTGGTAATAAAGGACTATTTGCTCGTAAATTCCTACCATAAAATAAACTGAACCCCCATTTTATGTCCGTGTTTTTGCAATAAATGTTTTATTTTTCTTGCACCCGTTATTTTACAATACTGAATATATTTTCTTTATTTATTTTAATATTCACTTCAATGTTTATATTCTAAAAGCATTTATTTTGTGAGAATGGTTAGTTTTAAAGTGGGGGTTCGTTTTTACACTTCAACTTTTTACTCGTAAATTCCTACCATAAAATGCCCAAGCCTAATTTTATGGTAGGAATTTACGAGTAAAAAGTTGAATATTACTTTTTGTTGTTGTTATTTCTTTTCTTTTTGGCTTTGCTACTCTAAAATAAAAACGTCAGATTTTAATCATCGTCGACAAAAAAACAAAATTACGGTCATAAAATTTATACCTAAATCGTAAAACGAGCACCCACTTTAAAACTAAACATTCTCACAAAATAAAAACTTTTAGAATATGCACATTGAAATGAATATTCAAATAAAGAAGGAAAATATATTTTGTATTGTAAAATAACTGGTGCAAGAAAAATAAAACATTTAATACAAAAACACGGACATAAAATGGGGGTTCAGTTTATTTAATGGTAGAAATTTACGAGCAAATAGTCCTTTATTATCTGTAAAGTTGTTGCCAATAATAATAATGATAAAATAAAAAAAAATGCCATAAGAACAAATTATATCAAAGCAAAAATAGATAACACACTACAGAAAAAGGAAGCGCGACGATGTACTGGTTAGAGTCGTTAGAAATGGTCTCGTCGACCCGAGTTCAATTCCTGGACGAAACCACAGTTCACATAACGCTAATATCCTTAGGAAAAGTATGAATCCAACTATTCTCCCTCCAGCTATTGGTAAATAGTAGGACAGACTGGGCTCTTTAACCATGGTTCGGCAAACAGTCTAGGAGAAGGAAAACTCTGAATTCAAACCTCTTAAATCTCCGATGGCAATTTATGAGGAAGTGCGTCCCGGTCTCCTGACTCAGAAATTGCTACCCGGTGACTATTAAAATAACGTCCCCAGCTATGTCGTCTCGTGGTGTACTTGAAAGAAACAACCAACCTAGGGCGTTAAATGTATTTTAGAGGGGTCTTCTCTTTTTTTGTCGTAATTCTTATTTATTTATCGTAATGTTTAGAAATTTATTTATAGAAATTTGTCGTAATTCTTGTTATTTATAGAAATCGTAATTCTGGTTTAGATATGAAGATGGTCTATCTATCTATCTATCTATCTACTCAATTTATTCATTTTTTACTTTGTTTATATATATCTATCCACCCATCTCCATTTGTTCATAAAGAGAAGCCCACCCCCTCTAAAATACATTTGACGCCTAAGTTGGTTGTTTTCTTTCAAGTAAAACCGCCGAGACAACATAGCTGGGGACGTTATTTTAATAGTCACCGGGTAGCAATTTCTGAGGCAGGAGACCGGGACGCACTTCCTCATAAATTACCTGTTCGGTAATTTATGAGGAAGTGCGTCCCGGTCTCCTGCCTCAAAAATTGCTACCCGGTGACTATCAAAATAACAACCCCAGCTCGTCGTAATTCTTGTTTATTTATCGTAATTTGTCGTAATTCTTGTTTAGATATGATGAATATGGATATATAGTTTTGAATAGACTGAGATAGATAGATAGATAGATAGATAAACAAACAAAATAATATAGATAGATACGAACAAATGGAGATAGATAGATATTTTCGACAAGTAAATGTATTTGGGGGGGGGGTCGCTTCTTTTTTTTGTCGTAATTCTTGTTTATTTAAACTAAAAACAAGACATTAAACAAACATAATTTTTAAAAATCTTAGTATTTAAAGTAATATAGATAAATATGAACAAATTGAGATAGATAGATAGATAGATAGATAATAGATAGATAGATAGACAGATATGAAGATGGATAGTTTTGAATTGACTGAGCTGGGTCATTATTTTAATAGTCACCGGGCAGCAACTCTTGATGCAGGAGACCGGGACGCACTTCCTCATAAATTACCCTGAGTTCAATTCCTGGACGAAGCCACAGTTCACATAACGCTAATATCCTTAGGAAAAGTATGAATCCAACTATTCTCCCTCCAGCTATTGGTAAATAGTAGGACAGACTTGGCTCTTTAACCTCGGTTAGGCAACCAGTCTAGGAGAAGGTAATCTCTGAATTCAAACCTCTTAAATCTCTGTTTGAGTTGGTCACTACTAGAATAGGTTCAGTCCTACTTAGTGATATATTTCAAATTTTTTTTAAAGAACAGCAAATGCAGGGTGTCTGGAGAAAGAGATTAGACGATCAACCATGTATTAAGTGAATATAGCAAACTATCACAACGATAATTCAAGGCTAGGCACGACTGGGTTGGAAAGGTGATTTCACTGGGAAATGTGCAAGAAACTAAATTTTGATCATACAACAAAATTGTATATATATTAACCAGAATCCGTTCTTGAGAATGAAACGCATAACATTCTCTGGGACTTTGAGATAAAGAAGGGTCCCCTTATCCCAGACAGAAGACCAGGATAAACTCCTATATTTCATAACCAATGAAAGAAAACGTAAAAGATGCTCCAAATTCAAAAAAACTTCTACAATTTTGGACAAATTAGATTCAAAAGAATTAATTAAGTGATCTCTGGAATCTGATTGGATAAGGCAAGTCATGTGGGGTGCTTACTAATACGTACGCGCCTTGAAATTCTAGGAGGGTCGTAAATTTAAGACATTACCGCCAAAAGAAAAAATATCAAATCGGAGCCGGTAGGCACATATATAAGCTAACTATGAGTTAACAAGTCAGATGGTCATTTCCACGACGAGTAGCTATGTATAGAGTCGCTGATAAGATCAAAGATACATCCGACCCGAACAAAGACAGCTTCCACGACAAGAAGTGATGGATACGGCTTCAAGACCCGGCATCCATACGCCAGAATCGCTGATAATATAAAGATACACGACTTAGATCTCAAACCGACGATACTCCGACGAATGAGACATTTATCTTAGGTATGTAAGTTATTAACACCTTTCTTAGTTTGTCAAGTTTCCTGCCAACCACGAGCCGGCCATTTAACCCGAGCTGCCGACGATCCAAACTTCTGCCGATCACGATCCGAAATAAATTACTTCTGTTTTTTTATAACTATATGCTACGTGTTTGTTGTTCCTCCATTTTTTGTCTAGCTTGGGTTCTTTTCATTGCTCATTATTTAAAACATTGTTTGTGGGGTCGAAATTCGTTCTCACCAACCTCTTCAATATATATATATATATTATTATATATAGTGGAAAGGAGTAACCTACTCGAGTTTCATCGATTGATTCTTCAGGGTTACATCAGTTGAATTAATCGAGTTTTCGATTAATCTCAGTTGGTATAATACATGCCCGTTGTTATGTTCGTCTATAAAAGATAAGTCCCATTCCAGCGGCATGTATTATACCAACTGAGATTAATCGAAAACTCGATTAATTCAACTGATGTAACCCTGAAGAATCAATCGATGAAACTCGAGTAGGTTACTCCTTTCCATTGTATAAATAAATGTTTGCTCTACATTGTATTGAGCACTTTGTATTTGTTTTTTCTCAGTCTTAAACCCTGGATACTGTGCGCTTCCAACGATTGTACTCATACCCACCGGTAAGCTACTACTCATACATTAACAAATATATATATATATATATACATATATATATATATATATATAGAGAGAGAGAGAGGAGAGAGAGAATATTCAATAATATTTAGACAGTGCAGGGAGAGAATACAAACACCCACTTGCTTTTCAAGCCATTGTGTACAAGTTAACTTTATATTCATACACTTGTCTTTATACAACAAGGATCCTCCTACGTTTATGGACACTTCTCTTTTTTATGACAAACATATTCTATTTTACGTCATCAACCTACTTTTGTTTATTGTTTATTATACTACCAAAAAAAGAGAGAAAAGAAAAAGAAACACCCTCCGAGCGGTGTCAAAATTCATTTTTGAAGAATATTGCCTGTGGAGGTGGGATTTAAAAATTCAATGTCAGAAGGTTTGCATTATAAGTAAAAACATCAAATTTAATAAAAGAGTAAAAACATAAAACGATTTGAAATGGAAACTTAGTTCTGTTACCCTCAAATAAAATGTTGCATGCATCTATTAATTATTAATCAAATAATTATTTTGAATATTTACACATAAATTTTACACAAAATCTTAGGTATTTATTTATTTGTAAACTTTTAGCTTACTTCTTGTTATTGAAAAAAAATATGAGAGTAAAAATAATTACTATATAATACCGGACCGTTTAATGTTGCATACTCAAATTCTACGTATTAAATATTTTGAAGACAAATTAAATACTCATTGATAAACTGAGAGTTTGTGATGTAAGCAGTGGCATAGTTTCGGTTACAGACAGAGAGATAACGAATATCTCTTATTAGACTAGCACAAAAATATTTGTAAACTTTTTAGTTAACTTCTTGTTACTGAAAAAAAGGCGAGAGTAAAAAATATTTTTTAAACTTGATTACAAATTTCGCAAATATTTTTTTCCATTTAAAGTAAGGACACAATTTTTTAATTAATTTCATAATTTATATAGTTTATTCATTTAAATGATATATAGTTTATCTATGTAAATTGTCATTATTACAATGGAAAGGATTCAATATCAATTGTTCTTTATTCTATGTATTGACGATTCTGGGTATGATGTCGTAAGCAGTGATGTAGTTTCGGTTACAGACAAATAGGGTCCGAATCTCCATTATTAATAGATATATTTCATGGCTTGCGATTTCTACAACAATTTCAAATAATTTTATTTAATATTCTTTCTATAAATTTCCTGTTCACGTAGTCTATCCCCCCCCCCTATCTGCCCATCTATTTTCTGTGGTGACACTTGCTTATAGAAATCTGTCGCAAACGACGATGACCTCACTCCAGGACACCAGACAGGGAACGAAAGTTGTGCGTGAGATATCTTAAGTGGAAATAGGAAGCGCAGACCCCAGTCTACTGTCTTTGCAGTCCGGCAATTGGTTCAGTGGCAGAGGAAAGTCCGAGACGACTGGGCTGTTGGAGCTGCCGCAGGGGACTGTCTCAATTAGTATTGAGTCACTTCATGAGAGGCGACCCTCCCCGGAAGCCCCAGTTTTCGAACGCTAATGCCAGGTTGTATTGGGAATTTGTGTGAGTAGTAAGTACTCCAATCTTACTACGTGTATGGATGGCCGTTAGCTACCCTGGATCTCATCCGCCCTTTAACAGCTCTTGTTTTTAGTGGTGACACCAACCACAAAAACGTCCGTCATTCTCTATACCAGTATCAAACTTGGAATTCAATTTATCTATCTATCAATCTATCTATCTATATATTAGGGACCGGGTTAGCTCAGTCGGTAGAGCGTTCGGCTAGATAACCGCAAGGTTCGATACCGGCCTTCGCCAACTCAGCGTATGAATAGCACAGGGATCTGTGCGGTGAAGTAAAGAGCTGGTGGTAGGTGTGTCACTCCACCTCAGACGCAACAACAATCTCATTGGTCTAGCGCTAGTAAAAAGGGGATTGACTCCCCTTGCTGTCTGGCTGATACGACATTAGGCCGCCCGACGACTTTACTTACTTACTTATATATATATATATATATATATATATGTGTGTGTGTGTGTGTGTGAGTGTGTGTGTGTGTGTGTGGTGTGTAGAATTAAACAAACGGCACATCTCCTGTCTAACAATTTTATTTTTTATCTTTTCCAATTTTCTGGCCAACTTTTTAATGTCTGGGTGGAATTGATGGATAAGTCCACCAAAGTTCAGTTCCCGAGTACTTTCGGCTCTTCGAAGCGCCATCATTAGGGGTGATGTATTCCAGTTTTGTTTTTGGTTTTTGGTTTTTGGTTTTTTTATTAATGTCGAGGCTGGAAGGAGAAGATTGGTGAGAAAGGTGTTATATGCATTTTAGAATGTGTGTACCTAGACATTAAAAAGTTTGCGAAATTGGAAAATTGGAAAAGATCAAAATAAAATTGTTAAACAGGAGATGTGCCTTTTTGTTTAATTCTACATGGATAAATGAAAGAATGCTGCCCAAATACATAATATATATTATATATAATATATAATTATATATATAATATATTATGATGTGTGTGTGTGTGTGTGTGTGTGTGTGTGTGTGTTGTGTGTGTATGTTATTTTTGCTATGTTTAATTTTAATTTTTCCCTGCAATATGGTCATCCTTTGCACTTTGTCTTGCATTATTTTTGGTATTGTTAATTTTTCGAGCATTATTGCTCATGTTTTTAATTTTAGTATTTTATTTTTATTATTATTTATATTTATTTAGTATTTTATTAGTATTTATATCTTATTAGTATTTCATTTTATAAGAATTTATATTCATTTACTATTTTATTAGTATTTATATCTATTTAGTATTTTATTTTTATTTGTATTTATATTTGTTTAGTATTTATTTTATTTGTATTTATATTTATTTAGTATTTAATTTTATTAGTATTTATATTTATCTAATATTTTATTTCATTAGTATTTATACTTATTTGGTATTTTATTGTAATCTTATTGTAATGGGTTATATATATGATAGCAATACCAAACTCGACAGCAGAAACCTTATGAAGGGCACCTGTGCTGCCCCCTTTAAAATGGACAAGGGAGGAACTTCGACAAATTAACAATGAAACTGGGGACTTTGCACAACGTATTACTCCCAAGAGATAACATAGACAAATTATATGTATCAAGAAAAGAAGGAATTAGTGAACTCACCAGCATTGAGGATTGCGTAGATGCAACAATTCGAGCACTCGAAGAATACACTAAAAAGAGCAAAGAAAGACTAATTACATCAACCAGTAATAGCAATTGTAACATATGGACAAACAGAAAAACAAAAAAAACTAGAAAACAGAAATAAGAAAAAAACTATATTGATACATCAAACAAAAACTGGAGCGATTGCTGATGAAATGATCTGGACATGGCTAAGAAGGGGAAACGTCAAGAGCGACACCGAATTTCCCATAATTATTGCACAAGACAGTGTAGAATAAGTTTCCCCTCTAGAGCACAAAAAAAGAAGCCTGGGCAAGATTTATAGAGGCCCCGGGTTGCCAAAGTTATAGGGCCCTTCTCTCTGTCTCACTGGCGTTATCCGAAGAAATGGTGAACCAATACATTCGGCGTCAGTTTGACTGCAGGAGTTGCCAGATAGTATTTTACACACTGAACTGCCTAACGGGGTCCAAGCCGTGATTTCTGTCAGGGTTTTCTCCCTTAGCTTTTTCCTAACCACAGGATACCCACAAGGCAGCGGGAGTTATTTAGACTATTACGCGCCTGGATACCAACACAGGTATTTCTATGTTCCCGCGTTAATGTGCTAGATTGGCGTTGAGCAAGAAGCTTCCTCCGCTCTTTCACAGGTTTTGATTTTCGCCCTGCTAGTTGTCTAGCCACCATCCCCACCAGGCAAGTTTGATGCGGGTACTGGTTTAGTCGCCGATGATCCGACTATGAAACAGGTAGTATGGTGGTTACATTGATACCCATAGCGCTTTGTGCGACCTGACTTAATGAAACAGGTAGTACGGGGATTATTGCACAAGACAATGCCATAAGAATAAACTAAGACAAACACAATACAATAGCGAGCGTAGGATGGGTGGAGACAAAGACAAACCTGTTAGTTACATTTTAAGCAAATGAAGCAAGCTAGCACAAAGGGGGTATAAGATTAGACATGATTGTATAGCAGACCACTGCACGATACTTAGAAGAGACCTGGAAATCTGAGGAGACTTAGGGTGGCCTAAAGTCGGTATCAGCCAATCAGCGAGGGGGTCTATCTCCTTTTATCTAGTGCTAGACCAAGGAGATTATTTTAGCACCTGAGATGGAGCTCCTTATTTTACCTCACAGATCCCTGGGCTACTCATACGCTGAGTTGTCGAGGGCCGGTATCGAACTAGGAACCTTGTGGTTTCTAGCCGAACACTCTACCGGCTGAGCTAATCCGAATAAAAAAAAATTTAAAAATCATCATCAATTATAGAGAAACTATCATATAGTGGATTTTGTTGTACCACAAAAGTGAAAGAAAGTTGAACAAATACCTGGACCTTGCCAGAGAGCTGAAAAAGCTGTAGAACATGGATATGACATTGATACCAATCATAGACATGGCTCTTGGGAAATTCATTCCGCAAGAATTATAAAATGCGACTTGAAAAACTGGAGATTAGAGGAAGAATTGAAACCATCCAGTTGGTGTTCTGCCTTCTCAGGCAACGTTTTCACAGAAAATATCTTCAAATTGTGACTAACCACAAACTAGCTCAAAATTACTACATACATACATACATACATATATACATCATATTTCCTCACACTCTCTACACTGTCTTGTTATTTCCTATCCTTATATGTTAGATATGTGTATGTATTTATATACAACACATAACTTTTATGTTACATTTACTGTCAAAAGTTTGGCTTTTTGTTATTTTATCTTATTGTATTTGTTACGATTTTTGTGTCCATCCTTTGGCTTCAAGCAAGAGCACTCTCCAGCCGAGATCCCTTGTGTTAAGCAGAGTGCGATCCTTAGTGAAGAAACCTTTGGTTGCTCCTTGATGTCCCTCAGTAATGGGTATGATCTTTTGGTTGTTCCTAGGTGTCCCTTAGAGTTGGGTATGATCCTTTGGTTGTTTCTTGGTATCCCTTAGTATTGGGTATGATCCTTTGGTTGTTCATAGGTGTCCCTTAGAGTTAGGCATGATTCTTTGGTTGTAGGTCCATTTGACAGTGTCGAATAACGTGCAAATAAACGGTTGTGAATATCAGCGATTAAATAGTTAACTAACCACGTATTCGGGCTGTTGGTTGGCTGGGGTTTAAACCACGTGACCTCGCTGATACTATAAGTTTAAGTGATTGATTACAGCACGCCTTATATATCACAAAATAATCCAACAGTTTTATATTCTTTCACTAACCACTTGGTTAAAAGCTGCCCGAACTCTCCGCAAAGGTGAGAAGGCAGAATAGCTAGGATAATTAGAAGAGGTCTGTAGAGCTGAGGAGACTTGCTGTCACTCAGACTCCAGTGAAATCCCATCAGCTAGAGATGATGCAAAAAAACTCACAAGGAGTAAAATAATGATTGAATTTTTCTTCATTCGTCGCATTCAATTCAGCGGAAAAGAATACGCTGTCAAAATTTCAGAAAAACGAAGAAAGTGATATGTCAGCAGAGTAAGGACATCTGTTAAAACTTTCACGGAAAAGATGATGCAATATATATATATATATATATATATATATATATATATATATATATATATATATATATAGTAATAAAAACATTAAATGTAGGTATGCCACTAACAATCTGATGGTCCAGTAGCTCTTTGAGTTGAGACAAAATTTCAAGAGGGCACTTCAAATTTCTGGACCACCAGATGAGTTTGCATGGCAACCACATATGTTTCTGAAAAACTCTCAAGATTTTTATCCAATTTTGCTTATACGAGGTTGTATCAAAAGTATTTTCATTTAGCTAGAAACATTTCACCAAATTGTATTTCATATACACATCTAAAGGTTATCTATGATGGTTGGTTGGTTGGTTAGTCTGCCCTACTATTCATCCATAACTGGAGGGAGAATTCATACCTTTACCAAGAGTATTAGCACTATGTGAAATGTAAAGAGCCTAGATATATAACTGATTTTTAAAGGTTTTTAAAATCAATATGAAAATATCACTGGTAAATTTTGTCATTATGCAATTTTTTTCATTATGCAAATTTTCTCATTATGTAAATTATGTCATTATGCAAATTTTTTCACTATGCAAATCATTACATGTAAACATCGTTTTCTTTAACATTTAACAGTTATGGATGAATAGTAGGGCAGACTGGGCTCTTTAACGTAGGTTAGGCAACCACTCTAGAAGGAAAACTCTGAATTCAAACTTGTTAAACTCCGTCACATCCTGCTCATGCGGAGGGGTTGGTAAATATGTATTTTTACACTGGATTTTTTCTCTACACATTCTTCTTACAAATGATATAATGTTTAATACACTATCATCATTGTCTTAATCAAGACATACTGACAGCACATATTCCCTTGAGAGTCTCGCAATCCATTCCCTATTGGCCATCACTTTTGGGAAGTCCTCTAAACGGCATCCAGTGTCTGCAAAGAGTGAAGGAATGTACATTTTTGCTGATTGGTCTATGTGTAAGAGCTCAAAGGAGAACATCTCTTATGAGTTTGTCCTTACTTCTCCAGTAGTACTCAGCATGTCTTGTTCGTCTTTCTTGAATGATTTATGTAATGGGAGTTAAGTGGCCATACAACTGCTGTTTTATAGGGTGCTACTTCCAGCATTTGTTCTAAAAATGCATGCAGCATCTTTGTGTAGTTCCCATCTACTTATTTCATTAAAGTCCAAATAGTGCAAACATACAATAGTACTGACATGGCTACAGCTTTGAAATATTCCTATTTTGTACAAGTTAGGTAATTTCTATCAACTGTTTGTTTTTGTTGTTTTTTTTGTTTTTTTTTTATTTTTTGTTTTGTTTTTTTTTTGGCGGAGGGTTAAGTCCCAGGAGGTCCTTGTCAATACTTTTTATGGGGGATACAAATTTAACAGTTTGCAATAAACTTGTGTAGAAACTCTTAAAACTAATAAACTAACGTTCCCACTGTCGTTTCTAGCAAGTTTCCATAGTGCTGCATCATACCTGATAGTTGGTCAGTTCGAGACCTTGTGGAAAATTTTTTTAAAATGAATAATTTCATATCTTGAAGTGCATTTCAATGCTTGAAACATTTACAACTATTAAAATTACATTGAATTTGTTATTTTTCGCAAGCCTCTTAGGGGTTGAAAAAAACCTGAGTGCCAACATTGAAATTTTTGTTTGAATTTTTGAACCATATGACCTTTAGGCACCCCTTTCACGATCTCGATTCATAAGGACATGTTTTTCATTTACACGGTCAAAATCCGGTTGTTTGTTAACAGACGATTTTTAGATTTTTTTTAAATTATAAAACTAATCCCTAACCCTAACCCCAACCCTAACCCCTAACAAACAACCGGATTTTGACGGTGTAAATGAAAAACATGTCCTTATGAATCGAGATCGCAAAAGAGGTGCCTAAAGGTCATATGATCCGATAATTTTTAATAATTCGTGGATTGTAAAATCTAGTGAAAACACTTCAAAATCGACCAGCTTATAAAAAAAATACAAAAAAACTTATGTAGAAACAACTAATAAACTAACGTTCCAACAGTTGTTTCTGCCAAGTTTCTATATTGTTGCATCATTCAGAACTGAAATATTTCTTTCTTTTAATTTATCAATTTAAAAAATAAATCAAGAAAAAATGTTCGTCATTCTTTCATTTGTCTTTTTAATTGTTGTGTGGATTGAATGATTCCTTTAGACAGAAAATGGAGAGCATTTTCTCGGATACACAATTTCTTTTTTTTTTTTTTTTTTTTTTAAATACGTTCAGATTAAAAGATTATTCAAAGAAAAATATTCAAGTGAATTTTAAAGAGATTTTAAACTATCCTTGTCTTTATTCTTTATTAACTTTTTAAAAATTCCCAAGGTTTCGAACTTACAAACAATCAGATATGATGCAACACTATGGAAACTTGCGATAAAAAAAAACAGTTTTTTTTTTAAGTGAACGTAATAGCGCAACAAGAGTTCAAACTCACTTACTACGACGTCGCAGTCCAGTACGTTAGCCACTACACCACGGTGAACCCCCACCCTGCCCAAGTATTTGCATTATTTGTATTATTTGTATTATTTTCCTCATCTTTATTATTATCTACAGAACATATCGGCCAATGTGCCCTCCTGTCTCCTTCAAGTGTATCGTGTCGAACTCAGGAACTTTCTCGGACTCAGGAACCTTCTCTGCGAAGTCCAAGAAAGTTCCAGGGTTCGACATGAAACACTGAATTTGATAAGAAATGGAGGGCGCATAGGTCAAAGTGCTGTGTAGACAATAATAAAGATGAGGACAATAGTCCGAATAATACAAATAATACAAATTATCAAGCCTCATCTCATAAATTCAGAGTAATAGTCCCCCAAATATGACTTGATTTTCTCTTCGCACCAAAACGGCTAAAAATTCAGAGTTGAAATATTTACTTCTTTTAATTTATTAATTTAAAAATTAAATCAAGAGTATGTTTTTTTCTTTTCTTTCAGATTAAAAGATAACTCGAATAAAAATATAAAAATGAATTTTTTAAAGATTTTAAAAGCATCTTTGCCTTTTCGGTCGATGCATTTTTGTAAGCGCTGTTGCAATTTTTTATGCCTATATCATACCAGCTCGCTGCCATGTCATTGAGGAAGCGTTGAATCGAGTCGTCGTTGCAAAAACACTACACCACTTGCGAACGTTACTGACATCCATGCACGACTCGCCATACAGCTCATTTAATTGAAATGGCGATTATGCTGGAAAATATGTTATATAGCTCTTATACGACATCGGGTATATAATTGGTGGTGAGAGAGACAGAGAGATTAGAGATGATAGGTGGTCTTACTTGGTGACTTCTGTTTACTGCTGTTTCCTGCTAACTCGTCTACTGCTGGTTTTTTTTTTTTGGGGGGGGGTAATTTCCCGGGTTTCGAACATACCAACTATCAGATATGAATCAGCACTATGGAAACTTGCTAGAAAAAACAACTGAAATGTTAATTTATTAGTTTTAAGGGTTTCTACACAAGTTTTTTTCTTCAAGTGAACGTAATATCGCAACTATAATTCAAACTCGCTTACTACGTTGTCGCAGTCCAGTACGTTAGCCACCACACCAGTGGGATTACCCAAAGTATATTAAGGCGACTCAAGTTTCTCTCTATACCAAAACGGTTAAAAGTTCAGACTTGAAATATTTCTTTCTTTTAATTTATCAACTTAAAAAGTAAACCAAGAAAAAATATCCATTATTCTTTCATTGTTTTTAAGTGTTTTGTGGATTGAATGATTCCTCTAGATGGAAAATGAAGGCATTTTCACGGATACACTTTTTCTTTTCTTTTTTTTTTCTTTTTTTTTTTTTTTTTTTTTGTTGTCTTCTTTTTTTTAAATACATTCAGATTAAAAGATATTTCAAAGAAAAAGATTCAAATGAATTTTAAAGAGATTTTAAAGCATCCTTGCCTTCTCTTTATTAATTCTGCGCAAAATCAAAAGACCTTATCAAAATAAGTAAGGATAAAAATTCAAAAAGAAAGAAAGAATAATTTCCTTTCATTTATATAAAGATATTTCTAATTACCGAGATACAGCCGGTTGATGTAGCAGAAAAGACGGGATAAAATGAACATCTTGCAATTTGCAAAGAACTAAACTTCTCAATGATATCTAATTGTAAATAAAATTAGCTAGTTAAAAAAAAGAAAGAAAGAAAGAAAATTAAAAACAGCTCAAACTTGAGCCGAGTACTAACAAAGGGAGATAATTCATCTCTGATCACAGATCAACTAAGGAGATCAAATCAGAAATATGATAACTTTTTCAATCAGCACTTAATTGAAAATACGAGAATCTTTCTTCTTCTTTTTTTTCTTTTTTCTTTTTTTTTTTTTTTTTGTATCT
This sequence comes from Doryteuthis pealeii, assembly GCA_023376005.1. Classification (NCBI taxonomy): domain Eukaryota; kingdom Metazoa; phylum Mollusca; class Cephalopoda; order Myopsida; family Loliginidae; genus Doryteuthis; species Doryteuthis pealeii. The sequence goes on from CM042162.1 coordinate 60,484,743, forward strand.
TTCTTTCTTTGGTCATTTCGTTTTATTTATTTCTCAGGAATAAACTTTTCATCCAATCATATTTACTGAATTGAGAGTAATTCAAATGTTATCAATACCCTGATTAGTGGAATTGCCAAAAACTGGCTGAGAAATCATTAAAATGTTTCTTCATCCAAAAGACTTTTAGTTTAAGTAGAGAAGAGAAAAATTCCTGGTCGGAATCAAAGGTCGGCTTTTCCTGTGCAAGAGAACAACAAGACTTTTGACGCAATTCAAAGATTTCTCAAAAACTGGCGCTAATGAAGATATGCATTTAGAGAATGAATGGTACAAATTAAGGAATCTATTCAAGCTTTGTCAGATTTAGACACTTGGTACATGACTCGTAAAAGAAACGGAATTTAATTTTTAGATATGTCAGCATTTATATGGGATCTTGTCACACCAAATATTTATTTTTGAATAATTAAAAAAAACGATTCCTTTTACATTAATAAAAGGTAAAAAGAAGAGTTTATGAATGAAGCTCAATGGCAAAGAGCAGGACTGTAGGTCTGAGGTTCTATCCTTAGTACCAGTTCAGATAAAACGGACCATATTACCTTTAGGCACCCCTTTTTGATCTCAATTAAGAAAGGACATGTTTTTCATTTACACCGTCAATATCCGATTGTTTGTTAGGGGTTGGGGTTAGGGGTTGGGGTTAGGGTTAGGGTTCGGGGTTATTTTTATAATTTTTTTTAAATCTAAAAATCGTCCGTTAAAACAACCGGATATTGACGGTGTGAATGAAAAACATGTCCTTTCTTAATCGAGATCAAAAAGGGGTGCCTAAAGGTCATATGTTCGGATAAAACTATATTCTACCTGTAAATGGTTACAAAATTGGTATAGGTGGCAATAGATGCTTTAGGGCCAGTTTGACTCACTCATTAGAGCATCTGGCTTGGAACCACAAGGTTCCGGGTTCAATACCAACCCCTGCAAACTCAGTGCATGGTTTGGATCTGTGCAGTAAAGCTAGGAGCTGATGGTAGGTGTGGACCTCCATCTCTGATGCAAAAACAATCTCCCTGGTCTGTCATTAGTGAAAATGGGATAGACTCCCTCGCTGTCTGGCTAATACCAAAATACTAATATACAATATATACCAATAATAGGCCACTCCATTGACTTTTTTTTACTTCACTTAAAAAGTAAAGTGGGAAGCTGATAATAGGTGTGGTGCTCCACCTCAGACGTAAAAAAATAATCTCCCTGTCTAGTGCTAGTGAAAATGGGATAGACTTCCTGCTGTCTGGATGATACCAACAATAGGCCACTCCATTGACTTTTTTTTTTACTTCACTTAAAAAGTAAAGTGGGGAGCTGATAATAGGTGTTGGCGCTCCCACCTCAGATGTAAAAACAATCTCCCTGGTCTTGTGCTAGTGAAAAGGGATAGACTTCCTTGCTGTCTGGATGATACCAACAATAGGCCACACCATTGACTTTTTTTTTACTTCACTTAAAAAGTAAAGTGGTGAGCTGATAATAGGTGTGGCGCTCCACCTCAGACCTAAAAACAATCTCCCTGGTCTTGTGCTAGTGAAAAGGGGATATACTCCCTCGCTGTCTGGATGATACCAACAATAGGCCACTCCATTGACTTTATTTTTTTTTACTTCACTTAAAAAGTAAAGTTGGGAGCTGATAATAGGTGTGGCGCTCCACCTCAGACGCAAAAACAATCTCCCTGGTCTAGTGCTAGTGAAAGGGGGATAGACTCCCTCGCTGTCTGAATGATACCAACAATAGGCCACTCTATTGACTTTTTTTTACTTCACTTAAAAAGTAAAGTGGGGAGCTGATAATAGGTGTGGCGCTCCACCTCAGACGCAAAAACAATCTCCCTGGTCTAGTGCTAGTGAAAATGGGATAGACTCCCTTGTTGTCTGGCTAATACCAACAATAGGCCACTCCATTGACTTTTTTTGTACTTCACTTAAAATGTAAAGTGGGGAGCTGATAATAGGTGTGTCGCTCTACCTCAGGCGTAAAAACAATCTCCCTGGTCTAGCGCTAGTGAAAGGGGGATAGACTCCCTCGTTGTCTGGCTAATACCAACAATAGGCAACTCCATATACTTTACTACAACTTTCTTTACATGACGCACAAAAGAAACAAAATTTAGATATGTCAGTATTTATATGGGATGTTGTCACACCAAATATTTACTTCGCATTGACAAAAGGTGAAAAAAGTACTTACAAATAAAACTCAATGGCATTTTTTTTTTTCAAATTGTTGCTGACTCATCTCTTATGTCCCAGACATCATCACTTTATCAAATACTAGCTTAAAAGCCGCCAATTCGGCGGCAGTTAAGCTAGCTTCTGAAATTTTGGATTCCCAAGTTTTAGTTACTACGATTTTTTCAGTGACTTTTTTACGCGATTTTTTAACAATGAATTTTTTTGTACAATAATAATTTTAAGTTGAAAATAAATTTGGGAATAATCGAAATTAATTGTGAAATTCAGTGAAACTCACCCATGAAATAGAAAATATTGTTTTGTACAAAAAGTAAGGACCTAAGTAGATGAAATTATCTTTAGATTAAGTGGCAGCAGAAGAATTTTATTGTTGAACTTTTAAAAGGTAATTTTAAATATTAATTCAATACTTAAATCTCATTTTTTAAAATGCCAAAAACAATGACAGTATTAATAAAATTAGAAATCTAAAATTGTTGCTGACTCATCTCTATGTCCAGATATCATCACTTTATCAAATACTAGCTTAAAAGCCGCCCAATCGGGGGCAATTAAGCTAGTTTCTGAAATTTTGGATTACCAGGTTTTAATTACTTCTATTTTTTCAGCGATTTTTAACAATGAATTTTATTAATTACAATAATCTTATTATAATGGAGATTGTGAGTTTTTCTGTCTGTAACCGAAACTATATTACTATACAAATCACAATTCCCTTTAGTTATTTACATCACATTCTCCATGATTTTATTTTTTATTTAAAACCCAATTATTAATAAAAATGTTTTACATCATTAAGACTGTTGACCATATCTACATACTAATAACATGCAACTGTATTTATATATACAACAAAATATCGGTTTACAGTGTGAATGGTAAGGCTAATTTGCATTTTGATATTAAAAATTTGATTTTAATAAATATATGCTTAGTATTATTGATTTCTAATTGTTTGGTTTTATCTTATTGAATATGAGCAAAAATCTCAGGAATAAATCTTAAAAGAAATCCATTAACAAGAAGAAATAACTGTAATATTATTCTTTACTTTCTATCTTAACTATCTTAAATTAGGAAAATTTAACAAAGACAGACGGGAGTAATGTAAAATGATAGAAGAGTTAGTTTCAAAGTTGTTCTATTTTTCAATCATACCCCCTCTGTTCAAAATCTTTTTATCTACATTCTTATTCAGTTTCATCAGCCTTTCTAATTTGATATATTTTATTATATTAAAACTTAAATACTAGCACCCGGAGGGTGCATATATTTGCTAGTAATTATAATAACTTTTGGGAATAATCGAAATTAATTGTGAAAGTAATGACCTAAGTACATGAAATTGTCTTTAATGGCAGCAGAAGAATTATTGTCGAACTTTAAAAAGTTAATCTTAAATATTATTGCATTATTAAGTAATGCAATAATATTTAAGATTAACTTTTTAATTGAGGATTAATTATTAATTAATTAATTTTCAAAATTAGGTACGACTTCAATTAAGCACATATTCCCCCCCCAAAAAAAAAATATATATATATAAGTCGATGGGGCGGCTTAAAGTCGGTATGAGCCAGACAGCGAGGGAGTCTATCCCCTTCTCAATAGCACTAGACCAAGGAGATCTGTGTCCAAAAAGAATCAACACTGAAGTTGTATACCGTAAAACTGTTGACTCTTTATCACATAAAGAACATTTGCTCGTTGATTGCGGGGACACTCAACATGTGATCAACGATAAAACTTAACAGGTTATGGGCCAAGGTACGCTCGGATCTTCTTCAATGGCGACGAGTCGAGTTACGAAATTTGGGAGACAAAGTTCCATGGGTATCTGAGAACCCTTCAGCTGCATGACATAATCAATGACCAACCGGAGGACCCAATTTTCGTAGACAAAAATGCTACAATATATGCAGAATTAATCCAGTGCTTGGATGACCGGAGTCTCTCACTCGTAATGCGCGAAGCGAGAGATGACGACAGAAGGGCAATGGAGATATTAAGGGCTCACTGTTTGTCGAAAGGCAAGCCTAGAATAGTAGGACTATATCGCCAACTAAGTTCGTTGTGTAGAATAGATTATGAATCAATTACTGATTACATAATCCAAACTGAGAGCATTGCAAGCTCATTAAGGGAGGCCGGGGAGATTGTTAGCGATGGCTTATTAATTGCCATGGTATTGAAGGGCTTGCCCTCAAATTTCAAACCCTTTGCAACAGTAATAACCCAAAGGATTATATAGCCCAGGACTTACTTATTTTAAGTCCTTTACAATTGGTCAAGGATGGCGGTCAGAAACTTGACAAAAACAAAACAAACCAAACCAAACTGAAGCTGTATTTACCAAGACAGAAATGAACAATGAATAAAACATTAATTTTCTTCGGAATAATCCATTTGGCATTCAACAAACTTATTCCACTGAGTTTTCCATTGGTCAAAGCACCTCTGAAACACCCTTTTTTTATTTGGCATGAAGCTCCATCATTATATATCTTTTAAGGTGTATGGTGTAATGGCTACAGTCATAGGAAATGTATTCATCGATCTAAGTTCAAATCCTGGACAAGGCTGTTTGCATTTTACATAGCACCAATACCCTAGGGAAAAATATGAATCCAACTATTCTCCCTACAACTATGGTTAAATAGTAGGGCAAACTGGGCTCTTTAACATTGATTAGGCAACCAGTCTAGGAGAAGGAAAACTCTTAATTAAAACCAGTTAAACTCTGCTTAATAATTTGTCCTTGTGTCGCATCCTGCTCGTGCGGAGGGGTTTGTAAATATATGTATCTTTTAATCTTACCCTAGAGATAAATTTTCATTTTAAGAAACAAGAAAAATTTGCATGGGACCAGGTCTGGGGAGTATAAAGGATACCGTACTTGCACAATCCTGTGTTTCACCAAAAATATATCATACAAAAAGTATTAACACAAGCTTCTTTTTTTTTTAAATTGTTGCTGACTCATCTCTCTGTCCAGACATCATCACTTTATCAAATACTAGCTTAAAAGCCGTCAATTCGGCGGCAATTAAGCTAGCTTCTGAAATTGTGGATTCCCAAGTTTTAGTTACCACGATTTTTTCAGCGACTTTTTTACGCTATTTTTTAACAATTAATTTTCTTGTACAATAATAATTTTAATTTGAAAATAAATTTGGGAATAATCGAAATTAATTGTGAAATTCAGTGAAACTCACCCATGAAATAGAAAATATTGTTTTGTGCAGAATGTAAGGACCTAAGTACTTGCACAATCCTGTGTTTTTTACCAAAAATATATTGAGACAAGCTTCATTCTTTTTTTTTTTTTTTTTTCAATTGTGGCAGACTCATCTCTATGTCCAGACATCATCACTTTATCAAATATTAGCTGTTAAACTCCGCCTAAGAAATTAACCTTGTGTCGCATCCTGCTCATGCGAGGGGTTGGTAAATTATATATATATATATATATATATATATATATATATATATACTCATGATGAGTATTTCGGTTTCAAATCACGCACAGGGCGGTCTTCCTATCAATCTCTGCTGATGAGGCCTAATAGGCCCGAAATGTACATACAGAGATTGATTTTCTCCATTTGTTTAGCCTTACATTTTAAATAGGCATTTCCGCCTAATTAATTAATTATTAATTAATTAATTTTCAAAATTAGGTACGACTTCAATTAAGCACATATTCTCCCCCCCCCCACCAAAAAAAATATATATGTATAAGTCGATGGGGCGGCTTAAAGTCGGTATGAGCCAGACAGCGAGGGAGTCTATCCCCTTCTCAATAGCGCTAGACCAAGGAGATTATTCAAGCGTCTAAGGTGGAGTGCCACACCTACCATCAGCTCCTCACTTTACCGCACAGATTCCTGTGCTACTCATACGCTGAGTTGGCGAGGACCGGTATTGAACTAGGAACCTTGTGGGTTCTAGTCGAACGCTCTACCGACTGAGCTAACCCGGCCCTTATATATATCTATATGACAAATGTACCTAATTTTCCAGTCCTAATAATTAGTTGTCATCGTCTCATTATCCTTAATTCACGAAAGAAAAAAAGTAGTCTGATATAGTGTGACTGTGTGACTAAAGAAGCCTAAAAAATTACCATACTAATTGAAATGGCGCTGATTAAGCAATATATTCTATGAGAAAATTGATGAGCTTTTTTGAGGAGAAATTAGAACAAACTTGATAATGGAAATGCATTTAAATTAATCAACAAGAATAGGAAATAGAAAGGTGCAATTGATTCTAAACTTTTATCCCTTAACGACAAAGTTTATAAATATACCAAAAAAAATAGTATTTAGTAAAGAATCTATGGGGCTAGGTTAAGGTTTGTTTGGTGCTGGTATCTTAACACTAATAAAAGCTGGGTTCTTAGTTCTTCTGGGCTGGTGAGCTGAAATGGAAGGCATATTCAAAGAACGAGAAAGGAAAGAGATAAAGGCAGAAGGTGGCTTTATGGCTTAGGCTTTATTGAACGGGGTCATAGTGGCCGGGTGAGGGAATAACCCCTGGCCAGGAAACGACCTACACTCAGTTGCGGCCTAAGTCAGAATGGGCGAGGTATCACTTTTAGGGGAAGGGAGTCGGGCATGCGCAGATGGTATTTCCGGTAAAAGGCCCCATGGGATTTTGTTCTTTTTATTTTATTTTATTTTTGTATTTTTTAATCCCCACAAATCAAAATAATGTATAAACTAAATAATGGAAGTAAATCCGACAATACGTAATATTGTAAAAATCGAAAAAAACACAAGTTTCATTAACGAATAAAAAAAAAAACAGAGGCTCACAGACTTTTGTTTTCATTAATAATTTATTTTCTTCCTTAAACCAACGAAAGCCCTGATGAAGGTCTATCGAAATAGACCAAAATACTGCAGCACAGGCTTAATAAACATCATTCGTTAATGAAACTTGTATTTTTTCAATTTTAACAAACTAAATAATATATACTGAATTTGCATTATATATATAATATATATATATATATATATATATATATATACAAATTAAGTATACATTACTTAGTTTATCCTTTATTTAAGAATAGATTTTGTATATATATATATATATATATATATATAATATATATATATATATATATATATATGTACTTAATATTGGAGAAATGAAAATAATGTGCTCGACTGCAGCTGTAAGAGCTATATTTAAGTATGTTGTACTATACAAATAAAAGGCGTTTGTTATCATTGATTTCAAAACAATGTATTAGCCGCTTTTTTCACAGGATAAAGTGTTTTGTCTTGAGCATAAGTGGATAATACTCTGGTAATAAATGCCTTTTAATTGGATTGTACAAATATATATATTATATATATATATATATATATATATATATTTGTACAAATCCATATATATATTATATATATATATATATATATATATATATATATTATATAGACGAAGCTATTGGCATTTCACATAGCGCTAATACCCTTGGGAAAGGTATGAATCCATATATTCTCCCTCCAGCTATGGGCTAAATAGTAGGGCAGACTGGGCTCTTTAACCTTGGTAGGTAATCAGTCTAGGAGAGGGATAATTCTGAATTCAAAATTCCTGAGATCAGTCGTTGATTGGGTTCGTAGCATTCCTTGATGCACCAATTCTTTCCTATCGACTGTGCCAAAAAGTGTGGAATGGTCCTACAGAATCCTTCACCACTATAAACAAATCACCCGTGTTGGTTGTTCACTGGATGAACACTCATGCATCGACGTGAGAGTCCTTATTATTATTATTATATATATATATATATATATATATATATATATATATATATATATATATATATCCAACTGTAAAATAAGTAGTGTGTGTGTGTGTGTGTTAGATCATCAGACCAAGAGTTCTTGTTCTGATAATTACATAGACAAAAAACTGATAGTTACTAAGCACTGTTAACTCTATGTATGCTGTTAAAACTATATATATATATATATATATATATTAGGGTCACCTATAGACACGTGTTTCGACTTATCAGTGTGGCTAGACATTTTGTAAGCTACCTACAGCCGGAATTGAAATCCGATCGGTTGGGTGTCTGTCCGACAACCTTAACAGAATGGAAAGGGGATTTTAACTGTTTTAATACACACATCGCTTTGTATGTAAAGGCAGTCACAGAGTGCTCCATTCCTTATATATAGAAGAAGTAGAATGTGACACAACGTCAATTTCTTAAGCAGAGTTTAATAGGTTTGAATTCAGTTTTCCTTCTCCTAGACTCATTGCCTAACTAAGGTTAAAGAGCCCAGTCTATCTACCTACCAACCTATCTATCTATCTATCTATCAATCGATCGATATCGATCTTAGCCTGTTCATATCTATTTATTGAAATATCAATGCTGTAAGAGGCAATGTGCTAATGCAGTTCAAATCCTTTTAAATATCATCTCAAACATCTTTGCGAAACATAGAAGTGACCCTAACAGGGTCAGAGTGGACCTGGGAGTAATGACCATTAAGGGGTGGATCCAAACTCCCCAGAGCTCTACAACTGGAGGTTCAATCTAAGTTTGTTTAGTAAGATGAAACAGATTAGCGTTATTGCTTCCGTGTGCTCACGCCTTCTCTCTATCTTTCCCATACTCTCTCTATTCCTTCTTTCTTTCTTATCGTATTTTTTCTGTGTCGCATGTCCTTTATCTTCCCTTTCTTTTTTATAATAAAAGCGGAATGGTCCATTATCTATATCTAGCTGAGGTGTCAATTATAAGAAATAAGAATTCGGCAGATAAGCAACACCAGATAATTAGGATTTACAATTTTGCATTTCATCTCGGATGGTCTCATTTTTAACCAGAGTGTGTTGCCAGAATAAAACAGTCGCGCAAATAAGGAACATGAGTATTTTTGTTGAGGGTTTTACCCCTATTCAAAGGATGCTGTCAGCATATCGTAGGTCCGTGGGTCTGTAGAATAAAATTAAAAAAAAAAATAGATAATATCCCATGAGCCTTAACCGGAAGAACCCTCCGTGCATGTGCGAGAAAAAAGGATTGACTTCCGACCTCCAAGAGAATATCTCGGCCATTCAAGTTTAGGCCTTGACTGTTTGTAGTCGCTTCCACGGCCAGAGAGATATCCCTTTATCACAGGCGACTATTATGACCGGTCAATAAAGCCTAAGTCATAAAACCACCTTCTGTCTTTGTATCTTTCCTTTTCGTTCCCTGCATTCCTTCCTTTTCAGCGCGACCACCAAATGAGATGGGGTTAAAAGCAAAACCCTAAGAATACGCAACAAGAATATCCAAGCTACCCTGATCCTTAAAACGCCCCTAACACTCTTACCAACCCATAGGTCCCACCAACAGGATTATTACAAGATGATTTAATGTTAACTTAAATTCGTGTGGTCCATTAAAATATTTCCCAGTATTTTTTTATTTTATTTTGTAGAGCTCCACAGAAACGTTACTTGACCCTCGGGTAGGGAGGGAGTACTTAGGGCTTAAACAATAAAGTTTGTTTAGGGGTTGTTGTTTTTTTTTTTGGGGGGGGAGGGGTTCAAATCTAGAAAAAACCAAAGACATTCAAATAAACACAAAAATACATGCAATTGTAGTAGTTATCATATTTAGCTGGGAAAAATCGTAGGAACAGATGTGGTCACATAACCCCGTTTCAACCGAGTGTGACTATCAATGTACATTACTTGAATGTGCATCTGACCCAGTAAATAGCGTTGCTAAGCTCATGTTTCCCCCTTTTCTCAACAACAACAAAAAAAAAATCACACATCCCTTGCTTTAAATTTATTTTATTTATTTATTCATTTATTTATTTATTTAAATCCTTTTTATTCTTTTTTTTTTTTTTTTTTTTTTTTTTTTTTGCCAACTGCATCCCTTTTCCTTCTTCTGATCCAGCTGCATAGATGTGTCTTGGTGGTGGAGTTTGGCGTGGAGTGAGGGGTTCTTGGGCTCGGGAAGAGTTACGAGAATATAGTACTGTCAATCAGGGGTAGATAAATCAAAGTTAACCAGCTATCAAAAGCCTTTCGCTTAAAGTTTTTGGAGGGCAGAGAACATTGTCATGCATCTGTGAGTTTATGTCAAGAAAGACGCATTTTTAAGGATTGGGTATCTCAATTCATTTTAAATTTGCTACCAACGTGACGATACAGGCTCCTCTTTTTTTTTCTTTTTTTCACTCTTATCCATTCTTTAATATCTTCTAATAAGTCTATCTCATCTGTCTATCTAATCTATCTACGTATCTACTATGAAGTATCTATATATCTATCCAATACAGTCTATCTATCTATTCTATTTCAAGTCTGTTTTGTGATCTTTCCCGATACTGGTTCACAGCCTATCCTACTTTTCTTGGCCCTGTTCATCTTCTCCTCTCTCTCTCCTCTTCCTCTCGTCTCCTCTCTGCTCTCTCTCCATCTCTCTCTCTCTCTCTACTCTCGTTCTCCTGCCCTTCCCCTCTTCTCTCTCTATGTCTGATAATGCTACCATCTGTTAATTATCTGCTTAGTCTGTTTGTTCAGTGCTATTATCATATCTTATTAATTCTATCTTATCTGTCTGTCCTGTTGTCTGTTTATCCATGCTATCTATCTTAAGGTCTGTTATTATATTTCTTACCATCGTCCAGTGTTACCTGTTTTGATAGCCTGTTCGATATCGAATCTATCTATTGCATCAATCAGTATTATCTATATCCATATCTTATCTATCCAGTATTTAGCTCAGTTGGTTAGAGCAGCGCAGACCACAATTTTCCAGTTTCGATAACCGGCCCTTTGCCACTCAGCACATCAGTAGCACACTCATCTATTATCTATCTCTCACTATATGCACATATCTATTTATCATTCTCCTCTCCGTATGCTCTCTTCTCTATCATCTCTATTGTACATATCTAACCAGTACCTCTTCTATTATCTATCTATCTATCTATCTATCTATCTTCTACTGTCTTCATAGTCTCGTTCTGTATATCTTTCTCCTATCGTGTTTCTCACTTTCCCCTATTCATTGGGCAGTCTGTTCATAGTCTATCTATTATATCTAATCTATCGTGATTTGATTAATTTATCGATCAACCAAATTTACTCTATGATCTATCTATGCCTCAGTTTGTGTTATATCATTTTTCCATGTGTTCAACCCTATCTATTCTCTGGCTCGTGTCATATCTAATTTACCAACATACCATCTATCAATTTTATTTACCGCCAGCTTACCTAACTACCGTATCTATATATCTATCTGACACCAGTCCTGTTCATAAAACCTATTTGCCTTCAGTCTCTTTCATATCTATCTATCTATCCTATCTACCTACAAGTGCCTACCTACCTACCTACTCTATATTATATACTATCGTATCTCTCTCTCTCTCTCTCTCTTACTATTATATATATATTATATATATATATTTATTATATATATATATTATATCAGTATCTTTCTTAAAACATCTATATATCTGCCTTTTTGTTTGTATCTATTTATCTTGCCTGTTCATAATCTATGCTACTATCTATCTATCTATCTATTCTAATCTATCATAAGTCTAAATCTATTAATCTATCTATCTATCCATTCTCTCTCTCTCTCTCCTCTCTCTTCCTCTCTCTCCTCTCTCTATCTCTCTCTCCTCTCTATATATATTAATATAGTATATATATATATATATATATATTCGCATCTATCTATGCTATCTAATCCCACGCCATTTCCATTTCTCCCCGTCTCTCTTTTTTCTCGCTCCGCCCCTCTCAGTCTTCTTTCCGNATATTATTTAATTACTTTAGTATTAATTATTGTATCTTATTATTTATCTAATATTTTATTTCATTAGTATTTATATTTATTTATATTTAATTATTAGTTTTATATTTATTTAGTATTTATTTTATTCGTATTTATATTTATCTAATATTTATTTTTTAGTATTTATATTTATTAGTATTTCATTTTATTAGTATTTATATCTATATAGTATTTTATTTTTGTTAGTATTTATATTTGTTTAGTATTTTATTTTTATTTGTATCTATATTTATTTGGTATTTTATTGTAATCTTATTGTAATGGGTTATATCTCTGACAGCAATACCAAACTCGACAGTATAAACCTCATGAAGGGCACCTGTGCTGCCCCCTTTAAAATGGACAAGGAAGGAACTTCGACAAATGGACAATGAAACTGAGGACTTTGCACAACGTATTACTCCCAAGAGATAACATAGACAATCTATATATATCAAGAAAAGAAGGAATTAGTGAACGCACCAGCATTGAGGATTGCGTAGATGCAACAATTCGAGCACTCGAAGAATACACTAAAAAGAGCAAAGAAAGACTAATTACAGCAACCAGTAATAGCAATTGTAACATATGGACAAACAGAAAAACAACAAAAACTAGAAAACAGAAATAAGAAAAACAACTATATTGATACGTCAAACAAAAATTGGAGCGATTGCAGATGAAATGACCTGGACATGGCTAAGACGGGGAAACCTCAAGAGCGACACCGAATTTCCCATAATTATTGCACAAAACAGTGTAGAATAAGTTTCCCCTCTAGAGCACAAAAAAGAAGCCTGGGCAAGATTTATAGAGGCCCCGGGTTGCCCAAGTTATAGGGCCCCTCTCTCTGTCCCACTGGCGTGATCCGAAGGAATGGTGAACCAATACATTCGGCGTCAGTTTGACTGCAGGAGTTGCCAGATAGTGTTTTACACACTGAACTGCCTAACGGAGTCCAAGCCGTGATTTCTGTCAGGGTTTTCTCCCTAAGCTTTTTCCTAACCAAAGGATACCCACAAGGAAGCGGAGGTTATTTAGACTATTACGCGCCTGGATACCAACACAGGTATTTCTATGTTCTCGCGTTAATGTGCAGGATGGGCGTTGAGCGAGAAGCTTCCTCCGCCCTTTCACAGGTTTTGATTTTCGTCCTGCTGGTTGTCTAGCCACCATCCTCACCAGGCAAGTTTGATGCGGGTACTGGTTTAATCGCCGATGATCCGACTATGAAACAGGTAGTATGGGGTTACATTAATACCCATAGCGCTTTGTGCGACCTGACTTAATGAAACAGGTAGTACGGGGATTATTGCACAAGACAATGCCATAAGAATAAACTAAGACAAACACAATACAATAGCGAGCGTAGGATGAGTGGAAACAAAGACAAACCTGTTAGTTACATTTTAAGCAAATGAAGCAAGCTAGCACAAAGGGAGTATAAGATTTGATATGATTGTATAGCAGACCACTGCACGATACTTAGAAGAGACCTGGAAATCTGAGGAGAATTAGGGTGGTCTAAAGTCGGTATCAGCCAATCAGCGAGGGGGTCCATCTCGCTAGACCAAGGAGATTACTTTAGCACCTGTGATGGAGCTCCTTATTTTACCTCACAGATCCCTGTGCTACTCATACGCTTTGTCGAGGACCGGTATCGAACTAGGAAACTTGTGGTTTCTAGCCGAACACTCTACCGACTGAGCTAATCCGAATAAAAAAATTTAAAAATCATCATCAATTATAGAGAAACTATCATATAGTGGATTTTGTTGTACCACAAAGTGAAAGTGAAACAAAGTTGAACAAATACCCGGACCTTGCCAGAGATCTGAAAAAGCTGTAGAACATGGATATGACATTGATACCAATCATAGTCATGGCTCTTGGGAAATTCATTTCGCTAGAATTATAAAATGCAACTTGAAAAACTGGAGATTAGAGGAAGAATTGAAACCATCCAGCTTGTGTTCTGCCTTCTCAGGAAATGTTTTCACAGAAAATATCTTCTAATTGTGACTAACCAAAAACTAGCTCAGAATTACTACCTATATACATACACACATACATATATATTTCCTCACACTCTCTACACTTTCTTGTTATTTCCTATCCTTATATGTTAGATATGTGTATGTATTTATATACAATACATAACCTTTATGTTACATTTACTGTCTTAAGTTTGGCTTTTTGTTATTTTATCTTATTGTATTTGTTACGATTTTTGTGTCCATCCTTTGGCTTCAAGCAAGAGCACTCTCCAGCCGAGATCCCTTGTGTTAAGCAGAGTGCGATCCTTAGTGAAGAAACCTTTGGTTGCTCCTTGGTGTCCCTCAGTAATGGGTATGATCTTTTGGTTGTTCCTAGGTGTCCCTTAGAGTTGGGTATGATCCTTTGTTTATTTCTTGGTATCCCTTAATGTTGGGTATGATCATTTGGTTGTTTCTTGGTGTCCCTCAATGTTGGGTATGATCCTTTGGTTGTTCCTTGGTATCTCTTAGTGTTGGGTATGATCCTTTGGTTGTTCCTTGGTATCTCTTAGTGTTGGGTATGATCTTTTGGTTGTTCCTAGGTGTCCCTTAGAGTTAGGCATGATTCTTTGGCTGTAGGTCTATTCGACAATGTCGAATAACGTGCAAATGAACGGATGTGAATATCAGCGATTAAATAGTTAACTAACCACGTATTCGGGCTGTTGATTGGCTGGGGTTTAAACCACGTCCCCTTGCTGATACTATTAGTTTAAGTGATGGTTTACAGCACGCCTTATATATCACAAAATAATCCACCAGTTTTATATTCTTTCACTAACCACTTGGTTAAAAGCTGCCCGAACTCTTCGCAAAGGTGAGACAGCAGAATAACTACGATAATTAGAAGAGGTCTGAAGACCTGAGGAGACTTGCTGTCACTCAGACTCCAGTGAAATCCCATCAGCTAGAGATGATGCAAAAAAACTCACAAGGAGTAAAATAATGATTGAATTTTTCTTCATTCTTTGCATTCAATTCAGCGGAAAAGAATACGTTGTCAAAATTTCAGAAAAACGAAGAAAGTGATATGTCAGCAGAGTAAGGACATCTGTTAAAACTTTCACGGAAAAGATGATGCAATATATATATATATATATATATATATATATATATATATATATATATATATATATATATATATATATGTAATAAAAACACTAAATGTAGGTATGCCACTAACAATCCGATGGTCCAGTAGCTTTTTGAGTTGAGACAAAATTTCAAGAGGGCACTTCAAATTTCTGGACCACCAGATGAGTTTGCATGGCAACCGCATATGTTTCTGAAAAACTCTCAAGATTTTTATCCAATTTTTCTTATACGAAGTAGTGTCAAAAGTATTTTCATTTATTAGAAACATTTCCCCAAATTTTATTTCCTATACACATCTAAAGATTATCTATGATGGTTGGTTGGTTGGTGGGTTGGTTGGTTGGTTGGATTTTATGGCACGTCAACCGTTGTTGGGTTATTTTATGCCAAAGACGTTTTAGTTTTATTCATTCTTGTGAGGTATTCAATTTTTTTAAACTAATTTTTTAAACTCACTTTTTAAACACATTTTCTTAAAACTAAATTTTTGATCTACAAGGTGTGTCAAAAAAGTATCGATATTTTTTTGTACTTTTTGACACACCTTGTAAACTGAAAAAAATAACGTTCCATTCATTCTTCCTTTCTATCTTGGTAAATACATCTTTAAACTTTGTACTTTTTTGATACACCTTGTATTCAGCCCGTAGATGGGATGGGATCCTTATAGGTACAACCACTCCGAGTCAGAGTGAACATGGGAGATATGATGATAAATGCGTACTTTTTCCCCAATTATTTTTGTCCAATAAGGATCAACGGTACACAAAAGCCAAGGCATGTGTTTGTATTTAATGGCATGTCAATCCAGTTAGGGTTATTTTATGCCTTGAGGCTAATAGATAGGATTCATTTTACATTCATATTTACATTTTTGTGTAGTTTCTTAAAAGTTATTAGGAAGGGAGTTGCATACGGTCCTATCGAATACAAATGATTTTTAAACATATCTATTTGACTAATAAATAGAACCCTAACAGGTACTACCATTCCGCGTAGACTTGGGGGCAATAGCAATACAGGGGTACTCCACACTCCCCACATCTCTGGAACTGGAGGTGCACTATCAGATACAGTTTAGTGCCATACATTGCAACTTGGGTGTCAGAGTTCAGGGGGTGCAATATAGTTGAGGAAACCCAGGAAAATCGTTTTATATTTTTGTTTTTTGTTTTTTGTTTGTTTGTTTGTTTGTTGTTTTTTTTAATAACAAAGCATATCAGTTTTGATATATATATATATATATATATATATATATATATATATATATAATATATATAAACATTTCCAAAATTTTCTTGCAAAATACTTTATTCACAAACAAGTTTGTTCATAAATTAAAACCTATTTCTCTGAATTTTTTAGATGTGGCTTGATAATTAGTATTATTTGGATTATTCGGACTATTGTCCTCCTCTTTATTGTTATATGTACAACGTTTCGGCCGATATACCCACCGGCCTTCTTCAAAGTTTCAAGTTCCGGCTTTCTTCAAAATTCAAAGTTTCGTGAAGGTTCCCAAGTTCGAAAAGAAGGTTCCCGAGTTCGAGAAGGTTCCTGAGCCCAACAAGAAATTCTCCAAGTGTTTCGTGTTGAACTCAGGAACTTTCTCTTCGAAGTTCAAGAAAGTTCCAGGGTTCGACATGAAACACCGAATTTGATAAGAAATACCTGAAGAGGGCCAGAGGGCACATCGGCCAAAACGTTGTACATATAGCAATGAAGATGAGGGCAATAGTCCGAATAATCAAAATAATACCAATTAAAGCCTGTTAAACTCCACTTAAAAACTGACCTTGTGTCGCATTCTGCGAGTGCAGAAGAGTTCGGTAAATGCCTAACTGAATAAGTAGTGAAAAATTTGTGAAATTAGATATATACATATTTACCAACCCCTCCGCATGAGCAGGATGTGACACAAGGTCAGTTTCTTAAGCGGAGTTTAACAAGTTTGAATTCAGAGTTTTCCTTCTAGACTGGTTGCCTAACCTACGTTAAAGAGCCTAGTCTGTCCTACTATTCATCTATAACTGGAGGGAGAATCCATACCTTTACCAAGAGTATTAGCACTATGTGAAATGTAAAGAGCCTAGATATATAACTGATTTTAAAAGTTTTTAAAATCAATATGAAAATATCACTGGTAAATTTTGTCATTATGCAATTTTTTTCATTATGCAAATTTTCTCATTATGCAAATTATGTCATTATGCAAATTTTTTCACTATGCAAATCATTACATGTAAACATCGTTTTCTTTAACATAAATAATTTTTACATTGGATTTTTTCTCTACACATTCTTCTTATAAAGGATATAAAGTTTAATACACTATCATCATTGTCTTAATCAAGGCATACTGACAGCACATATTCCCTCGACAGTCTCCCTATTGGCCATCACTTTTGGGAAGTCCTCTAAACGGCATCCAGTGTCTGCAAAGAGTGAAGGAATGTACATTTTTGCTGGTTGGTCTATGTGTAAGAGCTCAAAGGAGAACATCTCTTATAAGTTTGTCCGTACTTCTCCAGTAGTACTCAGCATGTCTTGTTCGTTTTTCTTGAATGGTTTATGTAATGGGAGTTAATTGGCCATACAACTGCTGTTTTGTAGGCTGCTACTTCCAGCATTTGTTCAAAAATGCATGCAGCATCTTTGTGTAGTTCCCATCTACTTTTTTCTTCAAGCATTTCATTAAAGTCCAAATAGTGCAAGCATACAATAGTACTGACATGGCTACAGCTTTGAAATATTCCTATTTTGTACAAGTTAGGTAATTTCTATCAACTGTTTTTTTTTTTTTTGTTTTTTTTGTTTTTTTTGTTTTTTGGAGGGTTAAGTCCCAGGAGTCCTTGTCAATACTTTTTATGGGGGATGCAAATTTAACAGTTTGCAAAAAACTTGCGTATAAACTCTTAAAACTAATAAACTAACGTTCCCGCTGTCGTTTCTAGCAAGTTTCTATTGTGTTGCATCATACCTGATAGTTGGTCAGTTCGAGACCTTGTGGAATTTTTTTTTTTAAATGAGTAATTTCATATTTGGAAGTGCATTTCAATGCTCGACTTTGTTTTTTTTTTATCTAATTGCGCTCATTAAAAAATAACTTTGGTAGAAACATTCACAACTAGTAAAATTACATTGAATTTGTTATTTTTCGCAAGCCTCTTAGGGGTCGAAAAATATCTGAGTACCAAAATTTTTGTTTGAATTTTTGGACCATATGACTTTTAGGCACCCCTTAGATTTTTTTTTAATTATAAAACTAACCCCTAACCCTAACCCCAACCCTAACCCCTAACAAACAACCGGATTTTGACGGTGTAAATGAAAAACATGTCCTTATGAATCGAGATCGCAAAAGGGGTGCCTAAAGGTCATATGATCCGATTTTTTTAACAATTCGTGGATTGTAAAATCTAGTGAAAACACTTCAAAATCGACCAATTTTTTACTTTGTTTTAGTGCTTAAAAAAGAAAATGCAAAAAAACTTATGTAGAAACAACTAATAAACTAACGTTCCAACAGTTGTTTCTGCCAAGTTTCTATATTGTTGCATCATTCAGAACTGAAATATTTCTTTCTTTTAATTTATTAATTTAAAAGATAAATCAAGAAAAATGTCCGTCATTCTTTAATTTGTCTTTTTAATTGTTGTGTGGATTGAATGATTCCTTTAGACAGAAAATGGACAGCATTTCTCGGATACACATTTTCTTCTTTTTTTTCTTTCTTTTTTTTTCTTTCTTTTTTTTTTTCCTTCTTTTTTCCTTCTTTTTTTTTAATGCGTTCAGATTAAAAGATTATTCAAAGAAAAAGATTCAAGTGAATTTTAAAGAGATTTTAAACTATCCTTGTCTTTTATTTATTAACTTTTAAAAAATTCCCAAGGTTTCGAACTTACAAACTATCAGATATGATGAAACACTATGGAAACTTGATAAAACGAGATAATAAAAAAAACAGTTTTTTAAGTGTGACGTAATAAGGCAACAAGAGTTCAAACTCACTTACTACGACGTCGCAGTCCAGTACGTTAGCCACTACACCACGGCGACCCACCCCACCCAAGTATTTGCATTATTTGTATTATTTTCTCATCTTTATTATTATCTACAGAACATATCGGCCAATGTGCCCTCCTGTCTCCTTCAAGTGTATCGTGTCGAACTCAGGAACTTTCTCGGACTCAGGAACCTTCTCTTCGAAGTCCAAGAAAGTTCCTGGGTTCGACATGAAACACTGAATTTGATAAGAAATGGAGGGTGCATAGGTCAAAGTGTTGTGTAGACAATAATAAAGATAAGGACAATAGTCCGAATAATACAAATAATACAAATTATCAAGCCCCATCTCATAAATTCAGAGTAATAGTCCCCCAAGTATGACTTGAGTTTCTCTTCGCACCAAATGGCTAAAAATTCAGAGTTGAAATATTTACTTCTTTTAATTTATTAATTTAAAAATTAAATCAAGAGTATGTTTTTTTCTTTTCTTTCAGATTAAAAGATAACTCGAATAAAAAGATAAAAATGAATTTTTTAAAGATTTTAAAAGCATCTTTGCCTTTTCGGTCGATGCATTTTTGTAAGCGCTGTTGCAATTTTTTATGCCTATATCATACCAGCTCGCTGCCATGTCATTGAGGAAGCGTTGAACCGAGTCGACGTTGCAAAAACACTACAACACTTGCGAACGTTACTGACATCCATGCACGACTCGCCATACAGCTCATTTAATTGAAATGGCGATTATGCTGGAAAATATGTTATATAGCTCTTATACGACAGCGGGTATATAATTGGTGGTGAGAGAGACGATAGGTGGTCTTACTTAGAGATGATAGAGATGATAGGTGGTCTTACTTGGTGACTTCTGTTTACTGCTGTTTCCAGCTAACTCGTCTATTGTTGTTTTTTGTTTTTTTGTTTTTTAATTTCCCGGGGTTTCGAACTTACCAACTATCAGATATGAATCAGCACTATGGAAACTTGCTAGAAAAAACAACTGAAATGTTAATTTATTATTTTTAAGGGTTTCTACACAAGTTTTTTTTTTCTCAAGTGAACGTAATATCGCAACTATAGTTCAAACTGGCTTACTACGTTGTCGCAGTCCAGTACGTTAGCCACCACACCAGTGGGGTTACCCCAAGTATATTAAGGCGACTCAAGTTTCTCTCTATACCAAAACGGTTAAAAGTTCAGACTTGAAATATTTCTTTCTTTTAATTTATCAACTTAAAAAAAAGTAAACCAAGAAAAAATATCCATTATTCTTTCATTTGTTTTTAAGTGTTTTGTGGATTGAATGATTCCTCTAGATGGAAAATGAAGAGCATTTTCACGGATACACTTTTTCTTTTTCTTTTTTTTTCTTTTCTTTTCTTTTTTTTTTTTTACATTCAGATTAAAAGATATTTCAAAGAAAAAGATTCAAATGAATTTTAAAGAGATTTTAAAGCATCCTTGCCTTCTCTTCATTAATTCTGCGCAAATCAAAAGACCTTATCAAAATAAGTAAGGATAAAAATTCAAAAAGAAAGAAAGAATAATTTCCTTTCATTTATATAAAGATATTTCTAATTACCGAGATACAGCCGGTTGATGTAGCAGAAAAGACGGGATAAAATGAACATCTTGCAATTTGCAAAGAACTAAACTTCTCAATGATATCTAATTGTAAATAAAATTAGCTAGTTCAAAAAAAAAAAAGAAAAGAAAGAAAGAAAATTAAAAAATTAAAAACAGCTCAAACTTGAGCCGAGTACTAACAAAGGGAGATAATTCATCTCTGATCACAGATCAACTAAGGAGATCAAATCAGAAATATGATAACTTTTTCAATCAGCACTTAATTGAAAATACGAGAATCTTTTTTTTTTTTTTTTTTGTTTTTTTTTTCTTTTTGTATCTTTCTTTCTTTGGTCATTTCGTTTTATTTATTTCTCAGGAATAAACTTTTCATCCAATCATATTTACTGAATTGAGAGTAATTCAAATGTTATCAATACCCTGATTAGTGGAATTGCCAAAAACTGGCTGAGAAATCATTAAAATGTTTCTTCATCCAAAAGACTTTTAGTTTAAGTAGAGAAGAGAAAAATTCCTGGTCGGAATCAAAGGTCGGCTTTTCCTGTGCAAGAGAACAACAAGACTTTTGACGCAATTCAAAGATTTCTCAAAAAACTGGCCGCTAATGAAGATATGCATTTAGAGAATGAATGGTACAAATTAAGGAATCTATTCAAGCTTTGTCAGATTTAGACACTTGGTACATGACTCGTAAAAGAAACGGAATTTAATTTTTAGATATGTCAGCATTTATATGGGATCTTGTCACACCAAATATTTATTTTTGAATAATTAAAAAAAAAAACGATTCCTTTTACATTAATAAAAGGTAAAAAGAAGAGTTTATGAATGAAGCTCAATGGCAAAGAGCAGGACTGTAGGTCTGAGGTTCTATCCTTAGTACCAATTCAGATAAAACGGACCATATTACCTTTAGGCACCCCTTTTTGATCTCGATTAAGAAAGGATATGTTTTTCATTTACACCGTCAATATCCGGTTGTTTGTTAGGGGTTGGGGTTAGGGGTTGGGGTTAGGGTTCAGGGTTAGTTTTATAAAAAAAATTTTAAATCTAAAAATCGTCCGTTAAAACAACCGGATATTGACGGTGTGAATGAAAAACATGTCCTTTCTTAATCGAGATCAAAAAGGGGTGCCTAAAGGTCATATGTTCGGATAAAACTATATTCTACCTGTAAATGGTTACAAAATTGGTATAGGTGGCAATAGATGCTTTAGGGCCAGTTTGACTCACTCATTAGAGCATCTGGTTTGGAACCACAAGGTTCCGGGTTCAATACCAACCCCTGCAAACTCAGTGCATGGTTTGGATCTGTGCAGTAAAGCTAGGAGCTGATGGTAGGTGTGGACCTCCATCTCTGATGCAAAAACAATCTCCCTGGTCTGTCATTAGTGAAAATGGGATAGACTCCCTCGCTGTCTGGCTAATACCAAAATACTAATATACAATATATACCAATAATAGGCCACTCCATTGACTTTTTTTTACTTCACTTAAAAAGTAAAGTGGGAAGCTGATAATAGGTGTGGTGCTCCACCTCAGACGTAAAAATAATCTCCCTGGTCTAGTGCTAGTGAAAATGGGATAGACTTCCTTGTTGTCTGGCTAATACCAACAATAGGCCACTCCATTGGCTTTATTTTTGTTACTTCACTTAAAAAGTAAAGTGAGGAGATAATAATAGGTTTGGTGCTCCACCTCAGACGCAAAAACAATCTCCCTGGTCTAGTGCTAGTGAAAGGGGGATAGACTCCCTCGCTGTCTGGATGATACCAACAACAGGCCACTCCATTGACTTTATTTTTTTACTTCACTTAAAAAGTAAAGTGGGGAGCTGATAATAGGCGTGGCGCTCCACCTCAGACGCAAAAACAATCTCCCTGGTCTAGTGCTAGTGAAAAGGGGATAGACTCCCTTGTTGTCTGGCTAATACCAACAATAGGCCACTCCATCTACTTTACTACAACTTTCTTTACATGACGCGTAAAAGAAACAAAATTTAGATATGTCAGTATTTATATGGGATGTTGTCACACCAAATATTTACTTTGCATTGACAAAAGGTGAAAAAAGTACTTACAAATAAAACTCAATGGGATTTCTTTTTTCAAATTGTTGCTGACTCATCTCTTATGTCCCAGACATCATCACTTTATCAAATACTAGCTTAAAAGCCGCCAATTCGGCGGCAATTAAGCTAGCTTCTGAAATGTTGGATTCCCAAGTTTTAGTTACTACGATTTTTTCAGCGACTTTTTTACGCGTTTTTTTAACAATGATTTTTTTTGTACAATAATAATTTTAAGTTGAAAATAAATTTGGGAATAATCGAAATTAATTGTGAAATTCAGTGAAACTCACCCATGAAACAGAAAATATTGTTTTGTACAAAAAGTAAGGACCTAAGTAGATGAAATTATCTTTAAATTAAGTGGCAGCAGAAGAATTTTATTGTTGAACTTTTAAAAGGTACTATTTCTCTGTATGTTTGAGATGAGGCTTGAAGATTAGTATTATTAGCATTATTCGGACTATTGTCCCCATCTTCATTGTTATTTGTACAACGTTTCGGCCGATATACCCTCCGGCCTTCTTCATGTATTTCTTGTCGGACTCGGGAACCTTCTCGGACTCGGGAATCTTCTTTTAAATATTAATGCAATTCTTAAATCTCATTTTTAAAAATGCGAAAACAATGACAGTATTAATAAAATTAGAAATCTAAAATTGTTGCTGACTCATCTTTATGTCCAGACATCATCACTTTATCAAATACTAGCTTAAAAGCCGCCCAATCGGGGGCAATTAACCTAGCTTCTAAAATTTTGGATTACCAAGTTTTAATTACTTCTATTTTTTCAGCGATTTTTAACACAATTTTTAACAATTAATTTTTTGTACAATAATAATTATTATAACTTCTGGGAATAATCAAAATTAATTGTGAAAGTAATGACCTAAGTACATGAAATTGTCTTTAATGGCAGCAGGAGAATTGTTGTTGAATTTTAAAAAGCTAATCTTAAATATTATTGCATTACTTAAAGATCTGTGTCCAAAAAGAATCAACACTGAAGTTGTATACCGTAAAAATGTTGACTCTTTATCACATAAAGAACATTTTCTCGTTGATTGCGGGGCCACTCAACATGTGATCAACGATAAAACTTAACAGGTTATGGGCCAAGGTACGCTCGGATCTTCTTCAATGGCGACGAGTCGAGTTACGAAATTTGGGAGACAAAGTTCCATGGGTATCTGAGAACCCTTCAGCTGCATGACATAATCAATGACCAACCGGAGGACCCAATTTTCGTAGACAAAAATGCTACAATATATGAAGAATTAATCCAGTGCTTGGATGACCGGAGTCTCTCACTCGTAATGCGCGAAGCGAGAGATGACGACAGAAGGGCAATGGAGATATTAAGGACTCACTGTTTGTCGAAAGGCAAGCCTAGAATAGTAGGACTATATCGCCAACTAAGTTCGTTGTGTAGAATAGATTATGAATCAATTACTGATTACATAATCCAAACTGAGAGCATTGCAAGCTCATTAGGGGAGGCCGGGGAGATTGTTAGCGATGGCTTATTAATTGCCATGGTATTGAAGGGCTTGCCCTCAAATTTCAAACCCTTTGCAACAGTAATAACCCAAAGGATTCTATAGCTCAGGACTTACTTACTTTAAGTCCTTTACAATTGGTCAAGGATGGCGGTCAGAAACTTGACAAAAACAAAACAAACCAAACCAAACTGAAGCTGTATTTACCAAGACAGAAATGAACAATGAATAAAACATTAATTTTCTTCGGAATAATCCATTTGGCATTCAACAAACTTATTCCACTGAGTTTTCCATTGGTCAAAGCACCTCTGAAACACCATTTTTTTATTTGGCATGAAGCTCCATCATTATATATCTTTTAAGGTGTATGGTGTAATGGCTACAGTCATAGGAAATGTATTCATCGATCTAAGTTCAAATCCTGGACGAGGCTGTTTGCATTTTACATAGCACCAATACCCTAGGGAAAAATATGAATCCAACTATTCTCCCTACAACTATGGTTAAATAGTAGGGCAAACTGGGCTCTTTAACATTGATTAGGCAACCAGTCTAGGAGAAGGAAAACTGTTAATTAAAACCAGTTAAACTCTGCTTAATAATTTGTCCTTGTGTCGCATCCTGCTCGTGCGGAGGGGTTTTGTAAATATATGTATCTTTTAATCTTACCCTAGAGATAAATTTTCATTTTAAGAAACAAGAAAAATTTGCATGGGACCAGTCTGGGGAGTATAAAGGATACTGTACTTGCACAATCCTGTGTTTCACCAAAAATATATCATAAAAAAAGTATTAAGACAAGCTTCTTTTTTTTTTTCAAATTGTTGCTGACTCATCTCTCTGTCCAGACATCATCACTTTATCAAATACTAGCTTAAAAGCTGCCAATTCGGCGGCAATTAAGCTAGCTTCTGAAATTGTGGATTCCCAAGTTTTAGTTACTACGATTTTTTCAGCGACTTTTTTACGCGATTTTTTAACAATGATTTTTTTTGTACAATAATAATTTTAAGTTGAAAATAAATTTGAGAATAATCGAAATTAATTGTGAAATTCAGTGAAACTCACACATGAAATAGAAAATATTGTTTTGTGCAGAAAGTAAGGACCTAAGTACTTGCATAATCCTGTGTTTTACCAAAAATATATTATACAAAAAATATTGAGACAAGCTTCATTCTTTTTTTTTTTTTTTTTCAAATTGGTGCAGACTCATCTCTATGTCCAGACATCATCACTTTATCAAATACTAGCTGTTAAACTCCGCTTAAGAAATTAACCTTATGTCGCATCCTGCTCATGCGGAGGGGTTGGTAAATATATATATATATATATATGATGAGTATTTCGGTTTCAAATCACGCACAGGGCGGTCTTCCTATCTATATCTCTGCTGATGAGGCCTAATAGGCCGAAATGTACATACAGAGATTGATTTTTCTCCATTTGTTTAGCCTTACATTTAAATAGGCATTCCCGCCTAATTAATTAATTATTAATTAATTAATTTTCAAAATTAGGTACGACTTCAATTAAGCACATATTCTCCCCCCACCAAAAAAAATATATATATATAAGTCGATGGGGTGGCTTAAAGTCGGTATGAGCCAGACAGCGAGGGACTCTATCCCCTTCTCAATAGTGCTAGACCAAGGAGATTATTCAAGCGTCTAAGGTGGAGTGCCACACCTACCATCAGCTCCTCACTTTACCGCACAGATTCCTGTGCTACTCATACGCTGAGTTGGCGAGGACCGGTATTGAACTAGGAACCTTGTGGGTTCTAGTCGAACGCTCTACCGACTGAGCTAACCCGGCCCTTATATATATCTATATGACAAATGTACCTAATTTTCCAGTCCTAATAATTAGTTGCCATCGTCTCATTATCCTTAATTCACGAAAGAAAAAAAAGTAGTCTGATATAGTGTGACTGTGTGACTAAAGAAGCCTAAAAAATTACCATACTAATTGAAATGGCGCTGATTAAGCAATATATTCTATGAGAAAATTGATGAGCTTTTTTGAGGAGAAATTAGAACAAACTTGATAATGGAAATGCATTTAAATGAATCAACAAGAATAGGAAATAGAAAGGTACAACTGATTCTAAACTTTTATCCCTTAACGACAAAGTTTATAAATATACAAAAAATAGTATTTAGTAAAGAATCTATGGGGCTAGGTTAAGGTTTGTTTGTGCTGGTATCTTAACACTAATAAAAGCTGGTTCTTATTCTTCTGCTGCTGGTGAGCTGAAATGGAAGGCATATTCAAAGAACGAGGAAGGAAAGAGATAAAGGCAGAAGGTGGCTTTATGACTTAGGCTTTATTGAACGGGATCATAGTGGCCAGGAAACGAACTACACTCAGTTGCGGCCTAAGTCAGAATGGGCTAGTTATCATTTTTAGGGGAAGGGAGTCAGTCCCTTTTGTCAGGCATGCGCAGATGGTATTTCCAGTGAAAGGCCCAATGGGATTTTGTTCTTTTTATTTTATTTTTATTTTTGTATTTTTTAATCCCCCACAAATCAAAATAATGTATAAACTAAATAATGGAAGTAAATCCGACAATACGTAATATTGTAAAAATCGAAAAAAACACAAGTTTCATTAACGAATAAAAAAAACAGAGGCTCACAGACTTTTGTTTTCATTAATAATTTATTTTCTTCCTTAAACCAACGAAAGCCTTGATGAAGGTCTATCGAAATAGACCAAAATACTGCAGCGCAGTTTAATAAACATCATTCGTTATGAAACTTGTATTTTTTCAATTTTAACAAAATAAATAAATATACTGAATTTGCATATATATATATATATATATATATATATATATATATATATATATATACAAAATTAAGTATACATTACTTAGTTTATCCTTATTTAAGAAGAGATTGTATATATATATATATATATATATATATATATATATATAGTATGTACTAATATTGGAGAAATGAAAATAATGTGCTCGGCTGCAGCTGTAAGTGTTATATTTAAGTATGTTGTACTATACAAATAAAAGGCGTTTGTATCATTGATTTCAAACAAGCCGCTTTTTTCACGGGATAAAGTGTTTTGTCTTGAGCATAAGTGGCTAATACACTGGTAATAAATGCCTTTTAATTGGATTGTACAAATAATATAAATCCATATATATTAAATATATATAAGTACAATATATATATATATATATAAATATATATATATATATTATATATATATATTATCAGACGAAGCTATTGGCATTTCACATTAGCGCTAAATACCCCTTGGGAAAGTATGAATCCAATATATTTCCCTACAGCTATGGGCTACAAATAGTAGCGGCAGACTTGGCTCTTTAACCTTGTAGGTAATCAGTCTAGGAGAGGGATAATTCTGAATTCCAAAATTTCCTGAATCAGTCGTTGATTGGGTCGTAGCATTCCTTAATGCACCAATCTCTTTACTATCGACAGGTGCCAAAAGGTGAATGGTCCTACAGAATCCTTCCCATTATAAACAAATCAACCGTGTTGTTTTCACTGATGAAACACTTCATGCATCGACTGAAGTCCTTTATTATTATTAAATTAATATATATAATATCTATTTAATATATATATATTAGTATAAATCCCAACTGTAATAAGTAGGGTGTGCGGTGATTGAATGTAGTTGTTAATCATTCGACCAAGATTCTTTTCTATAATTACATTAGGACCCAAAAGATACTGATAGTTACTAGCACTGTAATAATACTCTATGCATGCTGTTAAAACTTATACACTATATATACTATAAATATATTAGGCTGTCACTATAGACACGGTGTTTCTGGACTTATCAGTGTGGCTAGAACATTTTGTAAGGCTACCCTAGGCAAGCGGAATTGAACATCGTCGCGACTGTCTGCGCGGTGTCTGTTCGCACACTCGCCTTAAAGCAATGGAAAGGGACGATATTTAACCTGTTTAATGAACACCATCGCCTTGTATTAAAGGCCGTCACAAAGTGCTCCATTCCTTAATATAATAGAAGAAGTAGATGTGATCACAACGTCAATCTTCTTAGCAGAGTTTAATAGTTTTGAGTTCCAGTTTTCCTCTCCAACTCTTGCCCTAACTAAGGTAAAGAGCCCAGTCTATTTACTCCAAACCTATCTATCGTATCTATCTATCAGACTCCGATCGATTATCCGATCTTAGGCCTGTTCATATCTATTTTATTTGAAATATCAATGCTGTAAGAGCAATTGTGCTAATGCAGTTCAATCCTTTTAAATATCTATCTCAAACATCTTTTTGCGAAACATAGAAGTGACCCTAACAGGGTCAGAGTGGACCTGGCGAGTAGAATGACCATTTAAGGG
Organism: Doryteuthis pealeii; assembly: GCA_023376005.1. Lineage (NCBI taxonomy): Eukaryota > Metazoa > Mollusca > Cephalopoda > Myopsida > Loliginidae > Doryteuthis > Doryteuthis pealeii. Next base: position 60,513,468 of record CM042162.1, read on the forward strand.
GTGGATCCAAAATTCCCTCAGAGCCTCTTACAACTGGAGTTCAATCCTTAGGGTTGTGTTTAGTTTAAAGATAAACAGTACATTAGCGTTATCTTGCTATCCCGTGCTTTGCGCCGCTTCTCGCTTGACTTTCCCATTACCTCTCTAGTTGCCTGTCATTCTTCTTATCGTCATTTCTTTCGTGTGTTCGCATGTCCTCTTTATCTTCCCTTTCTTTATCTATACATGAAAAGCCGGAATGGTCCGTATTATCATATATCTACTGAGGTTTTGTCAATGATAAGAAATAATGAATGTCGGCAGATAGCAACACCAGTAATTTGGATTTACAATTTTGCATTTCATGCTCTCGGTGTCCATTTTTAACACCAAAGTGGTGCCAGAAAAAACAGTCGGCCCGCAAAAAGGAACAGAGATTTTCTGTTGAGGTACTTTACCTATCCAAGTGCTGTCAGCATTACGTAAGGTCCGCTTGGTGTAGAATAAAATTAAAATAAAAAATAATAAGTATCCCATGAGGCCTTAACCGGAAGAACCCTCCGGCATGTGCGAGAAAAGGGATGACTTCCGACCTCCAAGGAAATATCTCGGGCCATTCAAGTTTAGGCCTTGACTGTTTGTAGTCGCCTTCAGGCCAGAGAGATATCCCTTTATCACAGCCATATTATGACCCGGTCAATAAAGCCTAAGTCAGAAAACCACCTTTCTGGTCTTGTATCTTTCTTTTCGTATCCCTGCAGTCCTTCCTTTTCAGCGCCGACCACCAAATGAGATGGGTAGTTAGAAAAAGCCAAAACCCTAGTCGACCGCAACAAGATATCCAAGCGCTACCCTGATCCTTAAAACGCCCCTAAACCACTCTACCAACCCATACGGTTCCCACCTAACAGGATTTATTAACAAATGGATTTAATGTTAACTTAATTCGTAGTCGGTCCCCCAAATTAAATATTTCCCAGTATTTTTTTATTTTATTTTGTAGAGAGCTCCACAGAAACGTTACTTGAACCCTCGGGTAGGGAGGAAAGACTATAGGGCTTAAACAATAAATTGTTTTAGGGTTGTGTTTTTTTTTGGGGGGAGCGTTCAAATTAGGAAAAAACCAAAGACATTCCAAATAACACAAAAATACATGCATTGTAGTATTATCATATTTAGCTGGGAATAAATCGGTAGGAACCAGATTGGTCGACAATAACCCCGTTTCAAACGAGTGTGACTCACAATGTACACTTACTTGAATGTGCATCTGACCCAGTAAATAGCGTTTGCTAAGCTCATGCTTTCCCCCTTTTTCTCCAACCAACAACAAAAAAAAATCACACAATCCCTTGCCTTTAAATTTACTTTATTTATTTATTCATTTATTTATTTATGATAAATCCTTTTTTATTCTATTTTTTTTATTTTTTTTTTTTTTTGCCAACTGGCGATCCCTTTTCCTTTCTTTCTGATCCAGCTGCATAGATGTGTCTGTGGTGGAGTTGGCCCGTGGGAGGGAGGGGTTCTTGGCGGGCTCGGGAAGAGTTACCCGAGATATATAGACTTGCCAATCAAGGGGTAGAATAAATCAAAGTTAACCAGCGGCGCGCCTGGCACGCCGGCCGTCTACCCGCGCGGTCACGCACTCCGGATGGCGGCTGGACCAATAGCCAGCCGGCGCACTGCACAGCCGAGAATCTCTTCTCTCTGCTGCCATGTACACCCTGAACGAGTCAACAATCGTCTTGCCTCTTTCGCGCCCAACGAGAATGCTGCACCGACACGCGCACTGACCAACGAGACTTCGCCACAACACCGCGCTGGCCGCCGCTATACTGCAAGGTACATGTGTCTGCACATCCAGTCAGCCTCGTTCACTATCAGACTGCTGCCGGGAGCTCGTCTGATCGTGTAGCACGGGTATTCTGTTGCATATTCAGCCCGAGCCCGGTGCCCCACGTCTCAACGCATCCCTGTGTCTCACGCCAGCGGTACCCGAGCGATCGCAGAGCTCCGTGATCGGCGCCAGATGTCCCAGTCCCATCCCGTATTCTGTCTCCCACCTTCCTCCAAGGACACAAGTAATAGAGCCCCCTACGCAGACTCCGCACACTTCCCCACTATACACGAATCTGCTAACCTCCTATTCTAGACCCGCGGCCCCGTTCGCGTCAGGTGATATCCCAGTTGACGTAACCAGCCCGACCGCATATATGTCACTCCTATTCGTCCCGCACCTGGAGCCTCTCGACTCCGCCGATACCGACCCCGTGCGAATGCGAACCTCTTGCGCTATCCACCACGTACACCACTTCGTCTTCGAAGGCTATACTAACGCGGCGTCTTTAATCATGATAGGACTAACGGCCTCAGACTAACGTCTCGCTGCCCTTCGTCCGGCGCACCCTTACCAGCTCTCCTAAGGTTTCCTGTCGTCAGATATCATAGCCTTAGTACTCAAACGTCGATTAACCAAGGCCTCCTTCCTTTTTTTTTTTCTTGTTCAACCTTCGTGTGCATCTTGTAATATCTTTAAATAGTTATACATAAATCTGTCTATGCCCGACTTAGCATGCTCACAATTTCCGCCGACCGTCTGGCCAATCTCGGCTTAAATCTCCTAATTGAAGAAAGCTTACACGCTAGACTCCATCGGCCGCATGAGCATATAACTGTTACCTCACGCATTAATCTCACCGAGCAGCATGGCCTCATACAATCTCCTGTGTCTAGCGAACATGAGACCATTCTCTACTGCCCTCGATGCCTCGATCGGTCTGTAGCCCACGTGATTATCCCTCTCTCGTTCAACCGCTGCCATCTCACCCTCTGATCTTGCGTCGCTCCATACCACTTTACCTCCTTCCTCCTCTCCCTCCCTTCCATCACCATCTCCCCAGTCTTCGCTGCAGGCCATGTCCTTCCCTATTCACCCGTGCCTCCTCGGCTCGCTCCTGTGGGCAGACATCGAACCCTCTCCCTGTGTCGTCAGTCCCTCCCTCTCGGAAAGCCTAGCCCTGCACGCGATCTCGCGGCTCTTATTTGCTGTCTAGCCTCCATGCGTCGCTTTCTGCGATCACGGCTGTTAGCGCTGTCTATAATCCTAGGCTCTTTCCTATTCATATCCTAATGTACGCCTGCTACCCGTTATTGCTCCCAGCCTGTTACACCCAACACCGCCCGTAGTGCCCTTGTTAGCATGGGTACCAGCTATTAGCCGCACCTCTCGGCCTCCAACGGGATCCTCGCGGCTTAGCTGTAACCTAGCTGAGCGTCTGCTAGCTCCACCCCTACTCGACCTTCATCACGTCCTTCACGTACCCGCATGCCCTATGGATGTAGCCCATAGGTCTCCCTGATTCTGGGTCCCTGTTCCGTGATCTATCCCCATCCCGTATCTATTCCCTAAGGTCTGTTTATATATCTTCCCCCAGTTAAATCCCTGGGTTATCTGTTTATGCCTTGAGCCCTTTACCATATCCAGATCTATCCTATACCTGATCCCCAACCAAAATCTACTATCTGATCTAATGCTATCCAGTTGTAGCTTTGCAGCTTGCGTTGGTGAGGGAAGCGGCGAGCCCAACTATCTTTCCCCCAGGTTCCCGATTACCCGAGCCCATGCCCACCTCCAAGCACCATCCCACTGTTATTTCACCATGCACAGACCATTCTATTCTAATAGCTATCTCTCCTACCTTACTAGCCCACACACTATTTCATATTCTTACCTCATCTCCCCTCTCCGTTATCGACCTCTCATTGCCTCTATCTATCTCTGATGTACATAATGCTACCCAGTCTCCTTTATTATACTATCTATCTATCCTACGCCTGACTTCATCTCAGCGTGTTTATATCTTTCTCCATGCTGTTCTCACTAAAATTACATTGTTGAATGTTCAGTATCTCATAGCTAATCAATCTTATCTATTCATTGATGATTAATTATCGATCAACCAATACTATCTATGATCTATCTATCTCAGTTTGTTTTATATCTTTCATGTGTTCAAACTCACTATTCATCATCGGCCTGGTTTCCTGTTCAATATCTATCTTACCAAACGACTACCTTTATCTATCAATTTATTTCCAAGTCCCTACCTAACATAACCAGATTATCTATCTATCTGACACAAGTCTGTTCATATAAACTATTTGCCTATCTTAGTCCTTTCAACTGCCTATCTATCTAGCTATCTATGCTACCTACCACATGCCCTACCTACCTAACCTAAACTATCTATCTATTTATCTATACTGATCTATACTCTCTCTCTTCTCTCTCTCCTCCTACTATAGTATAATATATATGATATATATACCGTATCATATATATATATAATATCAGTATCTTCTTAAAACATCCTATTCTATCTGCCTTGTTTGTTAGTGTATCCTATTTATCTTAGCCTGATTCATATCTATCTATCTAATTCTATTCTATCTATCTATTCCTTAATCTAATTTCATAGGAATCTAATCTCATTTAGCCTATAATCCATTTCTCTACTCTTCTCTCTGCTCTCTCTCTCCTCTCTCTCCTCTCTCTCTCCTCTCCTCCTCTCTCTATCTATCCATCTAGTCTATATGCATATCTATCTATCCGTATCTTATCTATATCTTTAATAGCTTTTTACCTCACAGATGCTAATAAAAATACGTGCCCTTACGACAAGGTTAGCAAATGAGAGTCTTTTCTTCTAATTCTAACCCGTGCTGCCTCAACCACACAATGGTTATGGTACACAGATGTTACAACCGGAAGACGAGTTTAAAAAAACACTGAATATCTTTTTTCGTTTTAAATCTCCCTTGTAACCAAGGATAGCCCAGCGATTCTTCGATTTAGTTTTCTCTGCCTACTTTTGTAGTATATCAATGTCCTTACAAAAACTTGAAAAACGAAACACGTTTCCTCTCTATCCTGATCCTAAGGTTTGAAATTAGTTTGGGTAATTAGATTAAAAATAAAAGCAAAGTACGTAAATATAAGCTGATGGTTAGAGAGGCTTATTGTCGGGTATTAGCCGGGACAGCGGACGCGGCAGTCCCCCTCTCCTCTCTCTCTCTCTCTCTCCTCTCTCTCTCTCTCTCTCTCTCCTCTGCTCTCCTCATCTCTCTCTCTCTCTTCCTCCTCTTCTAGGTGTCCTTCTCTAGTTTTTCTGTCTACTTTTAGTATCTTCTCTTTTTTTTTTACCATGAAGAATCGTATGAGGACCCAAACATTTCCTCCTCATTCTTTCTCCTATCTCTCTCTCCTCCTCACTCCTTCCTCCCTCTCTTCTCTCCCTCTCTCTCTCTCTCTCTCGTATCTCTCCTCTCTCTCTTTAGTGTCCTCTATTTTTTGCTCTTCTTATTTTTCTTTTTTTTTAATGGTCGAAAAATCTTATAGGGCTAGCGGCTTGGAAATCCTGGTAAAGAATCCTTTGGTTGTACTCATTTTGGTGCTCATCAGGGTATTACAACGTCCTTCGTCAATCATTGCAAATGGATGTCTCTTCGGAGTATCAAGTGATTAAGTACGTCAACCCAGCCACGCCCATCAGCTGTTGACTTGGCTGTGGTTATAAAACTCACCGACGGGACCTCGCTCTAGTCTAATAACGTGTTAAATAGTTGTCATCTGTTTAGCACGTCTTATTATGCACACACAATAATCCAACAAAACAGGCTAAATACTTCCATACTTTGTGGCAATGCATCCCAAGCATTTTAACCCAGCAACTTTATTTTAACGAGCCCAGCATATATTTGCACTCATAAACCGAACCCTAACAGGTACTACTACACTGGGTCTGAGTGGGGGAGATGGCGCGAGTTTTGTATTTTGGTTTGGTTTGCCATATCAGACCTGGTGGGCCGGGGGGTATTTAATTGCCGACCAAAGTTCTCTTTGATAAATGAAATTCACACTTTCTTTTTAATGGATACTCAATTTTTTATAACATATTTTTTTCTATTTAAGCCATTAGATGGGACCCCTACAGGTACTCTTCCATCTGGGGTCCAGAGTGGATTCTGTCTGAGTAGGGAGGCAATGGCGGATGAAGGGTGCCTCCACACTGTTCCCACAGACCCCAGTAGCTGCGAAGCCTCACCACCCTCTTCTGT
>CM042162.1:60519666-60539666 GCA_023376005.1 Doryteuthis pealeii
CATAAATAAATTTCAGGTGGGGAATTTGAAGCACACCTTATAACAACAAATATTCCAACACTTTTATTTCAATGAGAAAGGGCTATCATACCGTTACTAACTGATCATCATTGAACTATGAGATCATTCAACAATGTTCTTACAGTCAGAGAGTTCTGAAAATAAGGCGGGAGTTAATCGTGTTTCTGACTTTTCTTTTATTACAAACATAGGCTGAAAAGTTAATTGGCCCTGAAAAGTCATATTATTTTGATTCCCCCCCAATGGGTCCCCATTGGCCATGGGTGCGATCCAGATGCTTAAGATGACATTCTGGTGGCTGGCAGTCATGGACAATGCAACGCTTCCACTTCACCTTATTTGGGCTAGATAGGCTGTCGGAGGAGGCCCCTCTGATCAATCGGTGCGTCAGGTCAAGCCTTAGTACCCTATATGATTGGTCCTTGACATATTGCCTCATTGCAAACCCCCAATCAATTTTATTACATATGTGCTAGAATTTGCTGGCCATGATGTTAAATTGTATCCAATGGGAAGTTCCAATCTGGATCTTGGGAAGACTGGAGTACCCCCTTTATCGCCAGACTCTCAGGTCCACCCTGACCAGATGATAGTACATTTAGGTCCCATCTATGGATTAAAATATAAGAAAATGAGTTAACAAAAGAGTTTTTTAAAAAATTCAGTAGCCATCAAAAATGAATAAAATTGTTGACTTTTTGACTAATGGGATCCAAGTACTACAACACCAATGGAAAAAATGTATGGATGCAAGGGAAACTATGTAGCAATATAAAGTTCATTAAATAACCCATGAAGGTTGATATGCCATTATCAAAGAAACCATCAACCAGTTATATAGTTAAGCAACTCTTCCAAGTAGACGGCACAGGTGAGTTAATGATTTTATTGATGGATTAATTGATTTTAATGGCATGTCAATCCATATAGGGTTATTTTATGCCTGTATGAGAGTGTTGTATATTGCTTCTTAAGTTCTTTTAATGTCTGCTTCTATCTATTTATTAGGAAGATCTGTATTTCTGCATCTTATTTTCAGATAGTTTTTTCTCAGCCCAATATTTTAAAGAAAAATTTTGGTATTATCATTTAACGTTGAAAGAAAAGATATGAGGGATGTTTGTACAAGAATAATTGGGCCAGAATTAGAACATTATCAAGCTATAACACAAAGCAATAACGGGTATGTAAACGTTTTGAACAGCCAGAACAGTCTTAATATGAGCACAATGACTAGTTTTTTCTCAGCCAAGATTTTAAAGAAAAATTTGTATATTCAATTTAACGTTAAAAAAAGTCGAGAGATGTTTGTACAAGTAAGTAAAGATAAGTATAATTGGACCATGGTAAAAACATTATTAACAACAAATAGCAATAATACAAAGCAGACCAGTTAATATACATCTTATGATTTATGATTGTGCTTAATATTAGGACTGTTCTCGCTGTTACAAAAATGTATTATTGTATTACATACCCCTGGTTGCTTTGTGTTATAGCTTTGATAATGTTTTAATTCTGGCCCAATTATGCTTGTAACAAACATCCCTCATATCTTTTTTTAAGTGAATGATAATACCGGAATTTTCTTTAAAATCATGGGCTGAGAAAAAACTAGGTGAAAATAAGATGCAGAAATACAGATCTTTAATAAAAAGAAATTAATGATAATTCTTTATTTAATGAGAAATTCCAGATTGCACATCCATTTGTCAGTTTTTTTGTAAAAAGATTCTTTAAAAGAAATGTTATTCATTTGCCAAATGTTTTTCATTGGTTGATGCAAAAGAGAGAAAATAATCACTGATAGAAAATCTCCATTTTGAAACATCAAAACAAACAAAAAAAGACAAACATCAAAAATGATGATTAGTGCTAATCAAAACAAATAATTTTTCTTACCCTTCTCGATAAAATGTCAATCAAAACAAAAAAAAAAGAAAGACAAATCCGTGGAAAAACGATGCCAACTTATCATGGAGTCTCTTCAATTCTGTTAGTGCATTCTATCATATTTCCATTTCTTTTTTTGTTTTTGGTAATGATAATTAACACAAACAGCTTTTTCCAAAAACCTTTTTAGATGATAGTGAGCTAAGGAGAAAATAAGGAATAAGTCTTTATGGACAGATTGATCTTTTCTACCAATGACACTCATAACTCAGCGATAAAGCAGATATTATGGTGAGATAAGTAAAAGTAAAGTAGGTTGAATAGCTAATTATTGGTATCAGCTAGATAGTGAGGGAGTCTATCCACTTTTCACTAGCACTAGACTAGGGAGATTGTAGAATTCAAAAGAAATCAGATATTATGGTGAGATAAGTAAAAGTATGGTAGGTGGAAAGCTAATTATTGGTATTCAGCAAGACAATGAGGGACATCTGTCCACTTTTCCACTAGCACTAGACCAGGGAGATTGTAGAATTCAAAAGTTAACTGGTAATTCTTTTAGGAGAAAAGTATCCAAAAAAATAAACTGTAAAAATGATGGGACAAAGTTTGAATTGGCGACAGTTGCAACAATTCTAAAATACTTTCCATCCTCATCTCTCATACTGGCGAATTTTTACCAGGAAGTGCCTACTGGTTGTTGGAAAAGTAAGAAGGTAAAAACATTGCAAATACATTTTATATTAAAATTATAGACATGGATAAAATTTGTATGCAAAATGACACTTCTTACTTTTCAACAACAGTAGGCACTTCGGTAAAAATAGCCAAATGAGGAGATGAGGATGGAAAGTATTTAAGATTGTTGCAACTGTCCGCAAATCAAACTTTTCCACATTTTACAGGTTATTTTTTTTCAGATACTTTCTCCTAAAAGAATTCACCATTAACCTTTGAATTCGTACAATCTCCTTGGTCTAGTGCTAGTGAAAAAGTGGACCAGATTCCCTCATTGCTCTTGCTGATACCAATAATTAGCTTTCCACCTAACCATACTTTTTACTTATCTCACCATTAATTAATCTGATTTCTGTTGAATTCTACATCTCCCTAGTTCTATGTAGTGAAAGTGGCATAACTCCCCACTATCTAGCTGATACCAATAATTAGCTATTCAACCTACGTTTACTTTTACTTATCTCACCATAATATTCTGCTTTATCGCTGAGTTATGAGTGTCATTTGGCTGAGATTAGAAAAGATCAAATCTGGCCATTAAAGACTTATTTCCTTATTTTCTCCTTAGCTGCACTATCATCTAAAAAAGGTTTGCGAAAAAGCTGTGTTTGTTATTATACTTACCAAAAAAGAACAAAAAAGGAATGAAAAATATGATAAGGATCCACTAACAGAATTGAAGAGGACTCCATGATAAGTTGGCATCGTTTCCCACGGATTTGTTTTCTTTTTTTTTGTTTTTGATGACATTTTATCGCAGAAGGGTAAGAAAAATTATTTGTTGATTAGCACTAATCATCATTTTTGATGTTGTTCTTTTTGTTTGTTTGATGTTTCAAAATGGAGATTTTCTATCAGTGATTATTTCTCTCTTTTGCATCAACAAATGAAAAACATTGGCAAATGAATAACAAGTTTTCTTTTAAAGAATCTTTTTAACAAAAAAACTGAAACAAATGGATGTGCAATCTGGAATTTCTCATTAATAAAGAATTATCATTAATTTGTTTTTATTTACAAAGATCTGTATTTTCTGCCATCTTATTTTCACCTAGTTTTTTCTCAGCCCGTGATTTTAAAGAAAAATTCCGGTATTATCATTCAACCTTAAAAAAAGATATGAGGGATGTTTGTACAAGAATAATTGGGCCAGAATTAAAACATTATCAAAGCTATAACACAAAGCAACCAGGGGTATGTAATAACTTTTTGTAACAGCCAGAATAGTCTTAATATTAAGCACAATCATAATCATAAGAGTGTATATTGAATACCCTCTGTTCTGACTGTTATAAAAGTATTGACATTACCCCTGGTTGCTTTGTGTTATAGCTTTGCATAATGTTTTAACCCTGGATCCAATATACTTATCTTTACCCTTACTTTGTACAAAACATATCTCATAACTTTTTTAACGTTAAATGATATACCAAAATTTTTCTTTAAAATCTTGGCCTTAGAAAAAAACTAGTCAATTTGCTCAATATTAAGACTGTTCTGGCTGTTACAAAAAGTTTACATACCCGTTATTGCTTTGTGTTATAGCTGTAATTGTTCTAATTCTGGCCCAATTACTTTCTTGTACAATCATCCCCATATTTTTTTCTTTCAATGTTAAATGATAATACGCGGAATTTTTCTTTAAAATCTTGGGCTGAGAAAAACTAGGTGAAAATAAGATGCAGAAATACAGATCTTTCTAATAAATAGATAGAAGCAGGCATTAAAAGAACTTAAGAAGCAATATACAACACTCTCATACAGGCATAAAATAACCCTATATGGATTGACATGCCATTAAAATCAATCAATCCATCAATAAAATCATTAACTCACTTGTGCCGTCTACTTGGAAGAGTTGCTTAATTATATATAAGGGTGAATGGTTTCTTTGATAATGGCATATCAACCTTCATGGGTTATTTAATGAACTTTATATTGCTACATAGTTTCCCTTGCATCCATACATTTTTTTCCATTGGTGTTGTAGTACTTGGATCCCATTAGTCAGAAAGTCAACAATTTTATTCATTTTTGATGGCTACTGAATTTTAAAAAAAACTCTTTTGTTAACCCATTTTCTTATATTTAACCCATAGATGGGACCCTAAATGTACTATCACTCTGGGTCAGGGTGGACCTGAGAGTAATGGCGATGAAGGGGTACTCCACTCTTCCCAGAGATCCAGATTGGAACTTCCCCATTGGATACAATTTAACATCATGCCACCACATTCTAAGCACATATGTAATAAAAAGGATTTGGGGGTTTGCAATGAGGCAATATGGTCAGGACAATCATATAGGTACTAAGGCTTGACCTGACCACCCGATTGATCAGAGGGGCCTCTCCGACAGCCTATTCTAGCCCAAATAAGGGTGAAAGTGGAGCGTTGCATGTCATGGACTGCTCAGCCACCAGAATGTCATCCTTAAGCATCATGGATCGCCACCATGGCCAATGGGGACCCCATTGGGGGGGGGGAATAAAATAATATGAACTTTTCAGCCAATTAACTTTTCAGCCTATGTTTGTAATAAAAGAAAAAGTCAAAACACGATTAACTCCCCTTATTTATCAGAACTCTCCTGACTGTAAGACATTTTTGAATGACTCTCATAGTTCAATGATAGATCAGTTAGTACGGTATGATAGCCTTCTCATTGAAATAAAAGTGTTGGAATATTTGTTGTTATAAGGTGTGCTCAAATTCCCCACCTGAATTTATAGACTAGCCGTAGTCACGTGGTTTATTCCTTAGCCAATCACTAGCCATACAGCGTGGCTGATACACTACTTAAACAACGATACTAGCCATAGTTCTACTAGCACTCATTGAGAGGGTACTTACAATACTCAATACTCTTTACCAGAAGAACCAAAGGATTCTTTATCAGAGGATCCAATTCCACTGGACAAGTGCTCTTGCTTAAAGCCTACAGGTATGGACCATAAGATCGTTTTAATAAAACTATTTCTTATTTACAAATGAGACAGTCCAAATCATCCAAGCTGAAATGCAAAAATGTTAATCATGATTATCTGGTGTTGCTTATCCCCCAAATTCTTATTTCTTAGGAGTGTTGTCACCTCATCTAAATAATGGATCATTCCGTTTTTTATTATGAAGAAAGAAAGAGAAGAAAAATGACATGCTACACAGAAAAAATATAATAAGAAAGAAAGAAAGAAAGTAAGGGAAAGATAGAGAGAGAGAATGAGCGGGCAGAAGCAATAACGCTAATCTTTTTCATTTGAATATAATGAAAAGATGAAAATAAGGACGGAAAGAAAAAACAAAGGGAGAGAGTTAAATCAAGATTATTATACTATTTACATATTGAATTATTGCAAAAGCTCTTAATTAAACATATCAAATATTGTAATAACTGAATTTATCATAGTGTAGTATATCCACAGGTCCTGCTAGTAAAGACCATTCCAACAGCTGAGATTAATCAGAACAATGACCTCCATATTCAGATTAGATTTCTGTTGATTTTTGACGGAGAACAAGTTGCAAAAATACTGACAAGGAGAATTATTTCTTAAGAGGTTTTAATGACTGGATCAAAAATAATAATCCTTCCCCCCACACACACACACACTTCATACACACAACTTGATTAAACACATAGAAATAGTCTCACTTTTTTTTCTCAGTGTATTTGTTGGTTAGAGTATTGGTATTGGAACTGTAAGGTTCATAGTTGGAAATTGATCAAGGAAAATTGTGTTAGGATAGTCTTCACTTGGGGGAGGGCCTGTTTGTCCCAAGATATATGCATTTAGAATTTGTTTTATTTCAACTTGAATGACAATCTCTGGTGCCAGTTGGAAACATGCAACTATATCAGTCAATCAGTCATATATGAAAATATCTGAACCATATATTATATATATATATATATATATATATATAGAGAGGAGAGAGAGAGAGAGAGAGAGAGAGAGAGAGAGAGAGAGAGCATAACACTTACTGCTATTGCAGCTAAGATATATAATGCCCTTCTTCTCAATCGCACCGACCTGAAATAGAGAAAATCCTAAGGAAAAACCAAAACGGATTTCGTAGAAACAGATCCACAACTTCTCAAATCCTGACTATACGACGAATCATAGAGGGGATCCGAGCAAAGACCTAGAGGCAACGCTACTATTCGTAGATTTTCTAAGGCATTGACTCTAACACAGAGGGAAAATGAACAAATTACTACTAGCATATGGTCTCCCCAAAGAAAACGGTTGCCGCCATAATGATGCTCTACAAAGACATAAAGCAATGGTACGCTCACCTGATGCCGACACAGACTTCTTTACATCACCGCTGGGTTCTGCAGGGAAACGTTAGCACCATATATATTTATAATATGCCTAGACTACATACTCAGAACATCATTAGATACCCTAAAAGAAAAAGGTCTCACACTAAGGAAAGCAAGAAGCAGGCGATACCCCGCAAAAAACATCACAGATTGTGGACTATGCTGATGACCTTGCGCTCCTTGTCGATACGCCGACACAGGCTGAGACACTACTACACAGCCTGGAGAAGGCAGCAAAGAACGTCGGCCTCTATGTGAACTCTGATAAAACTGAGTTCATAAGCTTCAAAAAGCAAGGGACATCCCACACTTGACGGCAAGCCTCTTAAGTCAGTAGAAAAATTCACATACCTAGGGAGTAATATCTCATCCCACAGAAAGCGATGTTAACACTCGAATAGAAAAGGCATGGTTGGCCACCAACAAACTATCAGTCATATGGAAATCCGATCTCCCCAACAAGCTGAAGAGGCGATTCTTCCAGGCTGTGGTTGTTGTCGGTACTTCTGTATGGCTGTACCACTTGGACCCTAACGAAGCGTCTTGAGAAATAAGCTAGACGGGAGCTGTACGAGAATGTTACGGACGGTCCTGGATAGGTCGTAAAGAAGCAGCACCCCACAAAAGAGCAACTATATGGCCACCTGCCCCCCATCTCACAAACCATACGAGTGAGACGGACTAGACATGCAGGTCACTGCTGGAGAAACAAGGACGAGATCGTAAGCGACGTACTACTGTGGAAGCCAGCGCATGTTGCGCACTAATGTGGCCGCCCAGCCAGGACCTACATTGACAAAAACTATGCAGGGATACCTGGCTGCTTGCGCAGAGGAGCTGCTGAGGTCAATGAATGATAGGAAGGCTAGCGAGAGATCATCATGGAATCCGTGCAAACTGCGCGACATGATGATGATGGATGATATATATATAGACTTGCAGATGCGGTCACACACATTCCAGGGGAAATTCCCATCTATATTTGGTTGCTCATGATGACAAAGTGACAATGAAGTGCAACAGTGGATTGGCCTGGCTTCAGCATCTTTTGGTAGGCTATTTCACAAAGTGTTCATGAACAGAGATCTCACCATCAATACCAAGATCTCTGTATATAAAGCTGTATGCCTATCCATACTCTTGCATGGAAGTGAGTTGTGGGCGTTATATCGCAGACACCTGAAAAAACTGGAGGCATTCCACATCAACTGCCTCCAACGTATACTGGGCATAAAGTGGTGGCACAAAATCGCCCACTTAGAAATTAGAAGTAGAGCACACATTGACCCAATTGAGACCATCCTATCACAATGCCAACTGCAATGTTTGGGTCACACCATCCGTATGCCTGTAGACAGACTCCCCCATAAAATACTTTACAGTGAACTCACTGATGGCACGGAGGACGGAGCCTCCCCCCATATTAAGATAATGCTGAAGAAATGCAACATCTCACCTTCAAGCGTGAAAAATCTGGCCTCCAACAGACAGGGTTGTCAAGACGCCTGCCGCACAGGAGCTGAGCAGCTCAATAATGAGATAAACAGGACTGCAGAGCATCTTCATATATATATATATATATATATACATTAACTTTATTAAACACATATAACAAAAATGATGTAAACATGATGTATATTATAAACTATTCTGGTTAAAAGATATATATAGATGCTTGAAAAGTTCTAAACCAGTGTTTCTCAATAGAGGTCCACATGCAACACCAGGGTCCACGTAACATTACTAGGGGCCCACACACAAAAAAATACCAAACTGGGGGTCCACCGTGATATTTTATAGAGCAATTCTATTTTAAAACAATTGTTATTACTGAGAATTACATTTCTAATTGAATTGCAAAGTGGTAAAATATTTCAATTTGAATTCAATTTTTTTCCTTCTCCTAAACTGGTTGCCTAACCAAGACTTTTAAAAAGCCCAGTCTGTACTACCATTTACAAATAGCTAGAGGGAGAATAGTTGGATACATACCTTTCCTAACAGTATTAACACTACGTGAAATGCAACCAGCCTCGTGCAGGATTTGAACTCATTTCACTGTGTCCATTTTCTATGATGATAACCATTACAACACGAACGCCACCATGATGAGCCTGTGTTATTTCTGTGCGCATATGATGTTTGGAATAATTGATATGGTTCGTTACAGCCTAAGAGATACATCTTAAGTATGATATCTATTAGGTTTCAACCAACCATGTCACTTATTTGAAAGAGGGATAAGGGTGTGTAGGCACCCAACAGGACTAAGAACAAACCCTGACAAAGGGTGAATGAGATCAGCTACATCCAATTGTCACTCATACTCATCGGCAGAGGAGTAAGCCTCTTCAAAAATCACAAGTTAGCAGCTGGAGTTGTACTTATTTTAAGTGTATGTTGACAAACTGATCTGCTGTTATTCAATGTGGTCCCACTTTACATTTCTCATCAAATCTTGTGTGAGGTCGTACCAACGGAAATATGCAGTAAAACTTTACGTATGCATATTAACTTTCTTCCCAAAAGTATGAACTGAATATATTGAGATTAGTTGGTATTGAAGTCCGTAAGTCTACCGTTGGTTTGAATAACAGCAGCTAAGTACAACTTAAGCAGTGTCCAAGATAGTTGGTATATATAGAAATCAAGAATGACCCATTCATGAATTTGGGTGATTTGGGTCATTCCATTCCTCGAGTTCTGATTGGCTGCTTGAGTGCTTGATTTGAATGACATTGTGGAGTCTTATATATATCCTGTCATTCTGCAGTAGACTTTGTGACATTCGGGTTTGTATTTAAGTTACAACCGTTTGTTGCCTTGTCTTCCCTGTTTGACGGTAATTGGAACTTTAATTATTCTTCAGTTGGCATACAAAGAAGAGTGACAAAAATAATAATAAAAAGTTGTTGTATAGCTGTATATACCCAACATCGGGTATATAATTGAGAGAGGAGACTCGATTGATATAGAGAGACATACAGAGAGAGACAGAGACAGAGACCTTACTTGTTCTTCTCATCAAATCTTGTGTGAGGTCGTACCAACGGAAATATGCAGTAAAACTTTATGTATACATATAACTTTCTTCCCAAAACTGAATAATATAATAGGAGAGAAAAAGATTTTTTGTTTAAATGATGATTGGTGTTCATCAACGTCTAGAGTGGGGAATGTTTATTTCTCTGGAAATTTTTCTGGAGACAAAGGCACATAATCGTTTATTAGCCAGTTATGATGGTTTTGTTTGGTTTGTTTTACGGCATATCAACCTACCTCGGTGGGTCATTTAATACCAACAAAGTTTTGAAATAAATTCATTCTTAATGGATACTAAATTTCTTTCATAAACACATTTTTCTATTTAATCCATAGATGTGATCCTAGTGATCCGGGTCAGAATGGACCAGGGAGCAATGGTGATGAAGGGGTGCTCCACATTCCCCAGACCTCCTGAACTGGAATCTCACCATCAGATAGAGTTTAACGTTATTCCCAGGACATGAAGATCCTCAGCAACCGATTTCTAGCTAATATAAGTAAGTAAAAGTAAAGTCGTCGGGGCGGCCTTATGTCGGTATCAGCCAGTCAGCGAGGGAGTCTATCCCCTTTTCACTAGCGCTAGACCATGGAGATTGTTTTAGCACCTGAGGTGGAGCGCCACACCTACCATCAGCTCCTTACTTCACCGCACAGATCCCTGTGCTACTCATACGCTGAGTTGGCGAGGACCGGTATCGAACTAGGAACCTTGTGGTTTCTAGCCAAACGCTCTACCAACTGAGCTAACCGGGCCTAAACACAATATTAAGATTAGTTGGCATACAAAGAAGAGTGACAAAAATAATAATAAAAAGTTGTTGTATAGCTGTATATACCCAACATCGGGTATATAATCGCGAGAGGAGACTTGGGTGATAGAGAGAGAGACACACAGAGAGAGACAGAGACAAAGACAGAGACTTACTTGTTCTTCTCATCAAATCTTGTGTGAGGTCGTAGCAATGGAAATATGCAGTAAAACTTTATGAAAAACTTTTCCCAAAAGTATGAACTGAATATATTGAGATTATTTGGCATACAAAAAGAAGAGTGACAAAAATAATAATAAAAAGTTGTTGTATAGCTGTATATACCCAACATCGAGTATATAATCGAGAGGAGACTTGGGTGATAGAGAGAGAGACAGAGAGACAGAGACAGAGACTTACTTGTTCTTCATTTCTTCTTTACTACTTCTTCACATATAAGCTCTCTGAAAGCTAGGTCAAATCTAAACTCTAAACTAACTATCACATGTCTGCCATGGCGCATTTTCATGCACCTCTAAGGGTCAAGGGTTACCAACAGTCCCTGTATTTTTCCATGGATTCCCTGATTCTAAATCGACAGACCTCAACTTAAATTCTTAGCAACAGGGTCTGTTCACAATTCATGACCTCTCATGAATTGTAACATTAGTAAAATAGACACTTTTTAATATTTCTCCTTGAACTGGAAACTAAGTCAATTAACCAATTGCATTTTTTTAAATAGATAGATAGATAGATATAATCTAAAGAAAATGTCCGTAAGTTGATTCAATTTTGTTATTTTGTTAATTTTGCTTTTTTTTTCTATTTATTTTGATGTATAAATTTACTACAAGTGTTTTGGGTATATTAAGACCTTCTTCAAACAACAATATCATGGACTATGTGTTGAGACTTTTATAGGAATGTTATATAGTTCTTTGCAGAATTAACTATAGCATTAACCACAATGATTTATTATCCCTCTGCCAACTGCTATTCTTGAAAGAACTATATAACATTGCAATAACAGTCTCAATACATAGTCCACAATTTTATGGCTTGAAGATGATCATAAAATAATTGAAACACATTGTTACGTTCACCTGTCGTTTCGACGTTATACAACGCGTTTCCATCAGAGATACCAAAGAGAATGAGAGGGTACATGCAAGACTTGGCAATGAATAATAAAACAACAGACATATATTTATAACATAACATTTAATTCAAATTTGTAGGCTGGGAGAATCATGATACGGACGCCAACAGGCTAGGATTTATAATGTCATTTGGCGGAATTATTTCTTCAAATCAGTTTACAAATGTTCACAACGAAAGAAGTTTGCACTTATATTTTTACAGGTGATTCATTTTCTGTATTAATGACTATTCCGGGTATCATTTCTTTTATATTGCATTCTTGATCATGGTAACTTTCTTCTTGGGAACAATTTTTTTCTTCCCTCCCCCACGAGATGTTGGCTGACCGGGTCCCGAATACTGACTGAAACTGCTACTAGGGATCGCTTTCCCCCAAATCGTGACGTCACCTGTCTCTCGGTAGGCTTGGTGTACGTGGGGGAAGCCACAAGTGTAGTATCAGTTGTTCGTTTCTATGCCTTCCCCTTCTCCGCAAGGTCGGCTACGTGCCATGACGAAGCAGAATTATTCTTTTTCCGGTAAACTTTGGGGTCACTTTCTAGGACCCCCCCCCCCCTCTGGCGTCAGCCAGTCTTCAGAATATTCTAGGATTTCCAAATTGTTGATCATTTGATTAAACGTAACAACATGTACAGAATTTATACATTGAAATAAATAGAAAAAACAAATACCAAAATTGAAACCATTTGTATAGACATTTTTCTTTATAAAGGATCTACAACATATATATATTACTGCCAAGTTAAATATACTAGCTAAAACCCACTGTATCGGTGGGATTTTCAATTAGTAACCTAAAACATTGACAGATCAATGTTTATTACATCCTGCTCCTCTGATAGTTACTTTCCCTACAAGAGTAAAAATATTAAATTTTTTTTCAGTCTTGATCTTTCAGTGACCATGGGGGGGTGGGGGCTAATTTGCATATTAATCTTGAGAATTTTATATTAATAAGTATTATAGATTTCTAATTGTTTGGTTTTATTTTAACAGATATGAGCAAAAATCCCATCAGTAAATCTTAAAAGAAATCCATTAACATAAAGAAATAATCGTAATTTTATTTTTTACTAATTTTACTAAATTAGGAAAATTTAGCAATGAAAGCCAGGATTGATGGGAAGGACTAGCATCCAAGCTGTTCTAGTTTTCAATTATAAGCACTACATTTCAAATAAGTTCAATGTAATAATTTAATTTTAAATAGTATTAAATTCTATTTTTTACTATAAAAAACATATTGAAAGTGTTCTAATAGAATATTCCACTCTCTCTCTCTCTCTCTCTCTCTCTCTCTCTCTCTCTCTTCTCTTCTCTCTCTCTCTCTCTCTCTCTCTCTCTCTCTCTCACACACACACACACACACACACACACACACACCTATGTGGTCTGACTATATATATAGTGAGCATGGCATTATGCTGAGCTGGTTTCGAGGATTAGTAGCATACCTCACTATTCCTTGTCTGTCTTATTGTATCTCTCTGCAAAAAACCCCCTCTCACCCATTTGGTCTGATTATATATATAGTGAGCACAGCATTATACTGGGCTGGCTTTGAGGATTAGTAGCATGCCTCACTATCCTTGTCTGTCTTATTGTATCTCTCTGCAATAAAACCCTCTCACTCATTTGGTCTGACTATAATATAGTGAGCACAGCATTATACTGAGCTGGCTTCGAGGATTGGTAGCATGCCTCACTATTCCTTGTCTGTCTTATTGTATCTCTCTGCAATAAAACCCACTCTCTCACCCATTTGGTCTGACTATATATATAGTGAGCACGGCATTATACTGGGCTGGCTTTGAGGATTAGTAGCATGCCTCACTATTCCTTGTCTGTCTTATTGTATCTCTCTGCAATAAAACCCACTCTCTCACCCATGTGGTCTGACTATATATATAGCGAGCACAGCATTATACTGGGTTGGCTTCGAAGATTAGTAGCATGCCTCACTATTCCTTGTCTGCCTTATTGGATTATTATGCCATAAAACCCTCTATCTTAAATCTAGATAGTGTTGACTGGTCCTTCCACTCGACTACAACCTTGTCTGATTGTATCGCTTTAAGGATACAACAGAAAGTAATCCTATGTATGGTTTTATATAGAAACCAATTAAAATCCAATCAAAATAAGTGTAATCTTTTTATAGGCATTCTTATCCAGTTTCATAAGTCTTTCTAATCTCACATATTATTTTAGTACATTATTACTTGGTTATTTGCATTCAGAGGGCACATAGATTTACTGGTGTATATAATCTTTACATATATAAAGGGCAGTTGTGTGAATCTGTATATCCGGGGAAACTTAGAAAATAAAACAATTAATAATAAAGTAAATATATATATACACATTAAATATGACCAGGGCTTGGTTTTTGAGCAAAAATAATAGAGATTTGATTTATATTCGTGAAGATAATTAAAAAATAAAATTTAAATGATAACAGCATGGATTTTTTTTTCATTTAATATTTTAGATAGTGTTAAGTTTCTGACCACCATACTTGTCCAGTTGAAAAGGACTTAAAGTAAGTAAGTAAGTAAGTAAGTACGTCCTGAGCTATAGAATCCTTTGGTAAGTGAATAAGTCCTGGGTTATGTAATCCTACGTAGTGTCAAAAGGTCCAGTGATATAATCCTATGTTCCGTCGTCCATGAAGGTTCAAAGCAATGTGTGTAGGTATGACCAGAACAGCCAGTATAAATAATAATATCAGCAGCAGAGCACTGCCAGTGATTGGACAAGAAGTTGGTCACATGGTTGTCGGCGAGTCTATAAGTACAAGTGGCCATCTGGCACACACCTTATATCAAGAAAAAAAAACAACAGATAGCATTAATATTTCTTTTCAGAGTAGCTGGATTAATGCAAGGTCTTTTTTTTTTTTACATAGGGATTTAAATGAGGCATCCCACGAGGATTCAACTCACGATCAGTAATAATGGATCTACAGGACTAACTTAAAAAAAAAAAAACTCTACCCAGGCGACGCCGGGTAGCCGCTGCTAGTACAGATAAAAATTTAATTTATCTTATAATTCTGTAGACACATTAACGTTACATGATTTATGACTAATAATACTCGTACAATTACAATATTAAGTTCCATTCAGAAACAAAATCTAAGTGACAATTAGTATAATATAACAATTTTAGGGCTGGGTTAGCTCAGTCGGTAGAGCGTTCGGCTAGAAACCACAAGGTTCCTAGT
Source organism: Doryteuthis pealeii (assembly GCA_023376005.1). Lineage (NCBI taxonomy): Eukaryota > Metazoa > Mollusca > Cephalopoda > Myopsida > Loliginidae > Doryteuthis > Doryteuthis pealeii. Next base: position 60,534,829 of record CM042162.1, read on the forward strand.
TCGATACCGGCCTTCACCAACTCAGCATATGAGTAGCACAGGGATCTGATGGTAGGTGTGGTGTTCCACCTCAGACTCCTGACAGTGAGAGAACCTGACCTGAAAACCAGGTCTACATATGAACTATATTTGAACCACATATGTTTGTGAATCTGTGTTGCGCCTCAAAGATATGTGGTTCAAAGTTAACTGACCTGAAAAAATGTAAGAGTTTTCAAATAAAATAACTGGTGCATTATATTGTTTATTCATTAATATATCAACACTGAAAATTTCCTTAAATTCGGTTAATTCCCTGATTTTTAGTATTTTTTTTCTTTCGGCAGGGTGACATATAATGGTGGAATTTATGTCCATTAAGTAGGACTAGCAAATATATGCACCCTCCGGGTGCAAGTATTTAAGTTTAAATGTAATAAAATATTAGATTAAATCAGTAAGGCTAATGAAACTAATTAAGAATTCAGATAAAAAGATTTGAAACGGAGGGGGTATAATCGGAAAATAGAACAACTGAAACTTACCCTTCCATCACTTCCGTTTTTCAACGCTAAATTTTGCTAATTTAACTATTTAGTTAAAATAGGAAGTAAAGAATAAAATTACAGTTATTTCTTCTTGTTAATGAATTTCTTTTAGGATTTATTGAAGAGATTTTTACTCATATTCATTAACATAGAACCAAACAATTAGAAATCAATAATACCCTGGACATTTTTATTAAAATCAGTTTTTTTAATATCAATATGCAAATTAGCTTTACGTTTACACTGAAAACTGGTATTTTGTTGTATATATAAATACAATTGCATGTTATTAGTATTTAGGTAAGGCCAACAGTATTAATAATGTCAAACAGTTTTATTATTAATTGCGGTTTAAATAGAAATAGAATCATGGAGAATGTGATGTAAATAACTAAGGGAATTGTGACTTGAGTAGTAATATAGTTTCGGTTACAGACAGAAAAACACACAATCTCCATTATAATAAGATTTAACCCAATAATCTGTCTATAGCAGTCCATGCATTTCTTATGTTTATAGTGACACCACTTTCTGTATATAAGATAATAATCATTTATAATTAAAAAAAAAAGTTATACAAGAATAATCCCAAAAGTAGGGTCTCCAAAGTTCAGTTTGAACTGGGACACAATGTGCGGTCGATGTTGAAACTTTTATTTAGACTGGTGAATTTGTAATTGATACACGGAGAGATTTTCAGGCTCAGTTCATGTTACATCAGAACGGTGCAGAAAATGAATTGTACAATGATTAAGACCAATGTGACTATAGTTAATTAAGTAGTATGATTATTAGTTAGATGATTTCAGTGTGTGTTTATATATGGCTCAGCTCAATATACTAAACTTACATTTCATATCACCATTATCATCAACGTGACTCTGTTAAATCAAGTAGTATGAGCATTAGTTGGATGATTTTACTGTTTTATATATGGTTCAGTTCCATAGGCTAAGCCTGCATTTTATATTATCATCGTCATGAATATGACTTTACTTAATCAAATAGTTTGAGCCTTAGTTCAAATCAAGTAGTATGAGCATTAGTTGGATGATTTTACTGTTTTTATGGCTCAGTTCCATAGGCTAAGCCTGCATTTTATATTATCATCATCATGATAAGACTTTATTTAATCAAATAGTTTGAGCCTTAGTTCAAATCAAGTAGTATGAGCATTAGTTGGATAATTTATATTTGGCTCAGTTCCATGGGCTAAGCTTGCCATTAATATTGTCATTATCATCAATGGGAATCTAGTTAATCAAGTTGTATGAGCATTAGTTGGATGATTTCACTGTATTTTATATATAGCTCAGCTCTATAGGCTAAACATACATTTCATATAATCATCAACATCATCATCATCATCATCATCAATATGACTAGTTAATCGAGTATTTTGAGCCCTAGTTCAAATCAAGTAGTATGAGCATTAGTTGGATGATTTCCCTATATTTTATATATAGCACAGCTACATAGGCTAAACATACATTTCATATAATCATTATCATCATCATCAATTTGACTAGTTAATCAAGTATTTTGAGCCTTAGTTCAAGTCAAGTAGTATGAGCATTAGTTGGATGATTTCAGTATGTTTTATACATGGCTCAACTCCATAGGCTAAACATACATTTCATATAATCATCATCATCATCATCATCATCATCAATATGACTAGTTAATCAAGTATTTTGAGCCCTAGTTCAAATCAAATAGTATGAGCATTAGTTGGATGATTTCAGTATGTTTTATATATGGCTCAGCTCTATAGGCTAAACATACATTTCATATAATCATCATCATCATCATATGACTAGTTAATCAAGTATTTGAGCCTTAGTTCAAATCAAGTAGTATGAGCATTAGTTGGATGATTTCAGTATGTTTTATATATGGCTCAACTCCATAGGCAAACATACATTTCATATAATCTTCATCATCATCATCATCATCATCATCATCAATATGACTAGTTAATCAAGTATTTGAGCCTTAGTTCAAATCAAGTAGTATGAGCATTAGTTGGATGATTTCAGTATGTTTTATATATGGCTCAACTCCATAGGCTAAACATACATTTCATATAATCATCATCATCATCATCATCAATATGACTCGTTAATCAAGTATTTGAACCCTAGTTCAAATCAAGTAGTATGAGCATTAGTTGGATGATTTCAATATGTTTTATATATGGCTCAACTCCATAGGGTAAGCTTACATTTCATATTATCATCAATATGACTCTAGTTAATCATATAATTAATATAAGACAATATGCTTTCTATGATTGTTTATTAGTTGGAAAAACCATCCATTTTCTATTGCTGGGAATGATGTCTTTTGGGCAATATAAAAATGCACAAATATGTCTCCACTTGTTAATGACACAAGATACAAGCAAATTGTAGGCCGACAATAAGACAACAAACAAGAAACATTGATAAGCATTAGATAATGAAAAACAACACTTTGCTGATTATCATAGCAAATTATTAGATGAGGAAGAAAAGCAGAAACCAAAGTGATTACCAGTTTGCCTTTTATGAAACAAGCTCAAAGAATAATTAAAAGAAAAAAACCTGTATGGAAAATGTCTAAGTAAAATTATTTAATGACAACTTTATTGTTTCAATATTGTACTTCCAAGACTGAAGAGCCCTGTCCCCTGGGACTTTAGAATACACCGACTGCATCTCTGCAGATGAGTAAGACCCCACACACACACACCAATGGGACCACCTGTTGGCCATGGGTGGCAACCCATGATGCCTATTTCACTTATCATTGTTTTTTACTTCGCTCTTTCTTACCAAATAAATATTTGTAAGATAGATTATTTCATTTCATTTCTAACTAAATTAATATTTTAAAGACAGGAATAAAAAAGATTGCGATATAAATAAGATTTGATTTTTCGTTAAAACATACTTTTGCTGTCCGAAGCAAAGTAATTTTTTTTCTAACTCGCTATAAAAAATAATTCAATGGATAAAGACTCATACAAATTATATATTGAGCAAGATTATTTTCTCTTCTTTTAACGAAAATTTTCACTGAAACTCCAGTTTGAAAATAATAATAGTATTTGGGGACAATTTTATATTCAGTTTTTAATTGCTTGATGAGTTAAAAATACATCGTAATTTATTTCTTTGAATTTTTTGTACATGATAATTCAAATCTAGTTCTTAACGATAAAAAGAATGCAATATCTATTTTTGCTTACATTTTAAAATGTTTTCTTTAGTTCTCTAAACTATTAAGACTTTTTTTTAACCATTAGTATTAATTACAAAACAACTCGTTTTATCATTTTTTTTTAATTTACATTTATACAACCCTATACTGGTGACTGATTTTTATTGACATTTAAAATCTTATTTTCAAAAAATGTAACCGTAAACTTGGTTTTGAAATAATTTTCATTTTTCTACAATTTTTTGTGCATGACAACAATTTAATTTAAGTGAGTGTACATTGTACAATAAAAGTTAGTCTCAAAAACATATGATATATGATGAAGATAGAGCAGTCCATGACATGCAACATTACTTTGGCCCTTACTTAGGCTAGACAGGCGGTTGGAGAAAACCCTTCTGATCAATCAGCTGATCCCATCAAACCCTAGCACCAATATGATTGTCCCTATTGCCCATATATGATAGAAAGCGGTGGGTGAGGGTCTTAGTGTCCTGTGTATGATGTTAAACTCTATCTGATGGTAAAGTTCCAATTCTGGAGCTCTGGTGAATGTGGGGTACCCCTTTATCACCATAGCTCCCAGGTCCTCACCATCAGTTAGTTTAGCGTTATTCCCAGGATATAAAGATCCTCAGCCACTGCCTTCAAGCACATATATGATAAAAAGGGTTGGAGCTTGCCATAAGGGCAAATAATGTCAGGACAATCATATAGGTGCTAGGGCTTGACGTGACCAGCCGATTGATCAGAGGGGGCCTCTTCGACCGTCTGTCTAGCCTAAGTAAGGGCCAAAGTGAGGTGTTGCATGTCATGGACTGCTCAGCCACCAGGATTCCGTCATTAAGTATCACGGGTCACCATCCACGGCCAACAGGTGTCCCCATTTGGGAAGGTCTTACCCCTCTGCTGAGGTGCAGTTGTGGTATTCTTAAGCTCCAGCCAATAGGACTGTAATCTACAAGTAAAAGAAGCCAAGAATTCACGTATTATAATTTTCATTTATTCTAGGATTTTTTTTGTTTTTGTTTACATTTAAAATAGTATTTTTAGAAATGTAACCCTAAACTTGTAAGTGGTTTCAAACATAATTTTATTTTTCTAAAG
>CM042162.1:60544666-60574666 GCA_023376005.1 Doryteuthis pealeii
CCTCCCCCTATCTCTCTCTCTCTCTCTAACTAACTATATATATATATATATATATATATATATATATATATATATTTGGCAATATGCCCATCTCTCACTCCCTCTCTATACATATATATGTATCTGTAAATATACTAACATAGCCATCTGTGTATGCAGTGAATTACGTCAATATAAATAAATAAAACATTCATATATGTATGTATATAATTTATGTATATACATATATGTGTGTGTGTGTATGCGCATATATATGTATTATATATATATATAAATATATGTATGTATGTATATGTATATATATAGACCATATATGCATATATATATATATATATATATATATAATCCAAAAGTCCAGAGAAGAAATCTTCCTTATGACACAAGAATTTTATTTTAAAAAACAAGTCGCAGTTTGAGATCTCAATGTGTGCTCTTAATGTTAGAGTCACAGAGCAAATATATAAGTAAAGAAATAACAAAAGACTTAGAGATTTAGCATAGTCAAACTCTCCCGCATCTGATGAGTCGGGAGAGTTAGACTATTTGTCTAATCTCCCTGAAATAGACTATAATGCTAAATCTCTAAGTCTTTTGTTATTTCTTTACTTATATATATATATATATATATATATATATATTATATATAAAATATATGCATATATGTTCATACATATATACATATACATATGTATGTATATGCATGTATGTATATATACGTATGTATGCATAGAAAGAGTGTTCAATGCTATGATAGCAAAGCTGGTTCTAAACCTAAAATATTAAATTATGAATACTATATAACCATTACGCAAGTTTCATAAGTATTACACAATCATCAGACAGGAGAAAAGTAAAAAGTGGTTAATCAAATATTTGATTAAACACTTTTTAATATTCTCTCATTTGAAGATTGTATAATGCATATGAAACTTGAGTAACAATAATATAATATCTATATATGAGAGTGAGTAAATAAACAAGGTGTTTATTCGATATGGCTTTTAGCCGACAATTTTTGGAGGATATGTGCTTAATTGAAGTCATACCTAATTTTGAAAATTAATTAGTTAATAATATGCCCGCCTAAATTCATTAAATTAATTAGTTAATAATATATATGCCCGCCTAAGTTAATAATAATATGCCCGCCTAAATTCATTAATTATTAACTAATTAATTTTCAAAATTAGGTATGACTTCAATTAAGCATATATCCTCAAAAAAAAAATAAAATATATATATATATATATATATATATATATATATATATATATATATATTATCATACTAAAGCTGAGCAAATCAATGTTTGTCTCCAAAAGGCTTTTTTAGTATTTAATTTAATGACACCAAAGTTATATTAAAGTATTCCTTAGTTTTTCAATTGGAATATGTTTGAAAAAAATTCCATTTTAATTGGTTCTAATTAGTTGTAATTTTTATTACATATGTATTATATATATATATATAAATACGTGTTTGTATGTATATATATATATATATATATATATATATATGAACATATATGTATATATTTATATATATGTATGTATATGTATGTATGTATGTATATATATGTATGTATATATATAAATATATAAGTGTAAGCATAGGAAGAATATTCAATGCTATGATAGCAAAGTAGGTTCAAAACCTAAAAATATTAAATTATGAATACTATATATATATAAATATGTGTACCAATTCTTTCCTATCGACTGTGCCAAGAAGTGTCGATGGTCCAACACAAGCCTTCACCACTATAAACAAATCACTGTGTGGATGTTCATTGTATGAACACTAGTATGTCGAAATCGACGGGAGAGTCCATCATATATGCATATATTTATATATATGTATGTATATGTATGTATGGATGTATATGTATATATACCTATATATATATATATATATATATATATATATATATATATATATAAGTGTATGCATAGAAAGAGTGTTCAATGCTCTGATAGCAAAGCAGTTTCAAAACCTAAAGTATTAGATTATGAATACTATATTACCATTTCTCAAGTTTCATAAGTATAACACAATCGTCAGACAGGAGAAAAGTAAAAAGTGGTTAATCAAATATTTGATTAAATGCTTTTTAATAATCTCTCATTTGAGGATTGTATTATGCACATGAAATTTGAGTAACAGTAATATAATACCCATAAATATATATATATATATATATATATATATATATATATATATATATATATATATATATAAGAGAGTTTTATAATTTGCTTGAAGCATTGTGTATATATTGGTTTGGAGGTTGATTTTGAAGGCTATCACAATGCAGGTGTAAAGAAAAAATAATAAGGTAACAATGGTGTTGTGTGTTAACCTGTACTTTATTCTTGAATTTTCGAGAAAAAATTATTCAGAAGTTCACTGGAACTGAAGTTGTCTTGATATGGCATTTCTAGTTAAATGAAACATTTTTTTTTTTTTTTAAACTTCAGTTTCAGTGATCTTCTGAAAAAGAGATTTTATCTTGAAAATTCAAGAATAAAGTACAGGTTAACACACAACACCATTGTTACCTTATTATTTTTCTTTACACCTGCATTGTGATAGCCTTCAAAATCAACCTCCAAACCAATATACATATATATATATATATATTTGGGAGAATATGTGCTTAATTGAAGTCAAACCTAATTTTTTTGAAAGTTAATTCATTAATGATTAATTAGGCGGGATTTAACTACTTAAATGTAAGGCTAAACATATCAAGAAAAGTCAATCTCCGTATGTACATTTCGGCCTCAGAGATTGACTTTTCTCGATATGTTTAGCCTTACATTTAAGTAGTTAAATCCCGCCTAATTAATCATTAATGAATTAACTTTCAAAAAAATTAGGTTTGACTTCAATTAAACACATATTCTCCCAAATATTGTCAGCTGAAAATAGCCATATTTGTTTACGTTACATATATATATATATATATATATATATATATATATATATATATATATATGTAAAAAGACCTTAATCCAGCTAAAAAAAAATGGTTGTTTTGCACTTCCATATTGATTTGATTCACTTTGAAATTCACAGATATTTTTAATGCTCTTTTAATTTTTAAATATCTTCTTTAATTTTAAATATCTTCTTTAATTTTGAATATCTTCTTTAATTTTTAAATATTCTTCTTTAATTTTTAAATATCTTCTTTAATTTTAAATATCTTCTTTAATTTTTGAATATCTTCTTTAATTTTGAATATAATTTTTAAATATCTTCTTAATTTTTGAATATCTTCTTTAATTTTTAAATATCTTCTTTAATTTTTAAATATCTTCTTTAATTTTGAATATCTTCTTTAATTTAAATATCTTCTTTAATTTTTAAATCTTCTTTAATTTTTGAATATCTTCTTTAATTTTTAAATATCTTCTTTAATTTTGAATATCTTCTTTAATTTTTAAAATATCTTCTTAATTTTTTAAATATCTTCTTTAATTTTTAAATATCTTCTTTAATTTTAATATCTTCTTTAATTTTTTAATTCTTCTTTAATTTTTAAATATCTTCTTTAATAATATCTTCTTTAATTTTTAAATCTTCTTTAATTTTTAAATATCTTCTTAATTTTAAATATCTTCTTTAATCTTCTTAATTTTTAATTAATTTTTAAATACTTCTTTAATTTTTAAATATCTTCTTAATTTTTAAATATCTTCTTTATTTTTGAATATCTTCTTTAATTTTTGAATATCTTCTTTAATTTAATTTTTAAATATCTTCTTTAATTTTTAAATATCTTCTTTAATTTTTGAATATCTTCTTTAATTTTTAATATCTTCTTTAATTTTAAATATCTTCTTCTTAATTTTTAAATATCTTCTTTAATTTTTGAATATCTTCGTGAATATAAATGAAATTGTCATTATTTTTGCATAAAAAACTCAGTAACAGTGAATGTATATTTACTTTGTCTTTAACTGTTTTATTTTCATAATTTCCTCCGGACATACATACATACATACACACAACTGCCCTTTATATATATATATATATATATATATATATATATATATATATATATATATATAAGTTAAAAGAAAAATTAAAAAAATTACAAAATTAATTAAAAAAATAAAAATTCTTTTCTAAAAATCCATTGCAGGCCTACCGTCAACGGGTTAATACTCATGCTGTTTGAATAAGCAAATTTGTCTAGTGTCGAACTTGGAATATGTCTTCTTTTTTCAAAAACTGTTACATTAAGAGATATATGATTCGGTGACCGAGATAAGTGTGGCGGAAGTGCTCATATTTGAAACTAATGCATAACTTTTTTGCAACATCAAGGTTTTTGTTTTGAATTCATATCATTTTTTTGCAACATCAAGTTTTTCATTTTGAATTCATATGACTCTCGTCTCCACTCTTGATAGTACGGAGTATATACAAGCTCTGAAGATGATTTTTATAAAATCGAAATATTGTTCAATATTAGCTATGAATATGTTATAAAATGTTTTCACTTTAATAACATATTGTGTTGTTTTCATATCCTTTTATCTTACTCATATATATATATATATATATGGGAGAATAAGTGTTTAATTGGAGTCGTACCTAATTTTGAAAATTAATTAATTAATAATGAATTAGGCGGGAATACCTATTAAATGTATGGCTAAACAAATCGAGAAAAATCAATCTCTGTATGTACATTTCGGTCTATTAGGCCTCATCAGCAGAGCTATAGATCGGAAGACCGCCCTGTGCGTGATTTGAAACCGGACTGCCAAACTGACAGGACGATCCCATAACCCTTACACTAAACGGACTTCTTAGATTTTATGATTTGTTTAGAGTAGGTTAATATTCCTCTTCTAGTGACTTTTATTACACGATGATATGATAAGTTGTAAACAAGGTTTGTTTAGAATGGCTTTTTGCCGATAATTTTTGGGAGAATAAGTGTTTAATTGGAGTCTAAACAAATCATAAAATCTAAGAAGTCCGTTTAGTGTAAGGGTTATGGGATCGGCCTGTCAGCTTGGCAGTCCGGTTTCAAATCACGCACAGGGCGGTCTTCCGATCTATAGCTCTGCTGATGAGGCCTAATAGGCCGAAATGTACATACAGAGATTGATTTTTCTCGATTTGTTTAGCCATACATTTAATAGGTATTCCCGCCTAATTCATTATTAATTCATTAATTTTCAAAATTAGGTACGACTCCAATTAAACACTTATTCTCCCAAAAATTATCAGCAAAAAGCCATTCTAAACAAACCTTGTTTACATATATATATATATATATATATATATATATATATATAAGCCGGTACTATTGAAAGCCATGGAATAATTCTTCTTTATGATATTTATCTTTATTCTTTCTAGTCTTCTAATGTATTTTCATAAATCGGGATCCAGCTGATAGAGGAACAGTCCCATACTTTTTACCCTAGCACTTTCAACTATTTTGACAGTCGTCATTGGGGGATGGTAGGTTGTAGTGTGTTAAGGTTTTTTGTTCTTCTCATTTGGATCCAAATTTACTACAATAGAAAAGATTATAAAGAAGAAATATTCTGTGGTCTTCAATAGTACATGCTTAGATAATAACTTGCTGGCAAAATACACAATATATATATATATATATATATATATAAATATATATATATCTTTGAAAGGAAGGAAAAACTCAACACCGTTATTCCATAATAAATTTACAAGATGATTATCTTGATCTACCATCTGATGAGACAACATTTTGGGGAGCTATATTAAATCAACTTAGATTAATAAAGGCCCCAAGTTTGTCGAAATAAATTTATTATGGAATAACGGTGTTGAGTTTTTCCTTCCTTTCAAAGATAAATATTGCTCTGTATATAATCTAAAAAGTTTATTATACATTGAGCTCTTTTTAGTGATTTAAAGATTTACTGTATTTATACATACTGGATCATACAATAATAATACAGTATATCTTAGAAATCACATATAGAATCATCCCTTACTACCAAGTTTTGGATACCTCTCATATATATATATATATATATATATATATATATATAGATTATATATATATATATATATATATATATATATATATACATGTTAGGAAAAAAGGAGAAGGAATACAACAATATATTGTATATATTAAATTAAATATATATATATATATATATACTTTGGTGCAGTACCAAGTTTCTTGGTACAAGGTGATTCTAGGCGGGTCCTAATTGAAATGTACGAATATAAAATGAGTTTGGCCATGTGCCTGTCTAAATAAAATATATCAGTAGTCTGAAGAAGCTCGAGTGGAAATGGTCCATAACCACGATACCCATGGTATTTAAGGCCTTTTATTCCACCACCACCACCCCAAAAATATATATATATATAAATATATATATATATATATATATATATATATATATAGTAGATAAACAAAAGAATACAAAAAAATGTTTTTTTTGTTTTTTATATATATATGAATATGTAGAAAATGGAAAAACAACGTATTCCAAAAAAGATGAATTTATTCTTAATATGTAGAAAATAGAATATATAATTGATATATATGAATATAAAACAAAGAATATGTTCTTAGAATATATTCTTGATATATACAAATATAGAATAAAACTCCAACAAAAGATGTATTTTTGATGATGAAGTTTTTTATACAAAGACTAAGTATAGTTTAGATTCAGTACAAAGATGAAAGTATTGTACACTTAGCGAGGATTGAACTCACTACCTGGTAGCAACTGTATCTGCAGGATTTGTTTGCTAACCACTGCATCATGATGAGGCGCCCAACTAGATATTGATGATAATGGAGGAAGATGTTAGTTATCAAAAGAGAGAAAGTTGAGGAGGATTATGAAGATGACTATGCTGTCATTTTCAAATAAAAATAAATCACTTTAACAAAGACATTGATATATATATATATTGTATGTATGTATGTGTGTGTATACATAAATATGTGTGTATTTGCATCTATATACACACACATACAAATACAGACACGCATAAATATATATATAAGAAATGAAGAGGAGAAAAAAGCAAATAATCTTTTTTAAAAATTAACAATAACCAATCATTTTTAAAAGAAAACTTTTAACAAACGTTTTTGAGATGATCACGAAAAAATAAATTCTTCCTTTTTTTTTTTTAACTTTATTCATTAAACTTCTTTTCTTTTCTTTTCTTTTCTTTTTTTTTTTTTTTGCTTGAAAAAAATCTTGAAAAATTTCACTTTTAGATGACAAAGAAAAATTCTCAAGTAAAATTATGATTCTTTGAATTTTGAACTGAAAGAAAATTTTATTAGGAAAATTTTTTTGAAAAGACAAAAAAAGAGAAAAAAAAATTAAATAGATTTTTTTTTTTTAAATAAAAGAAAATTGAGAAGGAAAGTGTAAACACTTATCTAATATTTTACTGAAAAATTATCAAATGGTTTTAAGAAAAAAAAATAAGAAAATGACATTTATGAATTAAATTTTTTTGAACAAGAAATTTATATAAACAAAAACAATGTAATTATAACAAAAATTAAATATAATACAGATAAAACCTATATATATATATATATATATTTACATATATATATATATATATGTGTGTGTGTGTGTGTGTGTGGGACAAGTTACATATCATCTTGTGATCAATCGAATTTTATAAGGACATTTAAGCTGATATAAGCAATGTGGAGCCATGTTTGTGTTAAGTATTGAGATCTGAGGTGTTTTTATGGAGAAATCCATATTACAAGAATTATGTGTATTTTATAATAGGCAATTAAAGCCAACTATCCGGCACCAGAAACCTTTTTTTCTTTTTCTTCAACCAGGCTCAAAAATAACACCATCAAGTCCTTGTCTTTGACAGGTTTTTGAATGTTGATACAGAGATAAATCAAAAGTTCTTATACTTCCAAGGAATGCAAAAGGGTGCCAAAGGGTACCAAGGCATGCCAAGAGGTGCCAAAGAGTACCAAGGCATGCAAAGGGGTGCCAATGGGGGCCATGGCATGCAAAGGGGTGCCAATGGGTGCCAAAGGGTGTCAAACATGCCAAAGGGTGCCAAAGGGTACCAAGGCTTGCAAAGGGGTGCCAATGGGTGCCAATGCATGCCAATGGGGCCAAAGGGTTTCAAACATGCCAAAGGGTGCCAAAAGGTACCAAGGCTTGCAAAGTGGTGCCAATGGGGGCCAGGGCATGCAAAGGGTGTCAAAGGGTGCCAATGCATGCCAATGGGTGCCAAAGGGTGTCAAACATGCCAAAGGGTGTCAAAAGATACCAAGGCATGCAAAGGGGTGCCAATGGGGGCCAGGGCATGCAAAGGGGTGCCAAAGGGTGCCAAGGCATGCCAATGGGTGTCAAAGGGTGTCAAACATGCCAAGGGGTGCCAAAAGGTACCACGGCATGCAAAGTGGTGCCAAGGGGTACTGAAAGGTGCCAAGTAAAATCTTTGGTTGACCAGGGTGAAGGGGTCAAAATTTAGGTACCAGACATGTATGCAGAAAAGGACGATTTCCCTTAATGAAAAAATGTGATATTGTAAAAAGTACCTGGTGTTACATAATTATTAGATTCCTAACACTTATGTACAATTAGTGTAGAAACCAGCGGCCTTGAAGGATTGAGTGACTCAGCTTGACCTCAGTCTGATCCTTCTTCTGGGGGATACTATGAGAATCGGTGGAGAAAACCCTCTTCCGGTTTAGATTAGAAAGAGAGTTTAGTTCAGTATCGGCCAAACCACGAAGGTGGTAAGTCGTGTTAAGCGCAATGCCGACTCAATCAGCGCAGGTAGTCTGATCGGGATTTCAGAATAAAATATGATCTAAAGCAAATCGAAGTCTTGGGTTATTATCTAAAAACTACCAATGACACAGGGCTTCTGATAAAGAGAAATCCCCAATGGAAGACCAGACACGAAGTCCCCAAGACGAAGTCCAGACGCTAGAAGAAAGAATATACAACACCTGGTACCTATTACTTAAGCATAACATTTATTATCTAGATGTAGATATAATATATATAATTCATTTATATATAGAAATAATGAATTAAAATAATCTATAATAAACTATTCCAATTTTTTTTTAAATACATGTCACAATGTTATTGTTTCTATTAATTTTACCTTTTAACTTAGCAAATCAAATCATTTTATAATTTAATAAAGATATACAGCTCATTCAACTGTGGCATATGGAAATCTAATAGATTGCAATAGAGTTATCAGAATAATAATTGATTAGAATAATTTTATTTAATTTTGTTATTGTCAAATAGAACTACAATGGTTAAATTACAAAAATACTAATAGTACCATGTAGTCACTTGGTTACCTTATTTCAGGAATGAAGCCACCTCCTTTAGAGGTACCAAATACTTTTTACAATATCACAACTTTTTAAAAGGACGCCCCTTTTCAACATATATGTCCAGTACCTGAACTTATACCCCACTCCCTGGGTAGACTATAAAAAGTAAAGTAGTCGGGGTGGCCTAATGTTGGTATCAGCCAGACAGTGAGAGAGTCTATCCCCTTTTCACTAGTGCTAGATCAAGGAGATTGTTTTTAGCATCTGAGGTGGAGCGCCACACCTACCATCAGTTCCTCACTTTACCACACAGATCCCTGTGCTACTCAAATGCTGAGTTGGCGAAGGCCGGTATCGAACGAAAAACATTGTGATTCCTAGCCGAAAACTCTACCGACTGTTTTGTAATATTGCTTATCCTAGTAGTTCTCAACCTTTTTTTAACCCATGGATCCTTTTTCCTCTTAATTTTATTTTTGTGGCCCTATAGCCATTCCACAGAAGAAGAAAAAAAGCTTATTATTTTTCACTTGACTGTTGGTAACCTTTTGGTCCCTTGAAATACGTCATGACAGACACAGATACTACACAGATCCAAAGCAGAGCACAAAGATATTCTGGTTGGTTGGATTTTACAGCATGTTGGGTTATTCTATGCTGAAGACATTTGTTTTATTCATTTTTGGTGGTATTCAAATTTTTTTTTTTTATCAAACTCAATTTTTTAAAACTCATTTTTTCTATTAAACCCATAGATGGGATCCTAACAGATACTACCACTCCAGTTCAGAGTGGATCTTGTAATAATGATGAAGGGGTACTCCACAGTCCCCAGAGTTCCAGAATTGAAACTTCACCATTAGATGCAGTTTAACATCATACCCAGGACATGAAGACCCTCAGCCATTGCACATAGGATAAAGAAGAGTTGGGTGATTGCCATTGGCTGGTTGGTTGGTTGGTTGGTTGGATTTCACAGCTTGTCAACCCTCCAGTTGTTTTAGGCTTAAGATGTTTTTGTTTTATTCATCTTGATGGGTATTTAAATTTATTTTAAAACACATTTTTTAACTCATTTTTTAATCTATTTAACCCATAAAAGATAGGAGACGAACAAATACTACCATTCCGGGTCAGAGTGGACCTGGAAGGAATTGCACACTCCCCAGAAGTGGAACCTCACTAGATGCAGCTTAGTATCATACCCAGGACACTATGACCCTCAGTCACTATCTTCTAGCACATATATGATAAAAAGAGTTGGGTGTTACCATAAAAACAATATGGTCAGGACAATCATATAGGTACTAGGGCTTGACGTGACCAGCTGATTGATCATTGACAGTAGACGATAAACAGTACTGTGATTTCTAAATAGGCTGGAGACTTTACCTTTGGGATTACCCTTGTGTATATATATATATATATATATATATATATAGAGAGAGAGAGAGAGAGTAAACTACAGACACGTGTTTCGAGGTATCACCTCTCATCAGTGCAGTTATACCATTTTTAGCAGCTGCCTCTGGCCGGGTTCGAGACCCGAACGAACTTATGCTCGCCAAACCTTCTTACCCATACGGCCACAATCAGCTGCCAAGTATAGCAGGCTATTTAATCGCTACATTTCTAAGCGGAAATGAATTCACTAAGAGTTCTCAAACTTTATATATATATATATATATATATATATATATATATATATATATTTATGAAAAAGAAGCTCCTCATACACACACACACACATATATATATATATATATATATGATAAGTTGTAAACACGGTATGTTTGGAATGGCTTTTTTGCCGACAATTTTTGGGAGAACATGTGCTTAATTGGAGTCGTACCTAATTTTGAAAATTAATTAATTCCCGCCTAATTCATTTTTTAATTTTCAAAATTAGGTACGACTCCAATTAAGCACATATTCTCCCAAAAATATATATATATTATAAAAAGAAGGTCCTCAAAATGGTTTGAATTTTCCCAAAACCTTTTTATTTCACTTCAGCTACACGTGTTTCAGATAATGCATATCTTTTTCAAGCTGTTTAATTATTTTCTGATTCCATATATATAATATATATATATATATATATATATTATATAATATAGTTTTTTCTTCCTCCTATTTATATATATATACATATATATTGAAAATTTGAACCTAATGTGGGTACAATGAGAACACTCGTCCTGCTGAAAATGTTTAAACATATGTTAAACGTAAGTATGAATATTAAAAAAAGAACTTAGTTCCAGTCTTGTTATTAAACACAATGAACAGGAACCAAACTCTTTTCATAAGAAGACATATTCTTCTCTCAAAAGACAAAAATTCTTCAATATTTGCAAAGAGGAAAAAGGCAACAACAACAGAAACACAAGAGGCGGCCATTTTGAATTTGCAACTCTATAAGAATATCATTTTATTAAAAAAAGAAAGAATGAAAGATTTTTAATGTTTGTTCTGTGTTACGTTATTTTGGATTTCATTCCATCGAGGATTTTTGCAGAGAGACAATTCTGATGACATTTCAAAGAGGTTCCATTTGTTTTTGCAGCTCTTAAAATGGCCAGAGTGCAGATGTTTTCCTCTACGTGCATCTCCAGGTGTCACCCGGTACTTTTTTGCTTTTTATTCTGCAATGTTGTTTTCCATGACATTTACAACAAAGTTTTCTGTTATACGAGTTGCATATCCAGTGGAAAGTTTGCCTATCCCTCGCCAACTTATTAGGGGGTGGAGGACGATCAAATGTAGGTTGATTTCTAAATATGCTGGAGACTTTACCTTTGGGATTACCCTTGTTTATATATATATATATATATATATATATATATATATATGAGGAAAAATGAGTAAAGAAAAGAAATGTAAATGGATAAAATGAATTTAATCGATATCACTTACACATGCACTTAATATTTCAAAATAAATGTTCACTCTGATGAAGGTCGATTCTTCTATGTGTGCGAAATATTTTCACACACATAAACTGACCAAAACACATGTGTAAGTGATATCGATTAATGTGATATCGATTAAATTCATTTTATCCATTTACATTTCTTTTCTTTACTCATTTTTCCTCATATTGTCGGATTCAATTCCTTTTCCATTTTTACATATATATATATATATATATATATATATATATATATATTATATATATATATAGATATACATATATATATACATATACATATATATATGTATATATTTCTGTTACATGAGTTGCATATCCAGTGGAAAGTTTACCTATCCCTCGCCAACTTATTAGGGGGTGGAGGACGATCAAAAGTAGTTTTTACACACCTTCACTTCAAAGCTTATTTTGTGTACACATCCAAAACCTATCTATAATTTTGTACAGAGCAATATATTTGGTAAAGAAAAAGGCTTAAATATCGGTCATATTAGCAGTTATAGATCTATTTCTACCCATATATAAATGCATATACATATGAGCTTCATCAGACCGCCAAATAAAATTGACTGTCTGATGAAGCTCATATGTATATACATATATATATATGGGTAGAAATAGAACTATTTCACCAACTTATTAGGGGGTGGAGGACGTTCAAATGTAGGTTGATTTCTAAATATGCTGGAGACTTTACCTTTGGGATTACCCTTGTTTATATATATATTATATATATATATATATAGATATACATATATATATATACATATACATATATATATATATATATGTATATATATATATATATATGTGAAGAAAAGGAAGTGAATCTGATGGTATGTAGAATATTAAGAAAGAATAAAAAAACACAGGTTAAAATGAATTATATATATATATATAAATATATATATATATTATGAAAAAGAAGGTTTTCCATGACATTTACAACAAAGTTTTCTGTTACACGAGTTGCATATCCAGTGGAAAGTTTACCTATCCCTCGCCAACTTATTAGGGGGTGGAGGACGTTCAAATGTAGGTTGATTTCTAAATATGCTGGAGACTTTACCTTTGGGATTACCCTTGTTTATATATATATATATATATATATTATATATACTAGAAAATATATGCACCCTCCGGGTACAAGTATTTAAGTTTTAATGTAATAAAGTATTGTATTAAATTAGAAAGGCTAATGAAACTAAATAAGAATACAGATAAAAAGATTTGAAACAGAGGGAGTATAATACAAAATGGGACAACTGAAACTTACTCTTCCATCACTCTCGTCTTTCATTGTTATTTTTTCTAATTTAAGTATTTAGTTAAAAGAGGAAGTAAAGAATAAAATGACAGTTATTTTATCTTGTTAATGGATTTCATTTAAGATTCATTGAAGAGATTTTTGCTTATATTCATTAAAATAAAACCAAACAGTTAGAAATCAATAATACCAAGCACATAATTATTAAATTCGATTTTTTAATATTAATATGCAAATTAGCCTTCCCATTCACACTGTAAACCGCAATTGCATGTTGTCAGTATGTAAACATAGTTAACAGTATTAATAATGTAAGACAATTTTATTAATAATTGAGGTTTAGATAAAAATAAAATCATGGAGAATGTGATGTCAATAACTAAGAGAATTGTGACTTGAGTAGGAATATAGTTTCGGTTACAGACAGAAAAACACACAATCTCCATTATAATAAGAAGATATATATATAGATATACATATATATATACATATGTATATGTAGGCATTTAAACAAATTTTTACTGTGTCACTTACCACCTGACCCTAATTGATCCCTGAATTTTCACTCACCTTTTATTTATTTATTTAAAAAAAAAAAAAAATTCATCTGAACACCGCATGCATTAACACCAATGCAAGTTTGTTTGATTATAATGTTTTTTAAATACAAATTTAACGTCATGAAATTGCATCACGGGAATACAATCCACATCACATAAACGTTAAACAACCCACAGTTTTAAAAAACAATTTTTAGCTTTACATTTCCCATTGCGTGAAAAACGCTTCATATAAACGCTAAAAAATTTGATTTTTAACATCTCAACCATTTCACGACTGGTTTTTGACATCTCAACCACTGATCTCATCTGATGATTGGATTACCAAGAAACTTTAAGTTATGAGTGTGAAACCATAATATCACCATTAATTATATATATATATATATATATATATACAAGGGTAATATATATATATATATATATATATATATATATATATATAAGTGAAGAAAAGGAAGTGAATCCGATGGTATGTAGTATATTAAGAAAGAATTAAAAAACACAGGTGAAAAAGAAGGTCCTCATACACACACACACACACATATATATATATATATATATATATATATATATATAATATATATATATTATAAAAAGAAGGTCCTCAAAATGGTTTGAATTTTCCCAAAACCTTTTTATTTCACTTCAGCTACACGTGTTTCAGATAATGCATATCTTTTTCAAGCTGTTTAATTATTTTCTGATTCCATATATATATATATATACATACACCTTCACTTCAAAGCTTATTTTGTGTACACATCCAAAACCTATCTATAATTTTGTACAGAGCAATATATTTGGTAAAGAAAAAGGCTTAAATATCAGTCATATTAGCAGTTATAGATCTATTTCTACCCATATATAAATGCATATACATATGAGCTTCATCAGACCGCCAAATAAAATTGACTGTCTGATGAAGCTCATATGTATATACATATATATATGGGTAGAAATAGAACTATAACTACTAATATGACCAATAGTTAATCCTTTTTCTTTACCACACACACACACACATATATATATATATATATATATATATATATATATAGATATAGATATAGATATATATATATATATAGATATAGATATATATATAGGTAAATTTATATATATATATATATATATATATATATATATATATATATATATGGGTAGAAATAGAACTATAATTGCTAATATGACCAATATTTAAACCTTTTTCTTTACCACACACACACACACACACACACATACATATATATATATATATATATATATGCTATATATATATAGATAGATAGATAGATAGGTAAAAAAAAATTCCAGATGAAACAAGGAAATCACAGTGCTCAACTACAATTTGTTGGAGCTTTATTTATTTATTTAATTATCAAATATAACTGTTTTTTTGCAGGCATCTACCCAAGGTTTCAAGCTTTTTGCTCTCATCAGTATACCTTTAATTCCTCTGGTCTTTCTGCAAAAACATTTTTTGCTGTTATGTTTTTGTTGAGGACTGCAATTATTTCGGTTGAATTAATACTTTTTGTAACAGTCAGAACAGAGGAATTAAAGGTATCCTGACGAGAGCAAAAAGCTCGAAACCTTGGGTAGATGCCTGCAAAAAATAGTTATATTTAACAATTAAATAAATAAATATATATATATGTATATATATATATTTATCAACCCCTCCACACGAGCAAGATGTGACACAGGGTCAATTTCTTAAGCAGAGTTCAACAGGTTTGAATTCAGAGTTTTCCTTCTCCTAGACCGTTTGCCTAACCAAGGTTAAAGAGTCCAGTCTGCCCTACTATTCATCCATAGCTGGAGGGAGCATAGAATTCATACCTTTCCCAGGGGTATTAGTGCTAAGTGAAATGCAATTACCACATCCAGGATTTGAACTTGGGGCGACGAGTCCATTTCCCATGACTTTAACCATTACACCATGCACTTCCATAAATGTATATATATATTTATATATACCAACCCCTCTATTATGTTAAATTTTGGCCTTATACCCTTGGGAAAGGTATGAACCTACCCTTCCCCCAACTATGGACTAAATAGTACCACTACTGATCTTCTATAAAGATGGCTTTGGCATTAAATAACCCATGAAGGTTGATAAAGATGAAGTCATTAAACAAAGAAACCAAACCAAACTATAATATGAATGGTACAGTGTTGTAAATTAAGAATTATTAAATGCCCTTTGTTGCTTTGTTTTCAAAATTAAGGCTGTTCAGACTGTTACAGGAAGTATTGCATACCTTTTAATGCACTATGTTTACAGTTTTGGCAATGTTTTAATTTTGATTAATTGATGTCTATATATATACCTTACTTTTTAGATATAACTCATATTCTTTTTTTAAATATTAAATATATAAATTTTTCTTTAAAATCTTGTGCTGAGTAAAAACTAGTTGAGTGCTCAATATTAAGTCTGTTCTGACTGTTACAAAAAGTATTACATACCACTGATTGCTTTGTGTTGTAGCTTTGATAATGTTTTAACCCTGGTCCAATTATACTTATCTTTACCTTACTTGTACAAACATCCCTCATATCTTTTTTTTAATGTTAAATGATAATACCAAAATTTTTCTTTAAAATCTTGGTTTGAGAAAAAACTAGTCAATTGTGCTCAATATTAAGACTGTTCTGGTTGTTACAAAAAGTATTACATACCCGTTATTGCTTTGTGTTATAGCTTTGATAATGTTCTAATTCTGGCCCAATTATTCTTGTACAAACATCCCTCATATTTTTTCTTTAATGTAAAATGATAATACCAGAATTTTTCTTTAAAATCACGGGCTGAGAAAAAACTAGGTGAAAATAAGATGCAGAAATACAGATCTTTGTAATAAAAAGAAATTAATGATAATTCTTTATTAATGAGAAATTCCAGATTGCACATCCATTTGTTTCAGTTTTTTGTAAAAAGATTCTTTAAAAGAAAATTGTTATTCATTTGCCAAATGTTTTTCATTGGTTGATGCAAAAGAGAGAAATAATCACTGATAGAAAATCTCCATTTTGAAACATCAAAACAAACAAAAAAGACAAACATCAAAACTGATGATTAGTGCTAATCAACCAAATAATTTTTCTTACCCTTCTCGATAAAATGTCAATCAAAAACAAAAAAAAAGAAAGACAAATCTGTGGGAAAAACGATGCCAACTTATCATGGAGTCTCTTCAATTCTGTTAGTGCATCTTATCATATTTTCCATTTCTTTTTTCTTTTTGGTAATGTAATAATTAACAAACAGCTTTTTCCAAAAACCTTTTTAGATAATAGTGAGCTAAGGAGAAAATAAGGAATAAGTCTTTATGGCCAGATTTGATCTTTTCTACCAATGACACTCATAACTCAGTGATAAAGCAGATAATATGGTGAGATAAGTAAAAGTAAAGTAGGCAGAGTGACCTATTCTTGAATGTATGATGAGTTGTGCATGTATTAGCCAATGAATTTTACTATAAAAATGCGTTCACTAATGAATTTTTACTACAGAAATTACGTTACTATAAAAACAACATTGCCAACTTTTTTTATTAAGATATATTTCCAATGATTTTTACTATAAATGGTCACAGATTACTATTGAAATGCTTTGACCAAGGATTTTTACTATAAAAATGCAATGCCTATAATGTTATTATGTACTGGCCAAAAAGTAAAGTAGTGAAGTAGCCAATTATTGGTATCAGCTAGATAGTGAGGGAGTCTATCCACTTTTCACTTGCACTAGACCAGGGAGATTGTAGAATTCAAAAGTTAACTGGTAATTCTTTTAGGAGAAAAGTTATGAAAAATAACCTGTAAAATGATTGACAAAGTTTGATTTGAGGACAGTTGCAAACAATCTTAAATACTTTCCATCCTCATCTCTCATAGGCTAATTTTTAACAGAAGTGTCTGCTGTTGTTGGAAAAGTTTATAATAGAAGTGACAATATTGCATACATCATATACATGCCTATGAATTTACAATAAAAATGTATTTGCCAATGGTTTTTACCACAAAAATGTGTTGGGAATTGAGATTACTCAAATTGCATTGGCCAATGATTTTTACTATAAAAATGCATTGACCAATGATTTTTACTATAAAAGTGCATTGACCAATGATTTTTTACTATAAAAATGCATTGCCAATTATTTTTACTATAAAAGTTCATTGACCAATTATTTTTACAGTAAAAATGCATTGACCAATGATTTTTACAATAAAAGTGGATTGACTAATGATCTTTACTATAAAAATGCATTGACCAATGATTTTTACTATAAAAGTGCATTGACCAATTATTTTTACAATAAAAATGCATTGACCAATGATTTTTACAATAAAAATGCATTGACCAATGATCTTTACTATAAAAGGGGATTGACCAATTATTTTTACAATAAAAATGCATTGACCAATGATTTTTACTATAAAAGTATATTGGCCAATGATTTTTACCATGAAGGTGCATTGGAATAGAAGTTCTGCAAAGACATGATGAAGTCTAAAGTTTTCAGAAAAAAAATGTTGCTTTAATACATGATAAGCGAACAAGGATTTACACAGAATATAAACACGATATCGGAAACATAAACATCGTTTGTGCTGCCAAAGGAAAGATAACAAAGTTTGGAAGTCAGAAATTTTATATGTTTCTCTCGAAAACTCCTCCTACCTTCTCGCTAAGTTATGTGATGTCACAAAATGGACACAAGAAGTTACTTGAATGTTCTAAACAAGGGAAGATAACTGCGTAAATTTTTTTCGTCTTTTTTTTTTTTTTTTTTTTTCATTGAAGACTATTAATCCCTTCTTGTGAATCTGAAAAACACAAATCAGGGCTGATACGACACTTGGAAGGACAGAGATCCCACTGATATTACAATCTATCAACAATATGTTCTTGGGGGAATTCATGTCAATAACTATTAATTTGGCCACGATGGCTTTTGAAAAGTGCTCAGTGAATATTGGATTTAACGACGGTTGGTTTTGCGGCATATCAGCCCTTGTTAGGATATTTAATACCAAATTCAGTTTCTTTTTTTTTTCTTTTTTTTTTTTGCAAGTAATTGTATGGTTTCAAGTTACTACTAATAATGATGATTTATAAAAAAAAATTATAGCTTTAAGTAACTATTCTTAATCTATAATATTGTTAGAATAAGACATGTATGCATGTGTCCAAATGCTACTCCCTATCATCCCCATTATGGACAATTCTGTTTTGATTGTGAGGAAAGAAGAGAAAGAAAAATAACATTGTGCATGTGATAGAATGAAAAAGGAAGCAAATATAAGAAAATAAAGAATGAAAGATGGGGAAGAGTGGGAGGAAGCAATAAGCCTATGAATCAGATGCCTATTGTCTGCTTCAATGGAATGGAAGGAAGGAAAGAAGGAAGGAAGGAAAAAAGAAAGAATGATGGTGAAAAGAAATTAAGGGAAAGATAGAAAGAAAAAGAAACAAGAGAGAGAGAGAGAGAGAGAGAGAGAGAGAGAGAAACAGAAACAGAAACAGAGAGAGAAACAGAAGAGATGGAGAGAGAATAGAAAGAAACAGACCAATGGAATGGAAGGAAGGGAGGGAGGAGGAAGGAAGGAAGGAAGGAAGGAAGGAAGGAAGGAAAAAAGAAAGAATGATGTTGAAAACAAATTAAAGGGAAGATAGAAAGAAAAAGAAACAAGAGAGAGAGAGAGAGAGAGAGAGAGAGAGAGAGAGAGAGAGAGAGAAACAAAACAGAAACAGAAACAGAAACAGAGAGAGAAACAGAAGAGATGGAGAGAGAATAGAAAGAACAGACCAATGGAATGGAAGGAAGGAAGGGAGGAGGAAGGAAGGAAGGAAGGAAAACAAGAAAGAATGATGGTGAAAAGAAATTAAGGGAAGATAGAAAGAAAAGAAACAAGAGAGAGAGAGAGAGAGAGAGAGAGAGAGAGAGAGAGAGAAAGAAGAAAACAGAAACAGAAACAGAGAGAGAAACAGAAGAGATGGAGAGAGAATAGAAAGAAACAGACGAAAGAGAAAAAGAAAGAAAGAAAGAAACAGAAGAGATAGATGGATAAAGAAAGAAATAGGAGAAATAGAGGGAGGAGAGAAAGAAACAGAAGAGAGGGAGAGAGAGAGAGTAAAAAAGAAACAGAAGAGAGAGAAAGAGAGAAACAAAAGAGATAGATAAGAAGGGAGAGAGAGAGAGAGAGAGTGGAGAGGGAGAGAGAGAGGGGAGAGAGAGAGAGAGAAAGAAACAGAAGAAATAGACAGAAAGAAACAAAAGGGATAGATAGAGAGAAAGAAACAGAAGAAATAGACAGAAAGAAACAAAAGAAATAGATAGAAAGAAAGAAACAAAAAAATAGATAGAAAGAAAGAAACAAAAGAAATAGACAGAAAGAAACAAAAGGGATAGATAGAGAGAAAGAAACAGAAGAAAATAGACAGAAAGAAACAAAAGAGTAGAGAGAGAGAGAAAGAAACAGAAGAATAGACAGAAAGAAACAAAAGGGATAGATAGAGAGAAAGAAACAGAAGAAATAGACAGAAAGAAACAAAAGAAAGAAATAGAGATAAAGAAACAAAAGAAATAGATAGAAAGAAAGAAACAAAAGAATAGACAGAAAGAAACCAAAGGGATAGATAGAGAGAAAGAACAGAAACAGAAGAGAGATTAGAGAGAGAGAGAAAGAGAAGAAATAGACAGAAAGAACAAAAGAGTTAGAGAGAGAGAGAAAGAAACAGAAGAATAGACAGAAAGAAACAAAAGAAGAATAGAGAGAAAGAAACAAAAGAAATAGACAGAAAGAACAAAGGGATAGATAGAGAGAAAGAAACAGAAGAAATAGACAGAAAGAAACAGAAGAGATAGAGAGAGAGAGAGAGAGAGAGAGAGAGAGAGAGAGAGAGAGAAAGAAAGAAACAGAAGAAATAGACAGAAAGAAACAAAAGGGATAGAGAGAAAGAGAAACAGAAGAGAGAATGACAGGGCATTTGATTAAAAGGGGTTGAATTGGGAAGAAAATGTTTGATTTCATTTTTCTCAATTTTATTGGCCGTAAGAATTTCCTTTACAATATTTTTTCAGTTTGTATTATACAACTAACGGATTTAATTCTTTCCAGCGTGTAGCAAATCACCGTTTTTTTTTTTCAATAATAAAACTAATTTTTATAATTATTATAGTTTTTATAAAGAAAGGCTAAGTGTCTGGTAGGGGGGGGTGCTGAGGTCAATTGCCCCCTTTGCCCTCTTAAAACCAGGCTCTGTCAATGATAGCCAAATTGGTTGCGATAAAATGCAACTGAAATAAAGATGAAATAAATCATCATCATCATCATCATCATCATGTCGCGTTAGTAGCACGGATGTCCATGATAATCTCTCACCAACCATCCCTATCATTTATTGCTCTCAGGAGGTCCTCTGCACAGCATCCAGTATCCTTTACTACATTTTTCAGTTTGTATTATACAACTAAGGAATTTAATTCTTTCCAACTTGCTGAAAATCCCAATAATAAAACTAATTTTATAATTATTACAAATTTTATAAAAGAAGTCTGGGTGCACCTATCATGGGGGGGGGGGCATGAAAATTGTCAATTTTTACCTTTATAAATTCAGCCCTGGTTGTAACAGTATGGAAAATGGACACAAGGAGCTAAGTTCAAATCCTGGACACAACAGGGCCAGCTTAGCTCAGTCGGTAGAGCACTTGACTAGGAATCGCAAGGTTCCTGGTTCGATACCGGCCCTCGCCAACTCAGCATATGAGTAGCACAGGGATCAGTGTGGTAAAGTGAGGAGCTGATGGTAGGTGTGGTACCCTACCTCAAACACCCTGACAATCTCCTTGGTCTAGCGCTAGTGAAAAGGGGATAGACTCCCTCGCTGTAGGGCTGATACCGACATTAGGCCACCCCAACGACTTTACTGACTTACTTAAGTAACTATTCCTATCTAAAAAAATAATACTTTGTTTTCACATATTATAAGGTTTCATATGAAAATATAAGTATAATGGCAATGAAGGAGCTTTGGAACTGGAACCTCACCATTAGATACATACTGATGACACCCCTTTTTGAGTTCTTAACCCTCTGCAAGGGATACACTCAGCATATTCTAAGCTCCAACAACAAGGAATTTGACTAAAATTGGAGCCTCACCATCAGATGCTGTTCAGTGTCATAACCTAGTACATTGGCACTGCTGGGTCATCTTAATAATAATGATAATAATGATAATACCAGACCTGGAGTCCTGGAGACCTGAAGAGACTTGCTGTCACTCAGACTCCAGTGAAATACCATCAGCTAACGGTGGTGTGAAGAACTCTAAAATAATAATAATAATAATAATAATAATAATAATAATAATAATAGTAATAATTTTTTGAGATAAAGACGGATCACCCTATCCCAGTCAGGAGACCAGACCTAGTGTTGATTAACAAAAAAAAGAGAATGCGTCAACTGGTGGACTTTGCGGTTCCAGCAGATCACAGGGTGAAGCTGAAGGAAAAATACCTGGACCTTGCCAGAGAATTGAAAAAGCTGTCGAATATGAGAGTGAAAGAGATACCAATTGTAGTTGGTGCACTTGGAACGGTCCCAATAAACTTGGAAAAAAGACTGGAGGATCTGGAAATCAGAGGAAAAATTGAGACCATCCAGACTACTGTTGCAATCGACTAGAATACTTAGAAGAGTCCTGGAGACCTGACGAGACGTTGTCCCTCAGCCTGCAGTGAAATACCATCAGCTAATGCTGATGTGAAAAACAGAAGGAGTGAAAATAATAATGATAATAATAATAACATGCTGTCACTTAGCCTCCAGTGAACCACCAGCTTAGGCAGTGTGAAAAACCTTCAGAAGAAGAACGAACAAAAAAATCTTGGGCACATTGTATGATTTTAAGTAACTATTCCTATTTTTTTTAAATAATACTTTGTTTTTAACATTGTTACGTGGTTTCATGTGAAAATGGACCTGTGTTTAATAGCAGAACTCAGGAACTGGAGCCCTCACCATTAGATACATACTCGTGAGACCCCTTTTTGAGGTCTTACCCCTCTGCAAGGGATACATTTGGCATAGGGAATTTGACTAAAATTCATTGGCATTTCAGTCTCGGAATACTATAATAAAGTTTTTATGTGCCCCTGAAGTTACAGCGCCTCCTGTGACTGTGAAGTCCGATGTTCGAAAAACACATTCTCGACCACAGATTTCGCATTTAAAGGCTGTCCCTGAAGATTTTGATGTGCCGATGCTTTATAGGGCCTTATCAATAGATACTGTTTAGTATCATAACATATAATAACATAACATTGGTAATGCTGTCATCTTAATAATAATAATAATAATAATAATAATACCAGACCTAGTGTTGATAAACAAAAAAGAAAGAACTTGTCAACTGGTGGAGTTTGCAGTGCCAGCAGATCACAGGGTGAAGTTAAAGGAAAATGAAAAAATTGACAAATATCTGGACCTTGCCAGAGAACTGAAAAAGTTATGGAATATGAAAGTGAAAGTTATACCAATTGTGGTTGGTGCGCTTGGAACGGTCCGAAAAGGATTGGAAAGGGGCTTGGAAAGTTTGGATATCAGAGGAAGGATTGAAACCATTCAGAACACTGCACTGCTGCAATCTGCCAGAATACTCAAAGAGTCCTGGGGACCTGAGGAGACTTGCTGTCACTCAGACTCCAGTGAAAGACCATCAGCTAACACTGATGTGAAAACTCAAAAGGAGTAAATAATAATAATAATAATAATCTATTAATAATGGAGATTCGCTTCCGGTTTTTGTCTGTAACAAAAATTACGTCACTGCTTACATCACATTACCCAAAATCGTCATAACATAGAATAAAATTTATTCTACGATTTTTGGCATGTTTAAATTTTGAGTGTATTTATTCAATAAATACACTCAAAATTTGAACATGCAGCATTAGACAGTCCTCATTGTTTTTTAAAACAAGTTTTAATAAATACATGACTGGTATTATATCTCTATATATAGTTTGTTTTATTTTAATACATATTTAAAGTGTATATTTCAAATTGTTTTATTTTTTAATCCTTTAATGAATTTGATGATTTTACTTACTTAGGGTACAAACTCGCTGACATTGAATTTTTTACTCCCACCCCTCAGGCAATATGTTTCAAAAATCTATTTTTACATCGCCCGGGGGCGTTTTTTTATTTTGTACTAGTAATAATAATAATAATAATAATAATAATAATAATAATAATAATAATAATAATAATAATAATAATAAGAAGGAAGAAGAAGAAGAAGAAGAAGAAGAAGAAGAAGAAATCCTGGATATAATTGTATAAAATGGACCTGGATATAATGGCAGAGCTCCGGAACTGGAACTTCGCCAAATGATACGTATTCATGACATCCCTTTTTGAGGTCTTACTCAAGGGATACAGTCAGCATAGAGAATTTGACTAAAATTAGAGCCTCACCAATAGTTTCTGTTTAGTGTCATAACCTAAGTTATTTATACTGCCAGGTCATTTTAATAATAATGATAAGAAGAAAACGAAGTAAATGAAGAAGATAAAATTCTTCCCAGAATCTCTAGACAAATAATCAATCTAGGAATTTATTCACACCTAATAATCTAATCATAAAACATCTTCTACTTTCACTTTCACATTCACTATCAATTTCTTTTATTTAAATAATGATTTATGGATTTGTATTTAATGGAAGCATACAAACAAATCTTCCCTATTGAAATCTCTATCGTCATTTAACCAATCAATGAAAAGATTAGGAAAAATATTTTTTATTTAGCCCAAAAATTGCCACATGATAAATTGGAAAGATAGTGTTAATAATATTTCTGGTAAATATTGATTTGAATGAAAAATTATTTTCAAAAAATACTTTGAAGAAAAAGATGGCGTTTTTTTTTTTTGGGGGGGGGGTTGCTTTTTTTTTTTAATTCAAATTAAACATATATTTGTACATGAGTTATATCATGTACAAATATATGTTTAATTTGAATAATTTGAAAATCTATAGAGCTAGCATTCTTCTTCTTCTTACTCTCTTGCTTACTCTCTCTCTCTCTCTCTCTCTCTCTCTCTCTCTCTCTCTCTCTCTCTCTCTCTCTCTCTCTCTCTCTCTCTCTCTCTCTCTTCTTAGTGCTCTTGACTATTTTTCTGTCTCTTTTTTTCTATCTTTTTTTATGAAAACGCATAGGACCAACATTTTCTCTAATGCCTCTCTCTCTCTCTCTCTCTCTCTCTCTCTCTTCTCTCTCTCTCTCTCCTCTCTCTCTCTCTCTCTCTCTCTCTCCTGTATGTGTGCGTGTGTGTGTGGTGTACGTGTGTGTCCTTTTATATTCTTATGTCTCTCCTCTTTCCTTTTCTTTGAAAATTTAGAGGCCAACATTCTCTCCTTCTTACTCTCAGTGTTTTCTCTCTCTCTCTCTCTCTCTCTTCTCTCTCTCTCTCTCTCTCTCTCTCTCTCTCTCTTCTCTCTCTTCTCTCTCTAGTCTTTGACTATTTTCTGTCTCTTTTTCCTTTCTTTTTTTTATGTATTTTTCTCTATCTCTATCTCTTTCTCTCACTATATTTCTATCTCTCTTCTCTCTATGAAGGGAAATACTTGCTTATTTAAGTCTCTTTCTCTATTTTTTCTATCTCTTTTTGTCTTCTTTCTATAACCCCCTCATTTCTCTCACTTTTTCTCTTTCTTTCTCTCGTACTTTCACTTTCACTTTCACTTTCTCTATATCCCCCTCTTTCTCTTTCCTCCTTCCTTCCACTTTCTATCACATTATCTCTCTTTCTATCTCTTTTCCCCTCTCTCTCTCTCTCTCTCTCTCTCTCTCTCTCTCCTCTCCCTCTCTCTCTCTCTCTCTCTCTCTCACACACTTCTTCTGTATTTTAATGTATATTTCTATGCTATTTAATGTTTGATTAAATAGTGCCTCTTTATAAATAAGTAAGTAAGATCGTCGGGGAGGCCTAGAGTCGGTATCAGCCATACAAGGAGGGACTCTTTCCCGTTTTCATTAGCGCTAGACCAAGACGATTGCATTTAGCTTCTAAGGTGGAGCGCCACACCTACCATCAGCTCCTTACTTTACCGCACAGATCCCTGTGCTACTCATATGCTGAGTTGCCGAGGGCCGGTATCGAACTAGGAACCTTGTGGTTTCTAGCCGAACGCTTTACCGATTGAGCTAGCTTTATAGATACCTCAGTATAAAACAATGATTTTGTAGCTTGAAGATGGTAAGAGAGTAGGAAAACACTAACAATATTGAATTTTTATTCTACCACCCAATGAATAATATTATTAGAGACACTAGCTTAAATAAAATAAAAACACCCTCCGGGCGATGTAAAAATAGATTTTTGAAACATATTGCCTGAGAGGTGGGAGTTAAAAAATTCAATGTCAGCGAGTTTGTACCCTAAGTAAGTAAGGTTTGAACCCTAAGTAAAGGATTAAAAATAAAACAATTTGAAATGTAAACTTTAAATATATATTAAAATAAAACAAACTATATATAGATATATAATACCAGTCATGTATTATATTATATTTGTAGGCATATCTTATTGTAGGTATATCTATCTATCCACTTGCATTTCATCATCATACAGAGTACGTAAGGAGTTGTTTAATTGATACACTCATTTATCGACCAATAATTCTTTGCTTTTGTATTAGAACGATCTGATGTCTCAATAGATATCAGAGTGATTAGCAAAGTTCATATATAATAAGGTCTTCAAATTAATACTGTAGGTACCACCAATTTTCCCGGTGAAATTTACCCACCCTATATTTAACACAATGAAACTTGCATAAAGGTTAATATTATCTTAACAATTTTTTGTCCATTCAAAAGAAGAAACATTAAACAAACTCCTGATGATTTTTTTTTAAATTTCAGCTTACGGAAATAATAAAAATTATGAACGAAAAACAATGTTTACATTTTTGTACCGTTAATTGAAATTTAACGTAGCCAAAAACAAGTTATGACTAGAGACTTTTTTAAAATTCTATGAAAAATCAATTAATGGTCCGATTTTCATGAAAATTTCCATACTTACTTAACTTTTGATGAAAATATGCCTGAAATAGTTTCTTCCTAAAATATATTAGGGGAAATGTTATTTTTACGAGGTCTACCCCCCCCACCACTATTTTATTTTATGAAATATGAAAAAACGAACCGACAAAAACGATTTTTACTTTTTTTCTATAAAGATAAGAGTCTGAATAATTATATCAGAAGATTTTTATAAGTTTCAATGCCAGAGTTTTTTTAGTAAACGAACCATGAATACAGAATTCTGCGAAAAAAATATCAATAAAGAAACTGACCGTGTTGTAAAAAAAACGGACTGTTTTACTTATTTTTCAAGATAACGGTGAGTAATTTTTTTCCAGTTAGATAATTTTGATTTTTGAATTATCTGTTTTTCTTTGTAACAACTCTTTATGTTCGTCATTTCTTTTTTGCGATATTTTTTTTTTTAAGTTAAAAAATATTTACGTTTCTTCCTTCAATATAACCAAAACTGATCACGTAACCTATTTTGGTGGTACCTATAATAATAGTTTAATAGTTTTAGTTCTATTGATTATCATGTTGTCCCTTTTTTCTTGGTGTTTTCGTATTTACGTAAAAAAAGGGGGGGTATTAGTTGTTATAATAATTTTCTTGATGTTAACTTGGATCAAGGGTTAAAATAGATTTTACACAATTTTCAGAACCTAAAAAAAAAAAAAAAAAGAGAAAAACATGTCTGAAAGAATTTTAAATTGGAGAAGAATTTCTTATGTTGCACTTTTAAGCAAAGTTACTCTCTCTACTCCTCTTTTCATTTCTCTCCCCTTCCTCACTGCGACACTATACGTAGAAAGGTGATGTATGTATGCAGAGAATACTAATAATTAAATTAGATGAAAATCCTTTCAATGTGTACAATTAAGTACTATTGATTTGAGACAATTAATGCAACCAAAAAAAGAATTCAATAGACTTCAGCACTTTTCTTAATTTCAATCTTTTTGAAGAATTTTTCAAAATTCTGTTCTTAAAACAGTCAAAGAGTTACCAAAATGAATGGAACCGAAATTAATCTTTGACCCTCTTCTGAGGTTTTTTTGGGGTTTTTTCTCTTTCAATTTTCAATCAACTTTCAGGCTACGATCTTTTTAAATTTTAAATGAAAAAATAAAGAAATTAGAATAAAATGTACTTTACAGTTAACAAAAAAGCAAAAAATATTATTTCCAAATAATATTAATAGTAATGGTAAAGGTGATACCAATTTTAGTTGGTGCCCTTGGAACAGTCGCTAGGGATTTGGAAAAAAGACTAGAGCAACAGGTTGGTTGATTGGTTAGTTGGCTGGTTGGTTTGGTTTTACGGTATGTCAATCCTTGTTGGGTTATTTTATGCTGAAGACTTTTGTTTTATTCATTCTTGATATGTATTCAAAATTTTTTTAAACTCAATTTTCTTAAAAAAATGTTTTCTATTTCACCCATAGATAGGAACCTAATAGGTACTACCACGACACAAAGTGGACCTGGGAGTAATGGCAATGAAGGGATACTCAACACCCCAGAGCTCCAAAATTGGAATTTCACCATTAGATGCAGTTTAATATCATACACAGGACACTAAGACACTCAGCCACCATTTTCTAACCACTACCAATTTGCGGCGTGTTAATTCATAGCTAACACCCATACTCTTATATAGCATTAATTTATCCAAAAGTGAGTAACATAACACAGAATATTCTGAAAAGGTTTAAACAACAAAGGAGTGGAAACTATTTGTCATTTTTCAGGGGTCTGGGAACAAAAACAGGCACCATGTGCTCAGCGGCTGAGAAAGAGAAAAGACAACGTCTGTCGCTTCCAACATCCTGTTGGTAAAAGAGAGTGATTGTAAGGTTTGCCTTCTCACGTGACCAAAACAGACTCGTGACGTTTGTAAAAAAGGGAGACAATTCTATTTTGTCTCCAACAAGTGTTTTTCCTTCTTCTAGACCAGTTGTATTACCAAGACTAAAGAGCTTAATCTGCCCTACTATTTCACCCACAGCTGGGAGAGGGGAGAAGAGATCGATATGTACCTTTCCCAAAGGTATTAGCATAAAATGAAGTGTAAACAGCCTCATCCGTTATTTTAATTTGAATCGCCAAGTGTATTTATAGTACAATGGCCGGTTTAGCTAAGTCGATAGAATATCCACCGAGGAACCACAAGGTTCCAGGTTCGATACCGGCCGTTGCCAATTCAGTGCATGAGTACACAGATTGAATCTGTGCAGTAAAATGTGAAGCTGATGGTAGGTGTGGCGCTCCACCTCAGACACAATAAACAATCTTCCAAGTCTATCGCTAGCCAAAAGTGGATAGACTCCCTCGCTGTTCAGCTGATGCCAATAGTCCGCTCCTTCAATTTTACTACTACTTCACTAATAAGACTCTGTGGGGACTTAGACAAAATGGAGTCCATGTGTTTTAAACAAGATGGAGGCATCTCTACACTCGATGGCAAGCCTCTGACATTAGTTGAACAGTTCACATACCAAGGTAGCAATATCTCTTCTACAGAAAGTGATGTCAATATACAGATAGTTAAGGCATGGACTGCTATTAACATATTATCAATCATACGGAAATCTCTCCAATGAGATAATGCTGTAGCCATGTCAGTGCTACTGTATGGCGGACTTGAACAGAAAAAAGTTACATGGAACTATACAGGGATGCTTCATGCTGTCTTGAACAAATCCTGAAAGCAGTACCCCACAAAAAAGTAGTTGTATGGCCACTTACCCCCAATCACCCAAACCATCTAAGT
>CM042162.1:60577166-60589666 GCA_023376005.1 Doryteuthis pealeii
GTGTGTGTGTGTGTGTGTGTGTGTGTGTGTGTGTGTGTGTGTGTGTATGGTTAATATAGATAAACATATATGATCAATACATGTATGTATTCATATACACACACATATATATATATATATAATATATATACATATATTCATTTATGCATTCATATATATTCATATATATATATATATATATATATATATATATATATATATATATATATATATGGATATCCGTGCTACTAGTGTGACATGATGATAATATATATGTGTGTGTGTGGTGTGTGTGTGTTTTGAAGTGAGGATGACTTAATGGAGAAGGTGTATTTGTTTATGCATGATACTATATATATATTATATATAATATATATATATATATATACCTACTTTATTGCACAGATTCAAACTGAGCAACTCATGCGGTGAGCTAGTGAGGCCCAGTATCAAATCTGGAAACTTGTGGTTCTCAGCCAGATTCTCTACCAACTGAGCTAAACCTCTCTCTCTCTCTCTCTCTCTCTCTCTCTCTCTCTCTCTCTCTTCTCTCTGTGTGTGTGTGTGAGTATATATATATATATATGTTGTTGAGGGATCCACGTATGCTTCTCATTTATATATGTGTTATTATATAGTGTGAAGCATTAAGATATTAGAAACTCGTTTTTTTAAGTGTTAAGTTTCAGTTATTTAATAAATTTTCGAGAGTGTTATCTTTGATAGTCCGACGAAGAGAAGATAATACTCTCGAAAATATACTCAATAAATGAAACTTAACACTTAAAAAACCGAGTTTCTAATATTTTAATGTTTCACACTAAAGCTCAAAACAAGATATATATATACCACCAATAGACGGATAATTGCATATATAACACACTCACACAACACACACACACACACACCACACGCATGCACGCACACATATATATATATATAATATATATATATATATATATATATATATATATTAACGATCTACCAGTCGTTACTTTTGGAAAAGGCCCGGTCGACAGGGCCCTTAAGTTTCTCCTTTTTTTTTCTTTTCCCTTTCGCTCTGTTAAATTGCTGATCAATAAATGTATGTTATATTTGAAAATTTCTATATAATTTCAGCTGTACCAAATATTTGTTTATATATATATATATTATATATATATATATATATATAAATATATAATATATATAACAGTGTTTCATTATTTCTCAGGAACGTTAAGACAACAAATCAGATTTATTAGGTATTATTTATTATAAAACAACAGTGAAACATGTGTAAAAACCTAAACTAAACCTGCAGACGATATACACTGCGTGGAAATACATGATAAGGGCCATCCACAATTTGCTTCATAAGATTTATGAACGATTGATTCAAAGTTCAAATCAAATTTTTTCACCAAACAAAGATAACTAAAACTAAGCAAGTCAGTGCATAATCACAATGTATTTCTAATTTTGCGTCTTACGTTAGAAAGTTTAGGTAAAGAAGAACAGCTTTTCTCGTTCATATTCCTACCATAAATAAAACTGAACCCCTCAATTATGTCCGTGTTTTCCTGCAATAAATGTTGTTATTTTTTTCTCTACACCGCTTATTTTACAAACTAAAATATATTTATATTTATTCTATCTTTAATATTCACTTCAATGTGTATATTCTAAAAGTTTTTATTGTTGAGGCATGTTTAGTTTTAAAGTGGGGGTTCGTTTTTACACTTCACTTTTTACTCGTAAATTCCTACCATAAAATGCCCAAGCCTAATTTATGGTAGGGTTTACAAGTAAAAGTTGAATATTACCTTTGCTGTTGTTGTTATAAGGCCGATAATAATAATGTAATTAGAGCTAAAGCGTAATAAAGGATTATTTGCTCGTAATATTCCTACCTATAAATAAACTGACCCCCCATTTTATGTCCGTGTTTTTGCAATAAATGTTTTATTTTTCTTGCACCCGTTATTTTACAATACTAAATATATTTTATTTATTTATTTTAATATTCACTTCAATGTGTATATTCTAAAAGTTTTATTTTTGTGAGATGTTTTAGTTTTAAAGTGGGGACTCGTTTTTACAATTTAGCCATAAATTGGATACTCCTTTTATGACCGTAATTTTGTTTTTTCGTCGACGATGATTAAAATCTGACGTTTTTATTTTAGAGTACCAAAGCCAAAAAGAAAAGAAATAACAACAAAAGGTAATATTCAACTTTTTACTCGTAAATTCCTACCATAGAATTAGGCTTGGGCATTTTATGGTAGGAATTTACGAGTAAAAAGTTGAAGTGTAAAAACGAGCCCCCACTTTAAAACTAACCATTCTCACAAAAATAAAAACTTTTAGAATATACACATTGAAGTGAATATTTGTTATAGGTGATACACCCTATAAGACTAATGGAATGCGCCGACGGGTTACTATAAGTAACAGGGACAATTGTGGCTTGAGTGTAAGCCAATGCGAGTGAGCTCACAATTCTATTTGTCGGACGTAATTCCCACTTCTCTGTATTGTATTTGTCTACTTTTTGTTAATACATTTTCTTACATTTGTTACCCGTCGTTTTGTTCTTATTTGACCCCTTAAAACCTCACAACAATATTAAAATAAAGAAAATATATTTAGTATTGTAAAATAACGGGTGCAAGAAAAATAAAACATTTATTGCAAAAACACGGACATAAAATGAGGGTTCAGTTTATTTTATGGTAGGAATAAACAAGAAAACGGTTCTTCTTTACTGAAAGTTATTACAAAAATATTTATTTCGGGAATTAAAAATAAATAGAAATAAAGATAAGACTCCCTAAAAATTTCAGACTCTTCCGCTTTTCAACACTTTTTTTTAAGACTGAAGAAAAATATCTAAATAACACACTAGTTACGATTTTTGTGGCCGTTTTAGGCTTCGTGAGAGCATTTTACAGTGGAGAAAAACAAAAAGAAACATATGTTGCGGGGCCGATAAGGATGTCGACCCCACAGACGTTTGAATAAGTGAAACGACTGGAGACAATGACAGAGACAAAGACAGAGGAATTGGATGGCAGAAAGTAACCTGGTGGTCAATTTATTAGCGAGAATTGACAAAGGTAAATCGGCTAGTTGAGGATTCGATGTTCGAGGTTGGTCGCTCAACGTTCAGTCAGTCTTTCGTCGATTATTCTTGGTGTGTGTTCCTAGGGTTAGCTTTTAACCCCATCTTATTTGATAGTCTATGGGGTTACAAGAGGATTTGGTGTTTTAAGGTTATTAAATATTGGATATTCTTGTTGCGTATTCTTAGGGTTCTACTTTTTACCCCATCGCATTTGGTGGTCATGCTGAAAAGGAAGGAATTCAAGAAATGAAAAAGAAAGAGACAAATGCAGAAGGTGATTTTATAACTTAGGCTTTATTGACCGGTCAAAGTTGCCTGTGGCAAGGGAATATCTCCCTGGCTAGTAGGGGCGAACAGACTCAGTTAAGGCCAAGATATTAACTTGGGGGGGGGGTTGGAAGTCGGTTTTTTTCTCGCACATGCGCGGAGGATTCTTCCAGTAAAGGCTCATGGGAGTTTGTTTGTTTGTTTGTTTGTTTGTTTGCTTTTTGTTGTTTTTTAAATTTTAGTTTAGTTTTATTTTAATCCCCACAGGTGTCCACAGGAGAACGTCACTTACGAATTCGTCCTTGCTTCTCCAGCATTACTCGGTATGTCTTGTTCGTCTTACTCAGATTATTTTGTGATTTTTGTGATTGGGAGCAAGTGGCCGAACAGTTGCTTTTTTGTGGGGTGCTGCTTTCAAGATTTATTCAAGACATCACACAACATCCTTGTGCAGTTCCGATCTAGATTTTTCTCTAAACGCTTCGTTAAAGTGGTGTAGCCATATAGTAGCACTCATATTGTTACAGTTTGGTTATTTGGTTGGTTTTATCTACTTGTTGAGTTATTTTATGGCAAACACTTTTTTTCATTCTTGATTAGTATTCAAAAAAATTAGTTAATTTTTTTGAAAATTCATGCTTTTCTATTTAACACATAAATGGGACCCTAACAGGTACTGCTGCTTCGGGTCAGGGTGGATCTGGGAGTAATGGCGATGAAGGGGTACTTCACACTCCGCAGAGCTCCAGAACTGGAACTTCCCCATTTGATGCAATTTAACATCATACACAGGACACTAAGACCTTCAGCCACCGTCTTCTAGTACATATAGGATAAGAAGGATTGGGGCTTGCTATAAGTGTAATAAGGTTAGGCTATTAACGCGACCAGCCGACTGATCGGAGGGGCTTCTCCGGCCGTCTGTCTCGCCTAAGTAAGATCTACAGTTTAGAAGGATTCTCATTTTATCTTATCAGATAGATCAGACTTACTCATGATTGATAATCTGTCAACAGCATTCTATGCTTATCCTATGAAATTTGATTTGTTTTCTTGGTTACAGAGTTTGGCCATAATATAATAATAATTAATAATAATAATAATAATAATAATAATAATAATAATAATAATGGACTTTGCTGGCCCCAGCAGATCACAGGGCGAAGCTGAAGGAAAACGAAAAGATGGATAAATACCTGGACCTTGCCAGAGAATTGAAACAGTTGTGGAATATGAGAGTGAAACTGATACCAATGGTAGTTGGTGCACTTGGAACGGTACCAATAAACTTGGAAAAAAGACTGGAGGATCTAGAAGTCAAAGGAAGAATAGAGACCATCCAGACTTCTGCACTGCTGCAATCTGCCAGAATACTCAGAAGAGTCCTGGAGACCTGAGGAAACTTGTTGTCACTCAGACTCCAGTGAAATACCATCAGCTAACGCTGATGTGAAAAACTCAAAAGGAGTGAAAATAATAATAATAATAATAATTAAGGTCAGTTGTGTATATGTATGTCCGGAGGAAACTACGAAAATAAAAATTAACGACAAAGTAAATATAGGTAAACATTCACTATCACCAGGTTTTGCTTTTTGAGCAAAAATAATGAAGATTTGATTTATATTCGTGAAGATAATTAAAAAATAAAATTTAAATGATAAAAGCATGGATTTTTTTTTTTGTATTTAATATTGTAAATAGTAGACATATTTTTTCTTTTCAGAGCGGCTGGATCGTGGGGAACCAACTCATGATTCAGTAATAATGATCTGCGAAACTAACTTTTAAAAAATCTCCCGTCTACCCAGGCGACGTCGAGTAGCCGCTTCAAGTAGCTAATAAAGCATTCAAACTGAATCGTGGATTTTTTTTTTAATTCAATACATTTGTATACCTGAGTAATTTATATCTACAAGGCTAATCCCAATGGTAAGGTTTCCAAAATATTTAGAAATCACAGAAATGTCTATTGTTTATTGCCAATGTTGTTTACATAATTTTAAACTTTGAACATGTATCTATTTTTCTACATAATTGTCATTTTGGTTGATGCATTTTTGTAGGTGCTGACAGTTTTTTGGACCATATGACCTTTAGGCATCCCTTTTGCGATCTCGATTCATAAGGACATGTTTTTTATTTACACCGTCAAAATCCGGTTGTTTGTTAACAGACGATTTTTTGGGGGTTTTTTAATTATAAAACTACTAACCCTAACCCTAACCCCTAATCCTAACCCTAACCTAACCCCTAACAAACAACCGGATTTAAATGAAAAAGCATGTCCTTATGAATCGAGATCGCAAAAGGGGTGCCTAAAGGTCATATGGTCCAGTTTTGTATACCCATGTTATACCAGATCGCCACCATGTTGTTGAGGAAGCGTTGAACTTCGTCGTTATTGCAAACTCTTTACACCACCTTCGGACGTTTTTGACATCCATGCAAGACTCGCCACACACTTACGTTACTTGGCATTGGATTTCAATTGATTTAATGCCTTTTTCATTAAAAAACCGAAAAACTATGCGAACTTCACATTTGTCGGTAGTGTCGGTCGGGAGATCCATCAGAAATGACTGTCAAGCCAAAACTGACCGTGGCAGCAAGGAGCAAAGGGGCAGACACGTGCGCATGCTCAACAAATACAATAGTGTTGCCAATAGTCGCACAAACAGTTTCACTGTGTCTCCAGCGCTTTGGAGACCTTACTTTTGGGATTGCCTTCGTAACATTAGGATTGTTTTACCCTTTATAAAAATTAACGTGAGAAATGGGGTAAGCAGATGAGAAAATGCGGGATTATGACGTCAAGGAACGAGTTAACAACGATATGAAATGCAACAGGTTTTATTACAAATATGCACATTAAAATGATACAACGAAGAGTAGAAAGTTCTTAGTTTAATCGGACAAGCAACCCGAGGTTGGTAACAGTTCATTTAAAGTTAGCGGCACATATTCGTGAGGTATAGCCGTATGTTATCATTTTAGTTCTCAGTTTTTTAGAAAGGTCACCACGTGACTACCAATGTTAGGGATGGCTGCTGCTGCTGTGTCAGTGACATTCGACCCCTGTCCCCTAGGGACACAAGTGCCGGTGTTGTATGAAGATAACATAAAATTTCAATGCCTTTTTATCTGAGGAATGTTACATGCGGAAAAAATATGAATTTAGTGAATGAATGCAGTTTATACTTTAGAAATTTTGAGCAACATATACGTGATGTATGGAGGCGCGTGGACTAATGGTTAGAGTCATAGGAAATGGACTCGTCAAACCGAGTTCAATTCCTGGATGAAGCTGTTGGTATTTCAAAATGGCGCTGATACCCTAGGGAAAGGTATAAATCCAATTCTCCCTCCAGCTATGGGTAAATAGCAGGGAATACTGGGCTCTTTAACCATGGCTAGGTAACCAGTCTAGGGAAGGAAAACTCTAAATTCAAACCTGTTAAACTCCGCTTAAGAAATTGACCTTGGTAAATATATATACGTGATGTATACGCATGTATCTCTCTTTACTTTTATGATTGACCATCCCTATTATTTACTAAGCTTTGTTTAGTCTGGCACAAAAACGTTATGTTACCTACTATTACTTAGTAGTTACTCATCTAAATAATGATGTTTATGGATGTTTAAGGGATCTAGCTGGAACTGGTATCATTTTTTAGATTTTGTTCAACGTTTATATTTCAGTATTTTCAATTATTATGATGGAATATAAATTCCAAGTTATTTTAATGATGATATTTAAAAACAAAAAGTTATAAAAATTTGTTTTATCTTTATATGTTTTTCTTATTCTTCCTTCTTTTTTTGTAAATTTCTTTCTTTCTTTCTTTCTTTCTTTCTTTCTTTCTTTTTATTTCTTAGGAATTTCTTTGTAGGCATGAACTCATACTCAGTTATTTTACATCTATATATTGATATACTGTTATGTTGGCATCCTTCCGTCTACTAAAGACGAGGACGTAGTTTCCACTTTTTTATCTGCACTGCGTGAGTGGCTGAACAGATCAATTTTTGAATGGCAATCTCTGGATGCAGTGACTGCAAACAAACATTGATGCTTATTGGAGTTGCTGTTGTCTCTCCTTCCTTCTGGCTCTCTTTTCTGTAGTGGCTTCTTTTCTTCCTTTTTTCACTCCTTATCGTCCTTGTTTGACGAGGAGGTGCAAGGTCGCTCGGTCTTCTGCACGAGCCTCCCATGTGTTGGTATTGATGTGGCATGTCTGCATGTCCTTCTTGCAGACATCTTTAAAGCGCAGGCGTGGTCTCCCTACAGGCCGAGTGCCTTCTACTAATTTGCCATACAGTAGGTCTTTTGGGATGCGGCCTATGTCCATCCTCCTGACGTGACCAAGCCAGGCAGGCGTCTCCTGCAGATGATGGCGGACATGCTGTTCATGTTTGCTTGTTCCAGCACGTCTGTGTTGGGCACTTTGTTCTGCCAGTGTATGTGTAGAATGCGGCGTGGGCATCTGAGGTGGAAATTGTCCAGTATTTACATACTAGTACCTATCATTTGTTACGCCCCGTCATCACCTCAGATAAATAATGGACCACTCCGTTTTGATTCATGATATCTGAATGCCCGAACACAAATGTTATGCCCTGTCATTACCTCAGAAAAATAATGGACCATTCCAATGTGATTGCAAGGAAAGAAAGGGAAAAAAACTAAAGTGATACACGTCAGAGGGAAAAAGAAAGTGAATATAGAAAGAAACAAACAAACAAAAAATCAAAAACAAACAAAGGTGAGGGATAGGAAGCGATAGTACTTATTGTCTGTTTTAATGAAATAGAAAAAAAAAGAAAAAAGAAAGAAAAAGTTAGACAAAAAAATAAGGGAAAAAAAGAAGAGAAACGAGAAAAAGAAAAGGAATTTCGTCAGAGATTATTATACTTTTTACATATTGAACTATTCTGCAATAGTTCTTGTGGGGTGTTAAGGATTTTAATGTTGGTTTAAAGGTCGCTGGTTATTTCTGGTGCCTTTTCACATGTTTTCCTTTTAACCACATTATATTTTGTGATTGAACTGAAATGTATTTAAAGGAAGGAAAAGGAAGAGACAAAACGTAGTTTTAGGAACCAGGCTTTAATAGCTACCTAGTAGAGAGGAAATTTCTTCCCGTCCAGTAATAGTGTCTGATCCTAAAAATTCTACTTCTTGTCGGTTGGTGCTGATGGCCGAGGGATTAGAGAATCGGTCTGATGAAAAATCAGTCGGGTTTCACTCCCGGTTTGAGGCACTCTTCTAAGTCTAGCCACACTGAAGAGACGCGATCCGTCTAAACAGGGTGTCTGTGGGTGGCTATATTATATATATATATATATATATCTATGTGTGTGTGTGTGTGTGTGTGTGTATTCATACTTATATACTTATATGTATATATAATATATTTTTTTATTTTATACATATATACATATTCATTTATATATATGTATACCTATTCATATACATATATGCTTATATATATATATATATATATATATATATATATATATATATATATATATATATATATATATATATATATAAACCTATATATTAATGTGGATATGCTTAACATGTATATGTAAACATTTTTTAATGATATTATTTTTTTAAACTTAATATATATATATATATATATATATAATATATATATATATATTTCACCTGATCATATTTTATTTATATTTAAATGTCACAGTAGATATCTTTCCACTTCCATCTGAAATGCCATCTGCATGGCATTTGAAACTAACAAAACTGGTTTTGACAAAACTTAGGTGATAATTTTATAATTCTGATAAATTAAAATTATCAAAACTAGCAAAATATTAATTATAGAAAAAAGCAAAGAATAATTAATTTGATATTATTCATTGCTTTTCATGCTTACACATATACACATGTGCCTCCATATATACACATATTCAAGACTATATATATATATATATATATATATATATATATATATATATATATATATATATATATATACTAAAGCTGGGCGAATCAACTTTTGTCTCCAAAAGGCTTTTTCTGTTTAGTTTAATTATACTAAATTATTCCTTACTTTTAGGATTGAATTATGTTTGAAAAAATCCATTCTAATTGGTTCTAATTAGTCGTAATTTGAATTCAAGTCAAAAACTGACCAATCTCTAACTTTACATTCTACCTATCACTTTATTCCTCTCTATGTATATCTTGATTACCCTCTCGTTATATATGTTAGTTTCTCTGGGAGAGTAGAGAGAGAGAGAGAGACAGAGAGAGAGAGAGAGAGAGAGAGAGAGAGAGAGAGATGTACGAATTTGAAATGTATTTGTATGTTAAATTTCAAAAGCAGCAACCCGTAGATTAAATTAGGTCAAATATTCCATTTCTTAGAAATCTTACAAAATTATTTTAATGCTTTGTCCGGCCGTATTTATTTTTTTTTTTTTTTT
Organism: Doryteuthis pealeii; assembly: GCA_023376005.1. Taxonomy (NCBI): domain Eukaryota; kingdom Metazoa; phylum Mollusca; class Cephalopoda; order Myopsida; family Loliginidae; genus Doryteuthis; species Doryteuthis pealeii. The sequence continues at coordinate 60,586,981 of CM042162.1, forward strand.
TTAGATTTAATTCAGTTTGCAAACTCACTTTTCCCTAATCTCAGTTATCTACCAGAGCTCAATGGGTGACGCAACGGTCTCGTTTTGCCTAATATATATATATATAATATATATATATATATATATATATATTAGACAAAACGTGACTCGTTCTCTAAGGGTGACTTAAATTATCTTTCACCGCCAACATATATAAAGCAAGGATCGTCTGTAAACAGACTGGATCTCTCTGGTGATCGTAAAATATATAAACAAACGTTTGTATTTAATAGTTTAAACATCACCCCGTTACGTCAGCTGCCAAGTGTCCGAGAGGTTAAGAAGTCGGCAGACAAAAAGTCAGTCGCATTTCGATCCTGGCCATAGGTAGTTGTTGTGTCTAGCCACACTGAAGAGGCGTGAAACGCTGAAACACGGTATGTGTGTATGACTTATTATCATATATATATATATGGGAGAAATGTGAGGAAGGTTAATCCGACAATATATGGAGAAAAGTAGACAAACACGAGATGTTATGGAAACTGGATGTTTATTGTCGACGATGCAACGTTTCGGCCATTTAGACCATCATCAGGACCCATCCCCCCAGCCACCCCTGCCCCTACTGACAACCTACTGTTTTTCACCATTCTAAAAATGTCCTTCATTGAAGCTAGAACTGGGCTTTTGGTCTTGATGATGGTCTAATGGCCGAAACGTTGCATCGTCGACAATAAACATCCAGTTTCCATTACATCCTGTGTTTGTCTACTTTTCTCCCTATATATATATATATATATATATATATATATATATATAATATATATTCAAGGCCATAAATATATATAATTTCTCCAAGAAGATGATTAATGAATTCTAACTATATATGAACTCTTAATTATTTATTTTTTTATTAAAAATTAAAATGTATTGGTCATTTTCTGAGGTTTGCATTACTTAATTGTCATCATAATGGATGATGGACAAACTTTGTTTCCTTTCTCTTCCTTTTCTTTCCTTCTTTTCTTTTGTCTTTCTTTCCATTGAAGCAGAAGACAAGCGCCTAATATTAAAAAACTGCTTAGTGTTATTTGAATTATTCTGTCTATTGTCCTCATCTTTATTGTTATTTATACAACGTTTCGGCCAATGTGTCCTCCGGCCTTCTTCAGGTATTTCTTGTCAGACTTGGGAGCTTTCTCGAACTTAGGAAATTTCTTTCATTTGTGACAAGAACAGGAACGTTCTTGTCACAATCGGGAAACCTCTTGTCATAAGTGGAAGCCTTTACGGAACTTTGAACCTAACCCTTTATTTAATTCACGGGGTATCATATTCTCATAACCATAGCTGGGATAGAGGTGTTAAGCTGTGTTATTTATTATTCTATATTACTGTAATCCTTAACCCGGATTGAACCTGCAGCCTGTTTTTATTTCTGTTTCTTTTCTTTCTGTACAATCAAAATCGAATTGACTATTATTTATCTGAGGTGATAATAGGATGTAACATTCAAGTGCATAATGTATGTGTTTGTAGATATACTGTCACTTAGAACCCACAGCCTTTATCCACTATACTATGTTTCCAATTGGACAAATAACAATAAAGATGGCGACAATAGTCCGAATAGTCCAAATAATACTAATTATCAAGCCTCATCTAAAAAATTCAGAGAAATAGTAAAAAATATAATGTTTACTTTCTTTTCTCTTTCTTTTCTTTTTTCTTTTGATTTTATTCCATCGTAGCAGAAGACAAGCGCCTGATGTAAAGAAATACTGTTTCCTCTCTCTTTTCCCTTTCTTTTCCTTCATTTCTTCTCCAACTTCTTTCGATTGAAGCAGAAGAGAAGCATCTGATGTAAATCGCTCTTTTCTCTCTATCTTTTCCATTTCTTTTCTTTTTTTCTTTTCATTGAAGCAGGAGGCAAGCAAATTAAAAATTACTGTCTCTTCTCACTTTTCCCTTTTTTTTTCTTACTTTACTTTTGTCTTTCTTTCCATTGAAGCAGAAGACAAGCGCCTGATGTTTTTTCCTTTTTTTCTTACTTGAATTTTGTCTTTCTTTCCATTGAAGCAGAAGACAAGCGCCTGATGTTAAAAATTACTGTTTCTTCTCACTTTTCCATTTTTTTCTTACTTTACTTTTGTCTTTCTTTCCATTGAAGCAGAAGACAAGCGCCTGATGTTAAAAATTATTGTTTCCTCTCTCTCATCCCTTTCTTTCTTTCTTTCTTACTTTACTTTTGTCTTTCTTTCTTTTCTTTTTTTTTTTTTTTTTTGAAGCAGAAGACAAGCACCTAATGTAAAACATTACTGTTTCTTCTCTCTTTTCATTGTTTTCTTTCTTTTTCTCTCAGACATGTCATATGTTCTTTCTCTTTCTTTTCTTTCTACACAATCAAAATGGAATGGTCTATTATTTATCTGAGGTGATAACAGGGTGTAACATTCAAGTGCATAGTTTCATGTCTGATATTATAGATTATATATATACATTTATTAAAATTTCATCTTTATCTTTTATAAAAAAAATCAACACATATTAACACTTGTAATACATCTTTTTATATAAACAGTCAATATAGGTGTAAACACACCCATATATAATATATATATATATATATATATATATATATATATATATATATATATATATATAATATATATATATATTATCCTTTTATGTATATATTATGTAT
>CM042162.1:60592166-60607166 GCA_023376005.1 Doryteuthis pealeii
ATATATATATATATATATATATATATATACAAGTATATATCTATTTTTTCCACACACACATACACATATATATACATGTATATATACACATGTGTGCTCATATCTGTATCTATATATATATATATATATGCCTTTCTATGTATAATTATGTATATGTGCATACATATGTGTGTGTATGTGCGCATGCACCCATAAGTATATATGTACCAACACAGCAAGATACTTATTAAGATTTTTATAGGCGTCATAAAGATTTTAATTAAACTGAAATTGCACTGAATAAAACCTATTTTACCATAGGCACGATGGGTGGTTGAATTTGTTTTGGGAGATTTCTAGTCAACATATTCTCAAATAGATATTAAATACACAGCAAAAAAAAAATGTTTGTTAATCTATACAGTAAATTGATATTTTTAAACTATTTTTTCCCCGAAAAATATAATCATAAAATAACACAATATTCTGTGAATACAAAACTTAACTCTTTCTTTAAAGAGCTCCAAACCAAAAGTTTTCACCAAGTTTCTAAACGGTCTTTAGCGTGTTGCTTCCTTCTGATTTTTATGGGTCAGATTTCCACTGATTTAGATTAAAAAATGTTTTCTTTATTTTTTTTTTTTTTTTTTTCTTGAGATTAATTGCTTTGCAGGGGTCCATCCTTCTTTTAAAATGCATATTTATTCTTATTATATTTTTCTTACTACTTCTAAGGTTTTTTTTTTTTTTTTAGACACACGGGATAATATGATGAAATAGGTGTGGTAACAGTGTGATATATTTCTACAATTATACATTATTTTTCAATTTCCCTAACAACAAACACCACACCTTTTTACCACTTTTCCTTCATAACTAATCTTAGAAAGTTTTCCTAAAATTCACTTCTAAATTTTCTTCTTTTTTTTTTCTTTTGTTTTTGCTCATCCCATTGTTGTCTGCTTTCTTTCATTTTTTCCCCCTATTCTTTGTAAACATCATTTTTTGGTGGTGCATCGCGGCATCAAATATTTTAAAATCCATTTAAAAAATTATATGGCATTATATTAGATTTTGTCTCCTCTCTTTTGTTTTATTTTGTTTTTTGTTGTTTTTTCCTTTTTTTTTAATGAAGTACTCTTTAATAAAAGAAACAAAAAATGACCCAAACAATTCTAAAATTCTTAATTTATTTAAGACAGTACAAATTTAATTAATATCAAAAATTAAATTTCAATAATAACATCATTCGGTTTAGCTCAGTTGGTAGAGCATCCACCTAGGAATCTTAAGGTTCAGAGTTCAATACCAGTCCCTACCAACTCAGCACATGAGTAGCACAGCTTGGATAATCTGATCTGTAAAGAGCTGACGATAGGTGTGGCGCTCGACCTGAGCAAAACAAACTCTAGCACTAGTAAAAAGGGGATAGACTCCCTCGCTGTCTGGCTGATACTGACAATAGGCCTCTCTGCTGACTTTACTTTGTGGGGATTAAAATAAAACGAAAATAAAATTAGAATAAAAAAAAAAATAAAAAACAACAAACTCCCATGGGGCCTTCATTGGAAGAACCCGCCATGCATGTCCGACAAAAAGGACTGTCCCCTGACCCCCAAAAGAATCTCTCAGCCATTTCGAGTTGAGGCCTTAACTGGGTCTAGTCGCTCCTACTAGCCAGGAAGATATTCCTTTGCTACAGGTGACTATAACCCGGTCAATAAAGCCTAAGTCATAAAACTTCCTCGTGCCTTTGTCTCTTTCCTTTTTCGTTCCTTAAATTCCTTCCGTTTCAGCGCAACCACCAATGAGATGGGGTACCAAACATAAAACCCTAAGAACACACAGCCGAGATTATCCCAGCTACCTTTAAACTTTAGAATACCCAAACATCATCCTACCCCAATATTCTTCCAGCCCTATAACTTTACTTACTTATAATAACACCAAACTTGGTTTGGGGTGAATGCCAGGATAATAATTGTGCGAGGGTTCAAACCTATGTCTGGTTTTAAAGTTTTCTTCAAATAATATTGAGACTAAAGCTGTATCAAGACAGAATGGAGCAATGAATAAAAACATTATTTTTCTTCAAAATAAACCCTTTGCTGTTGATGCAACACATTTGTAGCGATTGTCTGCCCCTGTTTGGGCTGGAAGAGTTATCTTCCCTTGTTGCAAGGTTTGACCGCTAGGCGTCCTGACTATTTAATCAGGAAGCACTGTTGATGCAACAGATGTAATAGTTGAGTTAACAAAGTTCTAAGTGGCAGAAGGTGGCAGGTTCAATCTTGACCACAGGTGAAAATAACATAGAATACTTAACACTTGTACCCTGGTCATGGTTAACGGAATGAGAACTATAGCTCAGTCAGTAGAATGTTTGGCTAGAAACCACAAGGTTCCTAGTTCGATACCGGCCCTCGACAACTAAGTGTATGAGTAGCACAGGGATCTGTGCGGTAAAGTAAGGAGCTGATGGTAGATGTGGCGCTCCACCTCAGATGCAAAGACAATCTCCTTGGTTAACGCTAGTGAAAAGGGGATAGACTTCCTCGCTGATTGACTGATACTGACTTTAGGCCACCCCAACGACTTATATGAATATTGTCTTCAGTTTTCCTTTTTCATTGTTCTCGTATTCCATTTGGTTAAACTATCTGTCGGAGCTTCCCAGCCAAGTGATCGCAGAATAATGACTATTAAATAGCCAAAGCTTGATAAATGAATAACACAGGGATTTATTTATATATCATTCTATTCATATCTATATATATATATCATTTATACTGGTGAAGGCTTGTATAGGACCAGTCACCTGTCTTGGATGAGCTGATAACAGAAGAATGGTGCAGCAAGTGTGCCACAGATTCTCCAAATAATTCTCCTTAATTTTGACCGATGTGCCCTCCGGCCTTCTTCAGTTGTTTCTTGTCAAACCCAGGAACCTTCTTGTCAAACTTGGGAGCTTTCATGGAACTTCAAACCGAACCCTTTATTTAATCCATTGATTGTTCCCATTCTGTTAACCATGGAGTGTGGAATATCCCTTCATTCCCATCTATGGGTTAAATAGAAAAAAAAAATAGTTTTAGAAAAAATGTGTTTAAAAAGAAATTGATTTTGAAAAAAAAATTGAATACCATCAAGAATGAATAAAACAAAATGGCTTCAGCATAAAATAACCCAACAAGGGTTGACATGGAAATCCAACCAACCAACCAGCCAACCACCTTTGCTGGTGGTCTTTCCCTTTAGTTTGAATGTCAGCAAGTCTCCTCAGGCCTCCAGGACTCTCCTCAATATTCTAGCCAATCTCAACAATATTGTTGTTTGGATGGTTTTGATTCTTCCTCTCATTTCCAATTCCTCCAGACTATTTTCCAAACCCATCGGACTATTCCAAGGGCCCCAATTACAATTAGTACAACTTTATCTTCTGCATTATTCGGACTATTGTCCCCATCTTCATTGTTATTTGTACAACGTTTCGGCCGATATGCCCTCTGGCCTTCTTCAGCTATTTCTTGTCGGACTCAGGAACCTTCTCGGACTCGGGAACCTTCTCAGACTCGGGAACCTTCTCGGACTCGGAAAAGAAGGTTCTTCAGGTATTTCTTGTCAGACTTGGGAACCTTCTCGGACTCTGGAACCTTCTTTTCCGAGTCCGAGAAGGTTCCCGAGTCCGAGAAGGTTCCCGAGTCCGACAAGAAATACCTGAAGAAGGCCGGAGGCATATCGGCCGAAACATTGTACAAATAACAATGAAGATGGGGACAATAGTCCGAATGACGCAGATGATATACTAATCTTCAAGCCTCATCTCAAACATTCAGAGAAATAACTTTATCTTCATGTTCCACAGTTTTTTCAGTTCTCTGGCAAGGTCCAAGTATTTGTCTATCTTTCCGTTTTCTTTCATTTTCACTCAGTGATCCACCAAGATGGAAAAATCCACAAGAGGACAAGTTTTCTTATTATTATTAATTAATACTAGGTTTGGTCTCCTAGCCATGATTAGGTTGTTACGATTTTATGGGCCATCCTTTGGACTTCAAGCAAGAGCGCTTGTCAAGCAGAAATCCTTGGTAAAGAATTCTTTGGTTTTCCTTGGTGCACCTCAGCCTTGCAAGTCCTCCGTCAATGATTGCAAATGGATGTCTCTCAGTATCAGTGATTAAGTAGTCAACCATCTACGCATTCGGGTGGTTGATTGGCTGAGGTTCAAACCATGTGACCTTGCTTAGTCTATAAATTCAAGTGCTGTCTTGTAGCACGGCTTATATACCACAAAATAATCCAACAAAGTAATCTGTCAGTATATTACTTAGAGGTGCATAGTGTAATGATTAGAGTCAACCTGAGTTCAAATCCTGGACGAAGCTATAGTTCACATAGCGCTAATGCACTTGGGAAAGGTAAGAATCTAACTAAGACTGGGTTCTTTAACCCTGGTTAAGCAACCAGTCTAGGAGAAGGAAACCTGTTAAATCTGCTTGAGGCAGTCACTACTAGAATAGGGTAAGTCCTAATTATGACCTATTTTTTAAAAAAAACAATATCCCAGAGAATTTTATGCATCTCATTCTCTAGAACAGATTCTGGTTTGTGCATACACCATGGTGAAAATTTAATTTCTCGCAATATTCCCAGTGGATCACCTTCTCCACCCGGTCATACCTAGTCTTTATGCTAGTTTGCTGCATTCTGTTGTGTTTTATTTATTCTTGCTTTGTTCTTATGCTGCGATTATAAGAGACTCATTTTTCTCTATTGAGGTTTCCCCTTCTTAGCCATGTTCAGGTCTTCTCATGTGATACTTCTATTTCCATATAGTTGTTTTTCTTCCCACTTCTGATTTCTCGTTTTTGTTATGTTTCTGCTTGTCCATATGTTGCAATCGTTGTTTCTGGCATTATTATAACATTCATAAGTACTGTAAGCAGCCTGTGTCCTTTGTTTATCAAAAATAACTTGATTTGTCATTAAATGACCTGAAAAGGGTTGATATATCGTAAAAAACAACCAACCAATCAATATTCATAGATAATAGCTTTCTTCTTATTATTATTATTATTATTATTATTATTATTATTATTATTATTATTATTATTAAGACTGTAACATTCATATTTGACCTGCTTTCTTCTTTTTCTTATCATTTTTATTCATTATCATTATCAATACCATTATTATTACTACTAATAATACTATCATTATTATCATTATTATCATTACTACTACTAATACCACTAATACTATTATTATTAATATCATTTTTATTTTTATTATCATTACTACTACTAAAATTATTATTATTATTATTATTAAAACCTTAACATTCATATTTGACAGGTTCCTTCTTTTTCTTATTATTATTTCTATTATCATTATTATCATTAACATTATTATTACTACTACTAATACTATTATTATTATTATTATTATCATTACTACTACTAATACTACTACTAATAATACTAATATTATTAATATCATTATTATTATTATTATTGCTATTACTATTATTATAATTATTTATTATTACTTCTACTATTATTATTACTACTACTATTATTAATATTATTATTATCATTATTATTACGATTACTGCTACTACTACTACTACTACAACTACTATCATTATTATTATCATTATTATTATTGCCCTATATCTACCAGCAATAACATAGACGCAACAACAATGGTTATCCAATCACCAAGATTCTTTCATTTAGACATTCTTCAAAGGAGGCAAATTTTTACCACATCAATTTTCCTTTGATGTAATATATGTATAAACGTTCATTAAATAAAATATCTAAATAAAAAATACAACACGGTTTTAAAAGAAAAAAACAAGATATTGTCTATAAATTATTCTGAATACCTGAAAATACTTATTGAAATAGAAACTGTATCATCCTTTTTTCTTTTTTTATTATTTATTTTATTTGTTAATTTATGGCAAGGAATTTCATCAGCTGAATTAAGACTAATTGTCTATGATACTAAGTTTGAAACAATGGAAATTGAAGCTCAAGTTGAACACGGGAAAGAAGAAGACATTCTTTCAATTATTGTTTCCAGACCAAAACATCAGACACTTTAATTGTATAATTGAACTCAGTTAATTTTGAGCCTTGATATTTGAGTTATATACTAAAAGGTTTGCAATACTTTGTTATTATGAGCCATAATTTGGCTCAAGTTGAACACAGAACAGAAAAATACATTTTTTCAACTATTGGTTCCATATAACATTAGTTATTTTCAATCTATAATTGAACTCAGTTAATTTTGAGCCTTGATATTTGAGTTATATGCTAAAAGGTTTGCAAACACTTTGTTATCATGAGATATAATTTGGCTCAAGTTGAACACAGAACAGAAAAAGACATTTTTTCAACTATTGGTTCCATATAACATTAGTTATTTTCAATCTATAATTGAACTCAGTTAATTTTGAGCCTTGATATTTGAGTTTATTACTAAAAGCTTTGCAATATTTTGTTAGCATGAGGCACAATTTGGCTCAAGCTGAACACAGAACAGAAAAAGACATTTTTTCAACTATTGGTTCCATAGTCAAAACTGATTGTAGATGAAAAAGAAAAGGCATTTTTGATATTAAAAAGTTTTATCAAAAATTTAACACTACAAAAGTTTTGTTAACAGACGATTTTTAGAGTTTTTTTTTATTAATTATAAAACTAACCCCTAAGCCTAACAAACAACCGGATTTTGACGGTGTAAATGAAAAACATGTCCTTATGAATCAAGATCGCAAAATGGGTGCCTAAAGGTCATATGGTCCAAAGTTTTTATGCAGTTTATAGAGAATATAACCTAAAAATTTGTATCAAAAACGGTTTTTATTATGTATTTACCAACCCATTCCCACAAACAAGATGTGTCAATTTTTAAGCAGAGTTTAACAGGTTTGAATTAATAATTTTCCTTCTCCTAGATTGGTTGCTATACCAAGGTCAAAGAACTCAGTCTGCCATACTATTTACCCATAGCTAGATGGAGAATAGCTGGATTCATATATTTCCTAAAGGGATTAGCACCATGTCCATTTTCTCTGATGATAACCATTACATCATCAGCGCCTCCATATTTTTATTATTTAGAATTCAGAACAATATAGCATCTAATAAGATTCCAGTTTCTCATTTCTTAAGAATTTACCTTCATTTAGAAAGCTTCATCATTTAGTCAAATAACATCATCTTCTTCAAGCCAAATTCTCATCCATTATCCTTCGGTCAATATCTTTCATATCAAATTCATAAAAAGCTATATATAACATTAGTTATTTTAAATCTATAATTCAACTCAGTTAATTTTGAACATTGATATTTTGAGTTATATACTAAAAGGTTTGCAATATTTTATCATAAGACACAATTTGCCAGCTGCAGATGCTTTTGCTGAGATGAAGGTGATGACCCACATTAGATTGGAGATGCAGTGGTATACCGTCCCACTATATCAGATATGTTCCAAGCTTGAAACTTTTGGGTAAATTTAAAAAATTGTATATCTTAAAATCTAATGAAAAACACATCCAAATTGACTTGTTTTCACTATATATTAACATTTATTGAATAAAACAAAAACAAAACTTCTGTACAAACACTTAAAACTAATAAAATAACATTGAAAATTGTGTTTATATTGCTGAGCAGTCCATGACATGTAACACTCTACTTTGGCCATTACATAGGCTAGACAGGTGATCAAAGAGGCCCTCTCCGATCAATCAACAGTCAAGCCCTAGCATCTATATGATTGTTTCAACCCTATTACCCTTATGGCAAACCTCCAACCCTTTTTATCATATATGTGCTAGAATGCAGTGGCTGAGGGTCTTATTGTCCTGGGTATGATGTTAAACTCTATCTGGTGGTAAAGTTTCAACTCTGGAGCTCTGGGGAGTGTCGAGTATGCCTTCATCACCATTAATTCCAGGTCCACTCTGACCTGGAGTGGTAGTACCTGTTAGGGTCCCATGAATAGGTTAAATATGAAAAATTAGTTTTTTTTAATGTGTTTAAGAAAAAAAAATGAGTAGCCCTGAAGAATGAGCTGACCATATGACCTTTAGGTACCCCTTTTTGATTTCGATTCAGAAGGACAGGTTTTTCATTTACACCGTCAATATCCAGTTGTTTGTTAACAGATGATTTTTAGAGTTTTTTATTAATTATAAAACTAACCCCTAACCCTAACCCCTAACCTTAACCCCTCACAAACAATCGGATATTGACGGTATAAATGAAAAACACGTCCTTCTGAATCGAGATAAAAAAAGGGGTGCCTAAAGGTCATATGGTCCAATTGATCATTGGTTTATCACCTGTAAATCACACCTCTGCAAATGTTTGTCATATCCACGATAATTGATTCAATTTCCTTGTTTCATCAACCTATCGAGATAAAAAAAAGGTGTGCCTAAAGGTCATATGATCCGAATGAGTAAAACAAAACATCTTCAGCATAAAATAACCCAACATGGGTTGAGATGCCATAAAATCCAGCCAACAAACAAATCTAACAAAATGATAACATTGGCCAATAGAAAAAAATAGTCTTGTCCTACAAAATATTTTGACTTTTTTCTAACAATTTTGAGAGGTGCTGATTTTTTTTTTTTTTAAATCCATTAATTTTTGCAAAGCATCTGGTTCTTTTGCTACACAAATCTATTGAAAAAAAGAAGCAAAAAAAAGCTATTTATATCACAGAAATCCATCTATCTATCTATACATATATATGTATTAAGAGTAAGGAAATGAATCCGACAGTATATGTATAGATAAAAGGGTATGAAAACGCACAATGTTGTTAAAATGAATATATTTTTTATATCATTTCATTGCTAATATTGACAATATTTCGATTTATAAAAAATCATCATCAGAGCATAATGATAATTAGGTCCGTTTTTAGATGTAAATGTTTTTATCCGGACTCATCGAGAGAGAAGCAGAAAATAATTTAGATTCAAACCGGGAGTCTGGATTAAAAACATTTACATCTAAAACGGACCTAATTATCATTATGCTCTGATGAGGATTTTTTTATAAATTGAAATATTGTCAATATTAGCAATGAAAATGATATAAAAAAATATATTCATTTTAACAACAAAGAGTGTTTTTCATACCCTTTTATCTATACATCCACCTGTCAGCCTGACAGGTAGGGTTTGAATCATGCACAAAGCACTGCCCTGTCTATAGCTCTGCTGATGGCATATAATAGGCTGAAATGTACATACAGAGATCGACTTTTTCTCGATTTGTTTACGCTTTACATTTAAACCGATATGCACGCCTAATTCATTTAATTATAATTAATTAATTAACAAATTAGGTATGACTTTAATTAAGCACATAATCTCCCACAAATTGTCAGCCTTCGCCATTTCAAACACATTGTTTGATCACTTCATATATATGTATGTATATATTGATATTGATAATATAGTTTGCTACGTTTATAAGTAAAGTGTACTCTATATTATTGATAGAGCATGTACAAGGTGTGTCAAAAAAGTATCAAGATTTTTTTGTACTTTTTGACACACCTTGTATTCTGAAAAAATTAATGTTACATTGATTGTTCATTTCTATCTTAGTAAATACAGCTTCAATCTCAATACTTTTATAACACACCTTGTATATCTTAATTAGGGTAGCGAACACATGAGCTCAACAGCACTTGGTAACTGACAGTTTCTCACCTATTGACTTGGTTTTAAAATTGCTTAGGTGAGAAACTGTCAGTTACCAATTATTGTTGATAATGCCTTTGCTACATAAGCTTATATATATATATATATATATATATATATATATATATATGTTGTGTTGTGTGTGTGTGTGTGTGTGTGTGTGTGTGGTGTGTGTGTGTATTATAAAAAATGGATATAAAAGAAACCTACTCGAGTTTCACCATAAGGATCTTCAGGGTTAAATCCACTGAATTAATCGAGGTACCGATTAATTGCAGCCGATTGCACGTGTGTTCACTGAATAAGATCTACTCTCCCTCTCTCACACATACATACTCACACACATACACATGCATATATATATATATATATATATATATATATATATATATATATATATATATATATGCATGTGTATGTGTGTGAGTATGTATGTGTGAGAGAGAGAGTGAGAGAGTGTGTGTGTGTGAGTGAGAGAGAGAAAGAGAGAAAATAAATCGCTTTAAAAACGTGTTTTTTAAATCCCAAAAGTGCTCAAATGCTGGTCAGCAGAGCATGATACAACCTTAAAAGACACCATTATCTTTCCGCTTCATGTCTTCACAAACCAAATCAATGATGTTTCTTTGTTGTTTCTGAAATTATCAAATAAATATTAAAACATTGAATTAAAAGATTAAATTAAAAGATGAATATGCAAGCTGAGAATCTTCTTAATTAGATAAAGGATTTTCTTTCCCCCCAAAAAAAAATTGTGCATGACACAAAAAAACAAACATATCAAGAAATCCTCATACATGATTCATTCAATAAAATAAATTCAATAACCTTAGAAAATTTCAATAGTCTTTGAAATTTTATCAAAAAATTCAAATAACTCACTATATCAATGAAATATCAGAGGCAGCAATATTGAAATAACAGAAAATTGCTGAAATTTGACAATAATTTTCAGAAAAATTCTTAAACAAATTTATAACCAGAATTTTAATAAACCTCGTTCTGTATTTTTAAGTAATTTTTTTCCAGTCAACATGTTTAAATTAAGTGTATAACATTTTCATAATCCGTACAAAGTTACATTTATACTCAAATTCATTGCTACATTTCTAATATTGTTAAATTGTACTGTTACATAGTTATTAGATCTGTTAAGTATCTGGTCGGCATCCTTAGTTCCAGATGTAATAAGTAAGTAAGCAAGCCAATAAGAATCCGGTGTTCTTTGTAAGTCCTACGTCCAAGAGAATCCAAGTGTCAATGACATAAGTTTAGAATGGTGCCTCTATTAATACAGCAGAAGCAGCAGCAGCAGTGCCAGTGATTGGACAATAGAAATCTACCCCAGGTCACGTGGTAGTCAACGAGTCTATATTTAGGAGTGACCATTTACCTCATGCCTTATATCAACAAACATTCAACAAGATCCCTAATACTTTTTTAAGGTATTGTAGAAATCATAATGGCGATTAGTACAGCTGATGGCCTTGAGAGTGAGTGACAACGCTTGACCTCCCTCTCACCCTGCCTTGCGGGGATGGATCGTGAGAACCGGAAGGATGGAAGACCCTGTCTTCCGGTTTAAGGATACTAAGCAACTCAGTCAGTTAGAAGTTGGAAGCCAAGCTAGCAAGGTGTAAGTCGCATTTCTATGCGCATCCTGTCATCTGCACAGATTGTCTGGTTTGGGGATTTATAAATAAAGTAATATCAACGTAAATCGAAGTCTTGTGTTTATTACCTAAAAACTAACAATAACACAGGGCTTCTGATAAGGAGTGATCCCTAACAGAAACCAGACCCGGAATCCCACAGAAGACCAGACCTTAGAAGATAGACCAGACCAAGATAGATGATGACGATCAGAAGCAAAGCCGGCCAGAAGAAAATACGACCAGAGTAAGAAGTAAGTATGCAACAGTACAAAAATATCAAATTCTGCAAAATACAATGAATCATTAAATAAGTCTCTATATTAATGAAATGGAAGCGCATGGTGTAATGGTTAAAGTCATGGGAAATGGACTCGTCACCCCGAGTTCAAATCCTGGACTTGGTAATTGCATTTCACTTAGCGCTAATACCCTTGGAAAAGGTATGAATCTTACTCTCCCTCCAGCTATGGATAAATAGCAGGACAGACTGGGCTCTTTAACCTTGGTTAGGCAACCAGTCTAGGAGAAGGAAAACTCTAAATTCAAACCTGTTTAACTCCGCTTAAGAAATTGACCTTGTGTCAAATCATGCTCGCGTGGAGGGTAAATATATATATCAATGAAATATCAGAGGCAGCAATATTGAAATAATAGAAAATTGCTAAAATTTGACAAGAATTTTCAGAAAATTTTAAAACAAATTCCAGAATTTTAATAAACCTGTATGAACTGTATTTTTTAAGTGATTTTTTCCAGTCAACATGTTAAAATTAAGCGTATGACATTTTCATAATCCGTAAAAGTTCCAGTAATACTCAGATTCATTGCCACATTAGGGTAGGTCGATTTTCAAACTGTAATGTCACCCATGTGGTGAATACAAATTAACATAAAAAATTGCCCCACAAAATATTTGTCTTCAAAACTTTACCTTCATTTGATGAAATAGATTTCAATCTTTTAAGATGTTATCTATTGGTGTAATCATTATCAAGTGAGTAATGAGTTTCATCATCACTGGGTGCCCTATACTTGCGTTATTGTCTTATTATGACCTACGCTTAGTTTTATTTATTAAATAGAATCGGCTACCCGGCATTACTTGAGTAGATGGGTATAATAAAAAAAAGTTAGTCCCGCAGATCCACTGATTTTTTTGTTCATACATAACTGATTTATCTTTTAATCACGAACGCAACCAACAATTGTCTAATTATTCAAATCATGATTTTTAAATAACTTTCCAGATATAAATAAAATATTCATTATTTTTTACAAAAAAGCAAGCTCTGGTGATATCAAACATGTGTATATATATTTACATTGTCATTAATTGTTTTATTTTATGTTACATCTTAATTAATGAGGTAAAAATCAGTATATCGGAGGTGTCAGTGATGATGGGGGTATATTTTCAATTTGAATTCTAGTTATAATAACTTATTCATTCATCATAGTAAAATAAATTTCTGTTTTAAATGCTGAAACTGTTAAATTTTCTAACCAGTTTCTGGGCCAAATATTGTGAAAACAAGGATCTTTTAGTGGATTTTAACTGATGATTTTTTTTAATGCTATTTCCTCAAACCATGATGCAAGTAAGAGATGTACTTTTTGGTATCAGTATTTATTATACCAGCAAAAGCAATATATCGGAGGTGTCAGTGATGATGGGGGGATATTTTCAATTTGAATTCTAGTTATAATAACTTATTCATTCATCATAGTAAAATAAATTTCTGTTTTAAATACTGAAATTGCTAAAAATATTGAGAAGACGAGGATCTTTTAGTGCATTTTAACTGATGATTTTTTTTTAATGCTATTTCCTCAAACCATAATGCAAATAAGAGATCTACTTTTGGTAGCAGTATTTATTATACCAACATACAACTTTCACTGTTTGAGAGAATTTGATGTTTTAAAAAAAAAAAGTGAAAAATCAACCTACCCTATTGCCACATCTCTAATATATAATATAATATATAATATATATGTGATATAAATCACATAAAAATATTCAATTTGTAGGAAAGGCTGTCTACAGTCTAAAGAGAACAAAATATACGTTTTCAGAATGTAAAGACAAAGGGAAAGCACATGTACCTTTTAACCTATTTATTTACATACAAACTCAACGACAGTCAATAAAACAAGTACTTAGGGCAAGTACTTACAATTCAAATATCTCCCTCGTTGAGGGGGGTGTCAGGTCGAGTCTTCAGTTATTACTCCCTCACTGAGGGGGAAGTACTTACAATTCAAATATCTTCCTCGTTGAGGGGTGTCAGGTCGAGTCTTCAGTTATTACTCCCTCACTGAGGGGAAGTTCTTTCAGCCACAAAGTCTGAGATGAGCGCTCGTTTCTACGAGGCTTCCTGGTCAGTGCCAAACCGTAAAAGAGGGTTCTTCACCCGACCTGACAAGGGACGTTACCTTTACTACTTCCTGTCCCTGAAGTCACAGGGGAGTTCTAGTCCCTACAAATTCTTCAAAATTCAATGAATCATCAAATTCAAAGCAGAAGCAAAAAACCTTGCACACCAAAAAATAATCTTCTTATTTTCATTCTGAAATTCAAATAATGACTTTCTATTTCATTTTATTGGAAAGAACAATTCCATGGTCATCCCCAAAATATAATTTCATCGCAGTTCTGATTTTACAAGATATAGAGTTATTTCCTATAACACCAACCTATAAAAGGGGAACCACTCTGAATGAATTTTATCTGTTAATTAATCTACCCATTATTTTCCCATTAAACTAACCCTAACCCTAACCTTAACTCCGTCTTCTTTTTTCCTAGTAGATCAATAAATAAATAAATAATTTATCAGTCAATCAGAGTGGTTCCCCCTATTTTAGGTTTGAGTTATAGGAAATAACCAGATATACAGTATTTCCATGTTAATCCAGTGAACTTGCCTCTACTGTACCCTCTCCGTAAAAAAAAATGTAAAATGAGTCCTAGAACATTCCTACTCCTAAAAATTGGTTGATAAAAGCATTTTTGCTCAAGAAATCCAAAAATGCTATCGAAAAAGTCTGAAAGTCAACCAATTTTAAGTTATTGATGATTCCTGATTTTTCATAGTAAGATCAATATCCTGATGTGGCACTGAATCTAAGACAAACATTTTTTCTATTATTATTTCACATATATTGAACATTATTTGTACCAAAAAGAAAGTTTAGTGCTTGCCCATAACCGAAGTTACAACATCAGTTAAAATTTTGCAAATCAGAAATCATTAATAATTTAAAACTGGTTAACTTTCAGATTTTTTTAAATATTATTTTTAGATTTATTGAGCAAAAATACTTTTATAAACCAATTTTTAGGAGTAGGGAAGCTCTAGAACTCATTTTACAGACAAAAATAGATGACAAAAAGTCGCCATTTTTTATTAGACCGACCACCCAAATTAGAGCGTGAAAATCCATGTTGTCTTGTGCAATGATGATCATGATGATGATGATGCAATACAAAACTTAACTTTCATTCACTGAGTGGTCAATAGGGATGGGACAAGGTGCCTGAGTACACAATGTATGATGATTGTTCGAGAGTGTTAAAAAGATATATACATATTTTCATTGATAGGGATGGGTGGCGAG
>CM042162.1:60612166-60622166 GCA_023376005.1 Doryteuthis pealeii
GTGTGCATAATTCCCAGTGGATCACCTTCCCAACCCAGTCGTATTATTATTATTATTACTATTATTATTATTACCTCTGTAATAATACTCGTGTTCCTTAATTGTATGATCATTATCATCTTGCAACACCCTCTGGTTAAAAATGAGACCGTCCAAAATCATGCAAAGTGAAATGCCAAAAATGTAAATCCTGATTATCTTGTGTTGCTTATTTCTTATGAGTGTCGTCACCTGAGCTGAATAATGGACCATTCCGTTTTTATTAGAAAGAAAGAAAGGGAAGAAAAAGAACATGCTAAACAGAAGAAAAAATAAGAAGAAAGAAAGACAGAAGGGGAAATATAGAGAGAGGGTATAAGCAGAAGTGATAACGCTAATCTGTTTCAATGGGACATAATGAAAATTGAAAAAAAGGAAAGAAAAACAAAAGTGAGAGAGTTATTTCCCAATAGCCATTAAGTAAACATATCAAAGGTTATAATAATTAAATGATCTGTGGTATATCTACAGGTCTGTTTGGTGTGTTGTTGCTAGTTTTGGTGGGGATTGAAATACAATTAAATAAAAAATGAAAAAAATAATGATATTCCAGAAACCCTCAGACAGGAAGAACTCTCTGGGCATGCGCAGAGAAAAGGCCCCTTTCTGGCACCAAAAAAGATCCCTTGGTCATTCCAACACAGACCGTTACTGGGAACAGACACTACAACTGGCACAGGAAGAAATTTCCCCTTTACAAAATAGCTATGAACCTAGGAATAAAGTCTGAACCTTAAAAGTATCTTTTGTCTTTGTCTCTTCTTTTCTCTTCCTTAATTCCTTTTCAGCTCGACAACCAGAAGGAAGAAACACATATAATGGGATTTGTGGGGATTAAAATAAAAATTAAATTAGATTTAAATTTTTAAAAACAACAAACTCCCATGGCCTTCACCGGAAGAACCCTCCGCGCATGTCCGACAAAAAGGGCTGTCCCTCGACCCCCAAAAGAATCTCTCGGACATTTGAACTTAGGCTGTAACTAGGGCTGGTCGCTCCTACTAGTCAGGGAGATATTCCCTTGCTACAGGCGACTATGACCCGGTCAATAAAGCCTAAATCATAAAACACCTTCTGTCCATGTCTATTCTTTTCGTTCCTTAAATTCCTTCCGTTTCAGAACAACCACCAAATGAGATGGAGTAAAAGGAAAACCCGACGAACACGCAGCCATGAATATTCCCGCTACATTTAAACCATAAAACACCCAAACCTCATGCTACCCAATAATTTCATGCGACCCCACAGGTTTAAGAAAATAAATTAACAACACACTGTTGTATACCCTTTCTTACTTCTTACTTCTAGTCGTCTTTTCTTCTGGCCGGCTTTGCTTATTCTATCATCTTGACTTGGTATATCTTCTAACATTTCTCCTTATCAGAAGCCCTGTGTCATTGTTAGTTTTTAGGTAATAAACACAAGATTTCGATTTACTTTGATCTTATTTTATTGTTAATCCCCAAACCAGACGTCTGCGCAGATCCTTACATCCTACGAGCTCGGCTTCTAACTTCTAACTGACTGAGTTACTTACTATCCTTAAACCGGAACAGGGTCTTCTATGCCTTCCGGTTCTCACGATTTATTCCCGGAAGGCAAGGTGAGAGTGAGGTCAAGCGCCGTCACTCACTCTCAAGGCCATCAGCTGCACTAATCGCCATTATGTTTCTACACTACCTTATATAAGCATTAGGGATCCAATAATTATGTAACAACACACCAAATAACCAAAAGTCTAATCCCACATAAAATCCCATTACCCATATTTCTTCTTCAACACATGTGGTTCTCTTTCTTGTGGGTTATCAAGTTGAGAAGGAATTCGGGAAGGAAAAAAAGATACAATAGACAGGAAATACTTTTAAGGTTCACAACTATTTCTTGGAGAGGAAATTTCTTCTCATGCCAGTGTGGTGTTACTTTCGTATTTGCCTGGGGAGTTGTCTGCCCGTTTAGTTTCGCTGGTTCCCGTTAGGCGCCTTTGATATTTAGGCGGCTGGTTTGAACGTTTCTTTCTCTTTTTCCTGTAGCTCGACCTACGAGACACCACTATGGGTTAGACTCTGGTCTACCCCCTTCTTGTTGGGGCTTTGCCCCCCCCCCTTACATTACTGTAAGTGATTCACACAGCATGGACTATTCCTAGTCTCATGTCTGTTGTTTTTATGTTTATCTTTTTACCATTCATGAATGTGTCATTATCTCTACTTTTGTATGTATGTTTATGTACACCTCTATGTATTATGTACCCTGTTAATTCTTGTGCTGCATATAAAATGTTTTGTCTATCAACCGTTGTCGGAGTTTTATCTGCAAGTATTATCACTTTGAATCTTACACCAGTAATAGTGTGTGTCTCCAGTAACGGTCTTTGCCCAAATGGCCAAGGTTTCTTTTTAAATCAAGGAAGCCCATGCTCAGATGGTTCTTTTTGTCTGGGCCTCCTGGGAGATTATTTTTTCGTATATATATTTACCAACCCCTCCGCATGAGCAGGATACGACACAAGATCAATTTCTTAAGCGGATTTCAACAGGTTTGAATTCAGAATTTTCCTTCTGCTAGACGGGTTGCCTAACCAATGTTAAAGAGCCTAGTCTGCCCTACTATTTATCCATAGCTGGAGGGAGAGTAGGATTCATACCTTTCCCAAGGGTATTAGCGCAAAGTGAAATGCAATTAGCATGTCCAGGATTTGAACTCGGATCGACGAGTCCATTTCCCATGACTTTAACCATTACACCACGCACTTCCTATTATTTCTTCGTATATGTTTATTTTATTTCGAGTTTTTTTTTACCATATGACCTTTAGGCACCTCTTCAGCGATCTCAACTCACAAGGACACTTATCTCATTTAGACACTCAAAATCCGGTTGTTTGTTAGGGGTTAGGGTTAGGGTTAGGGTTAGGGTTAGGGGTTAGTTTTATAATTTTTAAAAACTCTAAAAAATCGTCTGTTAAAAATTAACCGGATTTTGACGGTGTAAATGGAAAAAATGTCCCCACGAATCGATCGCAAAAAGGGTGCCTAAAGGTTATATGGTCCTTTTTTTTCTTTTGTCTTATTTATATTTTAATCCCCACAGTTTTTCTCACCAGTATAAGTTGATGGCCTATCACTAATGTCTGAATGACAACAAATCTCCTCTGGTCCTCAGGACTCTTCTGGGTATTCCAGCTGATCTTAACAAAGCTGTTGTTTGGATGGTCTTGATTCTCCCCTAATTTCTAATTCATCTAGTCTCTTTTCCAAGCCCTTTAGGAACGTTCCAATGAAACCAACTACAATTGGTAGCACCTTCACTTTGGATGGTCTTGTTGTAGCCGATAGTTTAACCTTGAGCTTGCGAGCTACTCCTTAAAGTAGGCTGTGTTGAATACTCCCAAATCTTATATATACAGCGTTTTTTCGAACCAGGTACGATGATATGATATAGCCTCTGCCCTTGCACAACCGCAACCGCCGGCCAGTCTGGTCATGGTCTGCGATCCTTTCTTATCCGCAGTTGATCCTGGGTACGCTGACCATGGCCTAGCTCATTATGTTGTGATTCTGTGTATAATCACTCCTGTACCATAGCCTAGCTCATTATGTTGTGATCCTGTGTATAATAACTCCTGCGCCATGGCCTAGCTCATTATGTTGTGATCTTGTGTATAATCACTCCTGTACCATAGCCTGCTCATTATATTGTGATCTAGTGTACAATAACTTCTGCACCATGACCTAGCTCATTATGCTGTGATCCTGTGTACAATCACTCCTGCACTATGGCCTCATTATGTTGTGATCCTGTGTACAATAACTCCTGCATCGAGGCCTAGCTCATTATGCTGTGGTCCTGTGTGCAATCACTCCTGCACCATGACCTAGCTCATTATGTTGTGATCCTGTGTACAATAACTCCTGCATCGAGGCCTAGCTCATTATGCTGTGGTCCTGTGTGCAATCACTCCTGCACCATGACCTAGCTCATTATGTTGTGATCCTGTGTACAATAACTCCTGCATCGAGGCCTAGCTCATTATGCTGTGGTCCTGTGTACAATCACTCCTGCACTATGGCCTAGCTCATTATGTTGTGATCCAGTTTACAATCCCTCCTGCGCCGGAAACTAACCCGCTCACTTCGACCATGGTGATCCAGTCATCTGCTGATCATGATCCTGTTTCTGCTGATCGTGTTCCAGTTGGTAGTACCTGACTATCTGACAACCGGGTCACATTTCTAGTATGCCGCCGATCTGGTCTTCTGCTGACCATGATCCAGCCTATATTCAATCCAATCCCCTGCCGACTACAACCCAACCTGCCTATGATCATGTCTTCTACTGACCATGTTCCACCCGGCCTAGATTCTGCATTTTATTGTAGTTCCAGATGTTATGGCAATAGCATTGCAAAGGGAGGCGCGTGGTGTACTGTTTAGAGTCGTGGGAAATGGACTCATCGCCCCGAGTTCAAATCCTGGACGAAACCACAGTTTAAATAGTGCTAATACCCTTGGAAAAGGTATGAATCCAACTATTCTCCCTCCAGCTATTGTTGTATAGCGCCTTCTTCACTGTCACTAAATAATTATAATGTTGCATACCTCTTTCTTTAATTCTATTTCTTAGTATTCTGATCGTCTTTGGTATTTCTTCTATCATCTTGACTTGGTCTGGCATCTTCTAAGGTCTGGACTTTCTTGGGGACTTCGGGTCTGGTTTTCTGTTAGGGATTTCTCCTTATCAGAAGCCCTGTGTTATTGCTAGTTTTTAGGTAATAAACACAAGACTTCGATTTACTTTTGATCTTATTTTATTGTTAAATCCCCACCAGACATCTGCTAACTAACATAGCACGCGTATGCAGAGTGAGTCACAGTTCGGCAGCACATCTTCACTGCAGACTCTGAAAAAGGTCCCACGTGACTTCACGTATTTTGGCGGGCTTCTGTAATTTTCCATGGAAGGACCCGGCCATGGTATGAAAAGGGTCATCTCCCTCAGAATTACAGGGGATTGACAATAGTCTTATGCAACCGCATAGATTATGTAACACTATGGGTAAATAGTAGGGTTCTGTTTTCCTTCTAACTCGCACATCAGTTTTGCATATTATTAAAATTGCCATTCGTTTTATTCCTCCTTTGCCCGCTGTGTTGTCTCATTATTCATTTCCCCTTTTGAAATAAACCGAAATACTATTAATCTATTCCATTCCATTTTTGTTGGGTTTTTTAAATAAGAAAAATAGCAGTATAAAGACATGATAAAATAAGATGTACTGAATTATGTGCTGTGATATGTTTTAATGTTTATTTTTTACTGAATGATATTTTTCTATACTTAATTTCTATACTTAATTTTGAAACTTAAATGTTTTTGTGAACTTATTAACATAAATGTATCTGAAGCTCGCGCATACCTCAAATTTTAACCCACGACATAAAAAAAGTGACAGATGGTAACTCGGAAACTCATAAGTTAGTGCACTTGTAACTCAAGGTACCTCTCTCTCTCTCTCTCTCTTCTATATATATTATATATATATATATATATATATATATATATATAAGTTAAAAGAAAGGAAATGAATCCGACAATATGAGTAAGAAAAGGTGGAATGAAAACATCACACAATGCTGTTAAAGAAGAAAACAATTTATAATATAATCATAGCTGATACTGATCAATATTTCGATTTTACAAAAATCGTCATCGGAGCTCATTCACTCCCGTAATATTCCGCCCATAACTTTTTTACTTTATATATAAAAACAAAATACAGTAAATATCTAATCATTTATGAAATACAGAACTTAAAAATAAAAATTTTAAAAATAAAAACAATTAATCGTAAAAAAATTCCTTTACTAAAAATCTTTTGAATTCCAACCGTCACATTTCTTAATACCCATCCCCTTCCGTTTAAATTGTTTCGTCTTGTTGCCAACATCTCAAAAATCCGCTACATTTGGATGACAAAAGGTATACATATGAGACATGACTGACATATATATGTTTTTTGTTTTGTAAACTGATTTGACTTTCCTCACCGACCCAAACAACTACGGGAGTGAATGAGCTCTGATGATGATTTTTGTAAAATCGAAATATTGATCAGTATCAGCTATGATTATATTATAAATTGTTTCCTTCTTTAACAGCACTGTGTGATGTTTTCATTCCACCTTCTCTTACTCATATATATATATATATATATATATATATATATGTGTGTGTGTGTGTGTGTGTGTGTGTGTGTGTGTGTGTGTATTTGGGCAGCATTCTTTCATTTATTCATGTAGAATTAAACAAAAGGCACATCTCCTGTTTAACAATTTTATTTTTGATCTTTTCCAATTTTCTGGCCAACTTTTTAATGTCTGGGTGGAATTGATGGATGTCCACCAAAGTTCAGTTCCCGAGTACTTTCGGCACTTCGAAGCGCCATCATCAGGGGTGATGTATTCCAGTTTTTTTTGGTTTTTTTTTTTTTGGTTTTTTTTATCCATCAATTCCACCCAGACATTAAAAAGTTGGCCAGAAAATTCGAAAAGATCAAAAATGAAATTGTTAAACAGGAGATGTGCCTTTTGTTTAATTCTACATATATATATATATATATATATATATATATATATATATATACCAACCTCCCCATACGGGTAGGATGTGACACAAGGTTAATTTCTTATTTAGCAGGTTTGAATACAGTCTTCCTTCTCTTAGAATGGATGTCTAACCAAGGTTAAAGAGCCCAGTCTACTCTACTATTTACCCATAGCCGAGAGGAGAATAGTTGGATTCATACCTTTCCCAAGGGTATTAGCACAATATGAAATGCAAACATCCTCGTCCATTATTTGAATTTGTCTCATCATGTCCATTTGCTACGATGGTAACCATTATACCATGCGCATGCACATGTATATGTTTTTAGAGTTTTCCTTCTCCTAGACACGTTCCCTAACCAAGATTAAAGATACCATCTGCCCCACTATTTACCCATAGCTGAAAGGAGTTGGATTCATACTTTTCCCAAGGGTATTAGCACAATGTGAAATGCAAACAGCCTTGTCAAGGATTTGAACTCTTGTCGTGTCCATTTCATATGACGATAACCACTACACCATGCATACCTAACGTAAATATAATTACGGTCAGAGTTTAATAGGTTCGAATTCAAAGTTCCTTTCTCCTAAACTGGATGCTTAAAAGCTGCATGGTGAATAACTGGATTCATACCTTTCCCAAGGTATAGCTACAGCTTGAAAGAATTCTTCTTTCTCCTAGCCAAGGTTAAAAGAGCTCAGTCTGCCCTACTATTTACCCAAAAGCTGCATGGAGAATAATTGGATTCATACCTTTCCCAAGGTATAGCTACAGCTTGAAAGAATTCTTCTTTCTCCTAGCCAAGGTTAAAGAGCTCAGTCTGCCCTACTATTTACCCAAAAGCTGCATGGAGAATAATTGGATTCATACCTTTCCCAAGGTATAGCTACAGCTTGAAAGAATTCTTCTTTCTCCTAGCCAAGGTTAAAGAGCTCAGTCTGCCCTACTATTTACCCAAAAGCTGCATGGAGAATAATTGGATTCATACCTTTCCCAAGGTATAGCTACAGCTTGAAAGAATTCTTCTTTCTCCTAGCCAAGGTTAAAGAGCTCAGTCTGCCCTACTATTTACCCAAAAGCTGCATAGAGAATAACTGGATTCATACCTTTCCCAAGGTATAGCTACAGCTTGAAAGAATTCTTCTTTCTCCTAGCCAAGGTTAAAGAGCTCAGTCTGCCCTACTATTTACCCAAAAGCTGCATGGAGAATAATTGGATTCATACCTTTCCCAAGGTATAACTACAGCTTGAAAGAATTCTTCTTTCTCCTAGCTAAGGTTAAAGAGCCCAGTCTGTCATACTATTTACCCAAAATCTGCATAGAGAATAACTGGATTCATACCTTTCCCATGGGTATTAACACAATGTGAAATGCAAACAACCTCGTCAAGGATTAGAACTCGTCTTTCCGTGTCCATTTCCTACGACGATAACCACTACACCACACGCCTCCTCTGTATCACTGTATATATCATTACCGTCAGAGAACTAATATTTTCTTGCTAATATGTGATGTGAGCTCTTTTGAAGCAAGCAACCCACTTTGAAATTGTAGTGTGTTGAATACCTCAGAGTTTTGTGTTAGCCCTGAAAGGTGGCAAATCTCTTGATAAGAAATAAACACGAGGAATCAAATAGAAAATCAAACGGTAGTCAAACAATAGACTTGTAAATGAACAGAGTCAAGGTAAAACCACCACCCCCTCTCCCGGGGGGCTTAGGAAGCAGCCAACTTTACAAGATAGAAGAGAACAACAGGCTCTAATTGGACGTCTACTGCAATACAAGAAAAGTAAATAAGTAAAAATAAGTAATAAAATAAAAACAACAAGAAAGTTGTTAAAGATGTTTTATAAAGGCATGGGCAACAAAAACTCTATATTCTCTCAAACGTGTCCCCTGGGTGTCGTTTTTTGTTTACTTTCCGAGATATGTCGGTAATGTGTAATAACTTTATGGTTAACACAACAAACAAACACTGCGAAGACTATAGTTCAAAATACAGAAAAGCAGGATAATTTTATATGGACTTTTAAGGCTCATGCCTTTCGCGAAGGGATTTTTCGCTGAATAACTTCAAATATATTTTTTTCTTCTATATTCTTATTCTTTCTACACTCTGTCTCTCCTCTCAACTTCTCTCTTCTCTCTCTCTCTCTCTCTCTCTCTCTCTCTCTCTCTCTCTCTCTCTCTCTCTCTCTCTCTCCTTCACAATTTCCTTCTCTCTTTCTTTCTCCCCGTCCCTTTCCCACTCTCTCATTATTTTTCTCATTCAATAAAACCCCTTCCTCCTCTCCTCCTCTCTCTCTCTCTCTCTCTCTCTCTCTCTCTCTCTCTCTCTCTCTTTCAACCTCTCTTTCTCTTTCCCCATCCCTTTTCCACACTTTCACAATTCTCACCATTTCTTATTTAATATACCTTTCTCTTCTGCTCTCTCTCTCTCTCTCTCTCTCTCTCTCTCTCTCTCTCTCTCTCTCTCTCTCTCTCTCTCTTTTCCACACTTTCCCAATCTCTCGCCATTTCTTCTTATTCAATATACCTTTCTCCTCTCTCTCTCTCTCTCTCTCTCTCTCTCTCTCTCTCTCTCTCTCTCTCTCTTCATCGACTTAGAGTTATATATGATTAGTTTTGGTTTGGTTTGTTTGTTTAATGGCATATCAACTTTTATGGATTATTAATGCTAAAGTCATCCTTGTAGAAGAACAGTAAGTAAAGTAAACTCGGCAGTGTGACCTATTGTCAGTATCAATAGGACAGCAAGGAAGTCTACCCTCTTTTCAATAGAGCTAGACCAGAGAAATAGTTATTGCGTGAGGTAACAATAAAAAGACGTGCATGATACTTAAGGTCGCATAGGAATACCTCACCAGCCAATTCATTTTCAGCAATAGTGGTGCACCGGTTAACACAGGCTCAGGGTAGAAGGGTGGTGTCGAATTGTTTCAACAGGACCCTGGCTAGTCTGTATGTTTTGGCTGGTTGTTCAACTCTCACTTCAGCCAAATATAATTATTTTTCAGCAACAGTGGTGCACCGAGTTAACACAGACTCAGGGTAGAGAGGGTGGCGTCGAATTTTTCAACAGGGACCCTGGCTGTCTGTATGCTTTGGCTGGTTGTCCAACTCTCACTTCAGCCAAATATAACTTATTTCTGCAGTAGTCATGCGCCGGGTTAACACAGACTCAAGGTAGAGAGGGTGGCAGCGAATTGTCTCAACAGGGACCCTGGCTAGTCTGTATGCTTTGGCTGGTTGTCCAACTCTCACTTCAGCCAAATATAATTTATTTTCAGCAACAGTGGTGCACCGGGTTAACACAGGCTCAGGGTAGAGAGGGTGGTGTCGAATTGTCT
>CM042162.1:60627166-60679364 GCA_023376005.1 Doryteuthis pealeii
AGAAATAGGAAGGAAATAAATTAATGATAAAAACAAAAATAGAAAGAAATTAATTTTCTTTTTTTAAAGTAGAAAAGATTTAAGTAAATAAAAGAGAAATCTGAGACCAAAGAAGAGAAAAAAAAATTAACAGAATAAAAATCTAAAGAAAAACGGGATTACCAAATTATTTTTTAAAAAATGATATAAAAAAAGAATATTAAAACAAAGAACAAATTTAACTCTTTGCCTACCAAATTTCCCCCATGCCTGTAGGAAAATTTCTTGGTATTTTTTACCTGTATGATGGGATATTTCAAAGTTCACTATCTATTCACCTCAGAGCTAATTCTATTCAAATAAAGGGACCATATGACCTTTAAGCACCCCTTTTTGATCTCGATTAAGAAAGGACATGTTTTTCATTTACACCGTCAATATCCGGTTGTTTTAACAGACAATTTTTAGATTTTTAAAAAAATTATATAACTAATACCTAACCCTAACCTAACCCCTAACCCTACCCTCTAACCCTAACCCCTAACCCTAACTCCTAACAAACAACCGGATATTGACGGTGTAAATGAAAAACATGTCCTTTCTTAATCGAGATCAAAAAGGGGTGCCTTAAGGTAATATAGTCCAAATAAAGTCTTGTTGAAGGCCGGGTTAGCTCAGTCAGCTAGAAACCGCAAGGTTCCTAGTTCGATACCGGCCCTCGTCAACTCAGCGTATGAGTAGCACAGGGATCTGTGTGGTAAAGTAAGGAGCTGATGGTAGGTGTGGCGCTCCACCTCAGATGAAAAAACAATCTCCTTGGTCTAGTGCTATGGAAAAGGGGATAGACTCCCTCGCTGATTGGCTGATACTGACATTAGGCCACCCTGACGATTTTACTTTTTTATTATTGTAATCTGAGACCTTCTGTTAAGTTGTAATGAACTAACCATCAGTTTTCAGTTTGCTTCGGTGGGGTATAGGTAGAAACAGAGAGCGGCTTAAAGTAGGTAAAGAGTTAATACTTTGCCTACCAAATTTCCCCCATGGCTGTACCAAATTTTCTTGGTATTTTTTACCTGTATGATGCGATATTTCAAAGTTCACATTCTATTCACCCCAGAACTCAATCTATTCAAATAAAGTCCTATTATTATTGTAAACTGAGTTCTTTTGCTCAATTATAATGAACTAATCATCAGTTTTTGTACTTTGGTAGAAGAGCCGCTGTGAGTGGCTTAAAGTAGGCAAAGAGTTAAAGAAATTTAACAGAGAAACAGTAGTTTGAAATGTTAAAAAAAATACAAGAAAATAATAAAGAATTAAAAAAGGTATTACAGATTTGACAAATATAGAATTGTTTAAATTTGAAGGGTCAGTTTAGCTCAGTCAGTAAAGCATCCACGTAGAAACCGCAAGGTTCCAGGTTCAATTCAGCACATGAGTAGCCCAGCTTGGATCTGTATGGTAAAGTGGGGAGCTGATGGTATCTCCCTGATCTAGTACTAATGAAAAGGGCATAGACTCCCTCACTGTCCTGCTGATACTGTCAATACAGTTGAAATATATTAGCTAGTGGTCTTTACTTAATGGATCCTAAGTGATAGTAAGTCTTCTCAGATCTCCAGGATGCCAATCTCACTGCTGTGGTCTCAATTCTGCCACTCACCTTCAATTCTTCCAGTATTTTTTCCAAGCCTTTGGTGACCATACCAAGTACACCAACTACAATTGGTACATTCCACGCTTTTTCAACTTAAATGAAAGAAAGCAAAAAGATAGATAAATATTTAGATCTTGGCAGTGTTACGATTCTGGTCACCATTCTAGGCAGTGTAGTTTCAGTAGATACTCCTTGTAGTAGAAAGTCTGTTGTATTCTTATACTCCTGTAGTAGAAAGTCTGTTGTATTCCTTGAATCCTTGGTAGAAAAGAGTGTAGTTTCAGTAGATACTCCTTGTAGTAGAAAGTCTGTTTATTCCTTGAAATCCTTGGTAGAGTGTAGTTTCAGTAGTGTTGTATTCCTTGAAATCCTTGGTAAAAAAGAGTGTAGTTCAGTAGATACTCCTTGTAGTAGAAAAGAGTAGTTTCAGTAGATACTCCTTGTAGTAGAAAGTCTATTGTATCCTTGAAATCCTTGGTAGAAAAGAGTGTAGTTTCAGTAGATACTCCTGTAGTAGAAAGTCTATTGTATTCCTTGAAATCCTTGGTAAAAAGAGTGTAGTTTCAGTTAGTGTAGTAGAAAGTCTATTGTATTCCTTGAAATCCTTGGTAGAAAAGAGTGTAGTTTCAGTAGATACTCCTTGTAGTAGAAAGTCTGTTGTATTCCTTGAACTCCTTGGTAGAAAAGAGTGTAGTTTCAGTAGATACTCCTTGTAATCCTTCTCTTTAGGTCTTGATTTCAGAAAGTTCAATTTGCAATTGATTTCAGGACAAATACCAACAGCCTTAAATGCGTTCTATATCGTTTATGATTGGCTAATTTTTACCGGAAATGCATGCAGCTGATATTGGGAAAGTTCATAAATATGAGTGGGAATTTGGTATAAATCTTATACCTACAAGATAATCCAACCGGAAGAGAGCTTAAAAATCTGTGGAACATGTTGGTAATGGTAAAAGCAATTGTGATTGGTGTGCTTGGAATGATCCTCATAGGCTTGGAAAAAAGACTGAAGGAATTGGAAACCAGAAACAAGACTATACAGATCACAGCTAGAATACTCAGAAGAATCCTGAAGACCTGAAGAGGCTTGCTGCCACTCAGACTCCTGTGAAAAACAACCAGTTAAAAGTGGTGTGTAAAACTCACAAGGGATGAATTAATAATAATAATAATAATAATAATAATAATAATAATAATAATAATAGTTCCAGCAGATCACAGGGTGAAGACGAAGGAAAACAAAAAGATAGACAAATACCTGGACCTTGCCAGAGAATTGAAAAAGCTGTGGAATATGAGGGTCAAAGTGATACCAATTGTAGTTGGTGCACTTGGAACGGTCACAAAAAGCTTGGAAAAAAGACTGGTGGAACAGGAAATCAGAGGAAGAATCAAGACCATCCAGACAACAGCATTGTTAAGATCAGCTACAATACTTGCTGTCACTTAGACTCCTGTGAAAGACCACCAGCTAATGCTGTTTTGAAAAAAATCAAAAGGCATGAAATAATAACAAGAACAAGAAATAAGGACATTGAACAACAAGATGATCTAGACATGGCAACATAGAGAAAACGTAAATAGAGAAACAGAATCAATTATTAATAGTCATCCAAAATAACAGCTTAAGAATCAACTATGTAAAAGTGAGAATAGATAGGATCCAAGAGATTATGTGAAGAGAGAAACGAAAGCATAAGCCTCATAATAAGTTTATGCAGCAAACTAGCACAAAAGTAATTCAAGAACAGTTACATCTGAGTGGGAAAGGTTGACAACTCGGAACCCTGTCAGTTGGGGCTTTAGAATACAACGACTATGTTACAATTTTTGTGGCTATTTTCAGGCTTTAATTGAGAGAACTTTACAGTGGAGATCCCTTGGTGTCCCTAAGTATTGGGTATGATCCTTTGGTTGTTCCTTGGTGTCCCTCAGTGTTGAGTATGATCCTTTGGTTTCTTGGTGTCCCTAAGTATTGGGTATGATCTTTTGGTTGTTCCTTGGAGTCCCTCAGTTGTGGTATGATCCTTTGATCATTTCTTGGTGTCCCTAAGTATTGGGTATGATCTTTTGGTTGTTCCTTGGTGTCCCTCAGTGTTGAGTATGATCCTTTGGTCATTTCTTGGTGTCCCTAAGTATTGGGTATGATCCTTTGGTTGTTCCTTGGGGTCCCTCAGTGTTGAGTATGATCCTTTGGTTGTTCCTTGGTGTCCCTTAGTGTTGGGTATGATCCTTTGGTTTTTCCTTGGAGTCCCTCAGAGTTGAGTATGATCATTTAGTCATTCCTTGGTGTCCCTTAGTGTTGAGTATGATTCTTTGGTTGTTCCTTGGTGTCCCTTAGTGTTGGGTATGATCCTTTGGTTGCAGATCCGTTCATCAATGTCGAATAACGTGCTAATGAACGGCTGTCAATATCAGTAATTAAATAGTTAACTAACCACATTTTCTAGCTACTGCAAGCCCTAGCACCTATATGATTGTCCTAACCTTATTGCTCTTATGGCAAGTTCAAACCCTTTTTATCATATATGTGTTAGATGGCAGTGGCTGAAGATCCTCATGTCCTGGGTTTGATGTTAAACTATCTGATGATGCAGTTCCAGTTCTGAAGAATGTGAAGTACCTGCCACGGAGTGGTAGTACCTGGTAGGGTCCCATCTATGGGTTAAATAGAAAAAATGTTTTTAAAAAATTGAGTATCCATCAAGAAGAAATAAAACAAAAACATCTTTGGCATAAAATGACCCAGTGGGTTGACATGCCATAAAACCCAACCAACCAACAACCAAATTGACCCCTGAAAATTGTGCAAGTGACTAACATTTGACCATACTGACAAATGGTGTATGTATTACATAATGGATAGGTAGCCTATTCATTTTGTAATAAAGTGTAGAAATATTTGAATTCCAAAGTTAACTTAATTTGTAAGTCTTTATAGAAAATATATGATAAAAAGGGATGGTGTTTTCCACGAAGTATACAGATGGGACAATCATATAGGTTCTAGGGCTTGGCCCAGCTAATTGATCAGATAGGGCCTCTCTAATTAGCAATCTAGCCCAAGTAAAGGCCAAAGTGAAGTGTTGCATGTCATGGAACCACTTAGTACTTGGACCAAATAGTTACATAATGGATAGGTAGCCTATTCATTTTGTAATATAGTGTAGAAATATTTGAATTCAAAATGTTAACTTTTAATGTTATGGAAAATAACCAGTGGTTTGATTGACAGCTTTTAACCACTTATTGACCTGAATGTGATGTTCTGATTTGTTTAGAATATCACATGACTGGAATTGGTGGGAAAAGGCTTAGTTTTAGACAGAGTGAACCTTGTTGATCGACTGAGACAGATGTGAATGGCATCTATCACAGAAGTTCCTATTATCATGTTAAAAACATGGGTCTTGGGCAAATAAAAGATGTCAAATATATATTGAGTCTTTAATAAAAACAAGAAATGGAAATGCAGATATTCAACAAACTAAGACAACCCAAGAAGGCAGAAGACAACCCAAGAAGGCAGAAGACAACCCAAGAAGGCAGAAAACCAAAGAAGACACAGCCCAGCTAACAGAGATAGATCCAAGTAAGATAATTGATATGTCCCGGGAAAGGATATATTTAGTAGAAGTAGCAGAGTGGTGGGCCACAGTAGCAGAGTGGTACAATCAAGCAGGTAAGTAATAGTACTTGTGCGACGTCGTAGTCGTGGGCAGTCTACATTGTTCTGTATTTATGGCTGACACCAGCTAATCATATTACTGTGAGGGGGGACCCAGCTGTATGCATATTCATTACATCAATAATAATTAAAATGAGCTAATTATGCACCAATCACAATTTGTCCTTTTGGCCATAACTGCCACTGCTCTCGCAATTCTGCTGTTGGCTTCACTATCAATGGAGACATGAAGTGCCCAACACGGATATACGTGCAGGACCGAGCAAATATGGACAGCATGTTCACCATCATCTGCGAGAGGCATCTGCAGTGGTATGGCCATATCAGGAAGATGGACAAATGCTGCATCCCCAAACACCTACTGTATGGCGAATTAGTAGAAGGCTCCTAACCAGTAGGGAGACCACACCTAGACTTTGAAGACGTCTGCAAGAAAGACACGAGGACATGCCACATCAACACCAACCCATGGGAGGTTGGTACAGAAAAACGAGCTGCCTGGTGCCTCCTTGTCAAACAAGGCACGAAAAGGAGTGAAAAAGAGAGGAAAGAAGCCGCCACAGTAAAGAGAGACAAAAGGAAGGAGAGACAACAGCAGCTCCAACAAGCATCACTTTTTTATTGCAGTCACTGCACCAGAGATTGCCATTCAAAAATTGGCCTGTTCAGTCACTCGCGCAGATGCAGTTAAAAAGATTTTTTAAAGTGGACACTACACCATCGTCTGATTTCTGAATGAATACTTTTTATACCATTTCAGCAAACTTTGAAGGGAAGTAGCAGTTTAAAAAAA
Source organism: Doryteuthis pealeii (assembly GCA_023376005.1). Classification (NCBI taxonomy): domain Eukaryota; kingdom Metazoa; phylum Mollusca; class Cephalopoda; order Myopsida; family Loliginidae; genus Doryteuthis; species Doryteuthis pealeii. The sequence goes on from CM042162.1 coordinate 60,633,290, forward strand.
ACAAAATAATTGGTTACTATTTAGATCGTTTCATATTGGGAAATAGGCCATTTATTAATTTATTTTATCTATTTCATTTTTTTTATTATGTTCCCTTTTAGACTAATACTCTTGGGAAAGATATCAAGCCTTTCATCTTCCCAGTTAAATAGTACCACTACTGTTATTCTACAAGGATGGTTTTGGTATTAACCAATAGTCAAATATGTAACAGATTTATTAGATTAGAATGTACTTACTATTAAAGGCGGTGGAAGATGAAGTGTATATATATATATATATATATATATATATATATACACTTCATCTTCCACAGCCTTTAATAGTAAGTACATTCTAATCTAATCTCCCCACCTCATTCAAAGAAACTAACCCTACCCATTCCAAAATAAGACACCAACCCTCCCTCCCCTAAATTGATAGATTTAAAAGAGATGTTACTTTGGGAAATTCTCAGTAAGAGTCATGTTCTTGTGATTACCTGAAGATGCCATTGAAATAAATTATTGTAATGAAGCAAGTTTAGAGTTTTTCTTCATTTACTAAATATCTTGCTCTGTCCTTTTACTCACTGGTATTAGGCACATTGAGCTCTACTTATGGTCTACCTGCATCAGCTTGGTTAAACCACACATGGAAAGACCCTAACTACGGAAAAAAAACTATATATATATATATATATATATATATATATATATATATATATACATATATTGTTAATCTAAATTTTCTGTAGATATAGATCTATAGAAAATTCAAACTAAATTATTTTCCTTTTTGTTTAGCAAATTTTAACAGATTTATTAGATTAGAATGTACTTACTATTAAAGGCCGTGGAAGATGAAGTGTGTATATATATATAAGAGATTTATCCAAAACTTTGTAGTAAGGGATGATTCTATATGTGATTTCTAAGATACACTGTATTAATATTGTATGATCCAGTATGTATAAATACAGTGAATCTTTAAATCACTGAAGAGAGCTCAATGTATAATAAACTTTTTAGATTATATACAGAGCAATATTCATCATATAAAGGAAGGAAGAACTCAACACCGTAATTCCATAATAAATTTATTTTGACCAAAATTGGGGCCTATATAATTTTTATATAATTTATATAGGCCCCAATTTTGGTCGAAATAAATTTATTAGGGAATTACGGTGTTGAGTTCTTCCTTCCTTTATATGATATATATATATATATATATATATATATATATATATATATATTGTTAATCTAAATTTTCTGTAGATATAGATCTATAGAAAATTCAAACTAAATTATTTTCCTTTTTGTTTAGCAAATGTTATATTCTTATTAAAGTGCTTCAATTGATAATTGTTATATAAAGAAAGTTAGAATAATTAAAATAAACCATTTTGAATATAAAACTAATTGGCTTTGAATTATGATATTTCGAACTGTTGTCCTCATCTTTATTGTGTATAAAACACAAGCAGGATATGACACAAGGTCAATTTCTTAAGCGGAGTTCAACAGGTTTGAATTCAGAGTTTGCCCATTTATCCATAGCTGGAGGGAGAGTAGGATTCATACCTTTCCCAAGGGTATTAGCGCAAAGTGAAATTAAATTACCACATCCAGGATTTGAACTCGGGGCGACAAGTCCATTTCCCATGACTTTAACCATTACACCACGCGCTTACTCCCTTATATTTAACACAATGAAAATTGCATAAAGGTTAATATTATCTTAAAAAATTTTAAACCATTCAAAAGAAGACACAAAAAACTCTTGATGATTTTTTTTGTTTACATTTTCGCACTGTTAAATCAATTGAAATTTAATGTAGCCAAAAACAAGTTATGACTAGAGGCTTTTTTTTTTAATTCTATGAAAAATCAACTGTCAAATTTTTATGAAAATTTTGTTAATTATTTACCTGTTGATGAAATTATGTTTAAAATAAGTTTTTCCTAAAATATATGAGAAGAAATATTTTTTACAAGGTCTACCCCCACCCCCACCTATTTTATTTATGAAATATGAAAAAATGAATCAATAAAAAATGATTTTTAATTTTTCCTATAAAGATAAAAGTCTGAATAATTATATCAGAAGATTTTTATAAGTTTCTAAATGGGATCTTTTTTAGTAAAAGAACCATGAATACAGAATTCTGCTAAAAATATCAATAAAGAAATCCGCCCTGTTGTAAAAAAAAAACGAACTGTTTTACTTATTTTTCAAGATAACGGTGGGTAATTTTTCCCCACTCGGATAATTTGATCTTTGAATTAACTGTTTTTCTTTATAACAACTGTTTATGTTACTTTTTTTTAATGAGATTTTTTTTTTAATTCAAAAATATTTACCTTTCTTCCTTCAATATTGCTTAAACTGATCATGTGATGTATTTTGGTGGTACATAGTGTTAATAAACAAAAACGAATTAATGTGTCAAAACTTTGCAATTCCTGTAAATCACAGAATTAAATTAAAGGAAAGTGAAAAACAGGATGAATAAAACTAACAAATAGTTACCAATCTTTTAACGTCTTTTTTTTTAAATACTATCGTCGCCTGAGTAGAGGGGGTAATTTAATAAGTTAGTCTCGCAGATCCATTATTACTAATCCTGAGTTGGATTCTCGCTGTATGCCCTATAAAAAGCCTCATGTAAAAAAGACCAGGTGGGATGTCAGAAATTTTTTCTTAAATATATATAAAATCTTGAATATTTTTTCACAAAAGGTAAGCTCTGGTGATAGTTGATGTGTATTTATATTTACTCTGCCATTAATTGCTTTATTTTCATAGTTTACTCTAGACATACATACATACATACACACAACTGTCCTTTATATATGTATAGATTAAACATTTGAAAAATAATTGATTTTTGAATTATCAATTTCTAAATAAGTAATTTGTGAATAATTAATTTTTTAACATTTTAATAATTTCTATCATATACTTAATCCCAATTCAATAAATCATAATAAATCATTCATTTCTATAATAAAATCATTTCCAATGCATTTCTATCATAAAATTAATCACAATTGAACCCAATGATAGAATCATTTCCAATTCATTCCTATCATAAAGTCAATCACAATTCAATTTTATAATAAAATCATTTCCAATGAATTTCTATTGCAAAATCAATCACAATTCAATTCTATGATAAAATAAAATCCAATGTATTTTTAATGTAAATCTAATCACAATTCAATTCTATAACATCATTTTTAATACATTTCTATTGAAAAGTCAATTACAATTCAATTCTATAATAGAATCATTTCCAATGAATTTCTATTGTAAAATCCATCACAATTCAATTCTATAATAAAAATTATTTCCAATGCATTTCTATTGTAAAATCAATTACAATTGAATTCTATACTAAAAATCCTTTCCAATGCATTTCCATCTTAAAATGAATCACAATTCAATTCTATAATAAGATCATTTCCAATATATTTCTATAGTTAATCCCAATCCAGTTTTGTAATAGAATCATTTCCAATGGATTCCTATAGTAAAGTTAATCACAATTCAATTTTATAATAAAATCATCTGCAACATATTCTGATACATTTTTGAAGCAGCATGTTTATCAGATGAGCCTATTCATTCTATAATAGAATCATTTCCAATGAATTTCTATTGTAAAATCCATCACAATTCAATTCTATAATAAAAATTATTTCCAATGCATTTCTATTGTAAAATTAATTACAATTGAATTCTATACTAAAAATCCTTTCCAATGCATTTCCATCTTAAAATGAATCACAATTCAATTCTATAATGAGATCATTTCCAATATATTTCTATAGTTAATCACAATCCAGTTTTGTAATAGAATAATTTCCAATGGATTCCTATAGTAAAGTTAATCACAATTCAATTTCATAATAAAATCATCTGCAACATATTCTGATACATTTTTGAAGCGGCATGTTTATCAGATGAGCCTATTCACACAGCATTCACAGCCGTTGATGAAAAGAAATTTTAAATCCAGTGATTTTTCCTAATAATTCAAATGACTAAATGGATTACCAAATGGAACCTTACATTGAAAATAGGTTTGGTTGTTTGTTTGTTTGTTTGTTTGTTTGTTTGTTTGTTTTGTTTCTTTCCATTTTTAAAACAAACAGCAAAACAAAAACAAAACAAAAAAAAAAACAAAAACAGACAGACAAAATAGACAAGTAAGAATTTTAAACTGTTTCACATCTGTTTAATGTATAAGTTTACAAATGGAGAAGCCAGAAGAATTCAGGAACCCTGGCTTATTTATTCTATATATTTCCTAAGCAGCCTTTAAAATGTCCGTCCCTTATCTGATGGCTTATTTAGAATTGTCGTTGACATCCATTGGTGCTGGATAGAGCTTATCTAAAGCTCCTTAATTTGATTTGAGTTTCAGATTGGTGCGAAACAAATGCATAGAAAAGGCAGCAGCAAAAGCAGGTTCAAAATGACAGAAAAAAGGGGGTTTTATTAGGGAGTCAGGATGGAGACTTTCTGGGTAAAACACACACACACACACACACACACACACATATATATATATATATATATATATATATATATATATATATATATACATATACACACACACACATCTCATCATTGAAATAGTTTCATATTTTTATGCTTCATAGAATTCAGTGTTTAAGCCCAAGTTTTTATATAAAATCATTTCCAATGCATTTCTATTGTAATATATTTAACATATTACTTAAATTCTCATTTATTTATTCATTTATATATATATATATATATATATATATATATATATATATATATATTTAGTAAATGAAGAAAAACTCTAAACTTGCTTCATTACAATAATTTATTTCAACCGTATTAATACGGCATCTTCAGGTAATCACAAGAACATTACTCTTAGAGTCATATTCTTGTGATTACCTGAAGATGCTGTATTAATACGGTTGAAATAAATCACAATTCAATTCTATAATAATATATAATGAAGCAAGTTTAGAGTTTTTCTTCATTTACTATATATCTTGCTCTGTCCTTTTACTCACTGGTATTAGGCACATTGAGCTCTCCTTATGGTCTACCTGCATCAGCTTGGTTAAACCACACATGGAAAGACCCTAACTACGGAAAAAAACTATATATATACATATATATATATATATATATATATATATACATTTGTGTATGAGTAGCACAGGGATCTGTGCAGTAAAGTAAGGAGCTGATGGTAGGTGTGGTGCACCACCTCAGATACAAAAACAATCTCCTTGGTCTCGCACTACTAAAAAGGAAATAGACTCCCTCGCTGTCTGGCTGATACAGACTTTAGGCCACCCAACAACTTTACTTTTTTTACTATATATATATATATATATATATATATATATATATATATGCTTCTGATGTAAGCAACAAGGCTTCCCACCATCTATTACACACACGCACACATACACACACACACACACACACAATATATATATATATATATATATTTGATCATAACCATACCTTTGACTTTAAAGGTGCCAAAATATTAACCCACATACACGATAGAACACTATGTAGAATTATGGAATCTTGCGTTATTCTTATCCATAAAACCATACCCCAAAGACAAGGCTTTTTTAATATATCCCCTTATTTAGCGACACTTGTAGTCAGAAACCATAAAATCCCCTTCACATGACATTTTCCGTTATATACTTCCTAACAAATTTTAAATTTTCACATTATCTAAAAAATAAAAATAAAAGCTTACAACCGTTCATACTTTTTTACTTTATATATAAGAAAAACAAAAAATAGAAAATTTACAATACTAATTACAAAAATAAAAATTCTTTTTCTATAAATCTGTTGAAGACCAACCATCAAACAGGTTAATACTCATCCTGTTTTGAATAAGAGAATTCGTCTAGTGTCAAACTTGTTTAATATGTCTTCCTTTTTTAAAAACTGTTACAATCAGATATACATAATCTGATGACCGAGAAAAATGCAGCGGAAGTGCTCACATTTGAAACTATTGTATAACTTTTTCTTTTTTGCAACATCAAGGTTTTTGTTTTGAACTCATATGACTTTTGTCTCTGATCTTAACAACACGGAGTATAAACAAGCTCTGAAGGTGATTTTTATAAAATCGAAATATTGTTCAATATCAGCTTTGAAAATGTTATAAAATGTTTTCACTTTAACAGCATTTTGTGGTGTTTTCATATTCTTTTTACTATACTCATATATATATATATATTGGTTTGGTGGTTGGTTTTGAAGGCTATCACAATGCAAGTGTAAAGAAAAATAAGGTAACTATTGTGTTGTCTGTTAAGCTTTAATTATTTTTATTTTAAAACTTCTTAATATTTTGAGATAAAAATCATATTTACAGAAGATCTCCGAAACTGAAGTTGTTGATAGTGGCTGTCCATTTGATTTTGTTTCCTGTCTTCCAAACTCTTTGCATATGTGTGTGTAGGGGGTTTGTTTATGTGTGTGTTTGTGTGTGTTTGTATGTGCTTATGTGTGTGTGCCTGTTGAACAGTGTCTGATTATCATTCCAGGTCTGGCTCACCCTCTAAGCATAATTTTTTTTGTTTATTAACAGGACCATCTGATTCTCTTCTTCTTTTTTTATGTATGTGTATGTTTTTCTGATTATCATATTATCATTCCAGATTTGGCCTACCCTCTTTTTTTTTGTTATTGGTGGTCTGTGTGTTTATTTATGGGTGTGTGAGTGTAATTATCAAAATCACCTGTTGTTCTGTGTGGGTTTTGCCTTTGTTGTTTGTGTTTGTTTTGTGTGTGTGCACGTGTTCTTAAGTCCCAACACCATGTGTGTGCGTGTGTGTGTGTGTTATTTGTATGTGCGTGTGGTGTGTTTGTTGGCTGGGTGTGTTTTGTTTGTGTGTGTGCCTTGTTCATATACATTTACATGTGTGTATGTGTGCGTTGGATTTAGAAGGTTAGAATGAAACTAATTTATCAAAAATTGTAATTATAGATTCTGCTAGATTTTTTTTTAATATATATATATATATATATCTTATATATATTTTATCCACAGCCTGGTCACATGAATTAATTATTAAGAAATTAGTTAGGGAAATTCCTGTTCTTTAATGTAAGATCAGTTATTTAGTCAGATTCATCAATATCCAGAGTAAATCCTATTTATTAACAACTAGTGTGCATTGGCTTGTGTGTGTGTGTGTGTGTGTGTGTGTGTGTGTATGTGTGTGTGTGTGTGTGCGTGCTGGTCTATGGATGCGGGTGTGTGTTTTGCATTTGTCTTCTCTTTGTAGGTTTGTTGCATTACGAACTCTCCATTGTGCATGTGCCTGTATGTTGCATGCGCGTGTGCGTATACGTGTACTTGTGTGCGTTGGTTGTTGGTTAATTGTATTATGAACTCTGTGCTGAGTTCGGTTGTGCTATTGATCCCTGGGCGCAATTTAGCTATTAGTAATGCCTCCTTAATTTGCAGGTTGCCTAGATTTGTCTCTCTGGTCTCAATTTTGACTGTAATGCTTCTCTCCATGTTGCTGCATTTAATCAAGTGTTTGCAGAATGTGGATGCTTATGTGTGTAAATGTTCTTTGACCCTAATGTGTAGCGGTCTAGTGGTGCTATCTATGTAGAATTGGTTGCATTTGTTACATTGTGTGCGATATACCACATTCACTTATTTTGAAAAACAAGATGTCTTTGTTTTTATCACCTTTCCAGCTGATGAACCAGAAGGCCTGAGAGTACAACAGCCAGAGAATGTTGAAAAACATCAAAGACAAGGAGAGTGGTCCAGATGAGTTAATGCATAAAAGTTAAAATCATTTTGGAAAACAAGATGTCTTGTTTTTATCACCTTTCCAGCTGATGAACCAGAAGGCCTGAGAGTACAACAGCCAGAGAATGTTGATAAAAACATCAAAGACAAGGAGAGTGGTCCAGATGAGTTAATGCATAAATGTTAAAAAGCATTTTGAAAAACAAGATGTCTCCTTGATACTCAAGCAGTAAATCTGAAATTGCAACATTTGAACTTCCATCTTGGCTGGAATGACTCATCTGTTTTGACCCAGAATTCAGAAACAATTTCAAGAGTTTCAGTTACTCAAATTCAATTTCCCCATTGTTCCTAAAAACCCGTCGAGTAAATATGAATCAAAACTAATTTAGCCAAATGAGGTGGAGACGAAACCCGAGACGGCTCAACCGGCAATTTTAAGTTAACTGCCAAATATTTACAATTAAAACCAATTCTGGATTTAATTCTTTTCAAAATGAGATGCATGTGTAGATAAAGTCAGTGGAGCACTGTAAGTAAGGAAGGAAAGTGGGTAATGGTAATCCAGATTCCCGCTCAGTGGTATAGACATGCAAATGTTTGTTTGTGTTTTTGTTTGGAGTCTTTTTTTTTTTCTTTTTTTTCTTTTTTCTTTTTTTTTTTCTTTTTTTTTTTTTTGCAGACATCTATTGGTTACCTCAAATCTTATTTATTTTGCTTGTAATTGATATTTAGATTAACTTTCCTAAATATAATAATAAAAACACCCACCCACCCCTGCGGGGGGAACTTTTATTTTTTTTTTTTTTTTTTTCATCTTGGTTTAAAACAAACAATGGAACACCACTGAATGGTGTTTGGAGAGAGGTTGGGAGAGTGCATACAAAGACAATGCTAATAATTGGTTACACGTTTTTATGGACGTTTTCTTGCACAGAAACTAGAATTTAAAATAACATTCACTGAAATTTAAGCAAGTAATTGTTATTGTTGCTGTTGTTATTGTTGTTGTTGTTTCTGTCTCTCTTTGTAGTTGCCTCCATCTTGTAAAGAGTTGAAAATCCTTCTTTAAAATAAAGAAACATTAGAAATCTCCAAAAAGCTGTTTCTTTTGATGCACAAGTAATTTACACACAAACAAGTTCATTTGAAAAAATTCTGTTGGTTATTTCCTAGTTGAGTAACATGATATTACAGGGTGACCCAGAAAAAACAGAACCCACATTATTAAACTAACCCTAAACCCCAACCCTAGCCCTAAACCCTAACCCTAAACCCTAACCCTAACCCACCCCTAGTTGAGTAACATAATATTACAGGATGACCCAGAAAAAACAGAACCCACAAATTTTGTAATAAAACTGTTAATTTTAATTCTAATTTTTTTTAAAGTTTAAGCCCAACAAGGGTTAGGGTTAGGGTTTAGGGTTAGGATTAGTTGAGTAACATAATATTACAGGGTGACCCAGAAAAAACAGAACCCACAAATTTTGTAATAAAACTATTAATTTTAATTTTAATTTTTTTTTTAAGTTTAAGTCCAACAAGGGTTAGGGTTAGGGTTTAGGGTTGAGGTTAGGGTTAGGGCTAGGGTTGGGGTTTAAGGTTAGTTTAATGGGAAAATAAATAATTTGAGTTCTGTTTTTTCTGGGTCACTCATGTTACTCGACTAGGAAATAACCATTCTGTTTTATTACACAACTCATACATATATACATTATATATTATTTACATTTTAGTTCAGTCAGTAGAGCATCCACCAAGGAACCACAAGGTTCTGGGTTCAATACCAGCCCTTGTCAATTCAGTACATGAGTAGCATTGCTTAGATCTATGCAGCAAAGTAGAGAGCTGATGGTAGGTGTGGTGCTCCATCTGAGAAACACAAAAACAATTTCCCTGGTTTAGTGCTTCTGAATAAGTGATAGACTCCCTCGCTGTCCAGCTGATACCAACAATAGGCCCCCCTGCCTACTTTACTTTATCTTACTTTTACAGGTCACCACCTACGGCCAACAGGTGGTCTCATTTCGGGGAGTCTTACCCCTCTGCAGAGGTGCACTCGGTGTATTCTAACACCGTAGCCGACTGGACGGGACCCGAAAAAAAGTTGATATGCCACAAAACAAACAAAGTAACCAGACCTATAGTTTCTATATTGGTTCTTAAAGTCACTACTTTTCCGCCATTGAACCTGATGGACAGTCAAAGTAGGGTTAACCTTCTGAGAATTTGGAAATGAAACTTTTATTCAATCTACTTTCTCATTTAAGGGCTGGTAGAGTATCCACTTAGGTATCACAAGGTTCCAGGTTTGATACTCCCTCTCCTTAACTCCGAGTAGCACATGAGTAGCACAGCCAATATTTGCGCAGTGATATTGTAGTAAGCGAGTTTGGACACTAGTTGCACTATTATGTTCGCTTTCGGACTAATACCATTGTGAAAGGTATGAAATCCCTTAAGTTGTACCACAAGTGTTCTTCTACAAGGGGTTGGCATTAAATAACCCATAAAGGTTGATAGGCCATGAAACAAAGAAACTGAATCAATTATCATGGATATGACAAACATTTGCAGAGGTGTGATTTACAGGTGATAAACCAATGATCAATTCCTTCTGGAATAACCGCATGACAGAGTTAGCATTGCTATAGGAGTATTTAAGAGATTTTGTTAGATTTTTCTTGTGTTATCCTTTACTAACTCCACCCAAGCAGTATGGATACAGACTAGACCAAGGGCACCCCTGTTCAATATCAGACAATTCAGATCTGCAAGAAAAATCAAAAACATGCTGGTACGCAAACTTATGAATGCTGATGACACTGCCTTCTTGGCACACAACCACCAAGATGGGGGATATTTACCTTGTACCCTACTTGTACGGGCTAGGCACAAGGCCCTATTAATGTGGGACCACCCATAAGCTGAGACTCATGGGTGCAGGTGGAAAAATTGCGTTGATCCCATCGGCATTCTCCCTCAAGGAGGGCGCCTTAGGCACTGGGCAATAAACCCAGCCCTGCCCCTTTAAATCGAGGGGGCAAGTGATGCCTGGGGAGATGACCCCCTGGGATCAATGCTATTAATTTACTCAGCAGGTCCAGCAGCCGAAGCTCACTGGAACCCCGGCTTGACCGGAAGCAAGAGCACCAAGATGCCCAGGAAATAATCACAAAATTCACAGACTCTGCAAAGGCAGAAAATGAACCGCAATAAGATCGAGGGTTTGTATCTGCCCCCTTTCATCACATGAAACTGGACAATACATTGATAGAGGGTCAAGTTCTAGCTTGATTAATACCTTCAGATACCTAGGTTCCACAGTTGGCACCAACAACAGACTCAATACAGAGCTTGATCTCCAGATATTAAATGCTTCCAGGGCCTTTGTTCTGCTGAAGAGGCGAGTCTGGTTCAACAGAGACATCTTCTTGAGAACTAGATGTGCAGTATACAGTAGACTTAAACATCCCCATAGACAATCAAGCAATATCTGGAATGTTAGTCTCAGACACATATCAATAAAAAAGAGATTAGATGATCCTGTTAATAAACAAACAAACAAAAAAATAAAAATAAAAATAAAAAAAATAAAATAAAAAATAAAACCTTGCTTAGAGGCTGGAATAATAATTAAAATAAAATAAAAATAAATGATCTGACACACAGACATAAGCACCACACACACACACATACGCTTACATTTACACACACAAGCACGCACACACACACACTTACACACACAAACACACACATAAGCAAGCACCCCAACCACACACATACACACACAGAATTTGGAAGACCCAAGACAGAACGAATTTAGCAGCCGCTAAGACAACTTCAGTTCCAGTATTCTTCTGATGATGGGAATTTTCATCCCGAAATATTAAGGAATAAAATGACAGGTTAACAAAAAACACCATAGTTACCTTCTTTTTTCTTTACACTCGCATTGTGACAGCCTTCAAAACCAACCAACATCCACATAGACAGTTGGCAAGATGCATCCAGTCATCGAATCAAATGGAGAAAACAGATTCACATGGTGTCATCATTAAATATGATGGACAGCTAATATTATTATTAGTACTAGTACAAAATAAAAAACACATATATATATATATATATATATATATATATATATATATATTTGTACAAAATAAAAAACACCCTCCGGGTGATGTAAAAATAGATTTTTGAAACATATTTTCTGAGGGGTGGGAGTAAAAAATTCAATGTCAGCGAGTTTGTACCCTAAGTAAGTAAAATCATCAAATTCATTAAAGGATTAAAAAATAAAACAATTTGAAATGTAAACTTTAAATATGTATTAAAAAATAAAACAAACTATATATAGATATATAATACCAGTCATGTATTTATTAAAACTTGTTTTAAAAAAACAATGAGGACTGTCTAATGTTGCATGTTCAAATTTTGAGTGTATTTATTCTAAGGGGCCGGGTTAGCTCAATCAGTAGAGCGTTCAGCTAGAAACCACATGGTTTCTAGTTCGATTCCGGTCCTCTCCAACTCAGCGTATGAGTAGCACAGGGATCTGTGTGGTAAAGTAAGGAGCTGATGTTAGGTGTGGCACTCCACCTCAGATGCCAAAAGACAATCTCCTTGGTCTAGTGCTAGTGAAAAGGGGATAGACTCCCTCGCTGATTGGCTGATACCGACTTTAGGCCGCCCTGACGACTTTACTTTACTTATTCTATGTTATGACGATTTTGGGTAATGTGACGTAAGCAGAGACATAATTTTTGTTACAGACAAAAACCGGAAGCGAATCTCCATTATTAATAGATTATTATTATTATTAGTTAGATTTTTCTTGTGTTTTAACTGCTTATTCATAGTTAAAATGGTTATTTTAAAACTTAACTTACCATAAATGGGTTTGTCCAGTCTGGCTTATTAATTAAAATTTCAGGACGATAACATAGCGTAATGAGGGCAGATATCCGTGACGTCAAAATTTTTACAGAACACAAAACGCGTTCTTCATTATACAACTTCTTTTTTTTTTTTGGTTATATTCCTTTTTCAAACACAAAACATTTGTGTAAAAAGAAAGATAAAAGAAAAAAATCAGACAAATTAATATAGAAGTAAGTATGACTATTTAATTTTTTTATTCATCTACTATTGAATATATTTATTTCCTGCTATATACCCCCTAAATTTAATTAACAGCATATCTTGAACTCTAGTCATGCTATTACATTCCCTTTTTGACTAATACCCTTAATAAAGGTATGAAAGGGCATATTAACCTTTGAGGGTTATTTAATGCCAAAGCCATCCTTGTAGAAAAATGATAATCATACTACTAAACCCGTCTCCTCCAGGCAGCAGCTGACCCTACATCTAAATAGGCTATGGCCGGATTTATCGCTTGGTACCTGAGGCACCCCAAAAAGGGGAATGCCGAAGGGATCATGCACTTTTTGCACTGGCTACTGCATGGGCTTCAGTTTGTGCGTAGCTCCCCTCTTTTGTATCAATCCGGCCTGGAAGGAGGTTAGGAAAATACTATTTAACCCATAGCTGTGGAAGAATGAAGGGGATGCATACCTTTCCCAAGGGTATTAGTCCAAAAAGGAACATAATAGTGGCACTAGAGTCCAAACTCACTTACTATTATGTCACAGTCTAGCATGTTAACCACTATGCCACCAGGACTAACTCTCAAATTCAGTGATATACAGTGGGCTATGATTGTTACAATTTATGTGGTAGCCTAAATTGTTGACAGACCCTGTAGCAAGAATTCAAAGGGGCCAGTGGAAAATCACCAGGACTGTTGGTGACCTTGTCCCCAAAGGCACGAATCTCGCGCTTCACGTGATTAGTTAGTTTAGATTTTAGTTTCAACCTAACATTGGAGCAGAGAGCATCTGCCTCTCTCTGCTTAGGTTGAATCTCACATGGCGAATAAGATATGGGCTCAACTAATAAAATCTTGATCAAGGAAAAAATGCCTTGGGAATTAATTAATTGCATGACTAAAAATTAGCCCAAAAGAAGCCCTTAGAAAAAGAAGAAGCAGTTAGAAGTCTAGGCGACAAGATGACGACCAGACAAGAAGTTAACAGAAGTAGTAAAGAAGAAATGAGGTAACAAGTAAGTCTCTACTCTGTCTCTCTCTCTCTCTCTATCTATCACCCGAGTTTCCTCTCTCGATTATATACATGATGTTGGGTATATTATTTCCAGAGTGGCTGGATCAACACGTCTTTTGTTTTTACATAGGGATTTTAATGGAGCATACTACGAGGATCCAACTCACGATTCAATAATAATGGATTTGTGAGACTAATTTTTTTTTTACCTCCCCCACTACTCAGGCAACGCCAGGTAGCCGCTTGTAGTATTGAATAAATGCTTTAAATCAAAATATTACTTTTAAAAAACAATTTATATAATATTTCATAACACTTATAACTGATAAAATCTAATTAAAATTCAGCAATATATAGTTTTTATTGGATGAATATATCTCAAAAAATACATTTTTCAAGTTTTTATTAACAATGTTTTTTGATGGAGAACGAAAAAGAGCAAGACATTGTCTTGCCTGCCGGGATCGAACCCGCGTCCTCCCGCATGCAAAAACAAATGCGATTTAGGCACTGGACGGACGCGAAGTGCCAGGATGTTTCGGTAAATACGTACATAAATAACATGTGAGTCAAGCGCTGGGGAGTCAGGAGTCAGCGGTCAGGAGTAACAGGTTGACTGACACGAACGACCGAGTAAAGAAATGTGATTTTGAACTGCTAAAGATTATTTCGACTACGGTGACGGATTTTGCAGCTGCTAAACGAAAACGAAGAACGTGTTGACCAGGGGAAGGTTTGGCTTGCTGGAAGACTGTGGACTCACTTGTTTTTGCCCCCCCCTCTCGGCGGGAGCTTGTTGATACAAACATCTATTTCCCCCCATATATTCCCCCCCTTCTATAACTAACCTGAGATTAATCATGTAAATAGCTAATATACATTTTAGGGCATCTACTATAGCAAAATGGTTAGTGAGCATGTAGTGAATACTATCTTCACTACCAAATGATTATTTTAAGGTTTTAAATAGTCTAAAAAAATATACAATGAATAAATAAAGGTGAATTGATAATATTATGGGATAATCAACATAAGTTCTAAGAGACCCTTGATTAAAGCAATATTGGATTATGTAAAAATGTCTCTTCTTTTTTTTTTTTTTTTTTTTTTTTTAGTATCAAGCTACTGTCATCTGTAGTTGACTTATATTTTGCAATGTACTGGCAAAAGCCCAAAAAAATCCACACACACACACACACACACCAAAATAAGCCAGTTAATTCTAAAGTTTGAAGCCGATAGCTGAAATACTGTTCTACCTACAGATAAGTTACTTTTACTTGCTATGAAATGTGAAACACATTGTTTTTATTATATTATTTTTATTCTTTAGTAATTTTTATTCTTAATACATTTTCTTTCAGTGACATGTAAAATTATCAATTTTATTTCGCGTTTTTTGTCTTAAATAACCGAACACTTACCCACAAGTCTATTCCAGCCTCCCTCTTTCCCTTCCTTGGTCACGTACAGGCAAAAGCAAAAAAAAGACAAAAAAAAAAAAAAAAAAAAAGTTTGAAGACGATAGCCGACATGTGAACTTAAACTAAGTTAAAACTTAGATATCTAACTAGCGACCAAACTGGCACTATCAACAGGTATGTATTGGGTGTCTGGTGAGAGCGAGTAAACACCAGTATCTAAAAAAAAACAAAAAAAACGCAGTTGGTTACTGACAGTTTCCCGCTATATGATTCTCAAACCAAAACTTGGTTTGATATATATATATATATATATAATATATATATATATATATATATATATATGAAGAGCACTTAGCGAAACTTTTAGTAGGTTTATCTGACTCATTAGGTTTATCTTTATTATTGGCTCTACTTAAGTATTAGTTTTAGTTTCCTGGCAGTTTTGTATGAATATATATATCTTATATATATATATATACATATAAATTGTTTTTTCTTTTGGCCAAATATTGTACCAATAGATTATTTTGGGTTGGTACGATTATCTTGGTCTTTTCTTTTTTTCCAAAATTTTTTTTCCCCAGGTGATATTTGGTAGTATATTTTTACAAGCAAACTATTTGCTGGTTTTTTTCTCACCGCGAGGATTTACCAAGTTTAGTATTATATATATATATATATATATAATATATATATATATATATATATATAATATTGAGGTTGAAATAGCATAGAGAATTATAATCATTTATTGAATTTATGCATTGAATTTAATGCACTAATTTATGAATATACATTGAACTGGAAATCTTAAGCTCTTTATATTTAATAAGTAACCTTTATAATTAACCTACAAAAAAAGAAATTAGCAATTCTTTTAATTCTAATTAATAAGTAATTCTTTAGCAAAGTCATTTCTATTGAATTGGCATTTAAAAATCATTTGAAGTTGCAAAGGGTTCTTGAGTTTCACTACATGGAATGTCTATGTATATACAGTCATCCCTCGGTAGAGAAAAGTAAAAAAAAAAGATTAAAAGAACTAGCAAAAAAAAACGCTCTCCAGGCGGAGTAAAAATTAATTTTTGAAAGATATTGCCTGTGGTAGTGGGAAAAATTAAATAGATAAAATAAAACGTTTAATATTTAAAAAAAATAATTGCTTACTCAAAAAGCATCATATTTACTCCACTCGACTCTACTGAGATATTTGTTTTGTTTTATGACAGTAGGAATCTCCAAAATGTTTCTAAAAATTTCTGATTTAAATATTCAGACACTTATCTTATCTAATCGTTCAAGTAAAATATATTTTGTTCAGATTTCATAAAATGGTGGGTGACCTAATAAAAAATATTTCTCTTAATATATTTTTGGAAAAAACTATTCTAAGCATAAATTCATCTAAAGGTGAATAAGTATTAAAATTTTCATAAAGATTTGACTCTTAATTGATTTTTCATAGAATTCTTTTCGGGAAAAACGACCTAAGTTGGTTGTTTTTTTTTCAAGTGACACCATTTCGGGTACAGGCTTCAATCGTAGCTGGTGTTTTTTTTTTTTCAGCAGCTACCAGCTAGCGATTTTTGTGGCAGCAGGCCGGGACGGAACTCTGCGAATATTACCAATTATTGAATAAAGAATAGATAAAGAGTCATGTGACTGAACAAATCTTGGATATGATAATCATCAGTACTATCTATAAATTACTCCATGTGCTACTCATGAGCTGAGTTAAAAAAGGCCAGTATAGAACCCAAAACATTGTAGTTACTGGGCAGATGCTCTACTAACTGACCTAAAGCAGCTCTGAAGAGAATCGTGGAATAGATAAAAAGCCATGCGACTCGACTTTCACAGATATGATAATCCCCTGTACTATCCATAAATTAACTGCAGGTATGCTACTCATGTGTTGAGTTGACATAATTGAACCCATAACCTTGAGTTTCTTGGGTGGATGTTCTACTGACTGAACTAAACTAGTTCTGAAAAAATTGCAGAAGAAACTATAGATAAAGACTTAACTATCTCAGATATAATAATCATCTGTACTATCCATAAATTACCCAAAGTGTGCTACTTATATGCTGAGTTGGCAATGGACAGTATCGAACACAGAACCTCATAGTTCCTGGGCAGATGCTCTACTGATTGAGCTAAATCAGCTTTGAAGAAAATTGTGGAATAAAGTATAAAGTCATGAGACTTGACTATTACAGATATGATAATCCCCTGTACTATCCATAAATTAACTGAAGGTATGCTACTCATGCGTTTAGTTGGCAAGGGACAGTATTGAACCTAGAACCTTGTGCTTCCTAGTCAGATGCTCTACCAACTGAGCTAAAGCAACTCAGAAGATAATCGTGGAATAGATAAAGAGATATGAGACTCGACTATCACAGATATGATAATCGTCTGCACTATCCATAAATTAACTGGAGGTATGCTACTCATGCGTTTAGTTGGCAAGGGACAGTATTGAACCCAGAACCTTGTGGTTCCTAGTCAGTGCTCTACCAACTGAGATAAAGCAGCTCTGAAGAGAATCGTGGAATAAAGTATGAAGTTATGAGACTTGACTATTACAGATATGATAATCCCCTGTACTATCCATAAATTAACTGAAGGTATGCTACTCATGCGTTTAGTTGACAAGGGACAGTATTGAACCCAGAACCTTGTGGTTCCTAGTCAGATGCTCTACCAACTGAGCTAAAGTAGCACTGAAGAGAATCATGAAATAGATAAAGAGTCATGAGACTCGACTATCACGGATATGATAATCGTCTGCACTATCCATAAATTCCTGGTTGAACTTCAAAAATTCCTGATCTTAATATTCAGACTTTTGATATCTGAATTTCCTTCTTTCTTTTGTTCTTTTTTTCCTTTTTTTCTTTTTTTCTTTGTGTGTCTTTTTTTTCTTCATCTTCATCTCTCCCGCATTGTTGTCTGTGATATTTCAATGCGAAATCAGAAGGGAAATGTCATGAATATGAAGACTACACACAGAGATCATTCTTAAAAATATCTAAACATTGAGCCATAAGTAGATGCCAACAAGTGGACTTTCTTGACAAACAATTGCCGCACCAAAATAAAATTCTATTCTAATTATACACAAATATGCACAGAGAATCTCTTTAGTGCTAATAACATAAATTTAGTTAGAAACACTGTTATAGGCATTAGATAGGTTTTACTTTAGTCTGGTACAAGGCCAAAAGAGTGGAGCACTCAAAAAAATAAAAATTCACTACAAAAGAAGGGTTAGGGTTTAGGGTTAGGGTTGGGGTTGGGTTTTCGGGAAAAACGCCCTAAGTTGGTTGGTTTTTTTTTTCAAGTGACACCGCTTCGGCTACAGACTTCAATCGTAACTGGTGTTTTTTTTCAGTAGCCACCAGCTAGCGGTTTTGAGGCAGCAGGCCGGGATGGAAACTCTGCGAATATTACAAATTATTGCATAAATAAATAGCATAAATTTAGTGAGAAACACTGTTATAGGCATTAAATAGGTTTTACTTTAGTCTGGTACAAGGCCAAAGTGTGGAGCATTCAAAGGAATAAAAACTCACTACAAAAGATAGTCTGATAAACTTCCACATAAACCATTACCCTATCCTGAAGCTCTTTTGTTATTTACTAAGTTTAGCTAAAAGAAGACTAAAATAATGGGGCACACAAAGGCTGGTTGGTTGGTTGGTTGGTTGGTTGGTTGGTTGGATTTTGTTGTATAGCCATATATACCCAGCATCGTCAGGTGTATAATCAAGAGAGCAAACTCAGGTGACAGAGAGAGAGAGAGAGACACAGAGAGAGAGAGAGAGAGAGAGAGAGAGAGAGACTTACTAGTTGTTTCATTTCTTCCTGCTATCTTGTATGGCTGTTTCCTTTTCTTCTTCTCTGGTCATCATGTTGTCTAGTCTCTTCTAAGGGCTTCTTTTAAGGGCTAGTTTTTAGTCATGCAATTAATCAACTCACAAGACTTTTATTTTCTTGATCAAGATTTATTTAATCCATACTGATTCACCGCGCAGGAAGTTAACAACCCCAGCAGAGAGATACACATGTTCTCTGCTCAACGTCAGATTGTGTACTAAAATCTAAATCTAGTCACATGTTTCTCGTGACGTGTTCTCCAGGGGTCAGATGAGGTTACCAACAGTCCTGGTATTTTTCTACTGGCTGATCTGAAGGCCAATGGCCCCTTATTCAGCCACAGGATCTGTCAACAATTTATGCTATCACATAAATTATGTAACATTTTACAGCAAGTCAACCCTTGGATTATTTTATACCGAAAATGTTTTGTTTTTGCTTTATTCATTCTTGATGGGTACTCAATTTTTTTTAAACTTATTCTTTTTTAAACACATTTTTGTAAACTCTTTTTTTAATCTATTTAACCCATAGATGGGACCCTAACAGGTACTACCACTCCAGGTCAGCGTGAACCTGGGAGTAATGGTGATGAAGGGGTACTCCACACTACTCAGTGCTCCAAAATTGGAACTTCACCATTAGATGCAGTCTAACATCATACCCAGGAAACAGCTTAGTCTGGTACAAGGCTATAAGTGTGGAGCACACAAAGGAATCAAAAAAGATAGTCTAATGGTGAAGTTCCAATTCTGGAACCTGGAGAGTCTGGAGTACCCCTTTAGGGTTGGGACAATCATATAAGTGCTAGGGCTTGGCATGACCAGCCAGTTGATCAGACAGGGTATCTATGACTACCCATCTAGCCAGAATAAGGGCCAAAATGAAGTGTCACATGTCATGGACTGCTCAGTCACCAGGATTCCATCCTTAAGCATCATGGCCAACATATGGCCCTATTGAGGGGATTTTACCCCTCTGCAATGGTGCAGTCAGCATATTCTACTGCCCCAGCTGACAGCTCTGAGGAGTCTGGAATAGCCCTTTGCCATTACTTCCAGGTCTACTATGACCCGGAATTGTAATATCTTATTTGTCATTGATCAAGAATTAATCCAATGTATTATAGATAAATAATTACTATAGAAAAGCATTGAAATCAAGAAAAAAGGGATTGTCAGTGGTCAGGAATTAATGCAAGTGTTGTTTACAAAAATTAACATGAATATTACTGAAAGAAAGGGGCTATTATCTTATTATAATGGAGATTGTGTGTTTTTCTGTCTGTAACCGAAACTAAATCACTACTCAAGTTACAATTCCCTTAGTTATTGACATCACATTCACCATGAATTTATTTTTTATTTAAATCTCAATTATTGATAAAATTGTTATACCTTATTAATACTGTTGGATTAATCTACATACTAATAACATGCAAGGATATTTATATATTCAACAAAATAGCGGTTTACAGTGTGAACGAGAAGGCTAATTTGCATAATGATATTAAGAATTTGATTTTAATAAATATATGCTTAGTATTATTGATTTCTAATTGTTTGGTTTTCTCTTAACGAATCTGAGCAAAAATCTTGGGGATAAATCTTAAAAGAAATCCATAAACAAGACGAAAGAACTGTAATTTTATCAAATACTTCATAATCTAACTAAATAGATAAATTAGGAAAAATGAAAGACGGGAGTGAGGGAAAATGATGGAAGAGTTAGATTTAAAGCTGTTCTATTTTTCGATTATACCCCCTCAGTTTATCATTTTCTAAATAGTTTCTAATTTGATATAATATTTTATTACATCAAAACCTAAATACTTGCACCCGAAGGGTGCATATATTTGCTAGTATGTATAATAGATAAATATTTACCTTATAAAAGCATTGAAATCAAGAAGAAAGGGATTGTCAGTGGTCAGGAATTAATGCTAGTGTTGTTTACAGAAAAGAATTTGATGTGTAATAGATAAATATCTACTATAGAAAAGCATTGCAAATGAGGAAGAAAGGGATTGTCAATGGTCAGGAATTAACATGAATATTACTGAGAGAATAGGGCTACTTTATGTATAATAGATTAATATTTACTACAGAAAAGCATTGCAAATTGGTAAGAAAGGGATTGTCAATGGTCAGGAATTAATGCAAGTGTTACAAAATAAAAAGCATTCAATGTATAAGACAAATATTTACTATAGAAAATCATTGTAAATCAGGAAGAAATAGATTTTCAGTGGTCAGGAATTAACATGAATATTACTGAGAGAATTGGGCTACTATATGTATAATAGATTAATATTTACTATAGAAAAGTATTGCAAATCAGGAGGAAAGAGATTTTCAGTGGTCAGGAATTAATGCAACCATAACAGTGAGTGTCTGGCTATTATAGGTCTGATGTTTACTTACGTGTGACGCACTCATTCATTGCCCAGACCTACAAAGAGGATATTTATAAACAAAGCTTTGTCTTCTATTGTAAGAAGATTATCATTTACAAGCAAATCTTTTTGTACGGCTAATTGACTTTCTTCAAACCACAAGACATTCACAATGGCTGACAGTATTTTCCACTTGTTTACATCTAAGTCCGATATTTGCTATTGTGTTAAATTTTCCTTTGTATATTTCCCACCATTGAACTAAACTTTTCAAAGTGTCGTTGCATTTAGACTCTGTAAAGAACTTATGGTTGACCTCTGTTCTTTAGAGCTTCTTCTTAGAGCACAATACAAAACTTGGGCAATATGATAAGGGAATCTTTAATATAAAAGAATTTTAACAAAAGAAATATCATCATTCTTTTGTCACATATATTCTTCTCAGTTTGTGTTGTTTTGTTTTTTTCTCAATGTTTATTTATAGCTATTGCAAAATAGTTCAATATTTTGTAGTGTTTCATTAGTTGTTAGTTCTATGTGGTTTAAGATTTAATATGGTCGTGTATAAATCCCGGTAATTTATGAGGAAGACCATCCCGGTCTCCTGCCTCAAAACTTGCTACTGGTGACTGCTGAAAAACCAACCCCAGCTACGATTGAAGTCCGTAGCCGAAGCTTCTTCTTAGAGCACAATACAAAACTTGGGCAATATGGTAAGGAAATCTTTAATATAAAAGAATTTTAACAAAAGAAATATCATCATTCTTTTGTCACAGATATTCTTCTCAGTTTGCGTTGTTTTTTTTGTTTTTTATCAAGCTATTGCAAAATAGTTCAATATGTTGTAGTGTTTCATTAGTTGTTAGTTCTATGTGGTTTAAGATTTATCATGGTCAATGTCCTGGGAATGACGTTAAACTTTCTGATGGTGAGGTTCCAGTTCTGGAGGTTTGGGGAATGTGGAGCACCCCTTCATCACCATTGCTCCCTGGTCCACTCTGACCCGGAGTGGTAATACCTGTTAAGGTCCCATCTATGGGTTAAATAGAAAAACATGAGTTTATAAACAAAATTTGATTATCCATTAGAATTAATTTATTTCAAAACTTTATCGGCATTAAATGACCCACTGAGGTTGATATGCCGTAAAAAAAATTTAAAAAATTATCATGGTCATGTATAAATTCCGGTAATTTATGAGGAAGACCATCCTGGTCTCCTGCCTCAAAACTTGCTACTGGTGACTGCTGAAAAACCAACCCCAGCTACGATTGAAGTCTGTAGCCGAAGCAGTGTCGATAAAAAAATTTTATTTCATTTTATTATTTTATTAAGGCATATCGGAAAATAGTTTGTATCTTTTTCTGAAAAACAGATAAATAGATAGGAACAGAGATAGATGGATAGATAGATATAAACAAAGTAGCATAGATAAGAACAAATTGATATAGATAGATAGATAGATAGATAGATAGATAGATAGATAGTTTTGAATAGACTGATATATAGATAAATAGATAGGTAGATAGATAGAAACAAAGTAATATAGATAAATATGAACAAATTGAGATAGATAGATAGATAGATAGATAGATAGATAAACAAATAAAATAATATAGACAGATATGAACAAATGGAGATAGATTCTATAGATAGATTTTTTTATTAAAATATAAATAGATAGATTGATTTTTTTTTACTTGTTGGAAATAAACATATTAAAATTAAAATTAAAATACCGAAAAAATATTAAACATATTAAAATTAAATATTAAACATATTAAAATATTAAACATATTTAAAATTAAAAATTAAAATATTAAAAATATTAAAAATATTAAACATATTAAAATAAAATTAAAATATTAAACATATTTAAAATATTAAACATATTAAAATAAAATTAAAATATTAAACATATTAAAATATTAAAACATATTAAAATAAAATTAAAATATTAAACATATTAAAATATTAAACATATTAAAATAAAATTAAAATATTAAACATATTAAAATATTAAACATATTAAAATAAAATTAAAATATTAACATATTAAAAATAAAATTAAAATACCGAAAAAAATAAACGTTTGGGATTTTTATATGTAATTGAATGTCGAAAAAAAAAAAAAAAAAAACGCCTCAAGTTGGTTGTTTTCTTTCAAGTGACACTGATTCGGCTACGGACTTCAATCGTAGCTGGGTTGGTTTTTTAGCAGTCACCGGTAGCAAGTTTTGAGGCAGGAGACTGGGACAGTCTCCTCATAAATTACCTAAATCACAATATAGTTGGTTCTTCCTTCTTGTGAGTTAGTAAGCTGAAAGGGAATTTTGGAAAAGAAGCAAAAGGAACAAAGATGAGGATGACTTTAGAGCAGTGGTTCCCAACCTATGGCCACATGACCAAAATGGGCCACAGCAAATTTCAGGTGGGCCAAGGAAATATTATAATTCTATATGATTCCTATTATATTGATAATAAATAGTCGTTAAATTGGAACTGAAAAGTACATGTAGTTTAGATATTTGAGATAAAGTGTGTGCGTCAATATGGTTGTATCTTGATTGAATAAATATCTTATGTAAAATGGAAATAGTTTTTCTATTATAATGATTTCATGGGCCACAAAAAAATTCTGGTTTAAAAGTGGGCCATGAGCTGAAAAAGTTGGGGACCCCTGCTTTAGAGTAACAAGGTACAAAGATGAGGATGACTTTAAGCTATTTCTTTGAGGGAAAATATTTTCCCAAGCAAGTCAATGTTTCTTCTTCAAAATCTTTGGGTAAAAATGGATGAGAATCCTTTTTGGCACCAAGAATTCAGGATTTTTCTGCTCATACCCTGAGGGCTCATCTGGTCTCAGGCCTTCTGGGAGATTGTCATTTATTTGTCTTTTTATTTATCTTTTATATTCAATTTAATTTTGTTTTATTTTTGTTTTATTTTTATTTGGATTAATTTTATTTCTATTAATCACCTATTACAGTAGTTCAGTATGTAAAAAGTACAATAATCTTGATTTAACTCTCTCTCTCACTCTTTCTTAAAAGAGGGATTATAAAATATTTACATTGATTTGCCGATAAAAATCGGGGGGGGGGGCATTTAAAATATCTACATTTATAGAAATATCAAACCTGTTAAAAATAGATACACACACATATGTATATTATACACACACACACACATACACATATATATATATATATATATATATATATATATATATATATACTCATCATGTAGACATAGGTTGGGTAGGTCAGTAAAATATTATTAGAATTACAATATTAAATTTAACTAAATAAATCAGAATTCTTTTTAATAGTTATTGATTTTAAATGTGAGAAATACAGAAAAGAACAATGAAAACCAATAAATTAGTAATATTCAACCTCTAAAATATAATTAGAATTAAATCTTAACTATTTTTACTAGCTATTATTCATAATTAGAATTAAATTAATAACAATACAGAAATGAAAACTTAGGAATAAATACACAAATAGAATAAGCCACACATGAAATTGAGAGAAAAAATATTAACAAATGTAGTGTTCAACCGTAATTATCCAAAAATAAATTTATCTCAGTTCAACTAAGGAATTACATTGACGTAGTTAAGCATAGGGTAGGGTCCTGATGAAATCATTTTGAATGAAACCATGGTAGACTCTTAACTCTTTTCCTCTACTAATATTATAATAATATATATATATATATATATATATATAAGATTTTTTTTTTGGATGTTTGTTTATTTTTTTAGAAGCATTGCTGAATAAAGTATATATATTAAATATTTTATATTTTTGCTTGAAGGCAATTACAATGCGAATATCGCATAAATTCGATAATTATAGAAGATAACAATGACAAGTGAATTTCACAAAGAATTACTCTACACGCCGAGTAATTCTTTGCGAAATTCACTTGTCATTGTTATCTTCTATAATTATCGAATTTATGTGATATTCGCATTGTAATTGCCTTCAAGCAAAAATATAAAATATTTAATATATATATATATATATATATATATACATGATGTTGTTATATAGTCTATGCATGCTTCTTTGTCAGTATATCTGATGAGTATATATATTTATCTAAATTATATATATATATATATATATATATATATATACGAAGATAGTAGGGTTGGAGTAAATCCGACAGAATGTGGAAAGGATAAAGGAAAAATAGACAAAAAGGAATAACTCAAAACAATTAGATGTGGAGAGATATATTTCATTCCACATTAAGCGGTACTTCTTCAGTCAGTTTTCTGACTGAAGAAGTACCGCTTAACGCGGAACGAAATATATCTCCACATCTAGTTGTTTTGAGTTATTCCTTTTTGTCTATTTTCCTTTATCCTTACCACACACACACACACACACACATATATATATGTATATATATGTATATATATATATGTATGTATCATATATATGGGTCAAGAATGTTTTTCAAGCATTGGACTTCACAATTACAGGAGATATAAGAAGTATATAATCTTCCGAGACTACAATGCTGATGGGAGGATATATTTGGGCACAACATTAAACTGCATCTAATGGTGAACTTCCAATTTTGGAACTCTGAGGAGTGTAGAGTACCCCTTCATCACCATTACTCCCAGGTTCACTCTGACCTGGAGTGGTAATACCTGTCAGGGTTCCATCTATGGGTTAAATGGAAGAAATGAGTTTGTTTTTTTTTAAATTGAGTTTTTTTTTAAATTGAATACACATCAAGCATGAATAGAACAAAATGTCTTCAGCATAAAATAACCCAACAAGAGTTTACATGGCGTAAAACCAACCAAATATCAAGAGAGAGAGAGGGAAAGAGAGAAAGAAAGAAAGAGAGAGAAAGAGAGAGAGACAGATGAATACCCAACAAGCATGAATAAAACAAAATATCTTCAGCATAAATTAACCCAACAAGGGTTGACATGGCGTAAAACCAACCAACTACCAAGAGAGAGACAGACAGACAGACAGACAGACAGATGAATACCCAACAAGAATGAATAAAACAAAATGTCTTCAGCATAAAATAAACCAACAAGGGTTGACATGGCGTAAAAACCACCAAACCAACCAAAGGAAAAATTGGACAAGAATGGTATATTTAAACATGCAGTCTCTCTCTCTCTCTCTCTCTCTCTCTCTCTCTCTCTCTCTCTCTCTCTCTCTCTCTCTCTCTCTCCTGAAGACAAGACTTGCTATTTCAATCATGTGTCATGTCTGCCCTCTTTGTCTTAGATTTTGCCTTCCCAAACAGTAGCGCCCCCTGGTTAAAGAAAGTTTAAATGAAATCATTCACCAAATGAAGTAACAATTATTCTAGAACCTTCCAATTATACTGACACTAATTGGATGGAAAGATTTGGAAACACACAGATTTCCTGTCTTTTACTGGTTTCTAAGGCATCACTCTGAGATGCTTGTGGCATCGGCACAACCCTACGAACAACAGCGACAGCATCCATGTCCTTTTGTTATTCCAAAGAGATCTCTTCAATGCACTATCAGCCTCGGCATCGGCAAGAAAACCTTTTACGTCTAAATCCATTTATTTCAAAGCGCATCTAAACTTTAGCCACAGCATTTGTTCCGTCTACCAAACAGCCATTCATTTTATTCTATAGACTACGAGAGTGGAATAAAGATTCTTGGTCTGGATTTTTTTTTTCTTTTTTTTTTTTTTGCTTTCTTTCGTTCTTTCGTTCCATTCACCAGCAGAAGATGAATGCAAAAGAAAAAAAAAGAAAAAAAATAGAATAAGAAATTTAAAAAAAAAAAAAAATCTAAATAAAGTAAAATAAAACAATGACTAAAGATAATCCTAGAGCAGTCACTCTTTTGGTGCCAGACAATTTCTATCGAAAGAAGAACTCCCAAAGATTTTCATTATTTCAAAAAGAAAAGCAAACTTGAAAGAAATATTGCTCATCTATTTTGTTGGACAATTTTAGTTTAGGAATAAATAAAAATAAAAAAAAATAAAAAAATAAGAATAAATGAATGGTGGTGTAATGGTTATCAAACTAGTCTCACAGATTTCGATCCTCACTGGATGTCCCATACTTGCCACTCTGTGTCACATCCTACCTGTAGCAAAGAGGTTGGCCAAAAAAGCATCTCATTGTGGTGTAATGGCTAGCAAGCTAGTCTCACAAATTCATTAGTTCTAAATAGCGAGTTCGGAGTTCAATCCTCACTGGACACCCCTTACTTGCAACCTTGTGTCACATCCTACCTGTAGCAAAGAGGTTGGCCAAAAAAGCATCTCATCATAGTGTAATGGTTAGTAAGCTAGTCTCACAGATCCATCATTATTAAATAGCAAGTTCGATCCTCACTGGATGCCCCGTACTTGCAACTCTGTGCCACATTCTACCCGTAGCAAAGAGGTTGGCCAAAAAAGGCATCTCATCATAGTGTAATGGTTATCAAACTAGTCTCACAGATCCATCATTACTAAATAGCAAATTCGATCCTCACTGGATGTCCCATACTTGCAACTCTGTGCCACATCCTACCCGTAGCAAAGAGGTTGGCCAAAAAAGCATCTCATCATAATGTAATGGTTATCAAACTAGTCTCACAGATCCATCATTACTAAATAGCAAGTTCGATCCTCACTGGATGTCCCATACTTGCCACTCTGTGTCACATCCTACCCGTAGCAAAGAGGTTGGCCAAAAAAGCATCTCATCAGAGTGTAATGGTTAGTAAGCTAGTCTCACAGATCCATCATTATTAAATAGCAAGTTCGATCCTCAATGGATGCCCCATACTTGTGTCACATCCTACCTGTAGCAAAGAGGTTGGCCAAAAAAGCATCTCATTGTGGTGTAATGGCTAGCAAGCTAGTCTCACAAATTCATTAGTTCTAAATAGCGAGTTCGGAGTTCAATCCTCACTGGACACCCTTACTTGCAACCTTGTGTCACATCCTACCTGTTGCAAAGAGGTTGGCCAAAAAGGCATCTCATCATAATGTAATGGTTATCAAACTAGTCTCACAGATCCATCATTACTAAATAGCAAGTTCGATCCTCACTGGATGCCCCATACTTGCAACTCTGTGCCACATCCTACCCGTAGCAAAGTGGTTGGCCAAAAAAGCATCTCATCATAGTGTAATGGTTAGTAAGCTAGTCTCACAGATCCATCATTATTAAATAGCAAGTTCGATCCTCAATGGATGCCCCATACTTGTGTCACATCCTACCTGTAGCAAAGAGGTTGACCAAAAAGGCATCTCATCATAGTGTAATGGTTAGTAAGCTAGTCTCACAGATCCATCATTATTAAATAGCAATTTCGATCCTCAATGGATGCCCCATACTTGTGTCACATCCTACCTGTAGCAAAGAGGTTGGCCAAAAAGGTGTCTCATCGTGGTATGATGGTTGGCAAGCTAGTCTCACAAATGCATTAGTTCTAAATAGCGAGTTCAGAGTTCAATCCTCACTGGACACCCCTTACTTGCAACCTTGTGTCACATCCTACCTGTAGCAAAGAGGTTGGCCAAAAAGGCATCTCATCGTGGTGTAATGGTTAGCAAGCTAGTCTCACTGATCCATTACTACTAAATAGCAAGTTTGATCTTCATTGGATGCCCTATACTTGCAAATTTTTGTCGCATCCTAACTGTAGCAGAGAGGTTTGCCAAAAATACATCTCATCAAGGTGTAATGGTTAGTAAGCTAGTCTCGCAGATCAACCAGTGATATGGCAACCAGTGTAAGAAGTAAAATTCTAAATTCAAACTTGTTAAATTTCACTTAAAAATTGAACGTGTGTCACATCCTGCTAGTGAAGATGGGGTTGATAGATATGTACACACACACACACTCACACACACACACACATGTATATATATATATTTATTAACCCCTCCATACGAGCAGAATGCGACACAAGGTCAATTTCTTAAGCGGAGTTTAACAGGTTTTTAATTCAGTGTTTTCCTTCTCCTTGACTGGTTACCTAGCCAAGGTTAAGAACCCAGTCTACCCTGCTATTTACCTATAGCTAGAGGGAGTGTAGTTGGATGCATACCTTTCACAAGGATATTAGCACTACGTGAAACACAAACAGCCTCATCCAGGATTTGAACTTTGATCGACGAGTCTATTTCTTATAACTCTAGCCATTACACCATGCATCTCCATCACACACACACACACACACATATATATATATATATATATATATATATATATATATATATATCAGTCCTCCACTGACATGTGTTTCGAAGTTTACTTCTCATCAGTGTAGCCTGACTTTTTAACAGCTACCTCTAGCCAGAATCGAAACCCGACAGAATTTTCGTCTGCCAAGTTCCTTACCCTTGCGGCCATCAGCGGCTGTCAGTTTAGGGTGAACAATTAATTGACACATAATTTACGGGGGTATGTTTTTTTTTTTTTTACAATCACCAGAGAACTCAAATCTGTAAACAGCGACAGACGGATAACAGCTTATGCCAAATGGTGAAATTTCAATTAATGTCCCACCCACAATGCTCAACCATGGGAGAAGGAAGCATATATATATATATATATATATATATATATATATATATATAATCAATAATAATGATATTATGAATATTAACTCATAACTATAAGTTTCATGCTTACGCAATCTTCAGATGAGTCAAAAATTGAGTCAAAACTTTTGACTCATCTGAAGATTGCGTAAGCATGAAACTTATAGTTATGAGTTAATATCCATAATATCATTATTATTGATTGTAAATCTGCTCTGCTTTATTAGCATTGAGCACCTTTTTATGCCAATACTTTTCTCATTTATTCTCTATTCATTCTATATATATATATATATATATATATATATATATAATTATTGAATTAGTGATTTATTATTGACTATTGAGATTTTATAGACTATTTTTGCATAGAGATTTCCTTTCCCATTCTTTGTTCGATGTTTTGACATCATTTTCCTATCAAACTCAAATTTGTTCAATGGGCTATTGGCAACACTGTTTGTGTTGTTCTGCATGCGCCTGCACCTGCACCTGCACCTGCCACAGCATGCGCCTCACTGCCACACTTAGTTTTGGCTCGACAGTCATTTCTCATGAAGTTGTCAATAGATGCTGCCGCCAAGTGTGAAGATTGCCCAATTATTCGGTTTTTAAACATTAAAAGCATTTGTTGAATCGTGTGAATCACCTAATCACATCAAGCCTTAGCACCTATATGATTGTCCCTAGTGCATTGCTCTTATGGCAACTGCACAACCTTTTTATCATATACATGCAAGGAGTCAATGGCCAAGGGTCTTAGTGTTCTAGGCATGACGTTAAACTGCATCTAGTGGTGAGGTTTCAATTCTGGAGCTCTGGAGAGTGTGGAGTACCCCTTCATTTCTATTACTCCAAGGTCCACTCTGCCTGGAGTGGTAGTACCTGTTAGTGTCCCATCTATGGGCTAAATAGAAAACATGAGTTTTTTTAAAAATGTGTTTAAAAAATTGAGTTTTAAAAAAATGTTGAATACCCATCAAGCAAAAATAGAACAAAATTTTCTATGACAATAACCGTTACACAACAAACACCTCCACTGTAATGTATGTATCATCACAGGTACAACACCTCCCGGTTCACCGGACACTTCCGGCCTAGGGATTTAGTCAATGTGTACCTTGTAAAAAGGGAATAAAGGCTTTAACTAATACCTGCGTTGTTGTTTTCTATGAGAAACACTACATGGCGACGAGGATGAGATCCATTTCACAAAGTAAGTGTTAAATGGAACACTTTAAAAAAAAAAAAAGCTTTTTCTTTTACACATGGGCCAAATAAAGGCAGAATAATCCTCGGCCATATTATTAAGAATTCTGGGTATGGGGGTTATCGCCCTTTGTCTGCGAGCCTCTGTTTCAAACCAACCAATCATGAGCCAGCATACTTTGGCGGCAATGCCGAATAAGCAGACTCGTGTTACCTATTCTGATCCAGCTAGCACCGGAGACAGACCTAAATAAGGGTCGCTCCTATTCTTCAACAGACAACCAGAATCGGAGTCGGACAAGAAACAGAAGTCCATCATATCCGAACTTTTCAGAAGGCCGTAGCAAAGGGCTCCGTTAATACCCCATATCTCAGGATACACCAGTCAAGTGACAAATATTATTTGCGCAAACGAAACTAAAGTTTGTAATGTTCTTTATATGTAATACAAGTCTTTTATTCATATTCTAATTGTTCGTTTTATTTCTTTGACTCTTAACCTGTCTGTTACATTCGCGGTTAACTCCATACACAAACCTTGGAGTACTGCCGCTAGTGTGCTTTTCTTTATAATATAAAATGGTCATAAGGGCAGTCTACCCAGACCATTCTACCCCTAAAAGAATCTTGAAGGGGGGAGATGTAATGTATGTATCATCACAGAGTACAACACCTCCCGGCTTTAACTAACACCTGCGTTGTTGTTTTCTATTGTTACATAATTATGGATCCCTAATATCTTTTTAAGGTAGTATAGAAATCCTTATGGCGATCAGTACAGCTGATGGCCTTGAGAGTGAATGACAGCGTTTGACCTCACTCTCACCTTGCGTTCTGGGGATGGAACGTGAGAACGGAAGGCAATAGAAGCCCTTCCGGTTTAAGGAGTAAGCAACACAGTGTCAGTTAGAGAGTTAGGACTTAGAAGCGAAGCTAGCAAGATGTGAGCTGACTGCACAGTTGTCTGGTCTGGGGGATCTGGAATAAAGTAACATCAAAAGTAAATCGAAGTCTTGTTGTTATTACTAAAAGCTAACAATGACACAAGGCAAAGAAAGACCCGGACAAAGACCCGGAGTCCCCAAGAAACACCACGACAAGACAAGACCAAGATAGAAGATAGATGATAGAAGATATACCAGATCCGGCCAGAAGACTAGACGACAGAATAAGAAGTAAGAGAGTATATAACACTATGAGAAACACTACATCCACCATGTGTATATTATATTATTTATTGTTGGGATGTTTAGAAGGAATGAAAATAAGGCCACAGTACAACTGTTTTAGCTTGGTAAGAATCAGATAAGAAGGATTTATATAATCTATCATAGCGTTTGTGTGGTTACTAGAACAGAGTTATATAGATTTGCATCATAATTGTGATGGATGGGTATTTGGAGACACACACTTTGCACATGGGTAAATTAAAAAAAAACGGGTCCAGCTGTTTGTCAGATGAGGGTAGGTTTTTTTTCTTCTTTTCTTGAAGGTCATGGATGGTTAATTCCTGCCTAGAACAAAGTCTGTTCATCCTTTCTTTAAGGAAGTCATGGCTGAATGAGTGATTAAAACTTATAAAAGAATCAAAGATTACTTCCTCAAATGGCAGCCATATTGCAAAATGGCTGACATATTGCAAAAGGGTCTGTTTGTTTTTTTATTTCCTTGTTTATTTTGTTGACAGTTTGTTTGCTGACAACCAAAAATACATGAAGATAATTCATTGAAAAAAGCAAATGGAAATGATTTAGTCTTAAAAGAAATTAGCAGTGATTTATGAGAGAAATGATTTATAAGGTGATTTGCTACAGAGCAAAAGAGCGAATGAAACTTTTAAATAGGGATTATTATAGAAATGCATAGGAATGAACTTTTGAAAATGGTTTCGGATAGAAAGTAACATTTTAAAATGGTTTATTATAGAAATGCATAGGAATGAACTTTTGAAAATGGTTTAGGATAGAAAGTAACATTTTAAAATGGTTTATTATAGAAATGCATAGGAATGAACTTTTGAAAATGGTTTAGGATAGAAAGTAACATTTTAAAATGGTTTATTATAGAAATGCATAGGAATGAACTTTTGAAAATGGTTTAGGATAGAAAGTAACATTTTAAAATGGTTTATTATAGAAATGCATAGGAATGAACTTTTGAAAATGGTTTAGGATAGAATGTAGTGGTCATTGTTGCATGTTCCGACTTCACAAATAATATCTAAATGATGATAAAATAACTAGACACAGTTTAGGCAGAAAATACGGAGAAATAACAAAAACAATGCATATATTTATAAATAACAAATAAATTTATTCGGAGAATAAATTTGTATAAATCAAAATATGTGAATGTTCAAAAGACTAATATGAATGCAAAAATTTGTATGTAGGGTCATCAAAGTTCGATCGGAAGTGGACAAAAATGAAAAATAAAGTTTTGTGAATACGACCTGAGAAAATGGATTGATGATGTTAATTGCAGTGGCACAATGATGGTAGTAGTAAACAGTGACTCAGAAGGTTGACGTTTGTTTTCGGTATCAGCAAGTCGACTCGTTTGCTCAGAGTTAATTCTGAGACATCTGTTTCTTTGATTGAAAGTTTAGTGCCTGTAATCATGTAGTGTCGTCTCAGAGCGGAGATGGAATGTGTGTTTGTTGATTTTTTTTTTTTTGTCTGTATTTATATTTACAAATAGGCTCCGATTTTGATAATCTATTTTGGCGCTTAAACGCGGACGTAGTTTTAAGCACGATGATTTGTCCAATCGAACTCTGACTAATGTATAAATATTTGTTTAATCTCTTTTCCTTATGTTTGGAAAAAAGAATCGTGTTTGTGTTTATCCTTATTTGGATATAAAATATAAGATTTTATCCTATAAGAACTGTATAGGAATGAACTTTTGAAAGGGGTTTATTATAGAAATACATAGGAATGAACTTTTACAAATGGATTACTATAGAAATGCATAGAAATTAACTTGCATCAATTTTTTTATTATAGAAATACATAGGAATGAACTTTTACAAATGGCTTACTATAGAAATGCATAGGAGTTAACCTTTGCAAGCATTTTATTATAGAAATATAAAGGAATGAACTAGCACAAATGATTTATTATAGAAATGCATAGAAAAAGCATAGCTGTGTTTATCAAAGAAATACAATGCAAATGATTCACAATTAAAATTCACTTCAGACGAATTAATTTGATTTACATGAATTAGATAAAAAATCATTTGCAATAAAAATACAATGCAAATTATTTACTTTTAAAG
Source organism: Doryteuthis pealeii (assembly GCA_023376005.1). Lineage (NCBI taxonomy): Eukaryota > Metazoa > Mollusca > Cephalopoda > Myopsida > Loliginidae > Doryteuthis > Doryteuthis pealeii. Next base: position 60,667,986 of record CM042162.1, read on the forward strand.
TTTCACTTGATTTACTATAGAATCATATTCTCCATGTTTTATTACAAAAATGTATTATGAATTATTTTCAAAGTGAATTCAATTGCAAATAATTTCTATTTTATTATTTACATTCAATGTGTTTTGAAATTTTCTGATTTTTGAGATTCTGAGTTTATTTATTTGGTTCATGTATAAGATTGGTATGTAATAAGATTTACACAGAAGAAACTGGCATAGATAGATAGATAGATAGATAGATAAGAGTGAAGATAGATAGATAGATACGAATATGTTTATATATAGACAGAATGATTATATATATATGTATATATATATATATTATTATAATGGTACACAGTAATAACCTACTCGAGTTTCACCATAAGGATCTTCAGGGTTAAATCCACTGAATTAATCAAGATATTGATTAATTACAGCTGATTGTACGTGTGTATTTTTTGGCATTGACGGTTAGTGACACACTCACAGTCAAGGAATTTTAAACTCAGCGTTCCTTGACTGCGTCAACACCAAAAAATACACACGTACAATCGGCTGTAATTAATCAATATCTTGATTAATTCAGTGGATTTAACCCTGAAGATCCTTATGGTGAAACTCGAGTAGGTAATTACTGTGTACCATTATAATAATAAATTTCCTCTACTCACATATTGAGCACTTTATATTTGTTATATCGCTGTCTTATCATTGTGAAACTTGCATCAACTAATTATTGTGACCAATTTCACCGGTAAGTCTCCTTTTCTATATAATTCATATGTATATATATATATATATATATATATATATATATAGTATATAGAGAGAGAGAGAGAGAGAGAGAGAGAGAGTACATATATCTATAAAAAAAAATTAAATAAATTTTTTTTTTAAATTGACACTCTCGTCGATTTTCAACGCATGAGTGTTCATCCAATGAACAACGAACACAGTGATTTGTTTATAGTGGTAAAGGCTTGTGTTGGACCATTCCACACTTTTTGGCACAGTCGATAGGAAAGAATTGGTGCACAGGGAATGCTGCAAACCCAATAAACGACTGACCTCAGGAATTTTTGAATTCAGAGTTTTCCCTCTCCTAGACTGGTTACCTACCCAAGGTTAAAGAGCCCAGTCTGTCCTGCTATTTTACCCATAGCTGGGGGGAGAATATATGCATTCATACTTTTCCCAAGAGTATTAGCGCTGTGTGAAATGCAAACAGCCTTGCCTAGGATTTGAACTCAGGTCGCCAAGTCCATTTCCAACGGTTCTAACCATTATGCCACGCGGCTCTCTCTCTCTATATATATATATGTATGTGAATATAACAAGTATGTGTATGTGTGTGTGTGTGTTTCCCAAACTTAAATACTTCTTCATATATATATAATATATATATATATATATATATATATATATAGAGAGAGAGAGAGAGAGAGAGAGCATATATATATATGTATGTGTAACAAGTGTGTGTGTGTGTGTTTCACAAACTTAAATTCTTCTTCCATATATATATATATATATATATATATATATATATATATAGAGAGAGAGAGAGAGAGAGAGAGAAGAGAGAGAGAGAGCATATATATTTATATATATGTATGTGAATATAACAAGTGTGTGTGTGTGTGTGTGGTGTGTGTGTGTGTGTGTGTGTGTTTCACAAACTTAAATACTTCTTCCTTAATTTAACAGAAACATAGACTGGCAAACATTATCAAGTTGATTCATCAAACAGACACATCTAAAATAAAATAAAAAATAAATGAATAAATAAAAATATTCTTATATTTTTTAAAAATTCAAAAGTATATTCTTTTTTTTGTTTTGTTTAGTTTTATCCTAAATTTGTTTTTTTTTGTTTTTTGTTGTTTTTGTTTTGTTTTTCCTTTGGTTGTTATCTTCACCTTCCCACTTCCCCCTACACACCCACACCCAAACACTTTCCGTTTCTTTCCTTGTTAAGATTGAAATGGTGATGTTACACGACCATTGGGGAATAGCCGCTACTTTTCCTGCTCTCTAGTCAAGACATTGATAGATTGTTTTGTTTAGCGTGAATCATTCTCCTTTCTTGTTCTTCTTTTTTCAGACAGTGACAGATTGTCAACACCAAAGCCAGCTGTGCCGTAATACACTTAATTATGTATGGGCCGGGTATCCTCTATCATATATCATGTATATCTTACAGTTGGTAATGTCCTTTCTGCGTCTCATAAAACATTTACTCACATCTGATTTGATGTTTCACGCTTTTAAACAAGAACAATTTTGCAGGGCCATTTCCTGATGCCCTTCTTTCTTCCTTGCTCTTGTTCACTGATTTGCAACCCGCTTTTCTCTCTTTATCGAGAGGAACACGTTTGCCGGTTAGGGCTGGTGATTAAATTTTTCCATATGTCATTTTTATAGTCAAATATGATAGCCCCTTGGTAAAAGTCACAAGATGTTTGGGGCTTTTAAAGTTTACCATTCAAATACTCAGTGGTCATTTAGGGAACATGTTTTCGGGTTAGGTCTGAAATTAAATTTTTCCATATGTCATTTTTGTAGTCAAATATGACACCAGGAATAATTTAATCACCAAACGTAACCAGAAAACATGTTCCCTAAATGACCACTGAGTATTTGAATGGTAAACTTTAAAAGCCCCTAACGTCTTGTGACTCTTACCAAGGGGCTATCATATCTAAAAATGACATATGGAAAATTTAATCTCCAGCCGTAACCAGAAATCATGTTCCCTAAATGACCACTAAAAGCCCCTAACGTCTTGTGACTCTTAACAAGAGGCTATCATATTTGAATACAAAAATGACCTATGGAAAAATCTAATCACTAAACGTAACCAGAAAACATGTTCCTTAAATGACCACTGAGTATTTGAATGGTAAACTTTAAAAGCCCCTAACATCTTGTGACTCTTACCAAGGGCAATTTAGGGAACATGTTTTCTGGCTACGTTTGGTGATTATAATTTTCCATAGGTCATTTTTGTAGTCAAATATGATAGCCCCTTGGTAAGAGTCACAAGATTTTAGGGGCTTTTAGTGGTCATTTAGGGAACATGATTCCTGGTTACGGCTGGAGATTAAATTTTTCCATGTGTCATTTTTAAATATGATAGCCCCTTGGTAAGAGTCACAAGACGTTAGGGGCTTTTAAAGTTTACCATTCAAATACTCAGTGGTCATTTAGGGAACATGTTTTCTGGTTACGTTTGGTGATTAAATTATTCCTGGTGTCATTTACCAAGTCTGTGGCAAAAGTCACAAGACGTTAGAGAATTTTTAACGTTTACCATTCAAATCTTTAGCGGTCATCTTGGTAACAAATTTGCTAAAGACGTCTGGTAATTAATTTTTTCCATTTGTCATTTTGTAGTCAAATATGATAGCCCTGTGGCAAAAATCACAAGACGCTTTTAAAGTTTACCATTCAAATACTCAGTGGTCATGTAGGAAACATGTTTTCTGGTTAGGTCTGGAAATTAAATTTTTCCATATGTCATTTTTGTAGTCAAATATGAAGCCCCTTGGTAAGAGTGACAAGACGTTAGGGGCTTTTAAAGTTTACCATTCAAATACTAGTGGTCATTTAGGAAACATGTTTTCTGGTTAGGTCTGGAAATTAAATTTTTCCATATGTCATTTTTGTAGTCAAATATGAAAGCCCCTTGGTAAGAGTGACAAGACGTTAGGGGCTTTTAAAGTTTACCATTCAAATACTCAGTGGTCATTTAGGAAACATGTTTTCTGGTTACGTTTGTTGATTAGATTTTTCCATATGTCATCTTTGTAGTCAAATATGATAGCCCCTTGGTAAGTGTCACAAGACGTTAGAGGCTTTTAAAGTTTACCATTCAAATACTCAGTGGTCATTTAGGGAACATGTTTTCTGGTTAGGTCTGGAAATTAAATTTTTCCATATGTCATTTCTGTAGTCAAATATGATAGCCTCTTGGTAAGTGTCACAAGACGTTAGGGGCTTTTAAAGTTTACTATTCAAATATTCAGTGGTCATTTTTAGGGAACACTTTTGCCGGTTACCTCTGGTGATAAAATGTTTTCATGACATTTTCGTACCCTGTGGCAGAAGTCACAACACATTAGAAACTTTTAGAGTTTACCATTCAAATACTCAGCGATCATATAGGTAACATGTTTGCTGGCTATTTCTGATATTTAAATTTTTCCTATGTGTCATTTTCGTAGTCAAATATGATAGCCTGTGGCAAAAAATACAAGTTGTTAAAGACTTTTAAAGTTTACATTTCAGATCCTTAGCGGTTATTAAGGACATCTTATGATCTCTTTTGTTGAGCCTCGTATAATTTCCCGGGTTAAAAGGTAGACAATTAAATTCGGATGAAGAAGACAACAACAATTGAAGGTAGAAAAAAACAACATATATTCAGAAAGGTACAAATTGCAAACTTAATGGCGTTTGCTACAAGACTTATCTGCTGATTTCTTTTGAGGGTTTTGGGAGCGACCAGATTTAGACGTCTCGCTGGTATCTGCTCAACACTATAAGTAACTTAGTCATGGAATTCAATTTAGGCGCCAATATCGATATTGGTGATTTCGTCCCCTGGTGCAAAGGGCAGATAATTTTTCCAATAAACTCTCACTAGAATTTGAGTTTGTTTTATCATAAAATCATATATGATTATGTATTTACCCAACCCCTCCTATCACAGGAAGGATGTGACACAAGGTCATTTTTAATGAAAGTAAAGCTGGTTTGAATTTAGACTTTTTCTTCACTTAGACTGGTTACCTATCAAAGGTTAAATAGCTGTGATACTATGATTGAGGACGAACATAGTCAGAATAAATAAATAAATAAATGAATAAAAAGATAATAGGTTAAAGCCAGGCATAAGTAAATGGGTGGGTGTTTGTCCTTTTCACGAACACAAAAGATTAGGCCGTAAGGTTTGAGAGGGTTATACGACCACCGTGAAATGGGACCACTTGTTGATGATATCTTAGGCATCTAAAAGCAAAAAGGATTTTTATGAGAAAATCTCTTTTGAAAAAATTAATGTTCGGAGTGTTAAAGACACTAAGTCTGGAAAAAGATTTAATTGCTTTAATTTTAAGGGTTAATGTCGTCTAAGAGTCGGCGATTGGATTTAAGTACTGGCTATCTGTGTGGTCCGGAGAAGATGGGTGGGGAAGGAGGATTTTACATAAATACAGCTAAACTCCAGCACTGGGGACAGTTTGGGCCCGGCCGTTGAGGTGTGAAGGTTGCTAGTAGCAGTAGAGTAGAAGCTGAGATGGCCAGTGAGAAGATCGCTAAAGTATCACAGACCTCTTCTCCCATCCGTGTCTTGTTTTCAAACTTGTAGTTTGTTGTTTGTTTTTTAATCCTTGTGAACCTGTCTCCAGACTCGTGCCCTTCAAATCGGCCAGCACAGAATATCACAACGTTTGGGGTCTAGACATTGTGCATCGAAGGTGCAGAGCGCAGAACAGGTAGTCTCACATAGCCCAGCCTGCCCTACTAATTACCCATAGCTAGAGGGAGAAAATGGAATGGTGTCTTTCCCAAGGGCATTAGTCCAAAGTGAATCCTATACGACTAATTACCTCCTATCTCACAACCCATTCAAATAAGACAAACAAGATATACTGATCACTTAGAACTCTATTAACTTAACCCTTATATATGTTACGCCATGTGTCCAACTGAACTATTAACAGAAATAAATTCTGTAATGAGAAAGGAATGAAGACAAGACAAATATTTATGTATAAAAGGGGGTATTTTATTATTATGTTCGGTGCGAAGGGTTTGCTAAAACTGTATAGCTTTTAGCGGTGTTTGAGTCACATACAATATATAGTAACAGGTAATGCACTTATCTTTGTTGCGTTCTTTTGGGGGTTAAGAAGAGTTTTGTTGTAGGCTCGTATATGTCTGTGTCGTGTGTCTATTCTAGTAGTCAGCGCTGGTGTGTTCTGTTAGGAGAGACATGTTATCACTCCGCCTACTCTTCCTGTTCTTCGGACGTCCGGCTATTGTGGCTGTTCTCGGGACGTCCTGCCTCGCCCACTGCTGTTACTGTTCTGAGCATTTTTAGGGTCTCCGACCCCACCCTTCCGGTACCTTACTTCCGGTCCGGATTCAGAGGAAGATAACCCATATTTTCCAAAATATTCAGAGTAATTTTTTTAAACTAATCAATCTAATATTCTTTTTATATAGAATGTCTTAGGTGTTTGAAGTTTCCTGGAAACTTGATCCTGCTGGCCTCGATGAATTTTAGTACCCACCATTAGGTTGATGGCCCTGGATCGATACTAGTTGATGTGAGTACATCCCTGCATCCACCTCAAATAATTTTTATTTACTCGAGAATGGGTAACAGATGTGTACACACATCTCGGCATATAGCCAGAAGTTGCATTTTGGGGAGGGGTAACAAAACTGGTCATACTTTCCTATGGTTCAAGCTAGCTAGGTACACTCGCCGACCGATCCATAAAAAATGAATACTTGCTTTCCTCTTTTTGCACAGCCTACTTTCACCAAAATACCTCGTTCTCTCTATGGTTTTATCCCACTAAAAATATCCCCATTTCGAATGCTATGTGTGCCGAATGAATTGGAGATGGAGGGGTTGGGTAAAATTAAAATTAAAATCCCAAGAAACTAAAATGTGAAACAAAAATACAATTTCTCTGAATGCTTGAGATGAGGCTTGATGATTAGTATTATCTGCGTTATTCGGACTATTGTCCCCATCTTCATTGTTATTGTACAACGTTTCGGCCCGATGTGCCTCGCGGCCTTCTTCAGGTATTCCTGGAAAGGTTCCCGAGTCCGAGAAGGTTCCGAGTCGCGAGAAGGTTCCCGAGTCCGACAAGAAATACCTGAAAAAGGCCGGAGGGCATATCGGCCGAAACGTTGTACAAATAACAATGAAGATGAGGACAATAGTCCGAATAACGCAGATAATACTAAAAATAAAATTATGGGCCATTTTGGTTGCCTCCTTTACCTCAACTAATGTTTGAAAGGGAGCAACCAAAATGGCCCACAATGACGGCCCTGTAGCGATTGTCTGCCCCTGTTGGGATGGACTTGTGTCCAAACGGGTTATTTTCCCTTACTGTGAGGGTCTCGCCAATAGGTGACACTACAGGCTGGGTATTTAAACAGCAGCCCAGGAATTTCTCACCCTCTTTCTTTTGGTCTAGCATCCACAAAACATGGGCTAGACGCGTAGTGTCTCTGTCCATTAAGTGGAGGGGGGGCTTTTCCCCCTAACTGTCAGTAAGTGACTCTCTTATTCTTCATGAATTCTTTCTTACTTTCAAAGGAATTTAATCCTATCTGTTTTTGTATCTATGTTATGTATGTCATTCTCCACATGCTCAGACTATAAAGTCTGTATTGTTATGTTTTTACTTTCTTTGTCCAGATTATTTTATGTATATATGTACCTACACTGGAAGGTTACTCTGAGCCTTCTAACGTATAATAAGAATCACACATCTTATTCTTATAGCCCTTTGGTGTTGTCAACCCTGTCAGTTGGGGTTTAGAATATACGACTGCACTCTGCAGAGGGTGTCTCTCCAATGTCCGTCTAGCCAAGTAAGGGCGTGAAAGTGGAGTGTTGCATGTCATCGACTGGATCAGCCGCCTGGTCCCATCCTTAAGCTCATGGGTCTCAAACCCACGGCAACAGGTGGCAACATTGGGGGAGTCTTACCCCTCTGGCAGAGGGTGCCAGTCGGTATATTCTAAAGCCCAACTGACAGGGTTTGCCAAACACTCAAAGGGCTATAAAGAATAAGATGTGTGATTTCTTAATTACTACCGTTAGAAGGCTCGAGTAACCTTCGCAGTGGTAGGTACATAATATACGCATAAAATATCTGGACAAAGAAGTAAAACATAAAAATACAGGACTTCATAGTCTGAGCATGTGGAGAATGACATACATACATAGATACAAAACAGATAGGATTAAATTCCTTTGAAAGTAAGAAAGAATTCATGAAGAATAAGAGAGTCCTTACTGACAGTTGAGGGGGAAAAGCCCCCCCTCCACTTAATGGACAGAGACACTACGCGTCTAGCCCATGTTTTGTGGATGCTAGACAAAAGAAAGAGGGTGAGAAATTCCTGGGCTTGCTGTTTAATAACCCAGCCTGTAGTGTCACCTATTTGGCGAGACCCTACAGTACAAGGGAATAACCGTATTGGAACAAGTCCCATCCCAACAGGGGCAGACATCGCTACAAGGGCCGTCAATGTGTGGGCGCATTTGGTTGCTCCTTTTCAAACATTAGTTGAGGTAAAGGAAGGCCAAACGCAAATGGGCCCATAAATTTTTATTTTTAGATAGTTATCTGCGTATTCGGGACTATTGGTCCTTCATCTTGCATTGTTAATTTGTACAAACGTTTCGGCCGATATGCCCTCCGGCCTTTTTCAGGTGATTTCTTGTCGGACTCGGGTTAACCTTCTCGGACTCGGGAACCTTCTCGGACTCGGGAAGCCTTCCAGAAATACTGAAGAGGCCGGAGGGCACATGCGGCCGAAACGTTGTACAGATAACAATGAAGATGGGGACAATAAGTCCGAATACACGCGCAGATAATACTAATCATCAAGCCTCATCTTCAAGCATTCAGAGAAATTGTATTTTTGTTTCAACATTTTAGTTTCTTGGGCATTTTAATTTTAATTTTACCAAACCCCTCCAATCTTCCAATTCGATTCGGCACACATAGCATTCGAATGGGGATATTTTTAGTGGGATAAAACCATGAGAGAACGAGGTATTTTGGTGAAGTACGCTGCGCAAAGAGGAAAGCAAGTATTTAATTGTTAATGATCGGTCAGCGGTGTACCTAGCTTAGCTTGAACATAAGAAAGTATGACGCAGTTTTTGTTACCCTCCCCAAAATGCAACTTCTGGCTATATGCCCGAGATGCGTGAAGCTCACACTTTACCAGTTCTCGAGCAAATAGAAAATTATCTGAGGTAAGTGCAGGGATGTATTCACATCAAATAGTATCGCTACAGAGCCATCAAACCTCATGGTGGGTACTAAAATTCATCGAGGCAGCAGGATCAAGTTTCAGGAAACTGTCAAACACCTAAGACATTCTATATAAAAAGAATATTTAGATTGATTAGTTTAAAAAAAAAATTACTCTGAATATTTTTGGAAAAATATGGGTTTCTTCCTCTAGAATCCGGACCGAAGTAAGGTACCGGAAGGGTTGGGTCGGAGAACCTAAAAATGCTTAGAACAGTAACAGCAGTGGTGGCGAGGTAGGACGTCCCGAGAACAGCCACAATAGCGCGGACGTCCGAGAACAGGAACAGTATGTTCGGAGTGGATAACAGTCTCTCCTAAAGAACAACAGCGCTGACTACTAGAATAGATACACGACACAAGACACGTACGAGCCTACAACAAAACTCTTCTTAACCCCCAAAAGAACGCAACAAAAGATAAGTGCATTACTGTTTACTATATATTGTATGTGCTCAAACACCGCTAAAAGCTATAAGTTTTTAAGCAAACCCCTTCGCACCGACATAATAATAAAATACCCCCTTTTATACATAAATATTTGTCTTGTCTTCAATTTCCTTTCTCATTACAGAATTTATTTCTGTTAATAGTTCAGGTGGACCATGTCGTAACAGATGATAAGGGTAAGTTAATAGAGTTTCTAAGTGATCAGTAATTCTTGTTTGTCTGTACTTGAAATGGGTTGTGAGATAGGAGGTAATATAGTCCCGTATGGATTCACTTGTGCTAATGCCCCTTGGGAAAGCAACGCATTCCATTTTCTCCCTCTAGCTATGGGTAATTAGAAGGGCAGGCTGGGCTATGTGAAGACTACCTGTGTTCTTGGAGCTCTGCACTTCGAATGCACATGTCTAGACCGCCAAATCGTTTGTGATATCTGTCTGGCCGATTTGAAGGGACGAGTCTGGAGACAGTTCACAAGGATTAAAAACAAACAACAAACTACAAGTTTGAAAACAAGACACGGATGGGAGAAGAGGTCTATGATACTTTAGCGATCTTTCTCACTGGCCATCTCAGCTTATACTCTACTGCTACTAGAACCTTCACACCTCAACGGCCGGCCAAACTGTCCCCGTGCCTGGAGTTTGCTGTATTTATGTAAAATCCCTCCTTCCGCCACCCATCTTCTCGCGGACCACAGCAGAATAGCCAGTACTTAAATCCAATCGCCGACTCTTAGACGACATTAACCTTAAAATTAAAGCAATTTAAATCTTTTTCCAGACTTAGTGTCTTTTAACACTCCGAACATTAATTTTTTCAAAAGAGATTTTCTCATAAAAATCCTTTTTGCTTTTAGATGCCTAGATATCATCAACGAAGTGGTACCATTTCACCGGTGGTCGTATACGCCTTCTCAAACCTACGGCCTAATCTTTTGTGTTTCGTGAAAAGACAAACACCCACCCATTTACTTTTATGCCTGGCTTTAACCTATCTATCTTTTTATTCATTTATTTTTTATTTATTCTGCCATGTTTCGTCCTCAACATAGTATCCAGCTATTTAACCTTGATAGGTAAACCAGTCTAAAGTGAAGAAAAAGTCTAAATTCAAACCAGCTTTACTTCTCATTAAAAATGACCTTGCGTCATATCCTTTTTGTGGTAGGAGGGGTTGGGTAAATACTAATCATATATGAATTTTTATGATAAAACAACCTCAAATTCTAGTGAGAGTTTATTGGAAAATTATCTGCCTTTGCACCAGGGGACGAAATCACCAATAATACGACATTGGCGCCTAAATTGAATTCATAACTAAGCTTAAATTATAGTGGTTGAGCAGATACGAAGCGAGGACGTCTAAATCTGTCGCTCCAAAACCCTCAAAGAAATCAGCAGATAGTCTTGTATGCAAACGCCATAAATTTTGCAATTTGTACCTTTCTCATATATGTTTTTTTTTTCTATCTTCAATTGTTTTGTCGTTGTAGCGTTACTTTCGTATTTTGCTGGAGAGTTGTCTGCCCGTTTAAAGTTTGCTGGTTCCACGCTAAGGGCCGTTTTATTATTTAAGAGGCTGGTTTGAAAGTTCTTTCTGCTTTTCGGTTGCTCGACCACGAGACACGACTTATGGGTTAGACTCTGGTCTACCCTTCTCGTTGGGGCCTCGACCGCCCTTACATTACTAGTAAGTTATTCATACAGCATGGACTATTCCTAGTCTCATGTCTGTGGGTCTTTTATGTTTTTCCCTTCTACTTTTGTATGTATGTTTATGTACACCTATAATTTATGTATCTTGTTTATATTCCTGTGTTTGTACCATATTAAATGTTTTTGTCTTATCACTTTTGTCGAGTTTC
>CM042162.1:60679464-60684464 GCA_023376005.1 Doryteuthis pealeii
TGTGGTCTCTATTCTGCCATTCACCTTCAATTCTTCCAGTATTTTTTCCAAGCCTTTGGTGACCATACCAAGTGCGCCTACTACAATTGGTACATTCCACAGCTTTTTCAACTTAAATGAAAGAAAGCAAAAAGATAGATAAATATTTAGATCTTGGCAGTGTTACGATTCTGGTCACCATTCTAGGCATTTAGTTATTCTGTTAGTAATTCCAAGTCTGTATAGAGTTTGGTGCCTTTGGTTAATCCTTGTGATCCTCGGTAGAAAAGAGTGTAGTTTCAGTAGATACTCCTTGTAGTAGAAAGTCTGTTGTATTCCTTGAAATCCTTGGTAGAAAAGAGTGTAGTTTCAGTAGATACTCCTTGTAGTAGAAAGTCTGTTGTATTCCTTGTAATCCTCCTCTGTAGGTCTTGATTTCAGAACGTTCAATTTGCAATTGATTTCAGGACAAATATCAACGGCCTTAAACATGTTCTATATTATTTATGACTGGTTAATTTTTACCGAAAATGCATGCAGCTGATATTGGGAAAGTTCATAAATATGAGTGGGAATTTGGTATAAATCTTATACCTACAAGATAATCCTACCGGAAGAGAGCTTAAAAATCTGTGGAACATGTGGGTAATGGTAAAAGCAATTGTGATTGTTGTGCTTGGAATGATCCTCACGGGCTTGGAAAAAAGACTGAAGGAATTGGAAACCAGAAACAAGACTATACAGATCACAGCTAGAATACTCAGAAGAATCCTGGAGACCTGAAGAGGCTTGCTGCCACTCAGACTCCCGTGAAAAACAACCAGCTAAAAGTGGTGTGTAAAACTCACAAGGGATGAATTAATAATAATAATAATAATAATAATAATTAATAATAATAATAATAATAGTCCAGCAGATCACAGGGTGAAGACGAAGGAAAACAAAAAGATAGACAAATACCTGGACCTTGCCAGAGAATTGAAAAAGCTGTGGAATATGAGGGTCAAAGTGATACCAATTGTAGTTGGTGCACTTGGAACGGTCACAAAAAGCTTGGAAAAAAGACTGGAGGAACAGGAAATCAGAGGAAGAATCAAGACCACCAGACAACAGCATTGTTAAGATCAGCTACAATACTTGCTGTCACTTAGACTCCTGTGAAAGACCACCAGCTAATGCTGTTTTAAAAAAATCAAAAGGCGTGAAATAATAACAAGAATAAGAACTAAGGACATTGAACAACAATATGATCTAGACATGGCAACATTGAGAAAACCTAAATAGAGAAACAGAATCAATTATTAATAGTCATCCAAAATAACAGCTTAAGAATCAACTATGTAAAAGTGAGAATAGATAGTATCCAAGAGATTATGTGAAGAGAGAAACGAAAGCATAAGCCTCATAATAAGCTTATGGAACAAACTAGCACAAAAATAATTCAAGAACAGATACATCTGAATGGGAAAGGTTGACAACTAGGAACCCTGTCAGTTGGGGCTTTAGAATACGACTATGTTACAATTTTTGTGGCTATTTTCAGGCTTTAATTGAGAGAACTTTACAGTGGAGATCCCTTGGTGTCCCTTAGTGTTGGGTATGATCCTTTGGTTGTTCCTTGGTGTCCCTAAGTATTGGGTATGATCCTTTGGTTGTTCCTTGGTGTCCCTTAGTGTTGGGTATGATCCTTTGGTTGTTCCTTGGAGTCCCTCAGTGTTGGGCATGATCCTTTGGTTGTTCCTTGGTGTCCCTTAGTGTTGAGTATGATCCTTGGTTGTTCCTTGGTATCCCTAAGTATTGGGTATGATCCTTTCATTGTTCCTTGGAGTCCCTCAGTGTTGAGTATGATCATTTGGTTGTTCCTTGGTGTCCCTTAGTGTGAATATGATCCTTTAGTTGTTCCTTGGAGTCCCTCAGTGTTGGGTATGATCCTTTGATTGTTCCTTGGTGTCCTTTAGTGTTGGGTATGATCCTTTGGTTACAGATCCGTTCATCAATGTCGAATAACGTGCTAATGAACGGCTGTCAATATCAGTAATTAAATAGTTAACTAACCACATTTTCTAGCTATTGCAAGCCCTAGCACCTATATGATTGTCCTAACCTTATTGCTCTTATGGCAAGTCCAACCCCTTTTTATCATATATGTGTTAGATGGCAGTGGCTGAAGATCCTCATGTCCTGGGTTTGATGTTAAACTATCTGATGATGCAGTTCCAGTTCTGAAGAATGTGAAGTACCTGCCACAGAGTGGTAGTACCTGGTAGGGTCCCATCTATGGATTAAATAGAAAAAATGTTTTTTTTAAATTGAGTATCCATCAAGAAGAAATAAAACAAAAACATCTTTGGCATAAAATGACCCAGTGGGTTGACATGCCATAAAACCCAACCAACCAACAACCAAATTGACCCCTGAAAATTGTGCAAGTGACTAACATTTGACCATACTGACAAATGGTGTACGTATTACATAATGGATAGGTAGCCTATTCATTTTGTAATAAAGTGTAGAAATATTTGAATTCCAAAGTTAACTTAATTTGTGAGTCTTTATAGAAAATATATGATAAAAAGAGTTGGTGTTTTCCACGAAGAATACAGATGGGACAATCATATAGGTTCTAGGGCTTGGCCCAGCTAATTGATCAGATAGGGCCTCTCTAATTACCAATCTAGCCCAAGTAAAGGCCAAAGTGAAGTATTGCATGTCATGGAACCACTTAGTACTCGGACCAAATAGTTACATAATGGATAGGTAGCCTATTCATTTTGTAATGTAGTGTAGAAATATTTGAATTCAAAATGTTAACTTTTAATGTTATGGAAAATAACCAGCGGTTTGATTGACAGCTTTTAACCCCTTATTGACCTGAATGTGATATTCTGAATTGTTTAGAATATCACATGACTGGAATTGGTGGGAAAAGGCTTAGTTTTAAACAGAGTGAACCTTGTTGATCGACTGAGACAGATGTGAATGGCATCTATCACAGAAGTTCCTATTATCATGTTAAAATCATGGGTCTTGGGCAAATAAAAGATGTCAAATATATATTGAGTCTTCGTGTTTCTTTAATAAGAACAAGAAATGGAAATGCAGAGATTCAACAAACTAAGACAACCCAAGAAGGCAGAAGACAACCCAAGAAGGTAGAAGACCAAAGAAGACATAGCCCAGATAACAGAGATAGATCCAAGTAAGATAATTGATGTGTCCTGGGAAGGGATATATTTAGTAGAAGTAGCAGAGTGGTGGGCCACAGTAGCATAGTGGTACAATCAAGCAGGTAAGTAATAGTAATGGTGTGAGGTCGTAATTGTGGGCATTGTACCTCTACATTGCTCTGTATTTATGGCTGACACCAGCCAATCATATTACTGTGAGGGGGGACCTAGCTGTATGCATATTCATTACATCAATAATAATTAAAATGAGCTAATTATGCACCAATCACAATTTGTCCTTTTGGCCATAACTGCCACTGCTCTCGCAATTCTGCTGATGGCTTCACTATCAGTGGAGACATGAAGTGCCCAACACAGGCATACGTGCAGGACTGAGCAAATATGGACAACATGTTCACCATCATCTGCGAGAGGCGCCTGCAGTGGCTTGGACAAATGCTGCATCCCCAAACACCTACTGTATTGCAAATTAGTAGAAGGCTCCTAACCAGTAGGGAGACCACACCTACGCTTTAAAGATGTCTGCAAGAAAGACATGAGGACATGCCACATCAACACCAACCCATGGGAGGTTGGTACAGAAAAACGAGCTGCCTGGTGCCTCCTTGTCAAACAAGGCACGAAAAGGAGTGAAAAAGAGAGGAAAGAAGCCGCTACAGAAAAGAGAGCCAGACGGAAGGAGAGACAACAGCAACTCCAACAAGCATCACTTTTTGTTTGCAGTCACTGCACCAGAGATTGCCATTCAAAAATTGGCCTGTTCAGTTACTCGCACAGATGCGGTTAAAAAGATTTTTTAAAGTGGACACTATGCCATCGTCTGATTTCTGAATGATTACTTTTTATACCATTTCAGCAAACTTTGAAGGGAAATAGCAGTTTAAAAAAACCAAAAAAATTGGTTACTATTTAGATTGTTTCATATTGGGAAATAAGCCATTTATTAATTTATTTTATCTATTTTATTTTTTTTATTATGTTCCCTTTTGGACTCATACTCTTGGGAAAGATATCAACCCTTTCATCTTCCCAGCTATGGGGTAAATAGTACCACTACTGTTATTCTACAAGGATGGCTTTGGTATTAACCTAATTTTTTATCTGTCCTTAAAATTTTCTGGGATTTTGAGATAAAAACAAATCCTCCAATCCAAGCCAAAAACAAGATCAAGTGTTAATTAGGGACCGCCAATTTGACCTGTCAAATTTACTCCCTTATATATATTTACCAACCCCTCCGCACGAGCAGGATGTGACACAAGGTCAATTTCTTAAGTGAAGTTCAACAGGTTTGAGTTCAGAGTTTTCCTTCTCCTAGACCGGTTGCCTAACCAAGGTTAAAGAGCCCAGTCTGCCCTACTATTTATCCATAGCTGGAAGGAGAGTAGGATTCATACCTTTCCCAAGGGTATTAGCGCAAAGTGAAATTAAATTACCACATCCAGGATTTGAACTCAGGGAGACGAGTCCATTTCCCATAACTTTAACCATTACACCACGCACTTACTCCCTTATATTTAACACAATGAAAATTGCATAAAGGTTAATATTATCTTTAAAAAATTTAAACCATTCAAAAGAAGACACATTAAAAAAAAACTCTTGATGATTTTTTTTGTTTGCATTTTTGCACTGTTAAATCAATTGAAATTTAATGTAGCCAAAAACAAGTTATGACTAGAGGCTTTTTTTTTAAATTCTATGAAAAATCAACTGTCAAATTTTTATGAAAATTTTGTTAATTATTTACCTGTTGATGAAATTATGTTTAAAATAAGTTTTTCCTAAAATATATGAGGAGAAATATTTTTTACAAGGTCTACCCCCACCCCC
>CM042162.1:60689464-60715379 GCA_023376005.1 Doryteuthis pealeii
CGTTGGTTGTGGGTTTATTGTATTATGAACTCTGTGCTGAGTTCAGTTCTGCTATTGATCCCTGGGCGCAATTTAGCTATTAGTAATGCCTCCTTAATTTGCAGGTTGCCTAGATTTGTCTCTGGTCTCAATTTTGACTGTAATGCTTCTCTCCATGTTGCTGCATTTAATCAAGTGTTTGCAGAATGTGGATGCTTATGTGTGTAAATGTTCTTTGACCCTAATATGTAGCGGTCTAGTGGTGCTATCTATGTAGAATTGGTTGCATTTGTTACATTGCGTGCGATATACCACATTCACTTATTTTGGAAAACGAGATGTCTTTGTTTTTATCACCTTTCCAGCTAATGAACCAGAAGGCCTGAGAGTACAACAGCCGGAGAATGTTGATAAAAACATCAAAGACAAGGAGAGTGTTCCAGATGAGTTAATGCATAAAAGTTAAAAAGCATTTTGAAAAACAAGATGTCTTTGTTTTTATTACCTTTCCAGCTGATGAACCAGAAGGCCTGAGAGTACAACAGCCAAAAAATGTTAATAAAAACATCAAAGACAAGGAAAGTGGTCCATATGAGTTAATGCATAAAAGTTAAAAAGCATTTTGGAAAACAAGATGTCTTTGTTTTTATTATCTTTCCAGCTGATGAACCAGAAGGCCTGAGAGTACAACAGCCAGAGAATGTTGATAAAAATACCAAAGACAAGGAGAGTGGTCCAGATGAGTTAATGCATAAAAGTTAAAAAGCATTTTGAAAAACGAGATGTCTTTGTTTTTATCACCTTTCCAGCTGATGAACCAGAAGGCCTGAGAGTACAACAGCCAGAGAATGTTGATAAAAACATCAAAGACAAGGAGAGTGGTCCAGATGAGTTAATGCATAAAAGTTAAAAAGCATTTGGAAAACAAGATGTCTTTGTTTTTATCACCTTTCCAGCTGATCAACCAGAAGGCCTGAGAGTACAACAGCCAGAGAATGTTGATAAAAACATCAAAACAAGGAGAGTGGTCCAGATGAGTTAATGCATAAAAGTTAAAAAGCATTTTGTCTTTGTTTTTATCACCTTTCCAGCTGATCAACCAGAAGGCCTGAGAGTACAACAGCCAGAGAATGTTGATAGAAACATCAAAGACAAGTAGAGTGGTCCAGATGAGTTAATGCATAAAAGTTAAAAAGCATTTTGTCTTTGTTTTTATCACCTTTCCAGCTGATGAACCAGAAGGCCTGAGAGTACAAAAGCCAGTGAATGTTGATAAAAACATCAATGACAAGGAGAGTGGTCCAGATGAGTTAATGCATAAAAGTTAAAAAGCATTTTGAAAAACGAGATGTCTTTGTTTTTATCACCTTTCTAGCTGATCAACCAGAAGGCCTGAGAGTACAACAGCCAGAGAATGTTGATAAAAACATCAAAGACAAGGAGAGTGGTCCAGATGAGTTAATGCATAAAAGTTAAAAAGCATTTTGAAAAAAGATGTCTTTGTTTTTATCACCTTTCTAGCTGATCAACCAGAAGGCCTGAGAGTACAACAGCCAGAGAATGTTGATAAAACATCAAAGACAAGGAGAGTGGTCCAGACGAGTTAATGCATAAAAGTTAAAAAGCATTTTGTGTCTTTGTTTTTATCACCTTTCCAGCTGATCAACCAGAAGGCCTGAGAGTACAACAGCCAGAGAATGTTGATAGAAACATCAAAGACAAGGAGAGTGGTCCAGATGAGTTAATGCATAAAAGTTAAAAAGCATTTTGTCTTTGTTTTTATCACCTTTCCAGCTGATCAACCAGAAGGCCTGAGAGTACAACAGCCAGAGAATGTTGATAGAAACATCAAAGACAAGTAGAGTGGTCCAGATGAGTTAATGCATAAAAGTTAAAAAGCATTTTGTCTTTGTTTTATCACCTTTCCAGCTGATCAACCAGAAGGCCTGAGAGTACAACAGCCAGAGAATGTTGATAGAAACATCAAAGACAAGGAGAGTGGTCCAGATGAGTTAATGCATAAAAGTTAAAAAGCATTTTGAAAAACGAGATGTCTTTGTTTTTATCACCTTTCCAGCTGATCAACCAGAAGGCCTGAGGTACAACAGCCAGAGAATGTTGATAGAAACATCAAAGACAAAGAGAGTGGTCCAGATGAGTTAATGCATAAAAGTTAAAAAGCATTTTGAAAAACAAGATGTCTTTGTTTTTATCACTTTCCAGCTGATGAACCAGAAGGCATGAGAGTACAAAAGCCAGTGAATGTTGATAAAAACATCAAAGACAAGGAGAGTGGTCCAGATGAGTTAATGCATAAAAGTTAAAAAGCATTTTGAAAAAAAGATGTCTTTGTTTTTATCACCTTTCTAGCTGATCAACCAGAAGGCCTGAGAGTACAACAGCCAGAGAATGTTGATAGAAACATCAAAGACAAGGAGAGTGGTCCAGATGAGTTAATGCATAAAAGTTAAAAAGCATTTTGTCTTTGTTTTTATCACCTTTCCAGCTGATCAACCAGAAGGCCTGAGAGTACAACAGCCAGAGAATGTTGATAAAAACATCAAAGACAAGGAGAGTGGTCCAGATGAGTTAATGCATAAAAGTTAAAAAGCATTTTGTGTCTTTGTTTTTATCACCTTTCCAGCTGATCAACCAGAAGGCCTGAGAGTACAACAGCCAGAGAATGTTGATAGAAACATCAAAGACAAGTAGAGTGGTCCAGATGAGTTAATGCATAAAAGTTAAAAAGCATTTTGTGTCTTTGTTTTTATCACCTTTCCAGCTGATCAACCAGAAGGCCTGAGAGTACAACAGCCAGAGAATGTTGATAGAAACATCAAAGACAAGGAGAGTGGTCCAGATGAGTTAATGCATAAAAGTTAAAAAGCATTTTGTCTTGTTTTTATCACCTTTCCAGCTGATCAACCAGAAGGCCTGAGAGTACAACAGCCAGAGAATGTTGATAAAAACATCAAAGACAAGGAGAGTGGTCCAGATGAGTTAATGCATAAAAGTTAAAAAGCATTTTGTCTTTGTTTTATCACCTTTCCAGCTGATCAACCAGAAGGCCTGAGAGTACAACAGCCAGAGAATGTTGATAAAAACATCAAAGACAAGGAGAGTGGTCCAGATGAGTTAATGCATAAAAGTTAAAAAGCATTTTGTGTCTTTGTTTTTATCACCTTTCCAGCTGATCAACCAGAAGGCCTGAGAGTACAACAGCCAGAGAATGTTGATAAAACATCAAAGACAAGGAGAGTGGTCCAGATGAGTTAATGCATAAAAGTTAAAAAGCATTTTGTGTCTTTGTTTTTATCACCTTTCCAGCTGATCAACCAGAAGGCCTGAGAGTACAACAGCCAGAGAATGTTGATAAAAACATCAAAGACAAGGAGAGTGGTCCAGATGAGTTAATGCATAAAAGTTAAAAAGCATTTTGAAAAAAAGATGTCTTTGTTTTTATCACCTTTCCAGCTGATCAACCAGAAGGCCTGAGAGTACAACAGCCAGAGAATGTTGATAAAAACATCAAAGACAAGGAGAGTGGTCCAGATGAGTTAATGCATAAAAGTTAAAAGCATTTTGAAAAACAAGATGTCTTTGTTTTTATCACCTTTCCAGCTGATCAACCAGAAGGCCTGAGAGTACAACAGCCAGAGAATGTTGATAAAAACATCAAAGACAAGGAGAGTGGTCCAGATGAGTTAATGCATAAAAGTTAAAAAGCATTTTGAAAACAAGATGTCTTTGTTTTTATCACCTTTCCAGCTGATGAACCAGAAGGCCTGAGAGTACAACAGCCAGAGAATGTTGATAGAAACATCAAAGACAAGGAGAGTGGTCCAGATGAGTTAATGCATAAAAGTTAAAAAAGCATTTTGAAAACAAGATGTCTTTGTTTTTATCACCTTTCCAGCTGATCAACCAGAAGGCCTGAGAGTACAACAGCCAGAGAATGTTGATAAAAACATCAAAGACAAGGAGAGTGGTCCAGATGAGTTAATGCATAAAAGTTAAAAGCATTTTGAAAAAAAGATGTCTTTGTTTTTATCACCTTTCCAGCTGATCAACCAGAAGGCCTGAGAGTACAACAGCCAGAGAATGTTGATAGAAACATCAAAGACAAGGAGAGTGGTCCAGATGAGTTAATGCATAAAAGTTAAAAAGCATTTTGTCTTTGTTTTTATCACCTTTCCAGCTGATCAACCAGAAGGCCTGAGAGTACAACAGCCAGAGAATGTTGATAAAAACATCAAAGACAAGGAGAGTGGTCCAGATGAGTTAATGCATAAAGTTAAAAAGCATTTTGGAAAACAAGATGTCTCCTGAGACTCAGCAGTAAATCTGAAATTGCAACATTTGAACTTCCATCTTGGCCTGGAATGACTCATCTGTTTAGACCCAGAATTCAGAAAACAATTTCAAGAGTTTCAGTTACTCAAATTCAATTTCCCCATTGTTTCCTAAAACTACCGTCGAGTAAATATGAATCAAAACTAATTTAGCCAAATGAGGTGGAGACGAACCCGAGACGGCTCAACCGGCAATTTTAATTAACTGCCAAATATTTACAATTAAAACCAATTCTGGATTTAATTCTTTTCAAAATGAGATGCATGTGTAGATAAAGTCAGTGGAGCCTGTAAGTAAGGAAGAAAGTGGGTAATGTAATCCAGATTCCCGCTCAGTGGTATAAGACATGCAATGTTTGTTTGTGTTTTTGTTTGGAGTCTTTTTTTTTTCTCTTTTTTTTTTCTTTTTTTTTTTTCTTTTTTTTTTTTTTTTTTTTTGCAGACATCTATTGGTTACCTCAAATCTTATTTATTTTGCTTGTAATTGATATTTAGATTAACTTTCCTAAATATAATTAATAAAAAACACCCACCACCCCTGCAGGGGGGGAACTTTTATTTATTTATTTTTTTTTTTTTTTCATCTTGGTTTTAAAACAACAATGGAACACCACTGAATGGTGTTTGGAGAGGGATGTGGAAGAGTGCATACAAAAGACAATGCTAAATAAT
This sequence comes from Doryteuthis pealeii, assembly GCA_023376005.1. NCBI lineage: Eukaryota > Metazoa > Mollusca > Cephalopoda > Myopsida > Loliginidae > Doryteuthis > Doryteuthis pealeii. The sequence continues at coordinate 60,694,468 of CM042162.1, forward strand.
TGGTTACACGTTTTTATGGACGTTTTCTTGCACAGAAATAGAATTTAAAATAACATTCACTGAAATTTAAGCAAGTAATTGTTATTGTTGCTGTTGTTATTGTTTTGTTTCCTGGTTCTCTTTGTAGTTGCCTCCATCTTGTAAAGAGTTGAAAATCCTTCTTTAAAATGAAGAACATTAGAAATCTCCAAAAGCTGTTTCTTTTGATGCACAAGTAATTTACACAACAACAAATTCATTTGAAAAAATTCTGTTGGTTATTTCCTAGTTGAGTAACATGATATTACAGGGTGACCCAGAAAAACAGAACTCACATTATTAAACTAACCCTAAAACCAACCCTAGCCCTAAACCTAACCCTAAACCCTAACCCTAACCCACCCCTAGTTGAGTAACATAATATTACAGGATGACCCAGAAAAAACAGAACCCACAAATTTTGTAATAAAACTGTTAATTTTAATTCTAATTTTTTTTTAAGTCTAAGTCCAACAAGGGTTAGGGTTAGGGTTTAGGGTTAGGATTAGTTGAGTAACATAATATTACAGGGTGACCCAGAAAAAACAGAACCCACAAATTTTGTAATAAAACTATTAATTCTAATTTTTTTTTTAAAGTTTAAGTCCAACAAGGGTTAGGGTTAGGGTTTAGGGTTAAGGTTAGGGTTAGGATTAGGGTTGGGGTTTAGGGTTAGTTTAATGGGAAAATAAATAATTTGAGTTCTGTTTTTTCTGGGTCAGTCATGTTACTCAACTAGGAAATAACCATTCTGTTTTATTACACAACTCATACATATATACATTATATATTATTTACATTTCAGCTCAGTCAGTAGAGCATCCACCAAGGAACCACAAGGTTCTGGGTTCAATACCAGCCCTCACCTATTCAGTACATGAGTAGCATTGCTTGGATCTATGCAGCAATGTAGAGAGCTGATAGTAGGTGTGGCGCTCCACCTGAGAGACACAGAAACAATTTCCCTGGTTTAGTGCTTCTTAAAAAGTGATAGACTACCTCGTTGTGCAGCTGATACCAACAATAGGTCATTCTGCTGACTTTACTGTACATATACATATATTACTTCTCTTACATATACGTATATTTACACCTATAGTTCAGTCAGTAGAGCATTTGCCTTGGAACCACAAGGTCCCTGGTTTGATACCAACCCTCACCAACTCAGCACATGAGTAGCACAACTCATATACATTATATATTATTTATATTTTACCTCAGTCAGTAGAACATCCACCTAGAAAACACAAGGTCCCAGGTACAATACTCGCCAACTTAACAGATAAGTCGCACAACTTGGATCTGTGCAGTAATGTAGGGAGCTGGTGTAAAAATGTCTCTTCCTTTTTTTTTTTTTTTTTTTTTTTTTTTTTAGTATCAAGCTACTGTCATCTGTAGTTGACTTATATTTTGCTATGTACTGGCAAAAGCCCCCCAAAAAAAGCCACACACACACCAAGATATGCCAGTTAATTCTAAAGTTTGAAGCCGATAGCTGACATACTGTTCTACCTACAGATAAGTTACTTTTACTTGCTATGAAATGTGAAACACATAGTTTTTATATATTGTTTTTATTCTTTAGTAATTACTATTCTTAATACATTTCCTTTCAGTGACATGTAAATTATTAATTTTATTTCGTGTTTTTTTGTCTTAAATAACCGAACACTACCCAAAAGTCTATTCCAACCTCCTCTTTCCCTTCCTTGGTCAAGTATGGGCAAAAGCAACAAAAAAACAACAAAAAAAACAAAAAAACAACAAAAAAAAATAACAAAAAAAAACAACAAAAAAAAAACAACAACAAAAAAAAAACAAACAAAAAAAAAAACAAAAAAAAAAAAATGTTTTGAAGACAATAGCCGACATGTGGACTTTAAACTAAGTTAAAACTTAGATATCTAACTAGCAACCAAACTGGCACTATCAACAGGTATGTATCGGGTGTCTGGTGAGAGCGAGTAAACACCAGTATCTAAAAAAACAAAAAAAACCGGCGGTTGGTTACTGACAGTTTTCCCGCTATATGATTCTCAAATCAAGCTTGGTTGATATATATATATATATTATATATATATATATATATATAATCGAATTAATCTGAAGTTTGAGGACGTTAGCCGAGATGCTGTTCTACCTATAGATAAGTTACTTTTACTTGCTATGAAATGTGAAACACATTGTTTATATTATATTATTTTTATTCTTTACTTATTTTTATTCTTAATACATTTTCTTTCAGTGACATGTAAAATTATTATTGGTGAATTTCAATGAGTGCAAATTATTATCAAAAAAATTAATTAAAATTTAAAAAAAAATTTTTTTTTGAATTAGTGAAATAGATCACTAATTAGGACTGAGCCTATTCTAGTAGTGACTACCCCAAAGCAGATTTAACAGGTTTGAATTCAGTTTTCCTTCTCATAGACTAGTTTCCTAACCAAGGTTAAAGAGCCCAGTCAGCCCTACTATTTACCCATAGCTGGAGAGAGAATAGTTGGATTCATACCTTTCCTAAAGGTATTAGTGCTATGGGAACTGTAGCTTTGTCCAGGATTTGAACACCATAGTTACCTTATTTTTCTTTACACTTGCATTGTGATAGCCTTCAAAACCAACCACCAAACCAATATAAACTCAGTTCTTTAAGCTAATTATAAAATACCATAGTTACCTTATTTTTCTTTACACTTGCATTGTGATAGCCTTCAAAACTAACCATAAATTTTTATATATTTTCTACCAAGTGTAGAAGAATAAAACTTGCATAGTTTGTAGATACAATGATCATTTGATAAATAAGAGAATTTTTTTTTAAAAAGGCAAAATAATTTTTTTTTCCTGATTTTTTTTTGATAAATGTAAATGCTACATTGTTTGGAATTGGTTTATAGCAAAAATTATTTTAATTTTGCAAAGATATTTCTGGTAATTTATGAGGAAGTGCATGCCGGTCTCCTGCCTCAAAAATTGCTACCCGGTGCCTATCAAAATAACAACCCCAGCTTGTCGTAATCCTTGTTTATTTATCGTAATTTGTCGTAATTCTTGTTTAGATATGAAGATGTATATATAGTTTGGAATAGACTGAGATAGATAGATAGATAGATAGATAAGTCAATTTCCTACAACTCTAACCATTACACCATGTGCTTCCACCATGCAAATAATAGGATGGCATCAATGTGGTAAGTCAGTTTAGAGAAATTACTATTAATCATCAAACAGTTGATAATATTGTCAAAAAATTTAAGGAAGAAGGCCATTGTCGAGTGGAACAATGTTCAGGTAGACCAAGCATCGTGTCTGAGAGAATGAAAAGGGCAATGATGAGGGAAGCTATCAGAAACTGTTGTCAGAGCATCAAAGATGTCGCCAACAGCATGGGAAATTTTGCCATATGCGGTGAGAAAGACTCTGAAAGAGCGAGGTTATCAAAGAAGAGTTGCAAGAAAGACCCTTGATTTCAGAGGTTAACAGAATGAGGTGGATGGACTGGGCGAGAGATTTTGAGAGTGATGTAATGAATATGCAAATACCTAGGTACCCCCATCACTGTAATCTGATTGGATAGTGTCCTCCATAAATACTCAACACTGTGGTGGTACAAGCGCCTATCAGCAAGACTACCACACTGACTGCTCGGAAGATGTACTGCTATTACTGCTACTTGACACACCAGCTTCTACTTACCTGCGAGAATATACCCTAGTACAACTTCATAATACATCCCTTACCCCGGATATATCAGAGAGCAAAGATTATGAAATTTGTAATTTGGTCAGATTAACGTAAATTCTGCCAATATTCGAATTCGAGACAGGTTTATGTTTGAAGAAATCAGAATGAGATTTGGAAGACTGAATGTCTGCAGGCAACCGTAAACATGAAGGGATTGGAGTGATGGTGTGGGGGGCGGTGTCTGGTTTGGAGGGAAATCTGAACTGATTCTTATTGACAAGTGGTTGAATGGTCAAATATTAGAAACCAATCAGATTGACAAGAATGTATTAAGTGAATGCAGCAGACTAGCACAACAAGAATACAAAGCGAGGTATGACTGGGTTGGAAAGGTGATCTACTAGGAATTATGCAAAAAAACGGACCATATGACCTTTAGGCACCCCTTTTGCTATCTCAATTCGTGAGAACACTTTTCTCATTTACACCGTCTGTTTGTTAGGGGTTAGGGTTAGGGGTTAGGGTTAGGGGTTAGTTTTATAATATTTCTTTAAAATCTAAAAATCGTTTGTTAACAATTAACTGGATTTTGACGGTGTAAATGGAAAAAATGTCCCCACGAATCGAGATCACAAAAGGGGTGCCTAAAGGTCATATGGTCCAAAAAAACTAAATTTTGACCATACAACAAAATGGTATCTGCATAGAGCAGAATCTGTTCTTGTGAATAAAATGCATAACATTCTATGGGACTTTGAAATTAAGACGGATTGCCTTATCCAGAAGATCAGACCTAGTAGTGATTAATTTTTGAAAAAAGAGAACTTGTCAACTGGTAGATTTTGAAGTTCTAGCAGATCACAGGGTGAAGATGACAAAAAACAGAAAGATGGTGTGGCATGTCATATGAGCAAAGTAGCAAAGGCCTGGAAGGAATCGCAAGGAATCAAGTCACTGCAATGGGTAGGCCAAAGTCCTGACATGAATCCAATAGAACACGTTGTATGACATTTATCTTATTCTAAGAATATTTTCATATTGTAACTCATTAGATTATAACTTGTTTTACATTTATATATACATTTATATTTATATATATATATATATATACATTTTACATTTATATATACATTTTATAACTTGTTTTACCTCAGTGTGGATTTAAAACTTTTTTTTCTTTCTTTCATACAACAATGTGTTGTACTGTAAATGTTTAGCATGTTTGTTACTTTTGAGCCATTTGTTAACTTTCCAACTTTAAATGTTGTATATCTTAACATCATATTTATTTTGTATAAGTAAATCTTATTTTCAAAGCTTACCTTCAAATAAGGCTTCTATATTTTTATATTTTTATATTTTTAGCCACCCTTGATTACAGCAATGTTGGTTTGTCTAATGGAAGGAATTGCAAGGAATCAAGTCTCTGCCATGGGTAACCAAAAGTCCTGACATGAATCCAATAGAGCACATTTGGGAGCACCTTGACTGAAAACTTTGAGAGTGTGTGACCAAAATCATGTCAGTAGCAATCCTTAAAGAAACATTGCTAAGGGAGTAGCAAAATATGGATCAGACAATTGTTGATAACTTGATGTTAACCATGAAAAATCGAATATATATATTTACCAACTTTCACCACATGGGCGACATTACAGTTTGAAAATCGACCTACCCTAATGTGGCAATGAATCTGAGTATTACTGTAACTTTTTACAGATTATGAAAATGTCATACGCTTAATTTTAACATGTTAACTGGAAAAAAATCACTTAAAAAATACAGTTCATACAGGTTTATTAAAATTCTGGAATTTGTTTAAAAATTTTCTGAAAATTCTTGTCAAATTTTAGCAATTTTCTATTATTTCAATATTTCTGCCTCTGATATTTCATTGATATATATATTTACCCAACCCCTCCGCACGAGCAGGATGCGACACAAGGTCAATTTCTTAAGCGGAGTTTAACAGGTTTGAATTCAGAGTTTTCCTTCTCCTAGACAGGTTGCCTTGCCAAGGTTGAAGAGCCCAGTCTGTCCTACTATTTACCCATAGCTGGGGGAGTATAGTTGGATTCATACCTTTGCCAAGGGTATTAGCACGATGTGAAATGTAAACAGTTTCATCTAGGATTCGAACTTGGGTCTACGAGTCCATTTCCTATGACTCTAACCATTATGCCACGCACCTCCAAAACAAAATCGAATATAATTATTAGCAAATGGAAATTAGCAAATGGAGGACATACTCTATACTACTTCCAAATATTGTTTATTTATATTGATTTGGTATTACATAATTAAACTTTGAAATTGGATGTAGTTTATTTCTCCTGGCTAAAAAAATTTTGTTTGCCACTGTCTATATATCTTATTATAATGGAGATTCTTTCTGTAATTGAAACTATATTACTACTGAAGTCATAATTCCCTTAGTTATTTATGTCACATTCTCCATGATTTTTTTTTTTTTAAACCTCAATTATTAATAAAATTGATTTACATGATTAATACTATTGACCATATCTACATACCAATAACATGCAATTGTATTTTTATACTGGTTTATAGTGTGAACAGGAAGGCTAATTTGCATATTGATATTAAATATTTGATTTTAATAAAAATGTGCTTATTATTATTTTCTAATTGTTTGGTTTTATCTTAACGAATATGAGCAAAAATCTCGGGGATAAATCTTAAAAGAAATCCATTAACAAGAAGAAATAACTGTAATTTTATTCTTTACTTCCTATTTTAACTAAATAGTTAAATTACATGGGAGTTGTTGTATCCCGAGATGTAGGATATACAGAAATGATAATAAAACAGAGAATATGTTAACAATAACAATATTTGTTTTATTTATTTTTCACTGACAGGGAATACAGTGGATGGGTTTGGATTAGAGTTCTGGCTTGATGTTAGGATACACCTGTGTCACCTACTTGGTTCTGATCTGATCTGATCTGCTCTGCTGTCTTTTTCCCCCTCCTCTTCAGAGAGTCAGGTTCGAATCGTTAGGGGGAGATAACTCTCCCTAACAGGAGTGATGGAAAATGAGTTAGTTTCAAAGTTGTTCTATTCTTTTATTAAACCCCCCTCTATTTCAAATCATTTTATCTGCATTCTTATTTAGTTTCATTAGTCTTTCTGATTTAATATACAAGGTGTGTTAAAAAAGTATCAAGATTTTTTTGGACTTTTTGATACACCTTGTATTCTGGAAAAAAATAACGTTCCATTCATTCTTCATTTCTATCTTGGTAAATACAGCTTTAAACTAGGTACTTTTTTGACACACCTTGTATTCTGAAAGAAATGAATGAATGGAACATTTTTTTTTTTCAGAATATCAAAAAGTACCAAAAAAATCTCAATACTATTTTGACACACCTTGTATTTCATTACATTAAAACATAAATACTTGCGCCCAGAGGGTGCATATTTTTGCTAGTATATGAATAAGATGAATAATAAAAAAGGGATAGGATTTAAAAACAGCTGACAGATAGAATTACAAATTACTTTTGCCTGATAAGAATATGAAAAACTAATCTTTAATTTCAAAGGGAAACAGTTTAGATTTAAAGACTAAAGCTTATATCAGAAGACAAGGAGAGAAATAAAAATAACTGTAAACCAGACAAGTATATATAAAATTAGCTACCTATAATTTTTAGTTCTCCTGAGGAAGGTGTACCTTGATCACCGAAACCGTGGTAGAGAGAAAAACTTTTCTACAACTATATATATATATATATTATACAAAAGCTGAGTTAATCAACTTTTATTTCCTAAAGGCTTTTTTACTGTTTAGTTTAATGACACAAAAATTACACTGAATTATTCTTTACTTTTAGGATTGAATTATGTTTGAAAAAAATTCTGTTTTAATTGGTTCTAATTAGTCGTAATTTGCAATTAAGTCAAAAACCGACCAATCTCTTACTTTGCTCTGTGTCTACCTCTTTTTTCCCCTCTATGTATCTCTTGACTACCGCTTCGTTATTTAATGTTAGTTTCTCTGGAGTGTAGAGAGAGTGAGAGCCAGGAGAATTTGAAATGTATTTCTATGTTAGATTTCACAATCTGCAACCAGTAGCTTAAATGAGGTCAAAAATGATTTTAAGGTTTCGTCTGGCCGTATTTTTTTTTTTTTAATTTTATTCACTTTGCTAACTCTCTTTTCCCTAATCTCAATTATCCACCCAGAGTTGAATGGATGACCCAACGGATCACGTTTTGTCTAGTATATATATATATAAGTCAGATCTTAGCCCTGAAGAGCACTTAGCGAAACTTTTAGTAGGTTTATCTGATTCATTAGGTTTATCTTTATTATTGGTTCTACTTAAGTATTGAGCACTTTTTACTTATTAGCTTTAGTTTTCTGGCGGTTTTGTATGAATATATATAACTTATCTTTTCATTTGTATTATTAATTATAGATAAATAAATAAATATCTTATATATATATATATATATATATATATATATATATATATATAAATTGTTTTTTCTTTTGTCCAAATATTGTACCAATAGATTATTTTTGGTTGGTACAATTATCTTGGTCTTTTCTTTTTTCAAAATTTTTTTCCCCAGGTGATGTTTGGTAGTATATTTTTACAATCAAACTATTTGCAGTTTTTTTTCTCACCGCGAGGATTTACCAAGTTTGGTATATATATATATATATATATATATATATATATATATATATTGAGGTTGAAATAGCATAGAGAATTATAATCATTTATTGAATTTATGCATTGAATTTAATGCACTAATTTATGAATATACATTGAACTGGAAATCTTAAGCTCTTTATATTTAATAAGTAACCTTTATAATTAACCTACAAAAAAAGAAAATTAGCAATTCTTTTAATTCTAATTAATAAGTAATTCTTTAGCAAAGTCAATTCTATTGAATTGGCATTTAAAAATCATTTGAAGTTGCAAAGGGTTCTTGAGTTTCACTACATGGAATGTCTATGTATATACAGTCATCCCTCGGTAGAGAAAAGTAAAAAAAAGATTAAAAGAACTAGCAAAAAAAAACGCTCTCCAGGCAGAGTAAAAATTAATTTTTGAAAGATATTGCCTGTGGTGGTGGGAAAAATTAAATAGATAAAATAAAACGTTTAATATTTTAAAAAAAATAATTGCTTACTCAAAAAGCATCATATTTACTCCACTCGACTCCACTGAGATATTTGTTTTGTTTTATGACAGTAGGAATCTCCAAAATGTTTCTAAAAATTTCTGATTTAAATATTCAGACACTTATCTTATCTAATCGTACAAGTAAAATATATTTTATTCAGATTTCATAAAATGGTGGGCGACCAAATAAAAAATATTTCTCTTAATATATTTTCGGAAAAAAACTATTCTAAGCATAAATTCATCTAAAGGTGAATAAGTATCAAAATGTTCATAAAAATTTGACTCTTAATTGATTTTTCATAGAATTCTTTAAAAAACTACTGTGATATAGTAATTAAATAAGAACACATATAAAAGGATTACACTTATTATAATTATATTTTAATTGGTTTCTATATAAAATCATTCATAGTATTGATTTTAATATGTTTGGAAAAAAAAACAATGATATTAGAGATCAATAACAGCAAGTCATTATTTATTAAACCCGATTTTGTTAAAACCAGTATGCAAATTATCCACACCATATATTATGTAAACCTTTATTTCTAAGTGATATATAAGACACATTTCAATATTTTGAATGCACAAATAACGTGGGCTGTTTTATAATATCTATCAAGAAGGCTATGGACTTACTGATTCACCTTCATATGAACATAAGAATATATATGGATTGGTTTGATTCTGTCTCTTTGTTTAATGGCATATTAACCTTCATGGCTTATTTAATGCCAAAACCATACTTGTAGAAGAACGGTAGTGGTACTATTTAACACAATGGATCTCAAGCGGGGTCTACATGTAAAATTATTTAGGGTCCACACAAAAAAGGGACTGAATTGGGGGTCCACTATTATATTTTAGTGGTCCAAAGATCAGTTCTACTACAGAACAATGATTACTGTGAATTGAATTTCTACAGTAAATAAGATACTAAAAGTAGAAATATTCATGCAGCTATAAATTGGTTTTCTTTCAAAATAAAGCATAATCATTTACAATTTCTTTAATTTTTTATACAATTCCTTTATTTTGGGAAAAACGACCTAAGTTGGTCATTTTTTTTTTCAAGTGACACCACTTCGGCTACAGACTTCAATCGTAGCTGGTGTTTTTTTTTTTCAGCAGCCACCAGCTAGCGGTTTTTGAGGCAGCAGGTGGAGATGGAACTCTGCGAATATAACCAATTATTGAATAAAGAATAGATAAAGAGTCATGTGACTGAACAAATCTTGGATATGATAATCATCAGTACTATCTATAAATTACTCCATGTGCTACTCATGAGCTGAGTTAGAAAAGGCCAGTATAGAACCCAGAACCTTGTAGTTCCTGGGCAGATGCTCTACCAACTGAGCTAAATCAGCTCTGAAGAGAATCATGGAATAGATAAAGAGTCATGAGACTCGACTATCACGGATATGATAATCCCCTGTACTATCCATAAATTAACTGCAGGTATGCTACTCATGTGTTGAGTTGACATAATTGAACCCAGAACCTTGAGTTTCTTGGGTGGATGTTCTACTGACTGAACTAAACCAGTTCTGAAAAAATTGCGGAAGAAACTATAGATAAAGACTTGACTATCTCAGATATAATAATCATCTGTACTATCCATAAATTACCCAAAGTGTGCTACTTATGTGCTGAATTGGCAATGGACAGTATCGAACACAGAACCTCATAGTTCCTGGGCAGATGCTCTACTGATTGAGCTAAATCAGCTTTGAAGAAAATTGTGGAATAAAGTATAAAGTCATGAGACTCGACTATTACAGATATGATAATCCCCAGTACTATCCATAAATTAACTGAAGGTATGCTACTCATGTGTTGAGTTGACAAGGGACAGTATTGAACCCAGAACCTTGTGCTTCCTAGTCAGATGCTCTACCAACTGAGCTAAAGCAACTCAGAAGATAATCGTGGAATAGATAAAGAGTCATGAGACTCGACTATCACGGATATGATAATCGTCTGCACTATCCATAAATTCCTGGTTGAACTTCAAAAATTCCTGATCTTAATATTCAGACTTTTGATATCTGAATTTCCTTCTTTCTTTTTTCTTTTTTTCCTTTTTTTCTTTTTTTCTTTGTGTGTCTTTTTTTTCTTCTTCTTCATCTCTCCCGCATTGTTGTCTGTGATATTTCAATGCGAAATCAGAAGGGAAATGTCATGAATATGAAGACTACACACAGAGATCATTCTTAAAAATATCTAAACATTGAGCCATAAGTAGATGCCAACAAGTGGACTTTCTTGACAAACAATTGCCGCACCAAAATAAAATTCTATTCTAATTATACACAAATATGCACAGAGAATCTCTTTAGTGCTAATAACATAAATTTAGTTAGAAACACTGTTATAGGCATTAGATAGGTTTTTACTTTAGTCTGGTACAAGGCCAAAAGAGTGGAGCACTCAAAAAAATAAAAATTCACTACAAAGGGTTAGGGTTTAGGGTTATGGTTAGGGTTGGGTTTTCGGGAAAAACGCCCTAAGTTGGTTGGGTTTTTTTTTCAAGTGACACCACTTCGGCAACAGACTTCAATCATAACTGGTGTTTTTTTTTCAGCAGCCACCAGCTAGCGGTTTTGAGGCAGCAGGCCGGGATGGAAACTCTGCGAATATTACAAATTATTGCATAAATAAATAGCATAAATTTAGTGAGAAACACTGTTATAGGCATTAAATAGGTTTTACTTTAGTCTGGTACAAGGCCAAAGTGTGGAGCACTCAAAGGAATAAAAACTCACTACAAAAGATAGTCTGATAAACTTCCGCATAAACCATTACCCTATCCTGAAGCTCTTTTGTTATTTACTAAGTTTAGCTAAAAGAAGGCTAAAATAATGGGGCACACAAAGGTTGGTTGGTTGGTTGGTTGGTTGGTTGGATTTTGTTGTATAGCCATTTATACCCAGCATCGTCAGGTGTATAATCAAGAGAGCAAACTCAGGTGACAGAGAGACAGAGAGACAGAGACAGAGACAGAGACAGAGAGACAGAGACAGACAGATACAGCATTGAGATTTACTTGTTGCTTCATTTCTTCCTGCTATCTTGTATGGTTGTTTCCTTTTCTTCTTCTCTGGTCATCATGTTGTCTAGTCTTCTAACTGTTTCTTCTAAAGGCTTATTTAAAGGGCTGGTTTTAGGCATGCAATTAATCAACTCACAAGACTTTTATTTTCTTGATCAAGATTTATTTAACCCATTCTGATTCACCATGCAGGGAGTTAACAACCCCAGCAGAGAGATACACATGCTCTCTGTTCAACATCAGGTTGAAAACTAAAATCTAAATCTAGTCACATGTTTCTCATGACATGTTCTCCAGGGTTCAGATGAGGTTACCAACAGTCCTGGTATTTTTCCACTGGCTGATCTGAAGGCCAATGGCTCCTTATTGAGCAGCAGGGTCTGTCAACAATTTATGCTATCACATAAATTATGTAACATTTTACAGCAAGTCAACCCTTGGATTATTTTATACCAAAAATGTTTTGTTTTTGTTTTATTCATTCTTGATGGGTATTCAATTTTTTTTAAACTTATTCTTTTTTAAACACATTTTTTGTAAACTCTTTTTTTAATCTATTTAACCCATAGATGGTATCCTAACAGGTACTACCACTCCAGGTCAGCGTGAACCTAGGAGTAATGGTGATGAAGGGGTACTCCATACTACCCAGTGCTCCAAAACTGGAACTTCACCATTAGATGCAGTTTAACATCATACCCAGGACACAGCTTAGTCTGGTACAAGGCTATAAGTGTGGAGCACTCAAAGGAATCAAAAAAGATAGTCTAATGGTGAAGTTCCAATTCTGGAACTTGGAGAATCTGGAGTACCCCTTTAGGGTTGGGACAATCATATAAGTGCTAGGGCTTGGCATGACCAGCCAGTTGATCGGACAGGGCATCTATGACTACCCATCTAGCCGGAATAAGGGCCAAAATGAAGTGTCACACATCAAGGAACTGCTCAGTCACCAGGATTCCATCCTTAAGCATCATGGCCAACATATGGCCCTATTGAGGGGATTTTACTCCTCTGCAGTGGTGCAGTCAGCATATTCTACTGTCCCAGCTGACAGCTCTGAGGAGTCTGGAATAGCCCTTTGCCATTACTTCCAGGTCTACTATGACCCGGAATTGTAATATCTTATTTGTCATTGATCAAGAATTAATCCAATGTATTATAGATAAATAATTACTATAGAAAAGCATTGAAATCAAGAAAAAAGGGATTGTCAGTGGTCAGGAATTAATGCAAGTGTTGCAAAAATTAACATGAATATTACTGAAAGAAAGGGGCTATTATATGTATAATAGATAAATATTTACCTTATAAAAGCATTGAAATCAAGAAGAAAGGGATTGTCAGTGGTCAGGAATTAATGCTAGTGTTGTTTACAGAAAAGAATTTAATGTGTAATAGATAAATATCTACTATAGAAAAGCATTGCAAATGAGGAAGAAAGGGATTGTCAATGGTCAGGAATTAACATGAATATTACTGAGAGAAAGGGGCTACTATATGTATGTTAGATAAACATTTACTTTAGAAAAGCCTTGAAATCCAGAAGAAAGAGATTGTCAATGGTCAGGAATTAACATGAATATTACTGAGAGAATAGGGCTACTTTATGTATGATAGATTAATATTTACTACAGAAAAGCATTGCAAATTGGTAAGAAAGGGATTGTCAATGGTCAGGAATTAATGCAAGTGTTACAAAATAAAAAGCATTCAATGTATAAGACAAATATTTACTATAGAAAATCATTGTAAATCAGGAAGAAATAGATTTTCAGTGGTCAGGAATTAACATGAATATTACTGTGAGAATTGGGCTACTATATGTATAATAGATTAATATTTACTATAGAAAAGTATTGCAAATCAGGAGGAAAGAGATTTTCAGTGGTCAGGAATTAATGCAACCATAACAGTGAGTGTCTGGCTATTATAGGTCTGATGTTTACTTATGTGTGACGCACTCATTCATTGCCCAGACCTACAAAGAGGATATTTATAAACAAAGCTTTGTCTTCTATTGTAAGAAGATTATCATTTACAAGCAAATCTTTTTGTACGGCTAATTGACTTTCTTCAAACCACAAGACATTCACAATGGCTGACAGTATTTTCCACTTGTTTACATCTAAGTCCGATATTTGCTATTGTGTTAAATTTTCCTTTGTATATTTCCCACTATTGAACTAAACTTTTCAAAGTGTCGTTGCATTTAGACTCTGTAAAGAACTTATGGTTGACCTCTGTTCTTTAGAGCTTCTTCTTAGAGCACAATACAAAACTTGGGCAATATGATAAGGGAATCTTTAATATAAAAGAATTTTAACAAAAGAAATATCATCATTCTTTTGTCACAGATATTCTTCTCAGTTTGCATTGTTTTTTTTTGTTTTTTTCTCAATGTTTATTTATAGCTATTGCAAAATAGTTCAATATGTTGTAGTGTTTCATTAGTTGTTAGTTCTATGTGGTTTAAGATTTAATATGGTCGTGTATAAATCCCGGTAATTTATGAGGAAGACCATCCCGGTCTCCTGCCTCAAAACTTGCTACTGGTGACTGCTGAAAAACCAACCCCAGCTACGATTGAAGTCCGTAGCCGAAGCTAGATGAGCACAATACAAAACTTGGGCAATATGGTAAGGAAATCTTTGATATAAAAGAATTTTAACAAAAGAAATATCATCATTCTTTTGTCACAGATATTCTTCTCAGTTTGCGTTGTTTTTTTTGTTTTTTATCAAGCTATTGCAAAATAGTTCAATATGTTGTAGTGTTTCATTAGTTGTTTGTTCTACGTAGTTTAAGATTTATCATGGTCAATGTCCTGGGAATGACGTTAAACTTTCTGATAGTGAGGTTCCAGTTCTGGAGGTTTGGGGAATGTAGAGCACCCCTTCATCACCATTGCTCCCTGGTCCACTCTGACCCGGAGTGGTAATACCTCTTAGGGTCCCATCTATTGGTTGAATAGAAAAACATGAGTTTGTAAACAAAATTTGATTATCCATTAGAATTAATTTATTTCAAAACTTTATCGGCATTAAATGACCCACTGAGGTTGATATGCCGTAAAAAAAAAATTTTTTTTTTAAATTATCATGGTCATGTATAAATTCCGGTAATTTATGAGGAAGACCATCTTGGTCTCCTGCCTCAAAACTTGCTACTGGTGACTGCTGAAAAACCAACCCCAGCTATGATTGAAGTCCATAGCCGAAGCAGTGTCGATAAAAACGTTGTTTTATTTCATTTTATTATCTTATTAAGGCATATCAGAAAATAGTTTGTATCTTTTTCTGAAAAGCAGATAAATAGATAGGAACAGAGATAGATGGATAGATAGATATAAACAAAGTAACATAAATAAGAACAAATTGATATAGATAGATAGATAGATAGTTTTGAATAGACTGATATATAGATAAATAGATAGGTAGATAGATAGAAACAAAGTAATATAGATAAATATGAACAAATTGAGATAGATAGATAGATAGATAGATAGATAGATAGAATAAACAAAAATAAAAATAATATAGATAGATATGAACAAATGGAGAAGGATTCTATAGATAGATTTTTTTATTAAAATATAAATAATAGATTGATTTTTTTTTTTTTTTTACTTGTTGGAATAAACATATTAAATAAAATTAAAATATCGAAAAAATATTAAAACATATTAAAATAAATTAAAATATTAAACATATTAAAATATTAAACATATTAAATAAATTAAAATATTAAAAATATTAAAATATTAAAATATTAAACATAAATATTAAACATATTAAATATATTAACATATTAAAATATTAAACATATTAAAATAAAATTAAACATATTAAACATATTAAGATATTAAACATATTAAAATAAAATTAAAATATTAAACATATTAAAATATTAAACATATTAAAATAAAATTAAAATACCCAAAAAAATAAACGTTTGGGAGTTTTTATATGTAATTGAATGTCGAAAAAAAGAAAAAAAACGTCTCAAGTTGGTTGTTTTCTTTCAAGTGACACTGATTCGGCTACGGACTTCAATCATAGCTGGGTTGGTTTTTTAGCAGTCACCGGTAGCAGGTTTTGAGGCAGGAGACCGGGACAGTCTCCTCATAAATTACCTAAATCACAATATAGTTGGTTCTTCCTTCTTGTGAGTTAGTAAGCTGAAAGGGAATTTTGGAAAAGAAGCAAAAGGAACAAAGATGAGGATGACTTTAGAGCAGTGGTTCCCAACCTATGGCCACATGACCAAAATGGGCCACAGAAAATTTCAGGTGGGCCAAAGAAAAATTTTAATTCTATATGATTTCCATTATATTGATAATAAATAGTCATTAAATTGAAACTGAAAAGTACATGTAGTTTAGATATTTGAGATAAAGTGTGTGCGTCAATATGGTTCTATCTTGATTGAATAAATATCTTATGTAAAATGGAAATATTTTTTCTATTATAATAATTTCATGGGCCACAAAAAAATTCTGGTTTCAAAGTGGGCCATGAGCTGAAAAAGGTTGGGAATCTCTGCTTTAGAGTAACAAGGAACAAAGATGAGGATGACTTTAGAGTAATCAATTTGTTGATTCAAACTATTTCTTTGAGGGAAAATATTTTCCCGAGCAAGTCAATAGGTGTTTCTTCTTCAAAATCCTCGGGTCAAAAGGGATGAGAGTCCCTGTTGGCACCAAGAATTCGGGGGGGGGGTATGCACATATCCTGAGGGCTTTTTGGTCTCAAGCCTTCTGTGAGATTGTTATTTTTTTTGTCTTTTTATTTATTTTTTATATTCAATTTAATTTTGTTTTATTTTTGTTTTATTTTTATTTGGATTAATTTTATTTCCATTAATCACTATTACAGTAGTTCAGTATGTAAAAAGTATAATAATCTTGATTAACTCTCTCTCTCACTCTTTCTTAAAGAGGGATTGTAAAATATTTAGATTGATTTGTCAATAAAAATCAGGGGGGGGGGCATTTAAAATATCTACATTTATAGAAATATCAAACCTGTTACAAATAGATACACACATATGTATATTATACACACACACACACACACACACACACACACATATATATATATATATATATATATACTCATCATGTAGACATAAGTTGGGTAGGTCAGTAAAATATTATTAGAATTACAATATTAAATTTAACTAAATAAATCAGAATTCTTTTTAATAGTTATTGATTTTAAATGTGAGAAATACAGAAAAGAACAGTGAAAACCAATAAATTAGTAATATTCAACCTCTAAAATATAATTAGAATTAAATCTTAACTATTTTTACTAGCTATTATTCATAATTAGAATTAAATTAATAACAATACAGAAATGAAAACTTAGGAATAAATACACAAATAGAATAAGCCACACATGAAAATTGAGAGAAAAAATATTAACAAACGTAGTGTTCAACTGTAATTATCCAAAAATAAATTTATTTCAGTTCAACTAAGGAATTACATTGACGTAGTTAAGCATAGGGTAGGGTCCTGAAGAAATCATTTTGAATGAAACCATGGTAGACTCTTAACTCTTTTCCTCTACTAATATTATATATATATATATATATATATATAAGATTTTTTTTTGGATGTTTGTTTTATTTTTTTTAGAAGCATTGCTGAATAAAGTATATATATTAATATTTTATATTTTTGCTTGAAGGCAATTACAATGCGAATATCGCATAAATTCGATAATTATAGAAGATAACATGACAAGTGAATTTCACAAAGAATTACTCTACACGCCGAGTAATTCTTTGCGAAATTCACTGTTATTGTTATCTTCTATAATTATCGAATTTATGCGATATTCGCATTGTAATTGCCTTCAAGCAAAATATAAATATTTTATATATATATAATATTATATATATATATATATATATATATACATTGAATGTTGTTATATAGTCTATCATGCTTCTTTGTCAGTATATCTGATGAGTATATATATTTATCTATATATATATGAAGATAGGAGGGTTGGAGTAAATCCGACATAATGTGGTAAGAATAAAGGAAAAATAGACAAAAAGGAATAACTCAAAACAATTAGATGTGGAGAGATATATTTCATTCCACATTAAGCGGTACTTTTTCAGTCCGTTTTCTGACTGAAGAAGTACCGCTCAACGCAGAACGAAATATATCTCCACATCTAGTTGTTTTGAGTTATTCCTTTTTGTCTATTTTTCCTTTATCCTTACAACACAATATATATATATATATATATATATATATATATATATATATTATATATATATGGGTCAAGAATGTTTTCAAAAACATTGGACTTCAACAATTACAGGAGGTGCTGTAACTTCAGGGACACAAGAAGTATATAATCTTCCGAGATTGCAATGCTGATGGATGGATATATTTGGGTACAACATTAAACTGCATCTAATGGTGAACTTCCAATTTTGGAACTCTGGGGAGTGTAGAGTACCCCTTCATCACCATTATTGCCAGGTTCACTCTGACCTGGAGTGGTAGTACCTGTCAGGGTCACATTTATGGTTTAAATAGAAGAAATGAGGGGTTTTTTAAATTGATTTTTTTTTTAAATTGAATACACATCAAGCATGAATAGAACAAAATGTCTTCAGCATAAAATAACCCAACAAGAGTTTACATGGCGTAAACCAACCAACTACCAGAGAGAGAGAGAGAGAGAAGAGAGAGAGAGAGAGACAGATGAATACCAACAAGAATGAATAAAAAAAAATGTCTTTAGCATAAAATAACCCAACAAGGGTTGACATGGCGTACCACCAACTACCAAGAGAGAGAGAGAGATAGAGAGAGAAACAGAGAGAGAGAAACAGAGAGAGAGACAGACAGACAGACAGACAGACAGATGAATACCCAACAAGAATGAATAAAACAAAATGTCTTCAGCATAAAAATAACCCAACAAGGGTTGACATGGCGTAAAAACCACCAAACCAACCAAAGGAAAAATTGGACAAGAATGGTATATTTAAACATGCAGTCTCTCTCTCTCTCTCCTCTCTCTCTCTCTTCTCTCTCTCTCTCTCTCTCTCTCTCCTCTCTCTCTCTCTCTCCTGAAGACAAGACTTGCTATTTCAATCATGTGTCATGTCTGCCCTCTTTGTCTTAGATTTTGCCTTCCCAAACAGTAGCGCCCCTGGTTAAAGAAAGTTTAAATGAAATCATTCACCAAATGAAGTAACATTATTCTAGAACTTCCAATTATACTGAACTATTTGGATGGAAAGATTTGGAAACACACAGATTTCCTGTCTTTTACTGGTTTCTAAGGCATCACTCTGAGATGCTTGTGGCATCGGCACAACCCTACGAACAACAGCGACAGCATCCATGTCCTTTTGTTATTCCAAAGAGATCTCTTCAATGCACTATCAGCTCGGCATCGGCAAGAAAACCTTTTACGTCTAAATCCATTTATTTCAAAGCGCATCTAAACTTTAGCCACAGCATTTGTTCCGTCTACCAAACAGCCATTCATTATTCTATAGACTACGAGAGTGGAATAAAGATTCTTGGTCTGGATTTTTTTTTTTCTTTTTTTTTTTTTTTTTGCTTTCTTTCGTTCTTTCGTTCCATTCACACAGCAGAAGATGAATGCAAAAAAAAAAAAGAAAAAAAAATAGAATAAAAATTTTAAAAAAAAAAAAAAAATCTAAATAAAGTAAATAAACAATGACTAAAGATAATCCTAGAGCAGTCACTCTTTTGGTGCAGACAATTTCTAATCGAAAGAAGAACTCCAAAGATTTTCAATTATTTAAAAAAGAAAGCAACTTGAAAGAAATTATTGCTCATCTATTTTTGTCGGACAATTTTAGTTTAGGAAAAATAAAACTAAAAAAAAAAAAAGAAGAATAAATGAAATGGTGGTGTAATGGTTATCAAACTAGTCTCACAGATTTCGATCCTCACTGGATGTCCCATACTTGCAACTCTGTGTCACATCCTACCTGTAGCAAAGAGGTTGGCCAAAAGGCATCTCATCATAATGTAATGGTTTATCAAACTAGTCTCACAGATCATCATTACTAAATAGCAATTTCTATCCTCAATGGATGCCCCATACTTGTGTCACATCCTACCTGTAGCAAAGAGGTTGGCCAAAAAGGTGTCTCATCGTGGTATAATGGTTGGCAAGCTAGTCTCCACAAATGCATTAGTTCTAAATAGCGAGTTCGGAGTTCAATCCTCACTGGACACCCCTTACTTGCAACCTTGTGTCACATCCTCCTGTAGCAAAGAGGTTGGCCAAAAAGGCATCTCATCAATAGTGTAATGGTTATCAAGCTAGTCTCACAGATCCATCATACTAAATAGCAAGTTCAATCCTCATGGATGCCCCATACTTGCATCTTGTGTCACATCTACCTGTAAGCAGAGGTTGGACAAAAGGCATCTCATCATAGTGTATGGTTCAAACTAGTCTCACAGATCCATCATTATAAATAGCAAGTTCGATCCTCACTGGATGTCCCTACTTGCACTCTGTGTCACATCACCCGTAGCAAAGAGGTTGGCCAAAAAGCATCTCATCATAGTGTAATGGTTAGTAAGCTAGTCTCACAGATCCATCATTATTAATAGCAGTTCGATCCTCAAATGGATGCCAATACTTTGTGCACATCCCTACCTGTAGCAAAAGGAGTTTGGCCAAAAAGGCATCTCATCATAGTGTTGGTTAGTAAGCTAGTCTCACAGATCCATCATTAATTAAATAGCAAATTTCGATCCTCAATGGATGCCCCATACCTTGTGTCACATCCTACCTGTAGCAAAGAGGTTGGCCAAAAAGGCATCTCATCATAATGTAATGGTTATCAAACTAGTCTCGACAGATCCATCATTACTAATAGCAATTCGATCCTCACTGGAAGTCCCATACTTGGCAACTCTGTGTCACATCTAACTGTAGCAAAAGAGGTTGGCC
>CM042162.1:60715479-60725479 GCA_023376005.1 Doryteuthis pealeii
TTAAAGAATACAGTCCTAATTTTGGAAAAGAAATAACAATTTAATAAATAAAAAATAAATAATATAAATAAATCTGAAAGAATAAAAAATAGATTTATGAAAAAAAAAAGTTGAATAGACCCAAAATAGAACCCACCGTACCACACCCAGCCAACCAGACTCTCTACCCACATTTAAGAAACATTGGACTACTTTTCGTCTGAATCAGTCAAGGAGTTTATGTCCAGGAGCCTCTCTTCTCTTTTGAAGACAAAAAAAAACCCTTCATTTTTATTAATGAGGATATCGTCATGTACAAATGACTCGTTTGTTGGTCGTGACATGGAATAGGCATCACCCTTCTCCTTGAATGTCCTTGATGAAAAGTTTTTAAAAAGTGAATAAACATTTTGGAAACAAGAACCATCTAGTTAGCCTCCTTCACACACACACACACACACACACACACACACACTCACACACACACACACACACACACACACACTCACTCACACACACACACTCTCTCTCACACACACACACAGACACACACACACACATATATATGCTCCTTATTTTCCTGGTAGAGCACTGTAGAGAGACATTAGTTGAACTTTCACCGTTTAGCATAAGGCATTTACTTGCCTGTTGTTTACAGACTTGAGTTCTCTGGTGATTATAAAAACATACATCCTGTAAGTATGTATCAATTAAGTGTTCGCCTCTGACTGACAGTCACTGACGGCCATAAGGGTAAGAAGCTTGACAGATGAAAATCCTGTCGGGTTTCACTCCCGTCTGTGGATGACTGATATATATATATAATATATATATATATATATATATATATTCCAACCCCTCAACACAAGATGTATTTCTTAAGTGGAATTTAACAGGTTTGAACTTAGAGTTTTCCTTCTCTTAGACTGGTTACCTAGCCAAGAGCCTAGTCTGCCCTACTATTTACCCATAGCCAGAGGGTGAGTAGGTGAATGCATACCTTTCCCAAGAATATTAGTACTACGTGAAATGTAAACAATCTCATCCAGGATTTGAATTTGGGGCAATGAGTCTATTTCTTCCAACTCTAACCATGACACCATGCCCCTCCACCTCTTCCCATATAGGTATTTAGTCACACTAAAAGCACCGGTTCTTGCTAGACCATCAAAGTTAAGCAGTGATGAGCCTGTTCAATACTTAATTGGGTAACCACTTAAGCAATTGTAAACTGTAAACAACCTGAGCCCTTTGTTTATCAAAAATGTTTTGATTCAGCATTAAATAATATCGGAAAACCGATAGTAGAATTATCTTCCCTTGCCGCTAGGAGGCGAATCGCCAACATCATATGTTGGTGGCAAAACCAAACCCCAACACTTATCTGAAGACTGTCGACCGGAGGAGTCACTTTAAAAAGGGCTCCATCCACCTCCCACTTCAAAGGGCAGTTAAC
Organism: Doryteuthis pealeii; assembly: GCA_023376005.1. Taxonomy (NCBI): domain Eukaryota; kingdom Metazoa; phylum Mollusca; class Cephalopoda; order Myopsida; family Loliginidae; genus Doryteuthis; species Doryteuthis pealeii. Next base: position 60,716,915 of record CM042162.1, read on the forward strand.
CAGGCGAGTCACTCAAAAAAAAGCACTCCCCAACACTTTTACTTACGAGAACTGACCAGGACGGACGCGTCTCAACAGCACTCTACCACAACAGCAAGTAGAAATCCCTTTCTAGCATCAACTCACCAACGAACTGTTAATTTCACCTCTCAAGATAAGTCTTGTAGCAAATGCCATCATTTGTAACTTTGTCTCATACATGTGTAGAATTTCCAATTGTGTTGTTTGTCTTCTTTCATCCGAATAATTGCCGACTACTGGGAGAATTAAGAGCTCCCTACGAATCCCGTAATTCCTCTTAATAACCCAAAAAGAGTTGATATGCTGTAAAAAAACAACCAACTCTCTCTCTCTCTCTCTCTCTCTCTCTCTCTCTCTCTCTCTCTCTACAGTCAAGTCACACTGAAAACATCAATTTCTACTAGATTATTATCGGTATAGAAGACTTTAGAAAAAATGTTTAATCATTTAGGTATCAGCATAGTTATACTTCATCTGGACTATCCTAAAAACTTCTTGGTTACGGTCGAATAATGTTAAAAGCACCATTTTCTGCTAGATGACCAAAGTTAAGAAGCAATGAACCAGTTCGATACTTATTGGGTGACCACTTAAGCAACCTGTGACCTTTGATTATCAAAATGACTTGATTCAACATTAAATGATGTGAAGGAGAGTTGATACGCTGTAAAATAAAAATAGTCTCTCTCTCTCTCTCTCCTCTCTCTCTCTCTCTCTCTCTCTCTCTCTCTCTCTCTTATGGTCAAGTCATGTTGAAAGTACCAGTTCCCCCTATATCATGGAAGTTAAGCAGCAACGAGTCTGTTCAATATTCAATTGGGTGACCACTTAAGCAATAACATATACATGAAAGCAACCTGAGTCCTTTGTTTATCAAAATGACTTGATTCGGCATTAAATGACCCAAAATGGGTTGATATGCCACTCGAGCAATAGCAGGTATTGTAAGCAACCTGAGTCCTTTGTTTATCAAAAATGACTTGATTCAGCATCAAATGACCAGTAAAGGGTTGATATGCCACTCAAACAACAGCAGGTACTGTAAGCAACCTCAGTCCTTTGTTTATAAAAAAATGACTTGATTCGGCATTAAATGACCCAAAATGGTTTGATATGCCGTAAATCAAAACAACCAAACTAAATAAAAAAATATTACTTCTCTTACATATAGGTATTTATATATATGTTAAGCAGCAATGAGCCTGTTCAATATTTAGATGGGTAACCACTTAAGCAATAGCGGGTACTGTAAGCAACCTGAGTCCTTTGTTTATCAAAATAACCTGATTTAGCATTTATTATTATATTATTATAAAGGACCGGGTTCGGCTAGAAACCACAAGGTTCCTAGTTCGATACCGGCCCTCGTCAACTTAACGTATGAGTAGCACAGGGATCTGTGCGGTAAAGTAAGGAGCTGATGGTAGGTGTGGTGCTCCACCTCAGATGCCAAAACAATCTCCTTGGTCTAGCGCTAGTGAAAAGGGGATAGACTCCCTCGCTGATTGGCTTTAAAAAAATCTACGACACCCATTCTGTTTCGGCGTTCTGTTTACGTTTTAAAAATCCCAGAACGCTCGCATTTTCATCAACAATTTTAAATAGACTGACCGACCATAAAACAAAAGAGTCTCGAAGATTTCTTATTTTCTGTGATACATTTAATTTTTTCCTCAAACTAATGAAAGCCCCTGATGAAGATCTATTGAAACAGATTAAAACACTGCAGTGTAGGCAAAATAAACATTACTTGTTTATGAACTTATGTTTTTCAATTTTTTCATAATATCACATATTGTAGGATTCACTTCCACTTTTTCTTCACACACGCACATATATATATATATATATATATATATATATATAAGAGATGGAAATGTTTGGGTTTTTTTGTTTGGTTTGTTTTTTTTTTTTCAGCTAGTAGTCTATTATTTGAGTGGCAGGCACATTCTTGAAGAACAGGATTAAGTTTTGTACATTGTTGTGTTTATTGTGTGTTTTTCTTATATTCTTTACAGTATTCTTTTTATTATCCATTCTGTTCTTTCTTTTCTTTATTCATTCTTCCTCATATTGTCGGATTCATTTCCAATTTCCATAAAATAAAAGATTTGTTTGACTGTGAGTGGGTGATCATGGGGGTGGGGGGATCAAGGTGTAGTTTCTGTGTTGAGTAGGTATGTATGTGTTGTGTGTGTGTGTGTGTGTGTGTGTAAGAGTGTGTGTGTGTGTGTGTAAGTGTGTATATGAGTATGTGAGTGTGTCTGTGAATATAGGAGTGTGGGTGTGTGAATGTGTGATTGAGTGTGTGTGTGTAAGTGTGTGTGTCTGTGTGTGTGTGTGTGTAGGTGATTGTGTGTGAGATACAGAAAATGGTGGAGCAATCTATTTCAAATGTGATTCTGGGTTCGATATTGGCCTTTGCCAACTCAGCACATGAGTAGTATAATTTGGATCTGTGCAGTAAAGTGAGGAGCTGATAGTAGGTGTGCCACTCCACCTCAAGCACAAAAACAATCTCCCTGGTCTAGTGCAAGTGAAAAGGGCATAGACTCCCTCGCTGTGATAATTATATTCATCCTGTCAATGATTTAAAAATCAAATTCAAGATTTTTTTTTATAATAATGAAATTTTGTTGTGTACAGTGCTCAGATGCACCACAACTCATCAAAGTCTCATGTATAGTACATAGAATAAAAGATGAATTTAATGAATATCACTTACACATGTGTTTCGGTCAGTTCATCTGTGTGAAAAAATTCCGCACACAGAGAAGATTCGACCTTCATCAGAGTGAAATTTTATTTTGAATAAATAAAATTTCACTCTGATGAAGGTCGAATCTTCTCTTTGTGCGGAATATTTTCACACAGATGAACTGACCGAAACACATGTGTAAGTGATATTGATTAAATTCATCTTTTATTATTCATTCTGTTCTTTCTTTTCTTTATTTATTCTTCCTCATATTGTCGGATTCATTTCCAATTTCCATTTTTACACATGTATGTGTGCGCATGCGTGCATGGGTGTGGTGGGGGGAATATCAGGTATAGTGTTGGCAAATTACTGGAAGCATGGAGGCTTTGAAAGATGCAGTGTTTCAGCAGTTTATTCCATGCTTCAGCAACTCTGAGCGTGAAAAAATGTTTCCGAAAGTCATGTGAGCTATGCTGTTTTCTGATTTTTCCTGGTCTAGCACTAGCAAAAATGGGAGAGACTCCCTCACAGTACAGTTTTCTGACTTTGTAGGCATGCCCACGTTATTATTTCAGCTCTTGTGATATCTGTAATATTTTTATGAAAGATTTTATAAATATTTATTGAAAAGTATAGCAAAAATTTGATGTGTTTGTTATCCCACCTTCCACCCCCCATGAATTAAAATTCAGCAAAACTTGAAAAAAAAGGAAAAACTTTTGATTTTTGCTGTATTATGAAGATTTTTTTTTCATTTTAATTTTTAGAAATCATATGTAAAAATGACTTGTTTTACAGTCTTGAAAATGGGTGAATATTATAAATTAAAATTCTGTACCTGTTGAAATGGCATGTTTTTGACGTTTTTTTCTCTCTTGAAGATGTCCTGTTTCAGTCGTATCTGTGTGGCAAAGTGGAGAGCTGATAATACTCTCTTTAATGCAGTAAACTGGCACAAAGAGAGTACAAGACTAGACACGACTGGGTAGGAAAGGGAATTCACTGGGAATTGTGCAAGAAATTCAATTTTCACCATTCAACTAAATGGACTGGAATCTGTTTTGCAAAATGAGATGCACAAAATTCTCTGGGACTTTGAGATACAGACAAATCACCTAATCCCAGGCCAGGAGACCATACCTAGTGTTGATTAACAAGAAAAGGACCTAAGGACACTTGCTGTCACTCAGCCTCCAATGAACCACCAGCTATGGCAGGTGTGAAAACCTTATAATAATAATATATTTTTCAGTTAGTATATTAGATCTGAGACCTGTCAGCTGTTCATTATATTCCAAACATTCATCTTATTTCCACAGAATATTCATAATCTTACCACAGATTATTCTACCTTGCCTTAACAGAGTTTAGAGATGGGGCATTATTCACTATTGATAATGGTAATTCATTCCATGTATTCACCAACCTGTTACTAAAATAATTTTGTCTTGCATTTGTTTTGCAAAATCTTATTTGAGAATTTTTAATGGTAAGTGTCAAATGCAAAAACAATCTCCCTGGTCTAGCACTAGTGAAAAGGGGATAGACTCTCTCACTGTTTGATAATAAGCCACTTTGCTTTTTTGCTTTTTTACTTCATTGTTATGATTAAGGAATTCATAGAAAAATAAAATTATATGTAAGTTTAGGCTCTGTTCTTAAGAAATAAAAAAAAATTAAAATAAGTGACAATTTAGGATTTTTAATTTTTTATAAAAGTTTAAAGAAACAGGGAGGCGCTGTCATACCGAAATATTGGTCATCTCAGTCGGTAGAGCACCTGCCTAGGAATTGCAAGGTTCCTGGTTCAATACTGGTCCTCACCAACTCAGTGCATGAGTAGTATAATTTGGATCTGTGCAGTAAAGTGACGAGCTGATAGTAGGTGTGCCGCTCCACCTCAGACACAAAAACAATCTCCTTGGTGCTAGTTAAAAGGGGATAGACTCCCTCGCTGTCCTCACCAACACAGTGCATGAGTAGCACAGATTGGGTAATCTGGTCTGTGTGATAAAGTGGGTAGCTGACGCTAGGTGTGGCGCTCCGTCTTAACAAAAACAATCTCCCTGGGCTAGCACTAGCGAAAAGGGGATAGACTCACTCGCTGTCCTGCTGATACCGACAGTAGGCCACTCCAACAGATTTACTTATTTATTGTAAATATGCAATCAGTTTGGATTTGCATTTAACATTTCAAAAATTGTTTTAAATTCAGCGAAGAAAAATTGCGTCATTCAGTCTTTGAAAAATAATACAAAATGCTGAAATTTACATCCATCTAGAATTTCGACAAAAAAGTTAAAAAGTAAAAGAAAAAAAAATCTTTCAATCTGAAATTTTGTATTAATAAAAATCATTATAAAAACATTAAAAAGCCGTTACCAACAGCCATAACCCTTAAAATAATTTTACAAAGTTATCTCCCCTGGATAAAGGGACGCTATCTTCGTTCTTAATTAAATAATAGTAAAAAAAAAAAAAAGGATTTGAAGTGTTTCAAATTAAGTAGGTATTATTTACCCAACCTATTCGCCTCGGGTAGAATGTGACACAAGGTCATTGGTATGGGAGCATCCAGCGAGGATCGAACTCGGTGTTACAGTAGAAATAGATCTAGCGAGACTAGCTTGCTAAACATTACACCACAATGGGATGTCCAGTGTTTCAGATCAGGTATCTATTTAAATTAAGCCATATCTGGTACAAGGCCATATTTATGAAGCTCGGGACTAAAAGCTGATTTCTGTTAATGGATTGCGGTTTCTACACATTAACCTACATTTAAGGTATTTATTTTCTGTGTTTTGTAAATTCTACAGGTAAAAAACATCAACTATGAAACGTATGTTTGGCCTCCTTTCTAGTAATTGTGAGAATATGGCAATAAGACCAACCAAGCAAGCACTAGAGATGGAACCTTAAATTAAGTTCATTACAGTTAAATTTCACTTTGTTGCTATTTATTTAATGTAGCCCAGGATTTCTTAGAGTCTGAGCAAAAACCAAACTATCTTTTTGCTACAAATAATGTTCAATAGATATGAAATAATAATAGAAAAAAATCTTTGTCATAGATTTAGTGCCACATCGGGATATTGATCTTGCTATGAAAAAATCAGAAATCATCAATAACTTAAAATTGGTTGACTTTAAGACTTTTTTGATAGCATTTTTGGATTTCACGGGCAAAAATGTTATAATAAACCAATTTTTAGGTGTAGGGAAGTTCTAAAACTCATTTTAAAGACAAAAATAGATTACAAAATTACAGACAAAAATAGATTACAAAAAGTCGCCATTTTTTTGGATTTGGAGAGCTAAAAATCAACATAACTCAGCCAATTCTTGAAATTGGAAGCTCAAATTTTGGGGAATGTCTAACTTTAACACCTGTACAAAATTTCAAGTTGAAGGGGGAGGGTGACATGGCTCTGATGATTTGACATGGAATTACCCATATATAACTTTAAGGTTTTCATTTATTTATTTATATTCTGCTCTGTATATGTGAATATATATATATATATATATATATATATATATATATATATATATATATATAGTATGAACGAAAAGTGATAAGACAAACAGGAATATTTCTTATATGTTATTTATTCTCAACTAGTTTCGACCTTAGGTCATCATCAGGAAGATTTCTTGTTTGAAGAAATTGTTTTTAGAGTTTTTTTTTTAAAGGGACCATTATAAAAGAATTATAGAAATTGAAATATTTTTTGAGGGTTTGACATGCTATTATAATCCGGGTAGAGGAGCGTATTAGTAGTAGTCCATCTGTTCCATGAAAAAAAACCTCTTTGAGGTAAGTTCTTTTTGAATGCTCTTATATATGTGTGGGAGGGTTCTTGGGAGTTGTGTGTATTACCATATATGTACACATATAAATGTGTGTGTGTGCATACATATATGTGTGTGAGTGTGTGTGTATCTCGGTACTGTGCGTGACTTTTAGATTTTCAAATTTTCAACATTATATATATAAAAGGGGGGGAATTTTCCACACACACACACACATATATATATATATATATATATATATATATATATATATATATATATAAGTTAAAAGAAAGGAAATGAATCCGACGGTATGAGTATAGATAAAAGGATATGAAAACAACACAATATGCTGTTAAAGTGAAAAACATTTTATAACATATTCATAACTAATATCAAACAATATTTCGATTTTATAAAAATCATCTTCAGAGCTTGTTTATACTCCGTACTATCAAGAGCGGAGACGAAAGTCATATGAATTCAAAACGAAAACCGAGATAAGTGCGGCGGAAGTGCTCATATTTGAAACTATCACATAACTTTTTTGCAACATCAAGGTTTTTGTTTTGAATTCATATCACTTTTTTGCAACATAAAGATTTTCGTTTTGAATTCATATGACTTTCGTCTCTGCTCTTGATAACACGGAGTATAAACAAGCTCTGAAGATGATTTTTATAAAATCGAAATATTGTTCAATATTAGCTATGAATATGTTATAAAATGTTTTCACTTTAACAGCATATTGTGTTGTTTTCATATCCTTTTATCTATACTCATACCGTCGGATTCATTTCCTTTCTTTTAACTTATATATATATATATATATATATATATATATATATATATATATATATATATAAAAGAGGGGGGCAGGATTATGTAAATGATGGAGCAACAATAAGGAAATATATATTTACACAATATATACATTTTGACTTTTAAACAATCTACTGGTTGTTAACTTTTGAAAAAGCACCGGTCGAAAGGGCCCTTAAGTTTCTATTGTCTTTCGCCTCCCTTCTTTTCTTTTTTTTCAATTTGTTTAATTGCTGATTATTAATAAAGTATATAAAGTATGTTGCTTTTCAAAATTATATATATATCACTATCACTATCTCACTTGGGGAGTTAGTGGTGAGCCAAGATTTTGTGGTATTATTAAAGGAGTGCTCAATATCAGTGATATATATATATATATATTTGGGAGAATATGTGCTTAATTGAAGTCGTACCTAATTTTGAAAGTTAATTAATTAATAATTAATTAATTAGGCGGGCATACCTATTTAAATGTAAGGCTAAAACAAATCAAGAAAAATCAATCTCTGTATGTACATTTCGGCCTATTAGGCCTCATCAGCAGAGCTATAGATAGGAAGACCGCCTTGTGCGTGATTCAAAACCCGACTGTCAAGCTGTCAGGCTAGCACCATAACCCCTACACCAACTGGACTTTCTTTAGATTTTTCGTTTTTTTTAGAAGTAGGTTTCTATTCCTCTTATAGTGACTTCTTCTACATGACAGTATGAGAAGTAAATACACAAGCGGTCTTCCTATCTATAGCTCTGCTGATGAGGCCTAATAGGCCGAAATGTACATACAGAGATTGATTTTTCTTGATTTGTTTAGCCTTACATTTAAATAGGTATGCCCGCCTAATTAATTAATTATTAATTAATTAACTTTCAAAACTAGGTATGACTTCAATTAAGCACATATTCTCCCAAAAATTGTCGGCTAAAAAAAGCCATATCATAAACACACCGCGTGTGTATTTACTTCTCATATATATATAAAGTAAAAAAAGTCGTCGGGGCGGCCTAAAGTCGGTATCAGCCAGTCAGCGAGGGAGTCTATCCCCTTTTCAATAGCGCTAGACCAAGGAGATTGTTTTGGCGTCTGAGGTGGAGCGCCACACCTACCATCAGCTCCTTACTTTACCGCACAGATCCCTGTGCTACTCATACGTTGATTTGGCGAGGACCGGTATCGAACTAGGAACCTAGTGGTTTCTAGCGAACGCTCTACCGACTGAGCTATC
>CM042162.1:60726688-60757239 GCA_023376005.1 Doryteuthis pealeii
TGCTCACATAGACACCCCGACCAAGAACAGTGTCAGACACAGCGATTCCACCGTCCTCAACACAATTACTACTATTACTATTCAATCATACCACCGCAGTCAACATCAGGAATCCGTTTCAGCCGGTCAGATACACAAACTTATTTCTCATTTCTGTCCACATCAAAACGAACTTTTCCAAACTTAACATACGAACTTTTTACATTTTACATTACACATATCACTTACACTATTCCTTTCGAACATTTACATATTGGTTGAATACTTGCAAATTTATTCTCCGTCAATTTTAATACACCAGGTCGCCTCTACAAAATTATTGTTGCAAATTTATTCTCTGAATAAATTTATTTGTTATTTTATAATCACTAGCAAATATATGCACCCTCCGGGTGCAAGTATTTAAGTTTTAATATAATAAAATATTGTATTAAATTAGAAAGGCTAATGAAACTAAATAAGAATACAGATAAAAAGATTTGAAACAGAGGGAGTATGATAAAAGATTTGAAACAGAGGGAGTATAATAAAAAATGGAACAACTGAAACTTACTCTTCCATCACTCTCGTCTTTCATTGTTATTTTTTCTAATTTAAGTATTTAGTTATAAGAGGAAGTAAAGAATAAAATGACAGTTATTTTATCTTGTTAATGGATTTCATTTAAGATTCATTGAAGAGATTTTTGCTCATATTCATTAAAATAAAACCAAACAGTTAGAAATCAATAATACTAAACACATATTTATTAAATTCGATTTTTTTATATTAATATGCAAATTAGCCTTCCCGTACACACTGTAAACCGCTATTTTGTTGTATATATAAATATAATTGCATGTTGTCAGTATGTAGATATGGTTAACAGTATTAATAATGTAAGACAATTTTATTAATAATTGAGGTTTAGACAAAAATAAAATCATGGAGAATGTGATGTCAATAACTAAGAGAATTGTGACTTGAGTAGGAATATAGTTTCGGTTACAGACAGAAAAACACACAATCTCCATTATAATAAGATATGCATGTGTTTTATTATTTCTCCGTATTTTCTGCCTAGCTGTGTCACATATATTTTTATTCGTCATTCCTAATATTATCGAACACACATACTCATAATCCTCTACATGTTTGATTGAAACAGATTAGCGTTATCCACGTAACATATCCACTCTGTTGACTGGGACTGCAAAATGACTGCACCTTTGCGAAGAGGTAAGACCCCCTCCAATTAGGCCACCTGTTTCTTGAGTATAAGATCCTGGTGGATGAGCAATCCATGACATGCAACACTCCACTTTGGCCTTTACTTGGGCTAGATTGGCGGTCGGCGAGCCACTCTCTGATCGATCGACTCGTTACATCAAGCCCTAGCACCTATATGATTGTCTTGTAGGAAGCGCGTGGTGTAATAGTTAAAGTCATGGGAAATGGACTCTTCGCCCCGAGTTCAAATCCTGAACGTGGTAATTGCATTTCACTTAGCGCTAATACCCTTGGGAAAGGTATGAATCCCACTCTCTCTCTCTCTCCAGCTATGGGTAAATAGCAGGGCAGACTGGGTTCTTTAACCATGGCTAGGTAACCAGTCTAGGAGAAGAAAAACTCTGAATTCAAACCTTGTGTCGTATCCTGCTCGTGCGGAGGGGTTGGTAAATGTTGTATATGCAAAAGTCGAAATCTCCCGATTCACTAATACAAACTACATACACTCGTCAACGGGACGGATAAAGTCGGAAGTGCCCTCGGTCGTTACCTAAAACGGAATGACCATTTTAACATATATCTGCGCATGGGCTCCAAATCAGAGTTCCGGCTTGATAGTCAATTCCCAAAATTAAATAAAAATAAAAAATTGGTAAATAAAATTCGAATATCATCCAATGAAAGCGATTCCCGGGTAAAGTGAAAACAACTCCAATTGATCCAACTTGGGACCGCCGATCTCTATAAAACGAACAGCTTTGAAGGGCACCGACGGTCAGAGCTGAAGGCACCATCACGAACGCAGGCACGACGAGCGCTACCTCACAGAAGGACACATCAAAGAGCGGCGGGTCACACCCCCGACCTACCCAAACCAGGCAGTCAAATCAACAAGTCAACACGCGAACATTTCTACATCATCCGAAGAAACCAAAAGACGCTTTCTACAATACACAATATTCTGCCTACGACAACAACAACAAAACAGACACACCGACTGATACAAACCCCATTCGTGCTACACAAGTGAGTAAACTTATCTACCTCCCAACCCCCAATTCTCTACGATCATCAACTTAAGGGGCGAACTTCAGTCCGCGCCTACCTCCACATACACAATACCATCTGCCTACATCACCACACCAATACCACAACCAAGCTGGACATTTTACGAACTTAATATTCAACAGAAATATCACAAAAATTGTGCGATACCCATCCGGACATTTACGGACTTGCTATTCACCTATAAACATTCATCAATTTTCAAACCTGTTGCTCTCTTGAATTTATTTCAACTTTTCGTTGTTTTTTTTTTTATATTACTTTTCAATACAATTTTAAAACTCAAAATCTGTGTTTGTTTTTTCCTTGCCACCATACGCTTGCATGCAAATACGGTTTATAACATAAATATATATATATATGATTGTCTTGATCGTATTGCTGTTATAGCTACCCCCCATCCTTTTTATCATATATGGGCTGAAGGTCTTAGTGTCCTGGGTATGATGCTAAACTGCATCTAGTGGTGAGGTTCCAATTCTGGAATGTGGAGTACCCCTTCATTGCCATTACTCCCAAGTCCACTCGAAATGGTAGTATCTGTTAGGGTCTGATATATGTGTTAAATAGATTTAAAAAAACTTAGTTTTTAAAAATGTTTTAAAAAAACGAGTTTAAAAAATCTTTAAATACCCTACCTGAATGAATAAAACGAAAACGTCTTCAGCAAAAAAAGGAACCATATTACCTTTAGGCACCCCTTTTTGATCTCGATTAAGAAAGGACATGTTTTTCATTTACACCGTCAATATCCGGTTGTTTGTTAGGGGTTAGGGGTTAGGGGTTAGTTTTATAATTTATTTAAAAAATCTAAAATCGTCTGTTAAAACAACCGGATATTGACGGTGTAAATGAAAAACATGTCCTTTCTTAATCGAGATCAAAAAGGGGTGCCTAAAGGTCATATGGTCCAAAAAAAGGGTTGACATGCTGTAAAATTCAACCAACCAACCAATAAAAATCCTCAACTGAAAGAAGAAGTAATAAAAAAAAAACTTTTTAGACACAAACCAATGATGATTTGTGCTTTGTAGCATTAATCCCTTTCAGAGTGAATGACACTCTAACAGTTTAGGCATTAAATAACCCATAGGATTATTATACCATTAAATAAACCAAGCCAAGTTAATGAAAATTATTTATACCTATTTGAAGGTATTGAGAACTTGAAACATAGAAACTTTTATCAAAATGCCGGACCATATGACCTTCAGGCACCCCTTTTGCGATCTCGATTCATAAGGACATTTTTTCATTTACACCGTCAAAATCCGGTTGTTTGTTAACAACTGATTTTTAGATTTTTTTTAATTATAAAACTAACCCTAACCCCTAACCCTATCCCCTAACCCTAACCCCTAACAAACAAACGGATGTTGACGGTGTAAATGAAAAAAATGTACTTATGAATCGAGATCGCAAAAGGGGTGCCTAAAGGTCATATGGTCCGATTATTATACCGTTAAATAAACCAAACGAAGTTAATGAAAATTATTTATACCTTGTCGCGGACTTTTGTTTAAAAGGGATTGAGAGACACAAACCAGGTAAAGGAGGACAAACGAGGAGATTTGGTTAACAAGAAAACAGAAACCTTTATTTACCGAAGTACAAAAGATGAAGGTTGAAAGTTGAAGGATATTGGTCAGGTCGTTTATATCTCGGGTTGGGAAGGTGTCGGTTGCGTCAGATGATCGGTTGTGTAGACGATCGGGAATGTGCGCGATGGGCACTGCGGGTCGATGGTCGATGTAGATCATGGCTGAACGTGATGGGTCTTCCGGAGGCTGGAGATGTGTCGATGAACCAATGTGAAGTATGCTGATAGACGAGGGTAGTAGCTGGTCGCTGAAGGAAGAGTCGAATGAGAAGCTGGTTCGAGGCTGGCTCGGCGGTAGTCAGGGTTGTCAGTAGCGAGGTGCGAGAAGTAGAAACCTGGCGGGGCCGAGTCGAGGCAGGTCTGGTTGTCGGTTAGCTGGGACGTGTGCAGTTTGCCAGTACGTGGGATACTGCAGGATACGTCGGCAGCGAGAAGCGGGATACCAAGGCGTAGTCGAGCGATGGCAACGGACTGGTCGACGGTCGCTCGGAACGTGTACAGTTTGCCGGTACGTTGGATACCGTAGGAACGTGTGTGCACGGTTCACCAGCGGGTCGGTGATATCGTGTGCGGTCGGCGATGGGACGGACGGGGAGCGTTGACCGAGACGGAGCCGAAACGAGGGCCGAAACCGAGGTAGCTATGAGCGGGTACCGAGGGACCTAGGCAGCCGAAGATGGCTGGAGAGAGGCCAGAGGAGAGGAGAAGTGAAACGACTAAGGTGGCCCTGAAAAGGGCCGTTGTAGAAGAAGAGGCTGGCGCAGGGGCTAGTCGAGCGGGGTCGCACTAGAAGGGCAGGATAGGTCGTCGGGACTGGAAACACCGGCGGGCGAAGACGGGAGGAGTGGCAGCTAGCTGGAGGCAGGAATCTGGAGGCGAAAACCGGGAGCCGAGATGGTGATGCGAAGCCGAGCCGAAGAGAGAGCGAGAGCGAGAGCGAGTGTATTTGATGTGTGCCAAATACACTGTTTATTTAACAAAAAATGCTACATAAAAAGTGCATATGAGCACACACCTGGGCATACTGCCCGAAGTTTTTTCTTCCCCACTGCCGCAGCGTTCACAAAAGGGCATGTCTACCACGTCCGCCTTGTAGAGCACGCTTGCGAGGGGCAATGCATTCCGAGCGAGTCGCCAGGTCAAGGAAAACTCAGAGTTGTTGAGAAAGCCAGAACCCGGCGCCCAATTCCAATGGGAGCGAACCTCCCCCAACGACGAGCCGAACCGTTCTACAAGCGGGTCCGTACCGGCGCCCTCCACTATTGCCCTATACAGTGCCCTTCGAGGCCATGAAATGTCACTGGACATAGGGAGTTTGCGAAGTGCGTCACGACATTCGGCGAAGAACTGTGTTTCTCCACGAGACCTACGGCGGGCCTCGGCCTCAGGGGTCTGTCGCAAGTTTGGGAATGTGGCCCAAATTGTCGGCAGCCACGCAGCAATTCGTGTCCAAGATCGATTTAAGAATGACAGTCTCTCGGCGGCTCGGTGAGCCGCCAAGCCTGGCATCCCCAAACCTCCATTACAAGGTCGCTGGGAACAAACCTGCCTACGGACCATTGGCCGGCCCCCCTTCCACAGAAGTGAAAATAGGGACCGTTCGAGTGCCAATAACCGAGCCCGCGGCAGGGGAAGTACAGACAATCGGTAAAGGATCAGGGGGAAAATGTAGGTGGCGCAAGCCTCCGCCCTGCCCTTTAAGGACAACCTCCTTTTCAGCCAGACACGGACCAGTGCTTCCACCTTCGTCTGTACTTCCGACCAATTTTTCTCTAACTGAAGGCTTGGCCCAAACCAAATTCCGAGGATTTTGATTGGACCATCCTTCCAGCTGAAGGGCCCCGGCAGAGGAACGCCACCTCTCCAGGCTCCAACCGCAAGCCTTCGCTCTTTTCACAATTGATCTTTGCCCCAGTCAAAAACTCGTACCTTGTAAGCGCCTCTTTCACCGCAACTATGTCCTCGACCCTGGACACGAACACGGTGACATCATCGGCGTACGCGGATACCTGGGCGCCAACGGGGCCAGGAACAACGATTCCGCGCAGGCTGGTCTTGTCGACTCATCCCTAAGCCTGCGGAGCAGGGGCTCCAGAGCGAGGACATAGAGTAGAGGAGACAAGGGGCAACCCTGTCGGACCGACCGTTCGATCGAGAAGGCTGACGAGCGTTCCCATTCACCTGTACCACTGCCGTAGGGGATTGATACAGGATGCTAATCCATCTGCGGAATTCCGGTTCGAATCCGGCAGTCTCCAAAACAGTGGCCAAGAACCGATGGTCTACCCTGTCAAATGCCTTGGACTGATCCAAATTGATCAGCGCGGCATTTTCGTCGTCTTTTAACCCCTCTAGGATCGTGCGAATCAAATGCAAGTTGTCTTGGATTGTTCTTCCCTTCACAGCGTAGTTCTGCTCCGGTCCGATCAGATCCTCAATGACAAGCTGCAAACGATTGGCAAGGACCCGGGCCAAAATCTTTAACTCTGTGTTTAGCAGAGTTATGGGCCTGTAGTCGTCTAAATCCTCCCAAACATTCCTGCCACCTTTCTTCAGTAATGTGATCACACCCTTGGTTACGCAGTCAGGGATCCTTCCCCGCTCGAACCAATTGTTGAACACACTCGTCAGAATAGGGACAAAAAAGTGCGACATCCTCAAGTACACTTCATAGGGCAAACCATCTAGTCCCGGCGCTTTGTTGAGGCCGACCTGCTTCAACGCATCACGGACTTCACACTCCGTCACTCTCCCCTCACAGCTAGCCGCTTCCGCCTCCAGAAGGCGGGGGAAGTCGGCCAAATAGCTGTGGAACTCCTGCACCGGGAGGTCCGGCAACCGGGCAAAGCGTGCCTGAAAATGAGCCCGAAAGGATTCACAAATCTCACGAGTCGACCGAAGGCTGTGCCCGTCCGGGGTTCGAACACTGCCGATATGCCGGTCAGCAAACCTTCGCAACTCTTCCTTACGCATCTCTGCGTCGAGTTTCACCGCCTCGCTGGACACTCTATTTAGCCTATTTCTAACTATGAATCCCTGATAACGCTCGCTACTCAAGCGCTCAAGGCCCTGTCTAGCTAGATCTATGGCTAGGGGGTCCCCCCCGTCCACCGCCCGGGAAACACTTTCTCTAAGGGACTTCTCCTTCGCTGCCCTACCTGAGGCGAGCCGCCGGCAATACTTGATGGAGAAGTCCTTAATCCTACGCTTAAGGCTGCCCCACCACTTATCCCCGATAACCGCCCCCACTAAAGCCCGCTGAAGAAGTAATACCAACCGCTCCCGGAAGTCCCGTATCTCCAGTAAAGAGGTATTGAACTTCCAGTAGGCGGTCAGTCTAGGCCTATCACTTAACCGAAGAGCGACAGTAAGCAATTTATGGTCACTCTTCGCATAATCGTGGAACACAGGGCACCTAACAAAGTCAATGTCGGCTCTCCTAACTAACACCCTGTCGAGATAAGATCTCGGTGCACCAGGGGACGAACTAAGAGCCCATGTCCACATCTCCTCCCTGGGGTGATCCAGGCGGAACCTGTCGACCAGATCGAAGTCGGCCATTAGGTCGATCAGGCTGCTTTCACACCCCCCGACCCGCTAGCTCCCCTCCCCCGGTCTATCTTGGGATCAAGGATCGCATTCCAATCACCCATTAAGACTAGCCGTTCTGGACACGCTATATACGGCCCCAACTGCCGAAAAAAGGATTTCCTCTCCGTAGCGATATTGGGCGCATAAACCGCGACCACACGAAACTTGTAGTTTTTCACTGCAACATCGGCCACGATCAACCTCCCATCAGCACCAGCATAGACAATGTCATTCACCGCACCCAGGCTGCGTTTCACCAGCAGTGACACACCCCTGCTTCTCGGGCCACTATATGCCGAGTAAACCTCAAAGAGGTTCCTCAGCACATAGTCGTCCAAGTCCGAATCGAAGTGTGTCTCCTGCACCGCGGCAACATCCACCCCAAGGTTAATGAGTTCAGCAACCGCGAAAATTAGCGCGTGATGCGTCCCTCAGGCCCTCGCATTCAAACTGGCTAGAAGAAGAGTCATCTTACCTTGCTTTTAGTCACTGTCCACTACGGACCGGAAGTCAGCCGATGTCAAATCGCCGACTGCATGACCCATACTACCTTTGCCGAGTTCAACAGATACTCGGTTTGTCCGGGTGATGCCTCCGACGTCCCTGGGGTATAGGACCTTTAGAGCCCTGTATAAAGAAGGGTGCACATAAATGGGGGCCCTTCCCTGACAAAAATGTTTTAACTGGTCAAGGGAGGGGTGCTCCCTGTCCGCCATCCTTATATCCGGGAAGGCCAACTCGGCCGCTCTTACCATCGACCATACACCAATGTCGCGTCCCTCCGCCCTCCGGATAAAGGTGGTCACCATAGGAGCACCCCTAAAGTTCCTTGGATCATCGACCCTTGATTCATCGACTTTTTCGAGTTCCTCCAGGGGTCGCAGCGCAGCTCTCTGGACATGCGTCAAGTCCTTGTTGGGGGACGCATGCCAGATCTCACAAATATTTTCTCCCTCCAGAAACAAAAGATCTTTGTTCTTGCGTCTTCTGGAGAGAGCAGAGAGTTTACGACCTCTGGAGGTCAGCCTTTGTTTTGTTGACGTGGGGGAAGAGGAGGAGAGGTCAAAAGCGTTCTTGAGGACCACCTCCATCCCTAGAGAGCATTTGGTAGGTGAGGAGGATGTGGTTTCCTCTTTTTTAGGGGACTGGGATCGGGTTGGGGAGTTTGGGGATTTTTTCAGGTTTTGCTGTGTGTGTGTGGCTGTGGCACTTTGCTCTGGTGGGGAAGAGGGCTGGGGTTCCTCGACTCTTTTCTTTTTTGAGTCTTTGCTCTCTAAATTTTTTGTTTTTCTTTTTTGCGAGGAGGAGGATTCCCTGTCATCCCCTCCTCTTCTCTCCGTTGGTCGCGTTGTTGTTCTGGCAGGAGAGTCAGAAGTGGCCGCGACAGTGGCATGGGAGGTTCTTCCTCCCTTCCCCACTGCCACTGACCACCCCTCTCCTGCCGTTGTGGTCTTTATTTTTTGTGTTCCGACAGGAGAGTCAGAAGTGGGCGCGATAGTGGCATGGGAGGTTCTTCCTCCCTTCCCCACTACCACGGACCACCCCTTCCCTGCCGTTGTTGCACCTTCCTTAGTTGTTGTGGCAGGTGCTGGTTTCTCTGCTGCCTTGGCTGGCGCAGTCTTGGCAGCTGCGGTCTTTCCGGGGCAGTTCCTGGCGATGTGCCCCTCCTTTCCGCAAGCTCGGCAGCGAGGCTTGCGTCCCTCGACCACAACAGTTATTTGTTGGTCCAGAAATTTGATGGTATCTGGGACTGCCGAAAATCCCGCCTTCTCCATTTTCATTTTGAGCACGTAGTCGGGGAGTTGGATCCCTGATTTTCCATACAGGGGGTCCATGGACTGTACTTCCCCGAACGCGCTCAAAAAGGCTGCCACATGTCTTGGTGACAGTTGAAGCGGGACCCCAAGGACTCTCACCCTGGTCTGGCGGCATCCCAGATACTCCGGTTGCAGCCTTATGTGTCGGAACACAAAGTCTTTTGTGGCCCTTCTCACTGCCTCTTCTTCCGACGGCAGCAGCACGTCCCAGGTGGCGAAGGACCGCTGGTAGATTCCTTTCGCTGGAATCTTTGAAGCGATCAGTGCTTCTATTAGTTCCTCTCTCCGGATGCCTATCAACCTTTTGGTTGAGGCGTTGGTGGATACCAGAGAGAGGATTCTGGGTTTGAGTTGGCTGCAGAACTCCGGGACCGGTAGCAATTCATTTTCACGAATGAAATTCTTGAATTCCTTCTCCCGGGCGATGTTGTGACTTTCCGGATCCTGCCGCCTTGTTGCCTGCCTCCATGCTGCTGTTGTCGTCGTTGTCGCTGGTGTTGCGGTGGGCATTTGTGGAGAGGGGCACCCATTTTTTGGGTTCTCTTTTGATGGTGAAGAACCCGAAAGGAGGGGAGGCCAATTCTCTCCATCCAGTGAAAAAGGGAAGCTTATTGGTTTCCCCTTTTTCTGGCGCTTGGATGGCCCAGGTTCTGCCCGAACCTTTGGGGGTCCCGGCTCTGCCTGGACTGGCTTGGTTGTTGCTGCTGCTTTCTGGGTGGTTGCTGCTGCTGCTTTCTGGGTGGGTACAGCCTCTGCGTCCATCCTGGAAGCTTTCGTTGCAGCCCTAGTCGCTGCTTTCTGGGTGGTTCCGGCCTCTGCCCGGTCTGGGCCAGTATTGGCCGAGGGGTTACACACTCCGGCAGTGGGGGCGGCCTCCACCCGGCATGGGTCAGCCTCACACCCCACCCCGGGTTCGGGGTTGGCCCCTCCTGGGGCAGGTGTGACCCCATTGGCCGAGGGGTCACACCCTCCGGAAGTGGGGGCGGCCTCCGCCCGGCATGGGCCAGCCTCACACCCCACCCCGGATTTGGGGATGGCCGCTCCTGGGCCAGGGACCTCGGTCGCCACGGATCTCTCCCCGTTAGTGATCGGATGATCACTTGGCTCCTGACCGTCTGCTTCGACAAGTGCGGGGGCACTGTTGGCCAACTCCAACCCGAAGAAGGAGCCGGCCATTCCCTAAACAGGGGCCGAAGGAGATTAGTCAAAAGCCCAACGGGGCTTGCAAAAAAGGCCAACGGGCCTTGAAAAAACAATGCAAGACAAAAGTAGACTTACGGTAGGAACAGATACTACACTTTGATCTTAGCCAAAAGGAGCGAGAGCGAAGGGTTTTGCCAGGAATGGAATCTTGCCCGAAGGCTCACCAAACTGGACTTGTTCTTTAGCAGCTGGAGGCAATTTGGGTCGGTTTGATCGAACCACCGAGGTGATGATCGAGACCAAGCGCGCATTGCCCAGCGCAGGGTAGCCGGACAGAAGTCCGGTCGGCCCGACCCCGTGGGTTTATTTGTCTCATACCCCACCTGTATGGACAAGCCGAAGCTAATGGGTGGGAGAGAACAAAAATTGCGTCGATCCCATCGGCATTCCCCCCTAAAGGGGTGCCCCTTAGGCGCTGGGCAATAAACCCAGCCCTGCCCCCAAAGGGGCAGGTATTGCCTGGAGGGATGGCCCTCTGGGATCGACGCTATTAATTTAACCCCGTACCTATTTCTTAAATGGAACTTTTCGACGCTAACACGCCGCGTTTCGTGATGGAAATGCGTTTGCAGGCTGAATTAATTCTACGCAAGCGGTTAGAACCGGACTTTCGCAATGCAGAAGGCCATGACTATTTATGAACTCTCGTTGAGGTCGTTACAGCCTGGCGCATGTCGTAATGCACCGAAAACGCACATTCGTGCAGGAATGTGGGTATTTCGGCCCGTTTAGCGACGGAAGTGGGAGGCGAAAGTCTTTGGGGCGAACTTGACCTTGCTTCGAAATTTGGCCTGTTGCTGGCGAAACTGGCCGCTTGCCTGACCCAGAGAGTCTGAGAGAGGAAGGGGCGAGTAGTGAAGTGAGTATTTTGGAGCGTTAGTAGTGAACGCGACATATATATATATATGTCGCCATCAGATTAGCGTACCATCGCTTTTTGGCGACACGGATTTCTTTGACATCGCTGCTGGAGTCCTTCAAGGGGACACATTGGCACCATATATATTTATAATATGCCTAGACTACGTACTCCGAACATCATTAGATACCATAAAAGAAAAAGGTTTTACACTAAAAAGGGCAAGAAGCAGGCGATATCCCGCACAAACAATCACAGATGCGGACTATGCTGATGACCTTGCACTTCTTGCAGATACACCGGCACAGGCTGAATCACTGCTACATAGCTTAGAGGAGGCAGCAAAGAATATATCTATGTGAACTCCGGTAAAACAGAGTTCATGAGTTTTAAAAATAAAGGAAACATCTAATAAGGTAAAAATCTCCTCCACAGAGAGCGATGTTAATACACGGATAGCAAAGGCATGGTCAGCCACAAATAGTTTATCAGTCATATGAAGGTCCGATCTCCCTGGCAAGCTGAAGTGACAGTTCTTCCAGGCTGTGGTTGTGTCGGTGCTGCTGTATGGCTGCACTACCTGGACCCTAACAAAGCGTCTTGAGAATAAGCTAGATGGGAGCTGCACAAGAATGCTGCGTGCAGTCTTGAATAAGTCGTGGAAACAGCACCCCACAAGGAAACAGCTGTACGGTCACCTGCCCCCCATCTCACAAACTATCCGAGTGAGACGGACAAGGCATGCAGGACACTGCCGGAGAAGCAAGGATGAACTCATAAGCGACGTTCCCCTGTTGAAGCCAACATATGGACATGCAAGTGTGGGGCGCCCAGCAAGGACCTACATAGATCAGTTATGTGAAGATGCTGGCTGCTCCACAGAGGAGCTTCCAAGTGTAATGAATGATAGGGAAGGTTGGCGAAAGATTGTCATGGACACCCGTGCTGCATACACGACATGATGATGATATATATATATATATATATATATATATATATATATATATATATATAGAGAGAGAGAGAGAGATGGTTTAGTTCAGTCAGTAGAGCACATGTTTCAGGATTCGATACCGCCCCTTGCCCACTCAGCGTATGAGTAGCACTGAATGAAAATACAAGACCAGGTTGTTGGAAATTAACAAAGTTTTTATTTAACACGGGGTAGAAAATGTTTCTACCCTAAAAGTGACTTAACTAGCTCAAACGTGTACACGTGCGTCCTGACCGCACGAACCCCAATCCGAAATTGTGATTGCGGAAACCCCACTTCCGGGTTCCCATCAAACCCTTACTGATTATGGAGAGTAACTCTAGATTTCGTTAGGTCTGAACCTAACAGTTTTATTTACAAATATCAACTTTAAAAGAATGATATTGTATCCTCATAGTTTTTTTCCCACTTATACTATTATGGATTATGTTGTGAATCGCTGTCTAATATTTTAAAAACCATTGTTGTATACAAAACATCGAGAGAGGAAACTCGGGTGATAGAGAGAGAGAGACTGACAGACAGAGACAGAGACAGAGACAGAGTCTTGAAACTTACTTGTTACTTCATTTCTGCTTTACTACTTCTTGTTTGTTTGTTTGTTTGGTTGGTTTGTTTTGTTTTACGGCATATCAACCTCAGTGGGTCATTTAATGCCGATAAAGTTTTGAAATAAATCAATTCTTAATGGATAATACAATTTTTTTATAAATACATTTTTCTATTTAACCCATAGATGGGACCCTAACAGGTACTACCACTCTGGGTCAGAGTGGACCAGGGAGCAATGGTGATGAAGGGGTGCTCCACATTCCCCAAACCTCCAAAACTGGAACCTCACCATCAGATAGAGTTTAACGTCATTCCCAGGACATGTAGACCCGCAGCCACCGCCTTCTAGCACCCATATGATAAAAGGGGTTGGGGCTTGCCATAAAGGCAATAGGGTTGGGAAAATCATTTTACTACTTCTGCTAACTTCTTGTCTGGTCGTCATCTTGTCATCTTCTAGTTTCTGTCTCTAACTAAAGGCTTCTTCTGAGCTAACTCTAGTCATTGTAATTAATTAAATAAACAACAAGACTTTCATTTCTTGATCAAGATTTTATTTAGCCCATTCTTATTCGCTGCGTGGGTGAGATTCAACCTCAGCAGAGAAAAACCCGTTCCCATTGCTTCAAAGTCCGGTTGAAACTAAAATCTAAACTAACTAATCATGTGACGTGCAAGATTAGCGCCTCTGGGGTCAGGGTTACCAACAGTCCTGGTATTTTTCCACTGGCCCCTTTGAATTCTCGCAACAGGGTCTGTCAACAATTTATGCTACCACATAAATTATTGCCCATTCGTTTTATATTGCTTAACTTTTGCCACTAAAATATATATATTTCAAGGTTATAGCAACGCAAAGGTTTTTGAGCTAGGGCAATTTTGTGCCTACCTGAAATTGCGACCTGGGGCAGCGGCCTCTCCCTGACTCTCCTTTGTTTCATCATTGCTCTCAGGGATCCAGCCAAGAGCGATTAATTCCTACCTGGAATTCCAGTTAAGTTCTCACATGATTGCAACAATTCAAGTAAATATATTTTAATTTACAAACTCGTCATTAGTCTCTAATGTTAAACCGCTTACCTGCTGGGTACTCAGCTATCAAATACCCTCCACCTCACTCACAACATACTGGGCATACAGGTGGAAAACCATACGTTTATGCTAATAGTGCTAATACCCCTGGGAAAGGTATGAATCCAACAATTTTCATTCCAGCTATGGGAAAATAGTAGGGCAGACTGAGCTCTTTAACCTTGATTAGGCAACCAGTCTAGAAGGAAGACCCTGAATTCAAACCTGTTAAACTCCACTTAAGAAATTGACCTTGAGAGAGAGGTGAGAATGTGAGCTGAGCTGGACACGATGTGTTGAAAGAGCCAGATGTGCTCTCAACTGCTGTGACTTGGGGGAAATACAAATCTTATGAGAAAAAAAAGTGGCAGTGTGTTATTTCTAAAACTTTTAAATGGCACAAGGCAAGATGTCCTCTTGCGCCCCAAGTTGGTTTCCAGACTCCAAACATATAGGAATTGTCAGCCAACTGAACAGCAGTCCAACAACCAAGATTCAAGCCTCTCCAATGTAGTTGTCCTGGCTCGCCCAGATTAGAATTCCCGTAGGAGTTGCGCCCATTACACCTTAATATTTTGATTCCCCTCTTTCTTCACTCCGCTGGTATCTTCGTAGTTAGTGTACGTTTTCCCATCTACGCCGGCTACCCAGCATTCCCTGTGAGTAAGCGGGACTTTTAATTCCTTTCCGAACTCAACATCGTCCGAGTGAACTCTCGTCCCTAAAGATTCTTCTAGGCAACACGGTAAGAGAGAAAACATTACCTTTCATTTCCTTAAGTTATATGCTACTTTGCGACCATTGTTAACTGTCCTTTCTACCGTCTCCTTCATTATCGAAGCTCCCTTTAGATATTTCGTATTACATATTCTATTGCGAATATACTCCTTCCTCATGTTAAGACCATTGTCTCTTTTAGTGTTGTTTTGCTTATTTGCCTCTTACTACCCTTGTAATTATCGTGTATTATTGTTTATTTCCCCAGTACACTTTACCATTGCTTCTACTCTCAGTAAGATATATTTGTCTTCACTAGCCCATGTTAAAATGGCATTATTCGGAGAAATACGTGCTACCTTCACTGCGGTCCCAGCCTCAATATGTCTGTGTCCTCGGCCACTACTTGGACCTCTACCGTGGGTATTTACCTCATAAACCCCGGTTTCCACGTATCCCCTTTGGCTATGAGTTTACTACTAAACTCCCTGTCCACTGCTTAAGCCTCCCCCTTCCTCTCTTGCTCGTCTGCACCCTCTCTCTACTTCCCTGTGTCTCTGAGCTCTGCTGCTGCTATCATTATTATGTTCCATGCTGCCTGACAATTACCTTATGTCCCTTATCCGTTTCTCTGTAATTCTTATCATTTCCTAGCCACTAGGAAACCTTGATTTGCCTTGTTATTTGCTGTGTCTGTCACATGTCTCTTTTCTTATTTCAGCTTTTTACCAATTCCTTCAGAATAAAAACTTTAACTCTACCTACGGTCATTTGTACTTTTTTGTTGGAGAGTTTTAGCCACACGTAACTAAGGCGGTCTCAATGCACCTTGGATAGGACAAGACGTCAAATAGGAGGCGTGATAGTAGTATTGGTCCAGAGATAAGTATACAATTAATTTCTATATCAACACATCATCACTCCATTTGAAGTAAGAGCCATAATGTAACAAACGTTGACACGTCATCTCTCCATTCCGATAATGAGAGCGTAATGTATCACTTAGATTGAATAAATATTAAATTTACTATAAATTTAGCTATTACAAAATACAAAAATCAATGCATATTATACGAGATGTTTTTTTCCCAGAATTTCGTAGCTTTTAGTGAGGGGTGTGTATTATATACGAATGAATGTTAAGCGACACCAGATAATCTGGTTTTACATTTTGCATTGCATTTTAAACAATTTGGACGGTCTCACTTGAAGGATGATAATGGTGTTGCGTCACTTAAATGCCCAACGTAAAATTAAAATGAATTTTTTTTAAATAGAAGTTACATATTTGTTTCATTTGTAATATTGAAATTGTGAATTATGAAAGGCATTTTGGTAATTTCGATCTCCTGCCCTAATTTACGCTATGTTTTAGCGAGTCAGCGTCAAACAAATCAATGTTATACATGACTAATTATGGTATTGACTCTTGCCTTTGTGTTTCAATTCAATAATTGTCCTTCTGTTACATAGTTATTAGATCCCTAATACTTTTTTAAGGTAGTGTAGAAATCATAATGGCGATTAGTGCAGCTGATGGCCTTGAGAGTGAGGACGGCGCTTGACCTCAATCTCACCTTGCCTTCCAGGGATAAATCGTGAGAACCGGAAGGCATAGAAGACCCTGTTCTGGTTTAAGGAGTAAGCAACTCGGTCAGTCAGTTAGAAGTTAGAAGCCGAGCTTGCAAGATGTGAGTCTCACTGCGCAGATTGTCTGGTTGGGGATTTGGAAATAAAGTAACATCAACGTAAATCGAAGTCTTGTGTTTATTACCTAAAAACTAACAATGACACAGGGCTTCTGATAAGGAGAAATCCCTAACAGAAACCAGACCCGAAGTCCTCAATAGAAGACCAGACCTAGAAGAGACCAGACTAAGATGAAGAAAAGACGACCAGAGATAAGAAGTAAGAAAAGGGTATATAACATTATATCGATTTGGTACGGTGAAAACGTCAGTATGCAACACTTCCTTGAATATCAGAACTATATTCACCTGGACGATTCCAATACAAAGGTTAGTAGATTATACCACTCTGGATATTTACCTCGTACCCCACAAAGCCCTATTAATGTGGGACCACCCACAAGCCGAGACTCATGGGTGGCAGGTGGGAAAATTGCGTTGATCCCATCAGCATTCCCCCTTAAGGCAATGCACAGGCATTGGGGAATAAACCCAGCCCTGTCCCTTTAAATCAAGGGGGCAGGTTTTTTTGCCTGGGGGGATGCCCCCCCCCCCTGGGATCAACGTTAATTTATTCAGTAGGTCCAGCAGCCAAAGCTCACTGGACCCCTGGTGTTGGCCGGAAAACCGAGATTATACCACTGAATGGTAAAATACAAGATATTTAGGTATCAAAGAGATACCTAAATGTACATAAAAACGTAGTTAAGGATACATGACTAAAAGATAGTCATATATCGTATAAGAGACTTACTAGCAGTGAGTGGCCAGTGTTAAGGGCCGAATCCCCAACAAGAAACGGGTAGTCATAAAACTACCTCATTGTGTTTCGTAGGTCGAGCAGCAGGCAAAGAGCAAGAGAAGTTCAAATCAGCCGCTTAAATACACAAGGCCCCTATCGGGAACCAGCGACACTAAACGAGCAGACAACTCCCCAGGCAAATACGAAAATAACTCCTACACCACACTGTGCACTGATGTATTTAGACTAGTGTTCTCATGTTCAATGTTCCCTGGTGTTAAATTTGCATACAATCAAACACATAAATGTAACAACCAATCAGCTTTAAGATAGCTTGGCACCCCTATTTGTTGAGTGGGTTCAACCTTGAAGATATTATACCAATGTAAGCTACAAATTGTTATGTTATATACTGGTCTTTTCACAGTACCAAATCATATAACGTTGTATACCCTTCTTACTTCTTACTTCTAGTCGTCTTTTCTTCTTGCCGGTTTTGGTTCTTCTATCGTCTATCTTCTATTTTGGTCTGGTCTCTTCTAAAGTCTGGACTTTCTTGGGGACTTTGGGTCTGGTTTCTGTTAGGGATCACTCCTTATCAGAAGCCCTGTGTCATTGTTAGTTTTTAGGTAATAAACACAAGACTTCGATTTATGTTGATGTTACTTTATTTGTAAATCCCCAACCAGACGTTCTGCGCAGTTAGACTTACATGTTGCTAGCTCGGCTTCTAACTTCTAACTGACTGAGTTACTTAGTATACTTAAACCGGAACAGGGCCTTTTATGGGGGTTCCGGTTCTCACGATTCATCCCTGGAAGGCAAGGTCAGAGTGAGGTCAAGCGCTGTCACTCACTCCCAAGGCCATCAGCTGCACTAATCGCCATTATGATTCTACACTACCTTAAAAAAACTATTAGGGATCCAATAATTATGTAACAGTTAGACCCTT
Source organism: Doryteuthis pealeii (assembly GCA_023376005.1). Classification (NCBI taxonomy): domain Eukaryota; kingdom Metazoa; phylum Mollusca; class Cephalopoda; order Myopsida; family Loliginidae; genus Doryteuthis; species Doryteuthis pealeii. Next base: position 60,744,749 of record CM042162.1, read on the forward strand.
TGAACTTTGTCCACTTATATATTCTAACCAAGAGAACCTCATGTGGTGTAATGGTTAGCAAGCTAGATTTGCAGAGCATTGTTAGTGAGTTCGATTTTCACTGGGCGCCCCATACTTCTGACCTTCCGCCACATCTAAGCTAGGCTTAGTAAATAAATTCCAACCAATCTTAATTTTTACATCCTCATTTTCAGATTCATTACTAGGCCCACTTTGAGACACCCTGTTATGTTCTTTGTATTCCTTTTCTGCAGGTGCCCTGGGTATGACATTAAACTCTATCTAATGGTAAAGTTCCAATTTTGGAGCTCTGGGAAGTGTGGAGTACCCCTTCATCACCATTACTTCCAGTTCCACTCTGACCAGGAGTGGCAGTACCTGTTAGGGTCGCATCTATGGTTTAAATAGAAAAAAATTGGTTAAAAAAATGAGTTTTAAAAAATTTTGAATACCCATCAAGAATGAATTAAAAAATGTCTTTGGCTTAAAATAACCCATCAAAGGTTGACATGTCGGTAAATTTATCATATGTTAAATCTATTGCCAGTAAATTCATTGCAGCTAAATTATTTATGGCTAAATTCAGAATTTTTGAGGGCTGGTTTAGCTCAGTCGGTAGAGCATTCGGCTAGGAATCACAAAGTTCCTGGTTTGATACTGGCCCTCGCCAAATCAGCGTATGAGTAGCACAGAGATCTGTGCGGTAAAGTAAGGAGCTGATGGTAGGTGTGGCGCTACACCTCAGACACTAAAATAATCTCCTTGATCTAACGCTAGTGAAAAAGGGATAGACTCCCTCGCTGTCTGGCTGATACTGACATAAGGCCGCCCCGACGACGAAATTAAGAATTTAATCTTTGATTTTAAGAATTACATGAAAAGAGAGCTAAAGGTTTAGGGAAATCCTACAAAAGCAATCTATTTGATGCAATGAATTTACCAGAATGAATTTAAAGGGTGAATATTTACCATGTACCCCACGTGTACAGGTTAGGCTTAGGGCCCTATTAATGTAGGAACACCCACAAACCGAAGTTCATCAAAGGCGGGTGCAAAAAATGCGTTGAACCTATTGACATTCCCAACTCAAAGGGCTGGCTCAGGCACCGGGCAATAAACCCAGCCCTGCTCCTTTAGATCGAGGTGGCAGGTGTTGCCTGTGGGAATGGCCCCCTGGGATCAACGGTGTTAACTTATACTGTCTAGGGCCACTTTGAACCAGTGCACATGCTAACCAACATTCATGTACTTGCACATAAACACCTCCATATCTCACTAAAAATTATTGCTGTTGTGCCGCCTATATACTGTCAGCTGAAAGGTTCATAAGCTGACCAAGATACTCTCGTGGAATGTGACCAAATGAGGTTTAATTTTCGACATTGTCTTCCTCGTTGTCAAAACACTTCTTTCTTTGGTGCTGCAGTGCTTGGTTCCCATTGGTCAAATAAGTCATCATGGCCAGACATGACTTTTCAGCCTAAGAACCTTTCAGCCCAACCTTATATTCCAACCAACACTTAGTATTACATACTTATTAAATTCTTATCTTCTTTGTATCAAGTTGTCTAGGGGTTCTTCTTCATCGGGGTTTCATCATTATTCTTATCACATCAGGAACACGGAAACATATTTTATGTGTACACTTTTTTATTCAATTCCCTGATTCCAGAACATTTTTAACCACGCTAAGAGGGAAGCAACATAGAGACGAAATATACGTCTGTCCAGCAGGGCTCTCAGGTCTCAACTCGAACTAATTCTAAATCTAACTTTCCCAAGACTCATCCGATCACATGACTCCCTAAGCCAATGAGAGTTCAGCTCTAGATGAACCTGGGGTGAAGGCTGCTACCAATTAAAACTATGAACTTCCATTGTGTTTTTTACCATTTGTTAATTTTAAAATCTAACTACACTTCCTTACAAAAATGATAAGTTGTGCCTATAATTATGTAACAGTAAGACATTGTGTAATATATGGCCTGGTCAACGAGTTCACAACTGGGAACCATGTGCATATTGACTGGTGTGCAGGTGCAGGAAATGCGTGGGTGTCAAACATGGGCCTGAAAACAAAAGCAGGATATTGCCTTGAACACATTGAACCGAGCTTTGACAGCCGGAAAATACAGGTATAAATTGACACTGCATAGACACAGAAAATGTGTAGGTGTAGCCCATAACTAAATAAATGCTGCTTGGGTGAGGAAAACTGCATAGGTGTCACGATCAAAGAGGTGTAACCCTGTTGAGTTAAAGAATTATAGAAACCCTTAGAAATCTAGGTTAAAGTGATCGAGATCATTCGCAGTCAGAACTCCCGAAGGCTCCTGTGTATGTGCATTGTGACCTGATTCAGGTTTGGAAGATAGAAAAAGAAATAAAGAAAAAATCGGAAGTTAAAATCTTCGTGACCTGATTCAGGTTTGGAAGATAGAAAACGAAATAAAGAAAAAATTGGAAGTTAAAATCTTCCGATCGTTTGGGTCAGAATTACAAGGCCGCGATTGTGATGTGACCTGATCTAGGTTTTGAAATTAGAAGAAAGAAAGAAAAAAAAACGGAAATATAACTCGCTGGCCGACTTCGGCCGTAGATTCAAAACAGATGGGCGATCCTGAAATGACCTCGACCGGGGAGTCGAGGCGGATGGTGGCAGACCATATCAGTAGTAAAATCTCAAGTAGGTCGGAACTCCCAGAAGTGAGAGAAGCCGTTCTTAGACGAGTCCTTGATGTGATCAGACTTGAGTCTCATGGGAAAAGATAAATCTTGTTTTATAGATTACCGGAACATGAAGAAACCAGGATTAAAGAGAATCTATTGTTTTTATGTTTCCCTACTACTTGAGAATTGAGATAACTTGTTAAAATCAAAATTAAAGAAAGTCGAATGTATTTAAAAAACATTCAAGTGGCCGGAAGAGATGGCACCCAGATTGGTGAGTGGAAGTAAATTTGATTGGCTGGTTGGAAACAAGAGGGGGCGGTTACCCTGCTTGAGTGGGTGGAGCAGAAAAATTCCCGATGTCTTCGTGCCGGCCGGAAATAAAATTGTTGAGATCTTAGCACAACGTGGGGCATTCGGCTAGACTTCCTGCAAATATAGAGACCCTGCAATCCTTGGTTGATGCAGAAAATCCGATCTTGACGGCCAATTTCGGAGATTCTGTGAGCCCTTTAGCACGGGAGCGACCGACGGGTTATAGCATCCTCTACCGACAGCTCTCAGTCTACACACAATTGAAGAATAAAAATATAAGTTTATATTTTTATATATACATGTGTTCCATGTTGTCGGGGCAGTGACAGTATATAACAATTGTTTGTGTCATACAAAGCAGAGTTTAATAAATAAAAGTATTGCTGTTGTGCCACGTATATACTGTCGCTGAAAGGTTCATAAGCTGACCAAGATACTCTCATGGAACGTGACCAAATGAGGTTTATTTTTCAACATGGTCCTCCTAGCAGTCCACACATTTCTTCCATTGGTGTTTCAGTGCTTGGTTCCCATTGGTCAAATATGTCATCACAACCAGACATGACTTTTCAGCCCACCCTTAAATTCCAACCAACACTTATTAAATTCTTCATGTCTTCTCTGTATCAAGTTGTCTGGAAGTTGTTCTTTATTGGGCTCTGTGTCTCATCTTTCTTATAATTATATTAGCAACACAGGGACATATTTTATGTGTACACTTTTTTATTCAATTTCCAAACTTTAACCACATGTACAGGGAAGTAACAGAAAGGCAAAATATCCTCCTGCCAAGCAAGGCTATCATGTCCGACCTCACACTATTTCTAAATCTAACTTTCCAAAGACTCATCTGATCCCATGATTCCCTAAGCCAATGAGAGTTCAGCTCCAGATGAACCTGGGGTGAAGGCTGCAGCCAATCAAAACTATGAAATTCCAGTGTTTTCCAGCATTACTGTTAATTTTAAAATCTAACTACACTTCCTTACAATAATGATAGGGTATGCCTATAATTATGTAACACTAGGATATTGTTTTGTGTCATACAAGGCAGAGTTTAATAAATAAAGTCAGCTGAAAAATTTCATAGGCTGACCAAGATACTCTCATTGAATGTGACGAAATGAGGTTTATTTTTCAACATAGTCCTCCTACTGCAATTTACCATATTTACTCACGGATAGGTCGCACTTTTTTTTTTAACCAAAAATTCCCCCAAAATCAGTGGTGTAACCTATCCATTCAACATATATGTAAAACAGCACTACTTTAATTTTTATTTATCACTAAGTTGCAATGACGCAAAATACATACAATATGCATTTGAAATTTGAAGCCTTTTGTATACACAAAATATATCAAAAATTCCTACCGATTCATTGCTTTAAAGTGACCTGATGCTGCTAGATTTCACATATCCATTACAACAGAATTGTAAACTATTATGAAATCGACTGAAAAGTTCATAGGCCGACCAAGATACTCTCATGGAATGTGATGAAATGAGGTTTATTTTTGCAATTGATCAGAGGGCTATCTCCCTTCAAAAGGAATGTCCTGGATATGGCACTAAACTGTATCTGATAGGCTGGAACTCTGGAAGTTTGGATTATCCATTTATTGCCATTACTCCCAAGTCCACTTTGACACAAAGGCAGGTGCTCTACCGACTGAGCTTAGCTTGATTTAAGTTTGAAGTGTTAGGATCCCATCTAGGAGTCAAAATAACATGGGTAACAAATTATCACAAATCGTCACGGATAGGTTGCACTTTTTTTTTTTAACCTAAAAATTTCCGCCAATATCAGTGGTGCAATCCTACCGATTCATTGCTTTAAAGTGACCTGATGCTGCTAGATTTCAAATATCCATTATAACAAAATTGTAAACTATTATGAAATCGACTGAAAAGTTCATAGGCCAACCAAGATACTCTCATGGAATGTGACGAAATGAGATTTATTTTTGTAATTTACCCTATATACTCACAGATAGATCACACATTTAACCAAAAATTCCCCCAAAATCAGTGGTGTAACCGATCCATTCAACATTAATGTAAAACAGCATTACTTTCATTTTTATTTATCACTAAGTTGCAATGATCAGTGATTGCAATGACACAAAATATATACAATATGCATTTAAAAGTGAAACCTTTTGTATACACAAAATATATCAAAGATTCCTACCGATTCATTTCTTTAAAGTGACCTGATACTGCTAGATTTCACATATCCATTACAACAAAATTGTAAACTATTCTCTTTCCCAACTCTCTCATATATGCATGTGTTTTGAACAGAAACCATTAAAAGCCACGCAACTATGACCTTTTTAATACATTATGCACTCTACTTGTGGTCGAGTTTCTATGATTTGTGCATGTGAATATTTTCGTAGCATAGACAATACATAGACATTACGTTATTTTATGTTTATAACATAACATAACATACTGTCTCATAACATACCAGTTACTAAAATTAATTTACCGGAATGATATTCGCAAGTTGGAGGTGTATGGTGTAATAGATAGAGTCATGGTGTGACCTGATTCAGGTTTTGAAATTAGAAAAAGAAAGAAATAAAGAAAGAAGAAAAAAAAACGGAAATGGAATTCGCCGGGTGGCCTCGGCCGGAGAATCAAAACAGATGGTAGCCAGGATAAGGCTGACCATATGAGAAGTAAAATCTCAAGTGGGTCGGAACTCCCAGAAGCAAGAATAGGCGGCGATGGAGACAGTCCTTTGAAGTGACCAGACTAAGGGCGCAGAACAAGATAAGCATGGTCAGTTGACCATGATTGTCTTGAAGAGAATCTTTTTATTGTTTTCCCTTTCCACTTAAGAAAAGAGATAAACTCTTGTTGAAAATCGGAATTAAAGAAAATCAAATGTATTTAAAAACACTCAAGTAGCCGGAAGAACTGAAGCCCCTGTCAATTTGGCGGAAGTGAATTCTATTGGCTGGTTGGAACTAGAGGAGGCGGTACTTTTCCAGAATAGGTTGTCCAGAGAGAGTTACTAATATCATCATGCCGGCTGGAAATAAAATTGTTCCGATTGAAATATTATTTAACTCAGACATTTTTGCTTGAGAATCAGATGAAGCCAAACCAGGCTTGAGAGCAGATGAAGTTGTGATTGCTTGAGAATCACATGAGCTGATCGGGCTAGCTGAGAAGATTAACGCAAATACTGAGAGCCGAGAGAAACTGACTTTCAGCTAAGACCATTTGAAAACTTAGTCGACTTACAAACTGTTTTGCACAATACTTTGCAGAAGACCAGAAGTTATTAATTACGGGTCCATCACTCCCACAGTCTTGAGAATAATTGTTTGTATCTTTTGTTATTTGAATATAAATTTTGTTAAGTTTGAAGAAGAAAAAGAGTCGTTTTTATGTGACCACTAGGCCGCCATTAACCTTGGAAATCAGTTTCTATAGCAGATTTCTAGTCGTTTGAGATCTGAACAAAATGTGGGCATTCGGCTAGACTTTCGGCAAATATAGAGACCCTGCAATCCTTGGTTGATGCAGAAAATCCGATCTTGACAGCCAATTTCAGAAATTCTGTGAGCCATAATGCAGCTGTTTTGAATATTTGTCCATTTCTGAACTCGTTCATGACTTTTCAATCCTGCCAAAGTATGTATAACTTAGAACATATCTGGCACATTGCCCAACCATTTCCAGATAACTGTAAATACATTTCAATATTTTCTTGGAAATGAATTACACGCTATGGGCTACAAGGTTGGGGTTAGATGGTTTTAGTTGTTCATAGATAACAACTCTACAATTTATTAAGAAATTTTAATTGGGACCCATCAAATTTCCCGGGATTAAATCAAATCAAATACATGTGTCTCAGGATGCAGTAAATTAAAAAGTTATCAGTATCACTTGGTTACTTACTGTACCTGTTGTTACTTAAGTGGTCACCCAACTAAGTATTAGTATTAAGGCTTAACACTTCTTAACTTTGGTGATCTAGTAGGAACCAGTGCTTTCAGTGTGATTTGACCTTAATCCTCTTAGAGGATAATTAGCCTTATTAAAAAAAAATTGTATAATAGTTGTATTAAAATGATCTCTCATTATTTTATTGTCCATTAAAATTAATGGCAGCTGTTTTGAATATTTGTCTATTTCTGAGCTCGTTCATGACTTTTCAATCCGGCCAAAGTCTTGCATAACTTAGAACATATCTGGCACATATAACGATCGGTTTTGACTGAGTCGACAGGCATTGTATACATATCACTGTGAACTCTCATGCGAATCTTGAGATCACCATCTGTTCGGCCCACTTTTGTGCAGCAGGAACATTAAAAGTCCTTATGTTGGGTATCATGCTGGGAATCAGAGTGTGGCATGGGTGAGACAACAATTGCAGACGGGTAGCACTCATGATTTCATGTGATTGACCAAGCCCGCCTTTGACAACAGGGCCCGGTCAGACTCCTCACAGATCCACACATCACCAGAATTGGCCAGCAGAGTTTCACGTTTTTGGCACACTCTCCCGAGTTTTGCCTGGTCCACCCTTGCAGCTTCAAACAGTTCTGCACCCCTGTATATCGCAGTCCTCCACTGCCCACAATCAGATGTCAGGGACTCCCAATTATCGACAGGAATATCAAAGTATGCCAGACACTCCTTAACACAATCTCAAAACAGTTTTTTTTTACTTGTTATCCTGTACACTACAAGGACTTTTGCCCACGCATTTGGACAATTCATCAGTTCTGCCCAAAACATTAAAGTGACAACACACATCTTCACCAATCTTCACTTCTCTCTACTGAATCTGATACTCAATACTTTTTTGGTAATCTTCAACTTGTTCCTCATAAATTCCTACTATAAAATAAACTGAACCCTCATTTTATGTCTGTGTTTTTAAATAAAGAAAATATATTCAGTATTGTAAAATAACGGGTGCAAGAAAAATAAAATATTTATTGCAAAAACACGGACATAAAATGAAGGTTCAGTATATTTTATGGTAGTAATTTACGAGGAACAAGTTAAGGATTACCACTTTTTTTACCATGTGAGATCTGTTGAGAACTTTGAACTTTGATCATCTTGTCAAATTGTTTGTTTGTGTTTTATGTTCATCAATATATATCGTTCCGGTTAAATCTATTGCCTTTAGTTTTTCCTTTTTTTCATTCAATTGTTTAATGTCTTCACAGTCCGCTTGGTTAAGCTATCTGCCCCACTTTTGCAGACAAGAGAAGGTAGAATACATTGAGGAAAAAAATTCTAAATTTTTCCAAAGTTGTTCTGAAGGAGCATAAAAAGTTAGAGTTTTCCCAAGGAAATATTGGAAACATGGATAAAACTCCAATGTATTTTGATGGGAAACACTATTACAAAGTGAGAAGAAAAAACTGTTACTGTAAAAACTACAGGATATAAGAAACAGCATTTTACTGTGTGTGCCATCTTGTCAAGCTGATGGGACAAACTTTCAGCGAATGGTTATCTTCAAAAGGAAGAATATATCTAGTCTTTTACAATAGATGGAATTGTGAAAGTATACCAAAATGATATCAAGCTCTTCTCAAAATATAAAAGTATAGATAAGTATATATCAATTATATATATATATATATATATATAGAAGTATAAATTTAAATAAATATATTAATAATAAAAAATTTAATAATAATAATGATAATAAATATTTGTCTGAATTTTTTTTAGATGAGGCTTAATAATTTGGACTATTATCCTCATCTTTATTGTTATATACACATTTCAGACAGAGGGCACATTGGCCGAAATGTTGTGTATATAACAAAGATAAGGACAATAGACCAAATAATAAATATATTGATAATATTAATTCATATTAATATAATATAATAATATTAATAATAATACAATAAATATCAACAATTTAATAGTGATAATATTAATAATAAATTATTATAATATAAATTAATTCATATAAAAAAATATATATATAAAAGTATATTAAAGTATACCAAAGTAAAACTTACTGTAAAAACTACAGAAAATTAGAAACTGCATTTTATTATTATGTTAGCAAATCAAACTGACAAAGCTTTGGCTAATGGTTATCATAAAAATGGAAAAATATGCAAAAAGTGTTTTTTTTTTCCAATAGACGTAATTTTGTAAGTATACCCAAGTAAAACAAAAAGTATACCAAAATAATATCAAGCTCTTAAAACATAAAAATATACATCAATATATATATATTAATATTAATATATACTTATATATAAACATATATCAATTTCATCTATAAAAGTATAAATTAATTTAAATTGAAAGTATAAATTAATAATAAATAATTTGATAATAAATATATTGATAATATATCAATCAATATTGATATAATACAATAATATTAATAATAATAATTTAATAATATTAATAAATCATTATAATATAAATTAATTCATATAAGTATATATTTATTATATTTGAAGAAAAAGTGGAAAGGAATCTGACAGTATGTGATATTATGAAAAATTGAAAAAACACAAGTTCCTAAATAAAGTAATGTTTATTTCACCTATGCTGCAGTGTTTCGATCTGTTTCAATAGATCTTCATCAGGGCTTTCGTTAATTTGTGGAAAAATAATGTATCACAAAAAATAAGAAATCTGTGAGACTCGTTTGTTTTGTCAGTCAGTAATTTTTAAATAGACTGATTGACAAAACAAAAGAGTCTTGCAGTTTTCTTATTTTCTGTGATACATTATTTTTCCTCAAATTAACAAAAGCTCTGATGAAGATCTATTAAAACAGATCGAAACACTTTAAACATTACTTTATTTATGAATTTGTGTTTTTTCAATTTTTCATATCACATATTTATTATATATATATATATATATAAAAGTATATATAAAAATATAAAGTATATATAAAATTATATTAAAGTATGCCAAAGTAAATCTGTTACTGTAAAAACTACAGGACATGTTAAACAGCATTTTCCTATTGTGCTAGCTTGTCAGTTCAAAACATTAAAATTATTCACATCAAGCCTCATCTCAAAAATACAGACAAATAATTTTGGATGATATCTCATAAAAAGGAACTTCCTAAGGGTTGGGCATTGAAAAAAACCCTGCATTAACCTTGGTTGTAGAATTGGTAAAAGAAGCCAGGGAGAGTATTCCTGCTGAAATAATAATTGAATCCTTCCAAAAAAATGGTTGCATCTTAAATGCAATGGATGGAACTGAAAATGACCATTTATGTGAGGATTTGGTTGCTTCAACTTCAAGCACGGATGATATGTTAAATGAGGATGAAGCTGTACACACCATAAGTGATGATGGGTTAAATCATACTTAACAGACATAAATTCCACAACGTATGTCACCCCCCGAAAGAAAGAAAAAAAAAAAAAATCAGGGAATTAACCGAATTTAATGAAATGTTCAGTGTTGATATATTAATGAATAAACAATATAAGACACCAGTTATTTTATTTGAAAACTTTTACATTTTTTCAGGTCAGTTAACTTTGAACCACGTATGTTTGTGAATCTGTATTACACCTCAAAGACACGTGGTTCAAAGTTAACTGACCTGAAAAAATGTAAGAGTTTTCAAATGAAATAACTGATGCATTATATTGTTTATTCATTAATATATCAACACTGAAAATTTCATTAAATTCGGTTAATTCCTTGATTTTTAGTATTTTTTTCGGTTATTTCCTATAAGTCTAACATAAACAAAGGGGAACCACTCTTGACTGATAAATTATTTATTCATTTATTGATCTACTAGGAAAAAAGAAGAAGGGTTAGGGTTTCAGGTTAGTTTAATGGGGGAAAATAAATAAATAATTTATCAGTCAAGAGTGGTTTCCCCTTTGATCATGTTAGACTTATAGGAAATAACCTTTTTTTTCTTTCCGCAGGGTGACATACAATGGCAGAATTTATATCCATTAAGTAGGATTTAACCTGATGATGAGCAGAACATGGATAATTATAACAACATACTGACTGATGAACAAATAAAAAGTATGTTAGAAAGCGATGTGAATGAAGAAGAATTTTTACAAGTCAGTTGGTTGTCTTGTTTTTACGGCATATCAATCAACATTTATTTTTTATGGTATATCAATTAATATATTAAGTGGTCACCCAATAAGTATTGACAGGCTCATCGATGCTTAACTTTGGTCATCTAGCAGAAAACCGGTGCCTTCAACATTATTCGACCGTAACCAAGAAGTTTTTTAGGATTCAGTCCTGTTGTTAGTAAAATAACTATGCTGATACCTAATGATTAAACATTTTTTCTAAAATCGTCTATACTGTTTTGTAACCTTTGAGTATATGATTATTGATTTTTTTATTATTAAGTTGAGCGTTACATTTTTTTACCCAGGCTCATTTATGATTATAGCACTAAGAAACTCAACCCTTATTTTTATATGTTTACATTATGAATCACAGTCTATGGCAAAGTGTTCTAGATCTAATATTAGTTAACCAAGTCTTGAAATAATGTTGAATAGTTAATAAGTTTTATGTTAGAATAGGTTGTGTAACTAGTCAGATTATAATGCGACCTATCTGCAGGTCAACCCCAAATACCTACAACCCCAAATACCGTACAACCCCAAATACCTACAACCCAAATACCTACAACCCCAAATACTACAAATTAGGGGTGTGACCTATCTGTGAGTATATATGGTAATTCAAGCTGATTGAAATGTAGTAGTACTTAGTCTTTATCATCATTTCTTGTTATTTTACTAGCTTTTACTTAAGGTATCGCACACAAGCTTCAGGGTGCTTACAGTGGTCACCCATTTAAGTATTGAGCATGCTTATTATTGCTTAACTGTTGTTGAGATATAGTGGGAACCGTGGAGCTTTGCAGTGGACTGAATTGAATGGGTAGTAGTTTTTTTCTAAAGTCTTTATCATCTTTTCTTTGTATTTACTAAGCTTTAATTAGGTATGACACAAGCTCAAGGCTGCTTACGTGGTCACCCCATAAGTATTGAAAATGGCTCATACTGCTAACTAAGTTGTAACGATGCAGTGATTTGCAATGATGCGAAATGTGTACAATATACATTTGAAAGCTTTCAAATCCTTTCATATGACACAAATAATATAAAAAAGTTTCCTACTAAACTATTTACTTTAAACTGTCTGACGCTGCTGACCTGTTACGCTTTTTTTTATCCTGGCCCCATTTTTATGCTTAAGTAATAAGAAACACAAACCCTCATTCTATATGTTTAATCACAGTCTATGAAGTGTTCTAGATCTTAAATTGTAAAGCCCATCTTGAACAAAGTTGAATATTTAATAAGTTTTATTGTTGAATAGGTTGTGTAACTAGTCAGATTATAATGCAGACCTATTTGCGGGCAACCAAAATACCCCCACTTTGACACCACAAATATAGGGGTGCGACCCTCTCCCACTGGTTATGAACCACCACGAGTATAATATGGTATGTTATTTTGTG
>CM042162.1:60757339-60798932 GCA_023376005.1 Doryteuthis pealeii
AAGTAGAGAGATGAGCGGTGTAAATGAAAACATGCCCTTTCTCAGTCGGATTAAAAGGGGTGCCACGAAAAAAAAAAAATAAAGTCATATGGTCAAAAAAAAAGGGTTGACATGGCTGTAGAAGTATCTGCAACCAAACCAGACGCAATAAACGAATCTCCTCAATTGAAAGTAAAAAGTATAAAAAAAAAAGCCTTTTAACCATAATGATGATTTGTGTTTTGTGCATTAATTCCTTTCAGGAGTCGAAAATGATAGCTGCTAACAGTTTTGGCTGTAAATAACCATAGGATTATATAACATTAAAATAACCAAAGCGCAAGTTAATGAATTATCATTTATACCTATTTGAAGATATTGATAACTTGAAACATAGAAACTTTTATCAAAATGCCGGACCATATAACCTCTAGGCACCCTTTTTGCGATCTCGATTCATAAGGACATTTTAATTATAAAACTAACACCTACCCTAACCCCTAACAAACAACCGGATGTTGACGGTGTAAATGAAAAAAATGTCCTTATATGTTCGAAGAGGGGAAATTGCCTAAAACATTATTGTCGCGGTGGTCGATAAGTGGATCGACTCCGCGGACTTTTTGTTTAAAAGGGATTGAATGACACAAAGCCAGGTAAAGGAGGAGACAAATCGAGGAGATTTGTGTTTAACAAGAAACAGAAATCTTTATTTAGCCAAAGTACAAAAGGTGAAGGTTTAAAGATGAAGGATATTGGTCAGGTCGTTAATATAATCTCAGGTTGGGAGGTGTTGGTTGGCTCAGATGATCGGTTGTGTAGACGATTGGGAATATGTGCGCGATGGGCACTGCGGGTCGAAGGTCTATGCAGATCATGGCTGAACGTGATGGGTCTTCCGGAGGCGGGGGATGCGTCGATGAACCAAATGTAAAGTAATGCTGGTAGACGAAGGTAGTAGCTGGTCGCTGAAGGAAGAGTTGAATGAGAAGGCTGTTCGAGGTGGATCGGCGGTAGTCAGGTCGTCGGTAGCGAGACGTGAAACCTGGCGGGGCCGAGTCGAGGCAGGTCTGGTCGTCTGGTTAGCTGGGATGTGTGCAGTTTGCCAATATACGTGGGATACTGGCAGGATGCGTCGGCAGCGAGGGGGCGAGAAAGCGGGATACCAAGGCGTAGTCGAGCGGATGGCAGCGGACCGGTCGGCGGTTGGTCTGAAACGTGTACGGTTTGCCGGTACGTTTGGATACCGTAGGAGGCGTGTGTGCACAGTTCACCAGCGGGTCGGTAATACCGTGTGCGGTGGCGGGAGCGTTGACCGATGACTAAGCGAACCGAAGGGGCCGAGAACCGAGGTAGCTACGAGCGGGTACCGAGGGAGCTAGGCAGGGCCTAGGTGCAGGATCGAACCGGAGCCGAAGGTGGCCAGAGAGGGGCCAGAGGAGAAGAAGTGAAACGACTTAAGATGGTCCTAGAAAGGACCGTTGTAGAAAGAAGAGGCTGGCGCATGGAGCTGGTCGAGCGGGGTCGCACTGGAAGGGCAGGATAGGTCGTCGGAAGGACTGGAAGCGTCGGCGTGGCAGAGAACGGAGTAGTAACAGCTAGCTGGGGGAGGCAGGAGACTGGAGGCGAAAACCGGGAGCCGAGATGTGTATGCGATGCAGCAAGGAGTCGAAGAGAGAAGAGAGAAGAAGGGGGGGGTTGCCAGGAAATGGAGGATCTTGCCCGAAGCGCTCACGTCAAATGGACTTGTTCTTTAGCAACTGGAGGCAACCTGGGTCGGTTTGGTCGATGTCACCGAAGTGACGACGCCGCTGCAGCGAGCCCGAGTGCGCATGCCAGCGCAGGAAGCCGGACAGAATCCGGTCGGCCCGACCCCGTAGGGTTTATTTGTCTTATACCCCACCTGTATGGACTGGGCACAAGCTCCGTTTAAGTGGGCCCACCCAAGCCGAAGCTAATGGGTGGGAGAGAACAAAAATTGCGTCGATCCGTCGGCATTTCCCCTCAAGGGGCGCCTCAGGCGCTGGGCAATAAACCCAGCCCTGTCCCCAAAGGGAGCAGGTGTTGCCTGGGGGGATGCCCCCTGGGATCGACGCTCGTGATTTTAACCGGCGGGCGCGTACACCCGTAGGGTTTATTTGTCTCATACCCCACCTGTATGGACTGGGCACAAGGCTCCGTTTTAAACGTGGGCCCACCCACAAGCCGAAGCTAATGGATGGGAAGAACAAAAATTGCGTCGATCCCGTGGGCATTCCCCCTCAAGGGGGCGCCTTAGGCGCTGGGCAATAAACCCAGCCCTGCCCCCAAACAGGCAGGTAATGCCTGGAGGTGTTTATTTGTCTCATACCCCACCTGTATGGACTGGGCACAGGCTCCGTTTTAACGTGGGCCCACCCACAAGCCGAAGCTAATGGGTGGAGAGAGAACAAATGCGTCGATCCCATCGGCATTCCCCCTCAAGGGGGCGCCTCAGGCGCTGGCAATAAACGCCTGCCCCCCAAAGGGGCAGGTAATGCCTGGAGGGATGGCCTCTGGGATCGACGCTATTAATTTAACCCCGTCGGGTCGCTGAGGGATGGCCCTCTGGGATCGACGCTATTAATTTGACGCCTGACCGGTCCAATGGCCGAAGCTTGTAACCCCGTAGGGTTTTTTTGTCTCATACCCAACTGTATGGACTGGCACAAGGCTCCGTTTTAAACGTGGCCCACCCACAAGCC
Source organism: Doryteuthis pealeii (assembly GCA_023376005.1). Taxonomy (NCBI): domain Eukaryota; kingdom Metazoa; phylum Mollusca; class Cephalopoda; order Myopsida; family Loliginidae; genus Doryteuthis; species Doryteuthis pealeii. The sequence continues at coordinate 60,760,042 of CM042162.1, forward strand.
GAAGCTAATGGGTGGGAGAGAACAAAAATTGCGTCGATCCCATCGGCATTCCCCCCTAAAGGGGGGCGCCTCAGGCGCTGGGCAATAAACCCAGCCCTGCCCCCAAAGGGGCAGGTGTTGCCTGGAGGGATGGCCCTCTGGGATCGACGCTATTAATTTAACCCCGCAGGGTCGCCCGTAGGGTCTCTGACGTAGGCCAGAAACCCATTTCTTAACTGGAAATTTTCTCCGCTAACGCGTCGCGTTTCGTCATGGAGATGCGTTCGCAGGCAGAATTAATTATAGGTAAGCGGTCAGAACCGGACTTTCGCAAGGCAGAAAGCCATTACTATTTATGACCTCTCGTTGAGGTCGTTACAGCCTGGTGCAAGTCGTAATGCACCGAAAACGCACATTCGTGCAGGAATGTGGGTATTTCGGACCATTAACGGCAGAGGTCTTTGGGGCGAACTTGACCTTGTTTCGAAATTTGGCCTGGGTGCTGGCCGCTGGCTTGACCCAGTTAAGTTGTGAGTCTGAGAGAGGAAGGGGCGAGTAGTGAAGTGAGTAATTTGGAGCGTTAGTAGTGAACGCGACAATATGGTCCGATTATTATACCATTAAATAAACCAAACGAAGTTAATGAAAATTATTTATACCAATTTGAAGAAATTGAGAACTTGAAACATAGAAACTTTTATCAAAATGACTTGTTTCAGCATTAAATGACTGAAAAGGGTTGATATGCCGTAAAACCAGAGTGAATGCAGTGATCAAAAGTAAATATGTTACTAGTAAATACTAACTCAGAATGGACCGGATATTAATGTTTTGGTTTGGTTTGTTTGTTTTAATGTATATCAACCCTTTTGTCTTGGTCTATTGTCCTCATCTTCATTGTTATCTACACAAAGTTTTGGCCAATGTACCCCTCGGCCTTCTTCAGGTGTTTCTTGTCAAATTCAGGAACTTTCTCAGACTTGGGAAATGTTAGTATTCTTAAACAGATCCCTCATATTATTTGCGTTGAAATATTTCTTTCTGATTGCAGTGAAAACTCCAATGACAATGATTTCCTTGCATATGTAAATATTGGATTTCTCGTTGAATTTTTTGGCAATTACAGATTGTTTTTTGGCAGAGTAACTTTTGGCATTAACTTAAAGAAGGGTGTAGTGAGAGAAGAGACCTACCTCGTGCAACACGGTGTGACAGAGAGTGGCGGGCGTGAAGACTTGCCGTATTCTCGAAGGAAGCGGGCTAGGCTTTGCCTGGCGTGTAGGGCTGACCTAGAGTCGAACCCGCGTACTTCAGAATGTGAGAGCGATGCGGACGAGCAGTGAAATAGGAAATAGCAGAGTGGCCCGGATGTAGGTGGTCGCGCCGTAAGGATTGACGCGTACTTGCAGTGCTGATGAGTGTCGCACGTGCTGCACGGACAATTCTGAGTGAGGAGCCCGGATGTGGTGAGATTGAGGTATATTTTAAGGACTTGCCCTCGCAGACGAGAGAGAACAACTGCAGTAGCATTTTGTTGTCGAGACGAGCGGGATAGAGAAATACATTTGGATATTGTTGGTGAGACGAGCGTGATACAGTTGGGAGAGTGTTTAAACTGTCGATTGGAAGAACATTGCGTCAGACTTGACTGTAACCCACACACACACACACACACACACACACACTGATTAGAAAGGGGTTCAACTTAAAATGTAAGCATTATCATACACAACCCTCATTTTACGGCCGTCTTTCCGCAAGAAACATCTTTTTCTTTTTCGTTAGTTCTGACCATAATCTAGCACCCGTTATTTTACACTACGGAAGCCCAAAAAGGAAACAAGATTATTTAAGTTGCATTTTCTGTTTCTCCTCTGATAAAACAAACCTAGGTGATATATTTTGTTGATATTTTTTAAATTTATTTTAAATTTTTTAAATTGATAAATTAATTAACACTTTCCTTTGACTTACACTCAAAAACAACTAGGAGTAGTGGCGTACTCGTGTTATATGCTGGACCTGTCAAGGAACACGAACACTTGTATTTATAAAAATATGAGATTATATCTTTATTTTCCGTGTGAAGACTGAGAGTCGTTAGCAGGGGTTACACATACATGGAGCCTTCGGGAGTTCTCTACAAGCGATCTCGAAACTGATCTCCGTCTGCTAGATTGATCTCCACAGGCTTTTTTTTATTATGGTCCAACTCACAGTGTCACGCTTCTTTTGATTGTGACACATACGCAGTTTTTCTGTAGACACACTTCTTCGCCCACGCAGCCTGTTCTCATTGGTTATGAATTACACCTACATATTTTCTGCACCTACACATTGTTAAATGTACACCTGCATCTTTAGGTGCCAAAGTGCAGTTCAATGCCATATCCTGTTTTTGTTTCCAGACCCACATTTGACACCTACGCACTTCCTGCGTGCAGCCCGGTCTCCAGCTACTTGGAGGCATAATCACAGGTGTCAGCACTAAGTTTGGCATCAATATGGCTGGTTGGGTTAAAACCAGGGTTCCCAATATGTCAATTGTGATCGACTTGTAGATCACAATGTTAGCCTGGGTAGATCACACGCAATTCCAAACATTTGACTCCATTCAGTACAAGTATATATATATATATATATTATATATATAATATATATAATATATGTGGCTGATTTAGCTCAGTCAGTAGAGTATCTACCCCAGGACCACAGTTTCGGGGTTCGATACCTCCCCTTGCCCACACAGCATATGAGTAGCACTGAATGAAAATGCAAGACCAGATTGTTGGAAATTAACAAGGTTTTTATTTAACACAGGGTAGAAAATGCTTCTACCCTAAAAGTGATTTAATTAGCTCAACTGTGTACACGTGCGTCCTGACCGCACGAACCCCAATCCGAAATTGTGATTGCGGAAACCCCACTTCCGGGTTCCCATCAAACCTTTACTGATTAAGGAGAGTAACTCTAGATTTCGTTAGGTCTGGGCCTAACAGTTTTATTTACAAATATCAATTTTAAAAGAATGATATTGTATCCTAATAGTTTTTTTTTCCCACTTATACTATTATGGATTATGTTGTGAATCGCTGTCTAATATTTTAAAAACCATTGTTGTATACCCAACATCGGTAAGGAAACTCGGGTGGTCATCATCTTGTCATCTTCTAGTTTCTGTCTCTAACTAAGGGCTTCTTCTAGGCTAACTCTAGTCATTGTAATTAATTAAATGAATCACAAGACTTTTATTTCTTGATCAAGATTTTGTTTAGCCCATTCTTATTCGCTGCATGAGTGAGATACAACCTCAGCAGAGAAAAAGCATATTCTCTCTGCTTCAAAGTCCGTTTGAAACTAAAATCTAAACTAACTAATCATGTGACGTGCAAGATTAGCGCCTCTGGGGTCGGGGTGACCAACAGTCATGGTATTTTTCCACTGGCCCCTTTGAATTCTCGATACAGGATCTGTCAACAGTTTATGCTACTACATAAATTGTAACACCATCTGTAACACACCTGATCCATTCTAATATAATATTGAATAAATATTAAATTTAGTATAATTTTAGCAATTACAAAATACAAAGAGCCAATGCATATTATACAAGAGATGTTTTTCCCAGAATTTCATAGCTTTTAGTTAGGGGTGTGTATTATACACGAATGAATGTTAAGCGACACCAGATAATCTGGATTTACATTTTGCATTGCATCTTAAACAATTTGGACGGTCTCACTTGAAGGATGATAATGGTCATGCGTCGCTTAACGTAAAATAAAAATGAATTTTTTAAAAATGAAGTTACATATTTGTTTCATTTGTAATATTGAAATTGTGAATTATGAAAGACATTTTGGTAATTTTGATCTCCTGCCCTAATTTACGCTATGTTTTAGCGAGCCAGCGTCAAACAAATGAATGTTATACATGACTAATTATGGTATTGACTCTTGCCTTTGTGTTTCAATTCAATAATTGCCCTTCTGTTATATAGTTATTAGATCCCTAATACTTTTTTAAGGTAGTGTAGAAATCATAATGGCGATTAGGGCAGCTGATGGCCTTGAGAGTGAGTGACAGTGCTTGACCTCACTCTGACCTTGCCTTCCAGGGATAAATCGTGAGAACCGGAAGGCATAGAAGACCCTGTTCCGGTTTAAGGAGTAAGCAACTCGGTCAGTCAGTTAGAAGTTAGAAGCCGAGCTTGCAAGATGTGAGTCTCACTGCGCAGATTGTCTGGTTGGGGATTTGGAAATAAAGTAACATCAACGTAAATCGAAATCTTGTGTTTATTACCTAAAAACTAACAATGACACAGGGCTTCTGATAAGGAGAAATCCCTAACAGAAACCAGACCCGAAGTCCTCAATAGAAGATCAGACCTTAGAAGAGACCAGACTAAGATGTTAGAAGATAGAACTAAAGCCGGCCAGAAGAAAAGACGACCAGGGATAAGAAGTAAGAAAAGGGTATATAACATTATATCGATTTGGTACGGTGAAAACGTCAGTATGCAACACTTCCTTGAATATCAGAACTATATTCACCTGGACGATTCCAATACAAAGGTTAGTAGATTATACTACACTGGATATTTACCTCGTACCCCTCAAAGCCCTATTAATGTGGGACCACCCACAAGCCGAGACTCATGGGTGGCAGGTGGGAAAATTGCGTTGATCCTATCAGAATTCCCCCTTTAGGAGAGCACCTCAAGCACTGTGCAATAAACCCAGCGCTGTCCCTTTAAATCAAGGGGGCAGGTTTTTTTTGCCTGGGGGGATGCCCCCCCCCCCCTGGGATCAACGTTAATTTATTCAGTAAGTCCAGTGGCCGGAAAACTGAGATTATACCACTGAATGGTAAAATACAAGATATTTAGGTATCAAAGAGATACCTAAATGTACATAAAAACGTAGTTAAGGATATATGACTAAAGGATAGTCATATATCGTATAAGAGACTTACTAGCAGTGAGTGGCCAGTGTTAAGGGCCGAAGCCCCAACAAGAAAGGGGTAGTCATAAGACTACCTCATTGTGTCTCGTAGGTCGAGCAGCAGGCAAAGAGTAATAGAAGTTCAAATCAGCCGCTTAAATACACGAGGCCCCTAGCGGGAACCAGCGACACTAAACGGGCAGACAACTCCCCAGGCAAATACGATAATAACTCCTACACCACACTGTGCACTGATGTATTTAGACTAGTGTTCTCATGTTCAATGTTCCCTAGCGTTAAATTTTCATACAATCAAACACATAAATGTAACAACCAATCAGCTTTAAGATAGCTTGGCACACCTATTTGTTGGGAGTGGGTTCAACCTTAGAGATATTATACCAATGTAAGCCACAAATTGTTATGTTATATACTTGTCTTTTCACAGTACCAAATCATATAACGTTGTATACCCTTCTTACTTCTTACTTCTAGTCGTCTTTTCTTCTGGCCGGCTTTGGTTCTTCTATCGTCTATCTTCCATTTTGGTCTGGTCTCTTCTAAAGTCTGGACTTTGTTGGGGACTTCGGGTCTGGTTTCTGTTAGGGATCACTCCTTATCAGAAGCCCTGTGTCATTGTTAGTTTTTAGGTAATAAACACAAGACTTCGATTTACTTTGATGTTACTTTATTTGTAAATCCCCAACCAGACATTCTGCGCAGTGAGACTTACATGTTGCTAGCTCGGCTTCTAACTTCTAACTGACTGAGTTACTTAGTATACTTAAACCGGAACAGGGCCTTTTATGGGGGTTCCGGTTCTCACGATTCATCCCTGGAAGGCAAGGTCAGAGTGAGGTCAAGCGCCGTCCTCACTCACTCCCAAGGCCATCAGCTGCACTAATCGCCATTATGATTCTACACTACCTTAAAAAACTATTAGGGATCCAATAATTATGTAACAGTTAGACCCTTTGAACTTTGTCCACTTATATATTCTAACCAAGAGAACCTCATGTGGTGTAATGGTTAGCAAGCTAGATTTGCAGAACATTGTTAGTGAGTTCGATTTTCACTGGGCGCCCCATACTTCTGACCTTCCGCCACATCTAAGCTAGGCTTAGTAAATAAATATATATTCCAACCAATATTAATTTTTACATCCTCATTGTCAGATTCATTATTAGGTCCACTTTGAGACACCCTGTTATGTTCTTTGTATTCCTTTTCTGCAGGTGTCCTGGGTATGACATTAAACTCTATCTAATGGTAAAGTTCCAATTTTGGAGCTCTGGGAAGTGTGGAGTACCCCTTCATCACCATTACTTCCAGTTCCACTCTGACCAGGAGTGGCAGTACCTGTTAGGGTCGCATCTATGGTTTAAATAGAAAAAATTGGTTAAAAAAATGAGTTTTAAAAAATTTTGAATACCCATCAAGAATGAATTTAAAAAAAATGTCTTTGGCTTAAAATAACCCATCAAAGGTTGACATGTCGGTAAATTTATCATATGTTAAATCTATTGCCAGTAAATTCATTGCAGCTAAATTATTTATGGCTGAATTCAGAATTTTTGAGGGCTGGTTTAGCTCAGTCGGTAGAGCATTCGGCTAGGAATCACAAAGTTCCTGGTTTGATACTGGCCCTCGCCAAATCAGCGTATGAGTAGCACAGAGATCTGTGCGGTAAAGTAAGGAGCTGATGGTAGGTGTGGCGCTACACCTCAGACACTAAAATAATCTCCTTGATCTAACGCTAGTGAAAAAGGGATAGACTCCCTCGCTGTCTGGCTGATACTGACATAAGGCCGCCCCGACGACGAAATTAAGAATTTAATCTTTGATTTTAAGAAGTACATGAAAAGAGAGCTAAAGGTTTAGGGAAATCCTACAAAAGCAATCTATTTGATGCAATGAATTTACCAGAATGAATTTAAAGGGTGAATATTTACCACGTACCCCACGTGTACAGGTTAGGCACAGGGCCCTATTAATGTAGGAACACCCACAAACCGAAGTTCATCAAAGGCGGGTGCAAAAAATGCGTTGAACCTGTTGACATTCCCAACTCAAAGGGCTGGCTCAGGTACCGGGCAATAAACCCAGCCCTGCTCCTTTAGATCGAGGGGGCAGGTGTTGCCTGTGGGAATGGCCCCCAGGGATCAACAGTGTTAACTTATGCGGTTCAGGGTAGAACAAATGCTTGGGCCACTTTGAACCAGTGCACCTGCTAAGCAACATTCATGTACTTGCACATAAACACCTCCATATCTCACTAAAAATTATTGCTGTTGTGCCGCCTATATACTGTCAGCTGAAAGGTACATAAGCTGACCAAGATACTCTCATGGAATGTGACCAAATGAGGTTTATTTTTCAACATGGTCTTCCTTGTTGTCAAAACACTTCTTTCTTTGGTGCTGCAGTGCTTGGTTCCCATTGGTCAAATAAGTCATCATGACCAGACATGACTTTTCAGCCTAAGAACTTTTCAGCCCAACTTTATATTCCAACCAACACTTAGCATTACATACTTATTAAATTCTTATCTTCTTTGTATCAAGTTGTCTAGGGGTTCTTCTTCATCAGGGTTGTTTCTTTCAGGCTCTATGTTTCATCATTATTCTTATGATATCAGGAACATGGAGACATATTTTATGTGTACACTTTTTTTATTCAATTCCCTGATTCCAGAACATTTTTTAACCACGCTAAGAGGGAAGCAACATAGAGACAAAATATACGTCTGCCCAGCAGAGCTCTCAGGTCTCAACTCGAACTAATTCTAAATCTAACTTTCCCAAGACTTTCCCTAAGCAAATGAGAGTTCAGCTCTAGATGAACCTAGGGTGAAGGCTGCTACCAATTAAAACTATGAACTTCCATTGTGTTTTTTACCATTTCTGTTAATTTTAAAATCTAACTACACTTCCTTACAAAAATGATAGGTTGTGCCTATAATTATGTAACAGTAAGACATTGTGTAATATATGACCTGGTCAACGAGTTCACAACCGGGAACCATGTGCATATTGACTGGTGTGCAGGTGCAGGAAATGCGTGGGTGTCAAACATGGGCCTGAAAACAAAAGCAGGATATTGCCTTGAACACATTGAACCGAGCTTTGACAGCCGGAAAATACAGGTATAAATTGACACTGCATAGACAAAGAAAATGTGTAGGTGTAGCCCATAACTAAATAAAAGCTGCTTGGGTGAGGAGGTATGTCTACAGGAAAACTGCATAGTTGTTGTCATGATCAAAGAGGTGTAACCCTGTTGAGTTAAAGAATTATAGAAACCCTTAGAAACCTAGGTTAAGGTGATCGAGATCGTTTGCAGTCAGAACTCCCAAAGGCTCCTGTGTATGTGCATCTTCTACTGACAGCTCTCAGTCTGCACACAATTGAAGAATAAAAATATAAGCTTATATTTTTATATATACATGTGCTCCGTGTTGTCGGGGCAGTGACAGTATATAACAATTGTTTTGTCATACAAGGCAGAGTTTAATAAATAAAATTATTGCTGTTGTGCCACATATATACTGTGGCTGAAAGGTTCATAAGCTGACCAAGATACTCTCATGGAACGTGACCAAATGAGGTTTATTTTTCAACATGGTCCTCCTAGCATTCCCCACATTTCTTCCATTGGTGTTGCAGTGCTTGGTTCATATTGGTCAAATATGTCATCACAATCAGACATGACTTTTCAGCCCACCCTTATATTCCAACCAACACTTATTAAATTCTTTATGTTGTCTCTGTATCAAGTTGTCTGGAAGTTGTTCTTTATCGGGGTTGTCTTGCTCTGGCTCATCTTTCTTATAATTATATTAGCAACACGGAGACATATTTTATGTGTACACTTTTTTTTAATTCAATTCCCTGATTTCCAAACTTTCTTAACCACATGTGCAGGGAAGTAACAGAAAGGCAAAATATCCTCCTGCCCAGCAAGGCTCTCATGTCCGACCTCCCACTATTTCTAAATCTAACTTTCCAAAGACTCATCTGATCCCATGATTCCCTAAGCCAATGAGAGTTCAGCTCCAGATGAACCTGGGGTGAAGGCTGCAGCCAATCAAAACTATGAAATTCCAGTGTTTTCCAGCATTACTGTTAATTTTAAAATCTAACTACACTTCCTTACAAAAATGATAGGATATGCCTATAATTATGTAACACTAGGATATTGTTTTGTGTCATACAAGGCAGAGTTTAATAAATAAAGTCAGCTGAAAAGTTCATAGGCTGACCAAGATACTCTCATGGAATGTGATGAAATGAGGTTTATTTTTCAACATAGTCCTCCTACTGCAATTTACCATATATACTCACGGATAGGTCGCACATTTTTTTTTTTAACCAAAAATTCCCACAAAATCAGTGGTGAACTCTATCCATTCAACATATATGTAAAACACTACTTTAATTTTTATTTATCACTAAGTTGCAATGACGCAAAATACATACAATATGCATTTGAAAGTGGAGCCTTTTGTATACACAAAATATATCAAAAATTCCTACTGATTCATTGCTTTAAAGTGACCTGATGCTGCTAGATTTCACATATCCATTACAACAAAATTGTAAACTATTCTCTTTCCCAACTCTCTCATACATGCATGTGTTTTGAACAGAAACCGTTAAAAGCCAGGCAACTTTAACCTTTTTAATACATTATACACTCTACTTGTGGTCGAGTTTCCATGATTTGTGCATGTGAATATTATCATAGCATAGACAATACATAGACATTACGTTATTTTATATTTATAACCTAACGTACTCTCTCATAACATACCATTTACTAAATTAATTTACCGGAATGATATTTGTTAACTGGAGGTGTAAGTTAAAGGTGTATGGTGTAATAGATAGAGTCATGGGAAATGGACTCTTCACCCAGAGTTTAAATCTTGGACGAAGCTATAGTTCACAGTGCTAATACTCTTTGGAAAGGTATGAATCCGATTACTCTCCCCCCAGCCATGGATAAATAGCAGGGCAGACTGAGCTCTTTAACCTTGGTTAGGCAACCAGTCTAGGAGAAGGAAAACTCAGAATTCAAACCTGTTAAACTCCACTTGGGTGGTCACTACTAGAATAGGCTGTCCTAATTAGTGATCTATTTCACTAATTTTTTTTTAAATTTTGGTAATTTATGAGGAAGTGCGTCCCGGTCTCCTGCCTCATAAATTGCTACCTGGTGACTATTAAAATAACGACCCCAGCTACACTGTTACTTGAAAGAAAACAACCAACTTAAGGCGTTAAATGTATTTTAGGTGGGGGGGGCTTCTCTTTTTTGTCATAATTCTTATTTATCGTAATTTGTCATAATTCTTGTTTATAGAAATTTGTTGTAATTCTTGTTTATTTATCGTAATTTGTTGTAATTCTTTACATTTACTTGTCGAAAATATCTATCTATTTATCTCCATTTGTTCATATCTATCTATATTATTTTGTTTCTTTATCTATCTATCTCAGTCTATTCCAAACTATATATCCATCTTCATATCTCAACAGGAATTACGACAAATTACGATAAATAAACAAGAATTGACAAATTACGATAAATAAGAATTACGACAAAAAAGAGAAGCCCCCCCCAATACATTTAACGCCCTAAGTTGGTTGTTTTCTTTCAAGTAACAGTGTAGCTGGGGTCGTTATTTTAATAGTCACTGGGTAGCAATTTATGAGGCAGGAGACCGGGACGCACTTCCTCATAAATTACCAAAATCTTAATTTAAAAAACTTCCATTACAGTTTGTAAACTGTTAAAACTTCAGCCCTAATGATGAGTAAGAGAAAAATTTATCAAGCTGGTTTTAAGTTGAAAATGATAGATTACACAGAAGAACATAAAAACAGATCTTCAAAAAGAGAGTTAAGGATTACAGAAAAGGTAATGAGAGAATCAAGAATCGAGAAAGATTGGCTTAAAGAAATGTCAAAATCAAAGAGAGCAGAAAGTGTTACATAATCTATGCGGTTGCATAAGATTATTGTCAATCCCCTGTAATTCTGAGGGGATGACCCCTTTCATACCATGGCCAGGTCCTTCTATGGAAAATTACAGAAGCCCGCCAAATATGTGAAGTCACGTAGGACCTTTTTCAGAGTCCCCAGTTGGCAGTTAGACGTCAGGCAGAGCAGTCAGCCATGATGCTCTGTCTAAAACTGTAACTCTGCATACGCGCACTATGTTATGTCTGGGTTGGGGATTTGGAAATAAAGTAACATCAACGTAAATCGAAGTCTTGTGTTTATTACCTAAAAACTAACAATGACACAGGGCTTCTGATAAGGAGTGATCCCTAACAGAAACCAGACCCGAAATCCCCATAGAAGACCAGACCAGACCTTAGAAGATTCCAGATGTTAGAAGATAGAACCAAAGCCGGCCAGAAGAAAAGACGACTAGAAGTAAGAAGTAAAGAAAGGGTATACAACATATATCGATTTGGTACTGTGAGAAACTCAGTACGTAACAAAAGGTTTTCAGTATCTCCAAACCAAAGTCTTGAAAAAGAATTCTATGATTGGGTTGTAGACCTTAAAAAAAATGTGACCAGACTTTCAATAAAAACCAAATCTCTTCACAGATAATCCCAAAACATCATCTTACACACTTTAAATCCTCAGCAGAGTGGTGCACAAGATTCATGAATAGATATAGATTGACACTACGGCAGAAAACTCACATGGACCAAAAATTGCCAAAAGACATTGTGTTCTGCCTACCACTTACATATTATTGATCGCAACATCTTGTCAGATGACTGCCACTCCTTCATTCATTGTCCATTTCTGAGCTCGTTCATGACTTTTCAATCCAGCCAAAGTCTTGCATAACTTAGACCATATCTGGCACATATAATGATTGGTTTTGACTGAGTCGACAGGCATTGTATATGTATCACTGTGAACTCTCATGCGAATCTTGAGATCACCCTCTGTTTGGCTCAATTTTGTGCAGCAGGAACATTAAAAGTCCTCATGTTGGGGATCATGCTGGGAATCAGAGTGTGGCATGGGTGAGACAACAATTGCAGTCGGGTAGCACTCGTGATTTCATCTGATTGACCAAGACTGCCTTTGACAACAGGGCCCGGTCACACTCCTCACAGATCCACACATCACCAGAATTGGCCAGCAGAATTTCACGTTTTTGGCACATTCTCCCAAATTTTGCCTGGTCCACCCTTGCAGCTTCAAACAGTTCTGCACCCCTGTATATCGCAGTCCTCCACTGCCCACAACCAGATGTCAGGGACTCCCAATTATCGACAGGAATACCAAAGTACACCAGACACTCCTTAACACAATCTCGAAACCGTTTTTTTTGGCTTGTTATCACAAAGACGTTTGCCCACACATTTGAACAATTCATCAGTTCTGCCCAAAACACCAAAGTGACAATACACATCTTCACCAATCTTCACTTCTCTCTGCTGAATCTGATACTCAATACTTTTTTGGTAATCTTCAACTTGTTCCTCGTAAATTCCTACTATAAAATAAACTGAACCCTCATTTTATGTCCGTGTTTTTGCAATGAATGTTTTAAATATGTTTGCAATAAATGTTTTTAAATAAAGAAAATATATTCAGTATTGTAAAATAACGGGTGCAAGAAAAATAAAACATTTATTGCAAAAACACGGACATAAAATGAAGGTTCAGTATATTTTATGGTAGGAATTTACGAGGAACAAGTTAAGGATTACCACTTTTTTTACCATGTGAGATCTGTTGAGAACTTTGAACTTTCATGATCTTCACAAATTGTTTGTGTTTTATGTTCATCAATATATATCGTTCCAGTTAAATCTATTGCCTTTAGTTTTTCCTTTTTTTCATTCAATTGTTTAATGTCTTCACAGTCCGCTTGGTTAAGCTATCTGCCCCACTTTTGCAGACAAGAGAAGGTAGAATACATTGAGGAAAAAATTCTAAATTTTTCCAAAGTTGTTCTGAAGGAGCATAAAAAGTTAGAGTTTTCCCAAGGAAATATTGGAAACATGGATGAAACTCCAATGTATTTTGATGGGAAACACTATTACCGAGTGAGAAGAAAAAACTGTTACTGTAAAAACTACAGAATATAAGAAACAGCATTTTACTGTGTGTGCCATCTTGTCAAGCTGATGGGACAAACTTTCAGAGAATGGTTATCTTCAAGAGAAAGAATATATCTAGTCTTTTACAATAGATGTAACTGTGAAAGTAAACCAAAATGATATCAAGCTCTTCTCAAAATATAAAAGTACATAAGTATATATTAATTATATTATATTAATTAATTATATATATAGAAGTATAAATTTAAACAGATATATTAATAATAAAAAATTTAATAATAATAATGATGATAATAAATATTTGTCTGAATTTTTTTTAGATGAGGCTTAATAATTTGGACTATTATCCTCATCTTTGTTATATACATGTTTCAGACAGAGGGCACATTGGCCAAAATGTTGTGTATATAACAATAAAGATAAGGGCTTTCGTTAATTTGAGGAAAAATAATGTATTACAGAAAATAAGAAATCTGTGAGACTCGTTTGTTTTGTCAGTCAGTAATTTCTGGAAGTCGTGCAGATTTCTTATTTTCTGTGATACATTATTTTTCCTCAAATTAACGAAAGCCCTGATGAAGATCTATTTAAACAGATCGAAACTCTTTAAACATTATTCATGAATCTGTGTTTTTTCAATTTTTCATATCATATTTATTTATATATATATATATATATATATATATATATAAAAGTATATATAAAAATATAAAGTATATATAAAATTACATTAAAGTATACCAAAGTAAATCTGTTACTGTAAAAACTACAGGACATGTTAAACAGCATTATCCTATTGTGCTAGCTTGTCAGTTCAAAACATTAAAATTATTCACATCAAGCCTCATCTCAAAAATACAGACAAATAATTTTGGATGATATCTCATAAAAAGTAACTTCCTAAGGGTGGAGCATTGAAAAAAAACCTGCATTAACCTTAGTTGTAGAATTGGTAAAAGAAGCCAGGGAGAGTATTCCTGCTGAAATAATAATTGAATTCTTCCAAAAAAATGGTTGCATCTTAAATGCAATGGATGGAACTGAAAATGACCATTTATGTGAGAATTTGGTTGCTTCAACTTCAAGCACGGATGATATTTTAAATGATGATTTAAATGAGGATGAAGCTGTACACACCATAAGTGATGATGGCTTAAATCATACTTAACAGACATAAATTCCACCATCGTATGTCACCCCGCCGAAAGAAAGAAAAAAAAAAAATCAGGGAATTAACCGAATTTAATGAAATGTTCAGTGTTGATATATTAATGAATAAACAATATAAGACACCAGTTATTTTATTTAAAAACTTTTACATTTTTTCAGGTCGGTTAACTTTGAACCACGTATGTTTGTGAATCTGTGTTACGCCTCAAAGATACGTGGTTCAAAGTTAACTGACCTGAAAAAATGTAAGAGTTTTCAAATAAAATAACTGATGCATTATATTGTTTATTCATTAATATATCAACACTGAAAATTTCATTAAATTCAGTTAATTCATTGATTTTTAGTATTTTTTTTTGGTTATTTCCTACAAGTCTAACATGATCAAAGGGGAACCACTCTCGACTGATAAATTATTTATTCATTTATTGATCTACTAGGAAAAAAGAAGACGGGTTAGGGTTTCAGGTTAATTTAATAGGAAAATGAATAAATAATTTATCAGTCAAGAGTGGTTTCCCTTTGATCATGTTAGACTTATAAGAAATAACCTTTTTTTTTCTTTTGGCAGGGTGACATACAATGGCAGAATTTATATCCATTAAGTAGGATTTAACCCGATAATGAGCAGAACGACATGGATAATTATAACAACATACTGACTGATGAACAAATGAAAAGTATGTTAGAAAGTGATGTGAATGAAGAAGAATTTTTACAAGTCAGTTGGTTGTCTTGTTTTACGGCATATCAATCAACATTTATTTTTTATGGTATATCAATTAATATATTAAGTGGTCACCCAATTAAGTATTGAACAGGCTCATCGCTGCTTAACTTTGGTCATCTAGCGGAAACCGGTGCTTTCAACATTATTCAACCGTAACCAAGAAGTTTTTAGGATTCAGTCCTGTTGTAGTAAAATAACTATGCTGATACCTAAATGATTAAACATTTTTTCTAAAATCGTCTATACTGTTTGTAACTGTTGAGTATATGATTATTGATTTTTTTATTATTAAGTTGAGTGTTACGTTTTTTTACCCAGGCTCATTTATGATTATAGCACTAAGAAACTCAACCCTTATTTTTATATGTTTACATTATGAATCACAGTCTATGGCAAAGTGTTCTATATCTAATATTAGTTAACCAAGTCTTGAAATAATGTTGAATAGTTAATAAGTTTTATGTTAGAATAGGTTGTGTAACTAGTCAGATTATAATGCGACCTATCTGCAGGTCAACCCCAAATACCTACAAATTAGGGGTGTGACTTATCTGTGAGTATATATGGTAATTCAAGCTGATTGAAATGTAGTAGTACTTAAGTCTTTATCATCATTTTCTTGTTATTTACTAAGCTTTTACTTAGGTATCGCACACAAGCTTCAGGCTGCTTACAGTGGTCACCCATTTAAGTATTGAGCATGCTCATTATTGCTTAACTTTGTTGATCTAGTGGGAACCGGAGCTTTCAGTGTGACTGATTGAATTGTGGTAGTACTTAAGTCTTTATCATTATTTTCTTGTTATTTACTAAGCTTTTACTTAGGTATGGCACACAAGCTTCAGGCTGCTTACAGTGGTCACCCATTTAAGTATTGAACATGCTCATTACTGCTTAACTAAGTTGTAACAATCAGTGATTGCAATGATGTGAAATGTGTACAATATACATTTGAAAGCTTTCAAAGCCTTTCATATACACAAAATATATATCAAAGTTTCCTACTAACTCTTTACTTTAAACTGGTCTGACGCTGCTGACTGTTACACTTTTTTTTATCCTGGCCCATTTATGATTAGAGTACTAAGAAACACAACCCTCATTTCTATATGTTTGAATCACAGTCTATGGCAAAGTGTTCTAGATCTAAAATTTTTAAGCAAAGTCTTAAAACAAAGATGAATATTTGATAAGTTTTATGTTAGAATAGGTTGTGTAACTAGTCAGATTATAATGCAACCTATTTGCGGGTCAACCGTAAATACCCACTTTGATAACCACAAATTAGGGGTGCGACCTCTCCACTGGTATGAACCATCCACGAGTATATATGGTATGTTATTTGTGTCAGACAAAGGAGAGTTTGTATTATTTGGACTATTGTCCTCATCTTTATTGTTATCTACACAACGTTTCGGGCTATATGCCCTCTGGCCTTCTTCAGGTGTTTCTTGTCGAACTCTGGAAATAACAGAATACTTAACACAGCTTAACACTTGTACCCAGTCATGGTTAACAGAATGCGAACAGTCTACTTCCGTGGATTGAATAAAGGGTTCAGTTTGAAGTTCCGTGAAGGTGTTCCGATTATGACAAGAAGGCTCTCGAGTCCAAGAAGGTTCCCAGTCATGGTTAACAGAATGCTAACAGTCTACCTCCGTGGATTGAATAAAGGGTTTGGTTTGAAGTTCTGTGAAGGTTCCCAACTACGACATGAAGGCACCTGAGTTCGACAAGAAGGTACCCAAGCCTAACAAGAAACACCTGAAAAAGGCCTGAGGGTACATCAGCCAAAACATTGTGCAGATAACACTAAAGATAGGGACAATAATCCAAATAATAAAAATTATCAAGCCTTATCTAAAAAAAATTCAGAGAAAAGGCAATTTAATAAATGAAATCAGTTGCTGAAAATTGAAGGAGAAAAAAAAAAGGAAAAAAAAAAGACAAGGAAAGAAAACAACAAACAATTAGAACGAGAGCAGTAAAAACACTTCACTGAATAAAAAGTTGATACAACATAAGTAACAAGACTTTTTAAATGCATCTATTAAGAGATTATATGGGAGGATTTTTTTTTCTTTTTTTTTTTTGGCTGTTTAATTGTTTGAACATTTTATTTGGTTTAAATTTTCTTTTCTTTTTTTCTCATTATTTTTTCTTTTTTTAGCTCTTTAGATGATTTAAAGATATGGGAGAGAAAAAGAAAAAGATCATTTTTTTTTTCAAACCCCCCGCCCCATTAAACCAACTACAAGTTGGACAAAAAAAGTTTTCAGTTTTATTACATAATTTTTTCATGATGTCCTTCTGATAAAAAGAGAAAGCCGTTTATTATTATTATTTTTTTTTATTGATTTCACTAAAAGGTGAAAAAAAAAAAGTATTCTTCTTCCAATATGGGTACCTTTAGAGTTGAGAGATTTTCATTATTCTATATTTCTTGGAAAATGATTCGAATTATAAATGAAATTCGATAATTTGATGAAACATGACATTTTTTCATTTTTTTTTATGTGATATCAAAATCAGGGGAGATTTGAAGTGGGGTCAGCGAAGTGGTCAAGATCTGAAACAACTTTCTTTTTTTTTTTTTTTTTTTTTTTTTAGATTCTATATATTTTTTTTCCCTTTTTTTTTTTTTTGAGAGAGAGAGAGAGAGGGGTACAATGTTTGAAATGTTACTTTTTTTTTTCTCTCTTTTATTCTTTTTTTCTTCTTTTTTTTTTGATAACATCAGTAGTTTTTCCAGCATCTTAGGAAAAAGCAAATACCAAAAAATAGTTACTCTGAACTCTGAATTAAAAAAAAAATTGTCATACTCCTTGGAGCTTTGATTAAGATTTATACCACTTTTTAACAAAAAAACAAAACATATATATATATATATATATATATATATATATATATATATATATATATAATAGCTCTTTGGTGTGCTTTTATTACCTTTCAAAAAAAAATGTTAAACTAAAAAAAAAAATGATTCTTTTAAAAAACAGGTTCATCAAGTGCATTAGTCATTTTTATCATTTTAAAAAAGACTAATCAATCCAAGATGTCTTTACTCAGCTCCATGAAATATCTAAAATTATTTTTTGTTCTTAGTAAATTTTGCTCTTAGTACTTTCTTTGTTTTGGGGTTCGCTTCATTTTTTTTTTTTTTTCATTAAATTTCCAATTTTTTTTTTTTTTCAATTTCATTTTAACTATTTCTTCAATTTAAAAAAAAAATTTTTTTTCATCAGTTTGGAAAAAAAAACCAGTTTTCATTCTTTTCAAACATCTTTAATTCTTCTTTTTTTTTTTTTTTGGTATTCCTTTTCTTAAGTTTTCATCTTTTTTTCTTTCCCCCCTTTATTTATTTCTCACTTGCTGTTTTTTTTTTTTTTTTTTTTTAATTCCTTCTTTTTTTCTTCTTCTTACATATTCTTCTTCTTCTTCTTTTTCTTCATATCGTCATTCCTCCCTTTCTCTTCTGACCATTATTTATTCTTTATGTTTTCATTTCGCTCTCTTTTCCTTTATTTTATTTTCTTCTTTCCTTTAAGAGTTTTTCTTCTTTTTCTTCTTTTTTTATCTTTAAACATTCTCCTCTTCCTTCTCTCCTTGCTTCTTCATATCTTTTAATTCCTTCTCGCCTTTCAATACTTGTTTTTACTTAACACAACTAAAATCCTAAAGATGTTATCAAAGTTTCAGTTTCTCTTTTTTTTTTTTTTCCAGAATTCCTTTCACAATGGAGTAACATTTGAACATTGGCCTCCCTTATTTGTTGTCTATTTGTTTTTCATGTCAGTGATATATATATATATATATATATATGCATGTATGTGTATGAATATATTATATACATAATATATATATATAATAATATATATATATATTATATATATACACACATACATCCTTGTGCAAATTAATTGAAACAACCAGTTTACTTTCCTTTCTTTCACTATACGGTCAGTTTTAGACCCACTGGAGTGACAGGGTATAATTGATTTCTATTTTTTTTCCACAGATTATGTCATTTGTCGTGGTGTGCAGTAATATGAATCTATTTTCAGGGTGTATGATGAAATTTGTTTGGGCTTAAAAAATATTGCCTCAGATTTTTATCAGGCCCAGACACTATTGTCTCGACTGTCGATTAGTTGTCCTATGGCCATTGTCTGTGATGGAAGTTTCTCCAATAATGCGTACAAAAATTGTAACGCTGTACAAATACTGACAAGCCTTACAGAGATTGCAGTATTATAACAACAATGGAATTATTTGTTTTGTTTCAATTAATTTGTACAAGGGTATATATATATATATATATATATATATATATATATATATCAGAATTCAATATCCATGCAATTCAGTTTGGCTGCAATAGTGTGCTCATACACACACACTTACACACTCACAAAAATGGCATTCCATTTGCGGCTGGAACTAGTGAACCAGATTTTAAATTTGGTTCAGTCTGATATTGTAAAGAACATTTATGTGTAGACTGAAGAGTTCAATTTACATAATGAAAATTATTAAAATAAAAATTTAACAAAAAGGTCTTTAAAATGTAACAAAAAAAAAAAATATATATATATATATATATATATATATATATATATATATATATATATATATATATTCTACTGCTATCAGAAAACATCAATTTGATCTAAGTATCTGACATCACTAGTGTAAAAGCCGCAAAGGAAAAAATACTTTTTCCTTTTTATCTCTCTCTCTCGTTCATTTTTCCTTCTTGCTTTCTTTCTTTCTTTTCTTTTTTCTTCATCATTCTCTTATTCCTCTCTTTCATAGCTCTTATTCTTCAGCCAAATCATTTTTTTGCAATCTTTCTTTTTCTTTGATTTTTTTCATTTTTTTTTTTCATTCTAAACTTATGCTCTTTCTTTCTTTCTTCTTCATTTCATTCTTCATCCACTTTTTCTGTTGTGTTTCTTCATTTTTATTTTTATTCATTTTTGAAAAAAAATTTTTTTTACCTTGCATCTTTCTGGCTCTTTCTTTCATTCCTTTTCATGATTTCTGATTATTATTATTCATTTTCTTTCGTTCTTTTTCTTTCTTACTCTTTCATTCGTTTTTTTTTTTGTATTTAGTTTTTGTTTGTTTTTTCAGTCTTACTGTCATGATTTTTTTTTTGGTCTATTTTTTCATTCAGCTTGCTTACAATTTTCCTTCTCATTCTTTTCCATATTCTTTGTTTCATTTTTTTTTTTTTCATTCATTCATTCAACATTCTTTTTTTTTTTTATACCATTCTCTTTTCCTTTTCATTCTTCTCCATATTCTTCTTTCATTTTTTTCATTCATTCAACATTCTTTTTTTCATTCATTCCATTCATTCATTCAACATTCTTTTTTTTTATACCATTCTCTTTTCCTTTCATTCTTCTTATTCTTTCTTTCATTTTTTTCATTCATTCAACATTCATTCTTTTTTCCTTTTCATTCTTCTCCATATTCTTTCTTTCATTTTTTTCATTCATTCATTCATTCTCTTTTATTTCTTATACCTTCCTTCTTTCCTTCTCTCTTTCCTTTGGTGGAATTTAACAAAAAAAAAAAAAACCTAAGGTCTTAATGGGGTGAAGCTCAATGGATGAGGCATGTTCTCACTGACGCTAATAGGGATGTTAAGCCGTGGTCTACTTGACTGCATCGTGCTAGATGTGATACTACCAACAGGGGGCAGCGGTGACATTGGAGAAGAATTATGATCTTGAGAATAATACAGCTTGTAGTTCTCAGACTGGGATTCTGTAGGCAGGGCTTCTGTTATGGGATGATGGTGAGCGGGTGGGGAGCCAACAAAGCCGACCCCTTGGGGAGCCAGTCCAAGGACCTGGGGAAAAGTCCTCATTTGTTCATGGACATCTGTGTAAGGTGGTTGTTGATGGTGATGGGAAATATTCGACTGGGTGTGGCCTCCCTGCTCATGACGAGATGAAGATACGTGGCTGTCAGCCATGGTCACGGCCGGGTTGCTGCTATTGTTAAGATGAGGCAGGTCCTTGTTTGGTGTGTAGCGATACGAAGAAGTTCGATAAGGCGAATGACCGGAACTACCGCTGGCTTCCAAATCAATGACAATGGGTGGACATCCATCCTCTTTGTGTTTTCTCGACACTTTGTCAGGACTTTTACCGCAATCAGCCGGGTCTTTCTGCATCATCCGTTCAGAAGTTCCCTTACGGTCTTCATTATTCGACACACGGTGAATAGGTACCATAGTTGGTGGGCTGTACACACCGAGAGGTTGCTTGTTCTTACGTTTATGAGATTTGCCCGAAGAATCATCAGAGGAGTCATCATTGGGAGAAACTGGTTTGATATGAACATGCATCTGCAAAGAAGTTTTAAAAAGGGGTTTTGTTAGTTAATAAAGGAATCTTTTTAAAATTTGGGTGCTGGCATGGCACTGCAAGACACAGGGTAGTGAAATTAGTCTTATTTATGCAAATGAGAGAAATAGCTCAAGAATAGTTTGATAGGTTTTGGTTGGTTCGGTTATAGGATTAATTTAAAATAGTGGTTAAATTTTGGGATTTTTCTGAATTTTTGAGATGAGGTTTGATAATTTGTATTATTTAGATTTTTCAGACAGTTGTCCTATCTTTATTGCCATATACACAACGTTTTGGCTGATATGCTCTCCAGCCTTCTTCAGCTGTTTCTTGGGAACCTTCACAGAACATAGAACTGAACACTTTATTTAGTCCATTGGAGTAAATCATTCTAATTTTGTTAATCATAACCTGGTACTAAGTGTCAAGCTATGTTAAGTATTCTATGTCATGTTCTAGGGGACAATCATCTGTAGGTTGCAGGTTCAATCTTGACTACGAGCAAAAATAACAGAATACTCAGTATAGCTTAACATTTGTACCAGGTCATAGTTAACGGAATGAGTACAATCTATCAGTTTGATCAAATAAAGGGTTCAGTTCCAAGTTCCATGAAGGTTCCAGAATTCAATAAGAAACACCTGAAGAAGGCCGGAGGATACATCAGCTGAAATGTTGTGTATATAAAAAATAAAGATAAGGAAAAATGTCTGAAAAATCTAAAAACAAATTTTGGGTAATTTTGATATTTCTCATCTTTATGGTGTATAAACACAACATTCAGGTCACAGTAATCTCGGGCACTATTCAGATGTTGTTTTTTTTTTAGCCTCATCTCATAAATACATATAAGTATACAGATTTATATATAGTACATAGATCTTTTAAAAATATTTAAATAGGATCAATATGGGTGATAAAATATGGAAATAAAAATAACAGTATGTAGAAGTAAGAAAAAAACAAAAGAATTCTAAAAGATAAGTCGACGTTAAAACGTTTCAGTTTGTTATAAAACCTTCATCAGTATAGTGTTGTCTAAACTGAAAAACAATTCTAACTCAGTTTAGACAATACCATACTCATCCTAATGTCCTGATGAAGATTTTATAACAAACCGAAACATTTTAACATCAACTTGCCCATTTTCAATTAAATTTATCTTTTAGAATACTTAGTTTTTTTTCTTTTTCTATATACCATCAGATT
Source organism: Doryteuthis pealeii (assembly GCA_023376005.1). Taxonomy (NCBI): domain Eukaryota; kingdom Metazoa; phylum Mollusca; class Cephalopoda; order Myopsida; family Loliginidae; genus Doryteuthis; species Doryteuthis pealeii. The sequence goes on from CM042162.1 coordinate 60,782,542, forward strand.
TATTTCCATATTTTACCACCCATATATATATGGCCCAAAGTTGAGGAACACAGTGAATAAAAACACAAACAATTACACTAATAAAGGTCACCGTCAGCGGGGTGGCCTAAAGTCGGTATCAGCCAGACAGTGATGGAGTCTATCCCCTTTTCTAGCCTAATGCTCTACCACTGAGCTAACAACTTACACTAATAATTACTGCAAAGTCTCTTAAATCCAGAGGTGAAATATTAGTTGAATGTAATTGTTTGTGTTTTTATTCACGGTGTTCCTTAACTTTGACCCACATTTTGTTGGATTTTTCTTAATCTGTTATTTCCTCTCATATATATATATATATGTGAATTTGATATATTGAAAAAACAAATGATGTTTACAAATGAATGGGATCATCAGGAGAGAATGTGCACCGTTTCGGGGCCTTCCTCTCAACGGTTTTAAAAAGCACATCGCCCCCCCCCTCACTGATGTGAGGTCCCTAGGAATATCTGTATCAACCGTATGTAATATATTCCTAGGGACCTCACATCAGTGAGGGGGAACGATGTGCTTTTTAAAACCGTTGAGAGGAAGGCCCCGAAACGGTGCACATCCTCTCCTGATGATCCCAAGCATTTGTAAACATCATTTGTTTTTTCAATATATCAAATTCACACTGTCGGATTAATTTCCTTTTATTTCACATATAATTATATATATAGCAATAAAAAGACTGTATATTTTATTACTTTTCATAATGAAAATTAGAATTAATATTAACATTGAATTAACTGGATTTTAACTTTTTTCTCAAAAATTTTTAAAACATTCAAACATAAAAAAATTTAATAACATAAATGTTTAATAGGAAAACTGAAAAAGTACTGTTTTTATATCATGTTGGGTTCATCAGTTATTTTTTAATTATTCTAACATAAGATATTCTTGCAAGAAAATGTCAATATTTTGAGAACATCAATTTCCCTAAAGACAAAAAATATTTTGATTACTCAAATAATGAACAACCCATGGCATACTATACTCTAAAACCTGCTCATGACATAACTAGGAACCAGAACTGAGGCCTATTAAAAATTAAGTTAACTTTTTTGAAAATAGTGTGATGGAGAACGAAAAAGAGTAAGACTTTGTCTTGCCTGCCGGGATCGAACCGCGTCTGCCGCATGCAAAAACAAATGCAATCTAGGTACTGGACGGACGCGAGGTTCAACATGTGCCCAGATGTTTGGTTTTTGTGTGTACTTAAAATAACCAAAGCGAGTGAGAGGACAGTGTTTCTTTTAGAAGAGAAGATTGAAAGCTGAGGACTGAGATTATTTGAAGTTTTCCTTACAGATGGGAGAGAATTAGAGTAATATAACTTTTGAATTTTTTTTTGCCCCCCTTTCAAAAGAAGCTTATTTCGGCATTTGCCGTGTAGGTGTCGACGTACCCATTCAATTCACGAAAGTCTAACACTGGGCGCACCTTGGATTTATTTTGTTGAAGACCGCCATTAATGGAATCAGGCCTTTAGGGGGACAAAGTTCCTCCTCAGAATAGGGAAGCAGCCATCCATTGTTTAGCCACGTTTCCAGCTCATGACGGTACTCCTGTCGAACCTCGTGTCCATCCAGTACCTAGATTGCATTTGTTTTTGCATGCGGGTGGACGTGGGTTCGATCCCGGCAAGCAAGACAAGTCTTGCTCTTTTTCGTTCTCTGTCACAAATACTTAGAATAATAATTACACCAATTCCTGAGGATAATAAGATGGGTTAAAAGTTATTTAAATGAAAATATGTAACATTGTTGCGGACACTGATAAGTATTAAACAAAACAAAGAGGTAATTAAGATTTCTGGTAAAAGATATGATCTACATAATGAAACAAAAACATTCATATTCCTAAATGTATCTATTAATAATGGAGATTCGCTTCTGGTTTTTGTCCGTAACAAAAATTACGTCACTGCTTACATCACATTACCCAAAATCATCATAACATAGAATAAATACACTCAAAATTTGAACATGCAACATTAGACAGTCCTCATTGTTTTTTAAAACAAGTTTTAATAAATACATGACTGGTATTATATATCTATATATAGTTGTCTTATTTTAATACATATTTAAAGTTTACATTTCAAATTGTTTTATTTTTTAATCCTTAATGAATTTGATGATTTTACTTACTTAAGGTACAAACTCGCTGACATTGAATTTTTTACTCCCACCCCTCAGGCAATATGTTTCAAAAATCTATTTTTACATCGCCCGGAGGGCGTTTTTTTATTTTATACTAGTTCTACATAATGTTGAAACAGAAACATTCACACTATTTATAGGTCTCACCAAACCTTTTATTCAAATGATAGATAATATTCCAAATGTAAGTCAAAATTTCTTAATTTCTTTAGCCAACAACACTGGAGTATTTAGCTCAAACTGAAACTAAAATGCTCTGCTCTCATTGGATCAAGGAATGTTTAAAATAGGCCTCCAGTTCTGGCTCTCAGCTGCACCATGAGCCAGTCTAGAGTATAGTATACCATGGAACAACCCCTAATTTTACCTACAAAAGATATTTTTTATTATATAATGCCTATAATAAATGACTCCTAACTTTTGGCCATGCTAGCCTACAAAAATATTTCGGTAATTTATGAGGAAGTGTGTCCCGGTCTCCTGCCTCAGAAATTGCTACCCGGTGACTATTAAAATAATGTCCCCAGCTATGTCGGTGTTACTTGAAAGAAAACAACCAACTTAGGGCGTTAAATGTATTTTAGAGGGAGGGGGCTTCTCTTTTTTGGCGTAATTCTTATTTATTTATTGTAATTTGTCGTAATTCTTGTTCATTTATAGAGATTTGTCGTAATTCTTGTTCATTTATAGAGATTTGTCGTAATTCTTGTTCATTTATAGAAATTTGTCGTAATTCTTGTTAATTTGTCGTAATTCTTGTTTAGATATGAAGATGGATATATAGTTTGGAATAGACTGAGATAGATAGATAAACAAAATAATATAGATAGATACGAACAAATGGAGATAGATAGATAGATATTTTCTACAAGTAAATGTATTTGTGGGGTGTCGCTTCTTTTTTGTCGTAATTCTTGTTTATTTAAACTAAAAACAAGACATTAAACAAACATGAATAAAAGAAAATCTGAGACAACATAGCTGGGGACGTTATTTTAATAGTCACCGGGTAGCAATTTCTGAGGCAGAAGACCGGGACGCACTTCCTCATAAATTACCAATATTTCTTCAACATATTATGACATAAAGAAAAAAACATTCAAATATTTATATTTTAAAAATGTTATACAATCAAAATCAATGCAATACCATAAATAAACAATGTAATCTAGACCTTGATGTAGCCTACCATGTTTACTTGAATATTCCAAACATACTAAAACCCTACCACTGATACACAATAGTATTGATAATATAATAATTACCTAAGTAATTGATTAAGTACACTAGGCCATCATATACACTAGAAGAGGCTACCCAGTGATGCCTAGGTAGAGGGGGGGGGGACTGTGGTGTATTGATTTGTTTAGTTTTGAGATTTACAAATGCTGGACATTTCTAAGAAGAATTTCAATGCTATTTCTATGTATATCTTAATTTTCAAATATCTTTGAATATAAATCAAATCTTCATAATTTTTGCACAAAAAGCAAGAACCAGTGATATTTAATGTGTATATATATTTACATTGCCATTAAGTGTTTTATTTTCATAGTTTCATCCAGACATACATACATACATACACATCAACTGCCCTTTATATATGTATAGATGAATCAGTAATTTCCCGATAGTCTGACACAATGTGTTTCTATATATTGTTGGACTATTTTGATATATATGGTGTCCTGAAATACACCACCTAAATTTATAGACTAGGTGGAGTCATGTGGTCTATTCCTCCGCCAATCAACAGCCTTCGTAATGCGAGGCTGATTGACTACTTAAACACTGAAACTTTCCATAGTTCATTTGCAACCATTGAGAAGGAACTTACAATACTAAGGAGAACCAAAGGATTCTTTATCAAGGATTTCCAATGGACAAGCGCTCTTGCTTTAAAGCCTAAAGGATGGCCCATAAAATTGTAACATATATATATATATATATATATATATATATATATTCTTAAGGCATGTGTTATTGAACAACACGGAGTATTCTTTTTTCATTTTTTGTATAGATATTTTTTCCAGTCTTCTGACTATCCTTTTTGAATCTGGATCGAGTTGATTCATGATATTTTTCATACTAATTTCCCGAGCGCTTTCAACTGTTTCTCCAGTCGTCTCCATGGGGTTACATAATTTGGTTTTTAGTTAAAAATATATATATATATATTGTCCAGTTGCCGTTTTAACCTTTTCGTCTTTCCGTTGCTGTGGCATTAGTAATCTATCCAAGAGTGCTCAATACATCATAGAGCTATAATGATCGTAATAGAAAAGAGTTATGGGTCTACCATGGTTTCAATCTATACAATTTCATCAGGACCCTACCTTATATTTGACTAAGTTGAAATCATCACCTAGTTAAACTGAGATAAACATATTTTCCGATAGTGATGGTAGAACTAGGAAATAAATTAATGATTAGAATAAGCTGCACGTGGCAATGAAAATAAAAATAATAAAAGATAGAATATGAACTGATGGTGCCTGCTTAAAATGCAACCCATGCTACTTATGAACTCCCTAGCTGTTTGAAGGTATTTTCCCGAAAAAATTAAAGCGATGTGAAAGCGATATTTTGCACCCCCAATTCTTTTCAGGACAAGTAAATGTAAATATTTTACCCTCCCTTTCTTTAAAATATATTTTTCGGTTTGAAGTTGTTTTTATCGACAAATAGCTTTTAAAGTGGCTTGAAGAAACAAGAAAATGTTTTGGTAAATATGCTAAAGCCTGGCCTGTTTACAAAACACTTTGGATCAAGTCAGAAAACAGCATAGCTCATATGACTTTCAAAAACAGTTTTTCATGCTCAGAGATGCTGAGGCATGGAATAAACTGCCTGCATTCATTGTTGGCTGCCGAAACACTGCATCTTTCAAAACTTCCATGCTTCCTGTAATTCGACAACACTATACCTGATATCCCCTCTTCATCCATACACACACACACATGTACATGCATATTATTACTACGCTATTCATTTTCCTGACATTACTACATTCTTCTTTGTAGTATACATAAGCATTTGCTGAGTTGTAGTGCAATGTGTGTACGCAATAAATTTAATTATTATTAAGTTGCAGCACAGGTAGGCCTAGGAACAAGGTAAGTTTCTATTTCAAAAACATATCTATGCAATGAATGATTTCATGTTTTTTTAGGAGAAAAAATTGCTCATTATATGAGTATATAGACTAGCTCAAGGGGCCAGTTTAGCGCAGTCAGTAGAGCACCTGCCTAGGAATCACAAGGTTCCTAGTTCGATACCAATCCCCACCAACTTAATGCATGAATAGCACAGATTGGGTAATCTGATCTGTGCATTAAAGTGGGAAGCTGACGGTAGGTGTGGTGCTCCACCTTAGCAAAATCAATCTCTCTGGTTTAGCACTAGTGAAAAGGGGATAGATTACCTCACTGTCTGGCTGATACCGACAATAGGTCACTCCGCCAAATTTACTTTACTTATACTGTACTTTTATAACAGTTGTATCATAAAGGCATTCAGGTTCATCAAGTATATATGCCATTTACGAAGTTGTACATTGCATACATAGGTATTTACCCAACCCCTCCACACAAGCAGGATGCAACACAAGGTCATTTGTTTTAAGCGGAGTTTAACAGGTTTGAATTCAGTTTTCCTTTTCTTAGACCAGTTGTCTAACCAAGATTAAAGTCCCCAGTCTTTACTACTATTTACCCATAGCTGGAGGGAGAATAATTGGATTCATACCTTTCCCAAGGGTATTAGCGCTATGTGAAATGCAAACAGCCTCGTCCAGGGTTTGAACTCGTGTCGCTGTCGCCGTATCCATTTCCTTCATTGCATATATATGAAAAGAGACAGTTGGAGAGTCAGAGTGAGTAATGTTTGGAGATGGGAGGCTGGCTAGAGTTGGTAGTAACGGAGAAAACAAATCTCTTACACATGCTGCTTGCGGGCGGGGGGGTAAACAAATCTGTCTAATTGGCTTAAAACTGGCCCTGCTTCTTTGAGCCCCCCGAGTTGTTTAGAACTTCCCATTCTAGATGCCAATGGGGGTTTACAAGGCTGCATCCAATGGATTCGATCACCTATATACATATGCCTGGACTTAACACATTCTATCCCCCCCCTTTTTTCTCTGACCGTATTCTCACTTAACCATTGTGTCACACCAGTATGTCTTACTATTTACCCATAGCTGGAAAGTGTTACATAATTATTGGATCCCTAATGCTTTTATAAGGTATTGTAGAAATCATTATGGCGATTAGTACAACTGATGGCCTTGAGGGTGATAAACCGTGAGAACCGGAACCCCGATAGAAGGCTCTTCCGGTTAAGGAGTAAGCAACTCAGTTAGTCAGTTAGAACTTAGAAGCCGAGCTAGCAACATGTAAGCCTCATCTGCGCAGATTGTCTGGGTGGGGATTTGGAATAAAGTAACATCAACCTAAATCGAAGTCTTGTGTTTATTACTAAAAACTAACAATAGCACAGGGCTTCTGATAATGAGAAACCCCAACAGAAACCAGACCCGAAATCCCCATACAAGAAAGACCAGACCTTAGAAGATATACCAGACCAAGATAGATGATAGACGATCAGAAGCAAAGCCGGCCAGAAGAATAGACGACAGAGTAAGAAGTAAGAAAGGTATATAACGTTATATGCTGATTTGGCTTAGTGAAAAGACCAGTATATAACATATACCTATTTAGTGCCGGTAAAGAAGGCGCTATGCAACAGAAAGGTATGAATCCAAGTTACAAGCCTGTGGCACCAAGTGAGAACCAATGTCACTAGAGTAATGATGGCTTGTGAGACTACTAAAGATGCCAATGAGGGTTTTATATATTTACCAATATTTATATATTACATATTTACCAATCCCCGCGCACAAGTAGGACGTGACACAAGGTCAGTTTTTTTAAGTGGAGTTTAACAGGTTTAAATTCAGAGTTTTTCTTCTTTTAGACTGGTTTCCTAACCAAGGTTAAAGAGCCCAGTCTGCACTACTATTTACCCATAGCTGGAGGGAGAATAGTGGGATGCATACCTTAGTATGAAACACTCTAGTAGTGATGGTGTGTGAAATTATCCAGCTAAAAACTGTTCTGTTGCAAGATTCCCAATTAGGTATTTATTGTTTTACATAGTTTGGCACAAGGCTGCATGTGTGGAACACCCAATTGATTCGATCACCTATATACATACACCTGGACTTAACACATTCTATCCCCCCCCCTTTTCTCTGACCGTATTCTCACTTAACCATTGTGTCACCCATAGCTGGAAAGGTATGAATCCAAATTACAAGCCTGTGGCACCAAGTGAGAACCAATGTCACTAGAGTAGTGATGGCTTGTGAGACTACTAAAGATGCCAATGAGGGTTTACAGAGAGTTTTCTTTCTTTCTTTCTTTAATGGCATATCAACCTTCATAGGCTATTTAATGCCAAACTGTTATATACCCTACCTATGAACATTAATGGGTATATCCCAGTCCTCATAAACACAGGAGTATTATGCTGACTGAGTAGTCTTATACCACTAGCAGTGGTTTACTTTCTTTACATCACTGGCAAGTATTGTATTTTGTTAATGTTATAAAGATTCAATTTCATTTCCAACCTCCATTTGGTTATTTCTCATTTAGATTACAACAAATGCCAAACTCATCCTTGTAGAAGAACAGTAGTGCTACTATTTAACCTATAGCTGGAGGGCAAAGAGGGGGGGGGATAACAAATCTGTCTAATTGGCTTAAAACTGGCCCTGCTTCTTTGAGCCCCCGAGTTGTTTAGAACTTCCCATTCTAGATACCAATGAGGGTTTACAAGGCTGCATCCAATGGATTTAATCACCTATATACATATGCCTGGACTTAACACATTCTATCCCCCACCCATGTTCTCTGACCGTATTCTCACTTAACCATTGTGTCACCCATAGCTGGAAAGGTATGAATCCAAATTACAAGCCTGTGGCACCAAGTGAGAACCAATGTCAAGAACCTACTGCAAGATTCCCAATTCGGTATTTATTGTTTTACATAGTTCGGTACAAGGCTGCATGTGTAACGTGGCGGTAGCGATATATTCACGGTACCAAACGGATATATATAATGTAGTGATATATGTCACAGTACCCAAAAGCAATATATATATGTAACGTTCTAATAGAGATATACGTTGTATAGCGCGTCTTGTCAACGTGCCTCCAAATTCACAACACTAAAAGGTGTTTGACACGTGGTGGTCATCTTGTCGATAAAAAAAGTACAACGCGAGAAATATATCATCACAAGCTGCTTAGCTTTTATTTCCAGGGCTAGTCTTGTGGGCTGTCAGAGAGGAGGAAAGGCTGAGAGAAAGAGAGAGAGGACACTGTTAAATTACTGTGATCCCACAACTGGGGCCAGAGGTCCAGTCCGTACCCTATGCGTCTGAAAGCAAAAAGAGACCGGTATTTTTCTTCATCGTTCCACATCACCACCTGTTCCGGTCAACACCCGAAACTTCCGGTTGACATTCAATTCTCCATTCGGGGAGTCACGCCCCGGTCAAACTTACGACAGCCTGTTTTATGTTCATTACTTTTTTTTTAAGCCTTTACTATCTCTCATTTCTTCTTCCTCTCTTTTCTAACAGTAGTTCTCGCAAAACTCAGGATAACCCCCATCTTGCTACACATGTGTGCCTTTGTTCCAAGTGCCTCAACTTCAATTGGTATCATTTTCACCATCATATTCCACAGCTTTTTCAATTCTCTAACAAGGTCCAGGTATTTGGCACTGCCTCCAAGATTTGTTTAAGACAATATGCAGCATCCTTGTGTAGTTCCCATCTATCTTTTTCTCTCAGCGTTTTATATATAGAGTCCAAGTGGTGCAGCCATACAGTAACACTGACACAGCTACAGCTTGAAAGAATTCCTGCTTTATCTTATTAGTGAGATTAAATGATCATGTCAATTTTCAGGTCTTGATGATGATGATAATAATTACTTAATTGATAGAGATTCTGATAGAATCACGTCATGCGTCACTGAGGCATAAAAATTTAACATCACTTATCAGTTCATCCTTGCTTATCCAGCAGTGTCCAATATGTCTTATTCCTGTTATTCCTCTGATTTTTAGTTCCTCTAGTCTCTTTTCTAACCTTTTGGGGACCATTGCAAGTGCTTCAACATCAATTGGTATCATTTTCACCTTCATATTCCAAAGCTTTTTCAATTCTCTAGCAAGGTCTAGGTATTTGTCTATCTTTTTGTTTTATTTCATCTTCACCCTGTGATCTGCTGGAACTGCAAAATCTACCATTTATCAAGTTCTCTTTTATTATTTACTCCTTGAGAGTTTTTCACACCAGTTTTAACAGGTAGTCTTTCACTGTCAGCAAGTCTTCTCAGCTCTCCAGGACTCCTCTCAGTATTCTAGCTTTCTTTCTTTATAACAAACACAGAATGCTCCATTATTTAGCTAAGGTGACAACGTCCTTAAGAAATAAGAATTTGGCGGATAATCAACAGCAGTTAATCAGGATATAAATTTTTGCATTTCATCTTGGACGATTTTGGACGGTCTGATTTTTAACCAGAGGGTGTTGGAAGATCCTAAGTTTTAACAGGTGGTCTTTCACTGTCAGCAAGTCTTCTCAGCTCTCCAGGACTCCTCTCAGTATTCTAGCCAATTTCATTTTGAATCCTTTCTCAGATGTCCAAATTCCCCCACTATCTCTTTTCCAGGGCCTTTAAGATTGTTTCAAGGGTTCTTATCATGACTTAAAGGCCGCCTTTCGGAAACCATTAAGCTCAATGCCAAATTATATTCTATTTATTGTTGATATAATTAACTACAAATAAATAAGGGAGAGTATTCTACAATAAGGGCCGGCTTAGTTCAGTCGGTAGAGTGTCCGGCTGGGAACCTCGAGGCTCCTGGTTCGATTCCAGCCCTTGCCAACTCAGCGTATGAGTAGCACATGGATATGTACAGTAAAGTGAGGAGCTGATGGTAGGAGTGGCACTCCGCTCAGATGCCAAAACAATCTTTGGTCTAGCACTAGTGAAAAGGGGATAGACTCCCTCACTGTCTGGCTGATACCAACTTTAGGCCACCCCAATGACTTTATTTACTTACTTATTCTACAATTAGTATTAATAGTTATTTTCACTGAGAAATTATAATGATTAAGTGGACTGACCCCTTCACTACTATTATAATGGCTAATTGGATTTGAAATTGTCTTATTCTCTAAGAATATTTTGATGTTGTTTGCTTTAACAAAAATCTCTCTATGATGTGCCATTTTTCCTGTATGACATATATACAAAAATCAAATCATTATAATATATATCAGGATAGTTCAGACGGTAGAGCATTTGGCTAGAAACCACAAGGTTTCTAGTTCGATACCGGCCTTCGCCAACTCAGCGTATGAGTAGCACAGGGATATGTGCGGTACAGTGAGGAGCTGATGGTAAGAGTGGTGCTCCACCTTAGAAGCAAAAAATAATCTCCTTGGTCTAGCACTAGTGAAAAGGGGATAGATTCCCTTGCTGATTGGCTGATACTGACTTTAGGCCACCCCGACAATGATTATTACTCCTTGCGAGTTTTTCTCACCAGCTCTAACAGGTTAATTTGGTTTGTTTTATGGCATATCAACCTCAGTAGGTTATTTAATGCTGACAAAGATTTGAAATGAATTCATTCTTAATTGGATAATCAATTTTGTTTATAAACTCATGTCTTTTCAGTTCTCTGACAAGGTCTAAGTGTTTGTCTAGCTTTTTGTTTTCTTTCATTTTTACTCTGTAGTCTGCCGAAACAGTAAGATCCACTAGATTTGCTAGTCGGCCTACACTGGTGTGTTCATGTGCATGTGTCCACAGGAGAACATCACTTATGAGTTCGTCCTTGCTTCTCCAGCATGTCTTGCTCATCTTATTTAGATGGTTTGAGTAATAGTGGATACCCAGAAAGAAGATTTTTTGGTTAGTTGATTGTTTTGTTTTACGGCATATCAACACTTTTTGGGTCATTTAATGCCAAATTAAGTCATTTTGATATTCAGTTTCTTCTGTTGTACCTGCTGTTGCCTAAATGGTCACCCATCAAAGTATTGAAAAGGCTCATTGCAGCTTAACTTCAGTGATCTAGAAGGAATTGGTGCTTTCAATATGTCTTGACTGTAAGTGAGTGAACCTGGGAGCAATGGCAATGAAGGGTTACTCCTCACTCTCAGAATTGGAACCTCACCACAAGATAGTTTAGCATCACACCCAGTTGGTTGTTTTGTTTTATGGAATATAAACACTTTTTGAGTCATTTAATGCCAAATCAAGTCATTTTGATAGTTGGTTTCCTACAATACCTGCTATTGCTTAAATGGTCACCCATCTAAGTATTTAACAGGCTCATCACTGCTTAACTTAAGTGATCTAGCAGGAATTGGTACTTTCAATGTGACTAGACTGTAAACCCCCAGAAAGAAGAGTTACTTATATAAATATATATATAGATAGATATATGGAGGCGCGTGACATAATAGTTAGAGTCGTGGTAAATGGACTTGTCGACCTGAGTTCAAATCCTAGGCATGGCTGTTTGCATTTCACATAACGCTAATACCCTTGGGAATGGTATGAATCTATATATTCTCCCTCCAGCTATGGGTAAAATAGTAGGGCAGACTGGGCTCTTTAACCTTGGGTAAGTAACCAGTCTAGGAGAAGGAAAACTCTGAATTTAAAAATCCTGAGGTCAGTCATTGATTGGGTTATGTGGCATTCCTTGTGCACCAATTCTTTCCTATCGACTGTGCCAAAAAGTGCAGAATGGTACAACACAAGCTTTCACCACTATAAACAAATCACTGTGTTGGTTGTTCACTGGATGAACACTCATGCGTCAAAAATCGACGAGAACGTCCATAGATAGATAGATAGATAGATAGACGAGGGTCTTTCAAAAATTTCTAAGCCTCATCAACAAAAAAGGGCCACTTCTCAAACTAGAAAAACAAATTCAGATTTCTGTCTTAATTTCTTTGCCAATAAAAAGGTGCAGGGTATGCAAGAAATCTAAAAATGGACAAAACAGAGGATCGAGTCGTCATAAAGTTTCCAATTGAGACTTAGAATTTTTTGAATGACCCTCATATGCATCCCAGAGAAACAACGTACGAGAGAAGGCATAAGAAGCGATGACTGGCTAAGAACAAAATGATGGCACTAGCAACACAGCCAGAAATGACAAGACAACACAGAGAGGAAATGGGTATCATAAAAAAAAAAGAAAACTGTCCTATAGTACCTAAATAATAAGAATGAAATCGTCTGTTTTTCCTATAAATAATATCTGACCAAACACCAGAAGTGAGAAAACAGGATCTTGTTACGTTGCAATACTCACGGTACTAAAACTCCGATAAAAAATCATAACACGAGAAACATGTCGTCACAACTCCCAGCCTTTATTAACGTGCTCGTCTAGTGGCTTCTACCAGGGAGGAGGGGAGGCAGAGAGAACGAGAGAGAGAGAACACTACTAGATTCCTGGGCGCTCTAATCAGGTCTGTGCCCCACGACGGACGCCGGCAAAAAGAGGACGAAGCCTTTCTTCCTTCCCCCACGTCACCACGTGACTTCCGGTCAACACCCGACTTCCGCTTGCCCCTCAATTCTTCGTTCGGGGTCACGCTACGGTCAAAACCATCGCTCTCCTCTTTTGGGTCATCACTATTTTTTAAGCCTCTGTTATTTATTTCTCCTCCTTCCATTAGCAGTTCTAGCTCACAAGGGTCATATTGCAACATCTCACAAGACTTGTCACTTTAACCTAGCTATTGCTAATTATACTGTTCACCTTGTATCTTTGCTTAGTAAATTTCCTCTATCCTTATTACTCATATTTCTTCCTATTATTTCTCTGTTAACTCTGATACTGAAGTTACAACAAGAATATAACATAATGGTTTAAAATGAGAACAAATACTCTAAAACTAGTGTAAATAACTATTGCTGAGCCTTAAAAGAACACTAAAAACACATTTTAGTTGTATTTTTTAAAGAATAACAAACACATTGTTGGAAATATTCTGACATATAAGATGTGCTCTAATTCTTCACCTAGATTTATAGACTAGCCAAGGTCATGTGAGTTATTCTTGTGGCCAATCACTAGCAATACTGCGTGGCTGATAGAATACTTAAACCCCCCACATTGGACATAATTCTAAACTGCACTCTTTGAGGATGGACTTATATGAAAGAATTCATTATCGAAGGACTCTATACCAGTAACTGAGAACACTTTACCAGAGTAACCAAAGGATTCATTATCAAGGGACTCTTTATCAAGGATCCAATTCTACTGGATAAGCGCCCCTGCTTTAAGGCCAAAGGATGACCCTTAAAAACTTAACACACATACAATAAAATTATATTATTTGCCTATGTAATGACATACATCTATTAGGAATATTTCTATGTAATTATTCTATTATACTGTGTAAAAAAGGGGGGGTAGGCGAAGTGGCCTATGGTTGGTATCCACCAGACATTAGGGAGTCTATCTCCTTTTCAGTAGCTCTAAACCATATTTTTGCATTTGAGGTGGAGCAACACACCTACCATTAACTTCCCACTATCACACAGATCTAAGCTGTCCTACTCATTTGCTGAGTTGTTATTGAACCCAGAAATTTGTGTTTCTGCGACGGATGCTCTATCAACTGATAAAATGTGTTTCTATTGTATTTGAAATTCTTTTTAGGTTCTTTTATGTTTTCTTGTTAATTTTTATGCTTTTTATTTATTTTGAACTAGAAGTGACTACCCAGCATCATCCTGGTGTATTGATTTGTTTACTTTTGAGATTTACAAATATTGGACATTTTTAAATAGAATTTCAATGCTATTTTTATGCATATTTTAATTTTTAAATATCTTCGAATATAAATCAAAACTTCATCATTTTTGCACAAAAAGAAAGAACTGGTGATATTTAATGTGTGTGTGTGTGTATATATATATATATATATATATAGATATATATTTTTTTAAATTTGGGGGATGAAACAAAGAAATCACAGTGCTCAACCACAAATTTGTAGGAGCTTTATTTATTTATTTGTTGAATTTTTTAAATATAATTGTTTTCCATAGGCAACTACCCAGGTTTCAGGCTATTTGCCATCATCAGGTTGCTAATAATTCTTCTGGTGTTTATGCAAAGACATTTCTTGTTGTCTTCGCATCAACACCAGAAGAATTATTAGCAACCTGATGATGGCAAAATAGCCTGAAACCTGGGTAGTTGCCTATGGAAAACAATTATATTTAAAAAATTCAACAAATAAATAAATATGTATATATACACATATATATATATATATATATATATATATATATATATATATATAAATTTACTTTGTCATTAATTGTTTTATTTTCATAGTTTCCTCCGGATATACATTCATACATTACATACACACAACTGCCCTTTATATATGTATAGATATATTTTTAAGGAAATGTTTATTGATCTTACGTCCTTTCATTATGATGTCGATGACATGGCAGAGTTGGACGTAATGACATTACACTACAAAAGTTGTGTAAAAGCAACTTTGGCACAGAGCTAATTTTGCCGGACTATCTAGTGTGCTCCAGTGCTTTTTCAGGTGCGCTCCATAGTATTCCTGGAAAATCCACCTCATATTTATTTGAACTGGGATTTTCAACCCTCGCAACAATTAAGTGTAAAAAGAGAGGAACTCTTCAATGCATTGATGAAGAAATGAGAGTTTGTCTCTCAAACATAAGACCAAACATTGAAGAAATCGCAAGGTCTCATCAAGCTCATGTTTCTCATTAACACAGGAATGAATAAACTTCATAGAGGTATGTTAAGTTTGCTTTTGTTAAATGTGTTATTTTTTATATATTTAACAGTTGACTTAATAACATATTAGTCCTATTTTGTATACAGTGTGCTATCAAGTATCTGTAGTACTGTAAATGCGCTATCAAGTATCTGTAGTACTGTAAATGCGCCCAGACTGTATAAAGTTTGAGAACCACTGATCTAGGGTATAGTTATTTACTAAGCTTAGCTTAGATATGGCACAAGGCCAGAAGTATGGGGCTCCCAATGAGAATCGAACTCACTAACAATGGTTTGAGAAGCGAGCTTGCTAACCATTACACCACGTGAGGTGCCCGACTGATCTAGGGTATAAAATGTAAGAGAAATCACCACTTTTATTTATAGACTTTACCAATATCAGCAGTAGGCATTGACCAATGAAAAATGACATATAATGCCTTTAAGGTCATTGGTAATTTTCCTGAAATCAGTTGCTAACTGTACTTAATACCAGAAGGACTACAAATACTGATTTTCTGCTGGCAGCGCAAGAGATACACTACTGGTTCTACGTAGGACTTTTAAGGAATATTAACAGACTTTTCTGGCTACTGAGACACAGCTTTTCTACGCAATTAGATTTACCATAGGAGACCCTAAGACGCCTAAAATAATTCTCCTTGGTCTAGCAGCTAGTCGGAAAAAGGGGAACAATTGACTCTACTCACTGATTGGCTGATTACGCGACATTAGGCTGCCTGCCGACCGACTATGGCTTATATCGAATTTCAAGTCTACGTTAAATTTATGTTACAATTCTGGTAGTGCATTTTAGGCGTTTAGGTCTCCTATTGGTAAAGTCTAATGGATATAGACAAAAGGCTGTAAGTCTTCAGTAGCAGTGAAAGTCTGTTTATATTTCCTAAAATCCTAGGTAGAACCAGAGTGTATCTCTTTGCAGCATAAAAATGAAAATCACAATTGTAGTCCTTCTGGTATTAAGTACAGTTATGCACTCTGATTTTTCAGGAAAATTACAATGACCTTAGAATGCATTATATGTCATTTTTCATTGGTGCAATGCCTACTGCTATATTGGTAAAGTCCTTATAAATAAAGGTGGTGATTTCTCTTCGATTTATTAAATACGCCTAGATCAGTCGGGCACCATACGTGGTGTCAGATAGGGTTAGCAAGCTCGCTTTCTTCAAACGATTGGTTATTGGCTTCGAGTCTGCATTGGGAGCCCCATACTTCTGGCCTTGTGGCCATAATCTGGAGCTACAGCTTATGTAACTACACTATCACCTCAGATCAGTGG
>CM042162.1:60799032-60826532 GCA_023376005.1 Doryteuthis pealeii
AGAGAGAGATCAACAATAAAATTATATTATTTGCCTATGTAATGACATACATCTATTAAGAATTTTTCTATGTAATTATTCTATTATACTATGTAAAAAAGGGGGGGTAGGCGGAGTGGTCTATGGTTGGTATCTACCAGACATTAGGGAGTCTATCTCCTTTTCAGTAGCTCTAAACCATATTTTTGCATTTGAGGTGGATCACCACACCTATCATCAACTTCCTACTACCACACAGATCACAGAATTTCAATGCTATTTTTATGCATATTCTAATTTTTAAATATCTTCGAATATAAATCAAAACTTCATCATTTTTGCACAAAAAGAAAGAACTGGTGATATTTAATGTGTGTATATATATATATATATATATATATATATATAGATATATATTTTTTTTTAATTTTGGGATGAAACAAAGAATTCAGTGCTCAACCACAAATTTGTAGGAGCTTTATTTATTTATTTGTTGAATTTTTTAAATATAATTGTTTTCCATAGGCAACTACCCAGGTTTCAGGCTATTTTGCCATCATCAGGTTGCTAATAATTCTTCTGGTGTTTATGCAAAGACATTTCTTGCTGTCTTCGCATCAACACCAGAAGAATTATTAGCAACCTGATGATGGCAAAATAGCCTGAAACCTGGGTAGTTGCCTATGGAAAACAATTATATTTAAAAAATTCAACAAATAAATAAATAAATAAATATATATAAATATATATATATATAAATTTACTTTGTCGTTAATTGTTTTATTTTCGTAGTTTCCTCCGGATATACATTCATACATTACATACACACAACTGCCCTTTATATATGTATAGATATATTTTTAAGGAAATGTTTATTGATCTTACGTCCTTTCATTATGATGTCGATGACATGGCAGAGTTGGACGTAATGACATTACACTACAAAAGTGGTGTAAAAGCAAATTTGGCACAGAACTAATTTTGCTGGACTATCTAGGGAGTGGTTCTCAAACAGTGCGCCCCAGAGCTTTTTCAGGTGCGCTCCATAGTATTCCTGGAAAATCCATCTCATATTTATGTGAACTGGGATTTTCAACCATTGCAAAAATTAAGTGTAAAAAGAGAGGAACTCTTCAATGCATTGATGAAGAAATGAGAGTTTGTCTCTCAAACATAAGACCAAACATTGAAGAAATCGCAAAATCTCATCAAGCTCATGTTTCTCATTAACACAGGAATGAATAAACTTCATAGAGGTATGTTAAGTTTGCTTTTGTTAAATGTGTTATTTTTTTATATATTTAACAGTTGGCTTAACATATTAGTCCTATTTTGTATACAGTGCGCTATCAAGTATCTGTAGTACTGTAAATGCGCTATCAAGTATCTGTAGCACTGTAAATGTGCCCAGACTGTATAAAGTTTGAGAACCACTAATCTAGGGTATAAGATGTAAGAGAAATCACCACTTTTATTTATAGACTTTACCAAAATCAGCAGTAGGCATTGACCAATGAAAAATGACATAGAATATATTTAAGGTCATTGGTAATTGACCTGAAATCAGTTGCTAACTGTACTTAATACCAGAAGGACTATAACTGGATTTTCTGCTAAAAGTACACTCTTGTTCTACCTAGGATTTTAAGGAATACAACAGACTTTCTGCTACTGAGACTAAACCTTTTCTACCATTAAATTTACCAATAGGAGACCTAAATGCCTAAAATGACGACCAGAATTGTAACAAATTTAACGTAGGCTGAAATGATATAAGTAAAGTCGTCAGGGCAGCCTAATGTCAGTATCAGCCAATCAGTGAGGGAATCTATCCCCTTTTCAGTAGCGCTAGACTAAGGAGATTATTTTAGTGTCTGAGGTGGGGCGCCACACCTACCATCAGCAAAGTGGGGTATTATCATATATATTTAGTAATCTGAACATTAGCTACATAAATGAGAGTAATTTCCTTGTTTATTTTGGTCGGTCATTTTCATTTCACCGTAAATCTACACTGAAAATACGAATTTGTTCAAATCAATACAACTGCATGTTTTAACACAAAAATATCATAAAATGTGTTCTTTATAACAATTAAGTTCATTTCAAATAATGCACAAACACAATTAAGAACACATTTTATGATATGTTTGTGTTAAAACATGCAGTTGTATCGATTTGAACAAATTCGTATTTTCAGTGTAGATTTATGGTGAAATGAAAATGGCCAACCAAAACAAACAGCTTCCTCAAAGTGAAACAAACAATGGGAAGTTACTCTCATTTATGTAGCTAATGTTCAGATTACCATATATTTTATATTTGAAACTTTTATTACATACATTCACTTAATTATTTAGCAACTAATGTCAAATCACATTCTATTTATATTATGATTAATAAATAGATAAATAAGGAGAAGTACTCTTTAACATTAACATTTAATAGTTATCTCCCTTGAGAAATTATAATGATTGGGGTGAGCTCAAATGCAGTCCCTCCCTCACTTCAAAGAGAGATACGCAAGATTCCTCTAAGCACTGAAATTAAATATTTTCCTATTCCAAATATTATTCAAATTAGTAATGTAATGGAAAAAAAATTGTAGAATTTTTTAATAACTTCTCAAAAGCCACATTTAGCAGCCATTAAGTCAAGTCACATCCTATAGTATCTATATTATATTATAATTATCTGCAAATAAATGCATAAGGGGAAGTACTGTATAATTAACATTTAATAGTTATCCCCTTGAGAAGTTATGATTAGGTGTGCATGATTGCAAACTCCACGGTATTAAATTGGAAGTTGTTTTAGTTAGAGTATTTTAACACTAATGCAAATAAATATATATGGGGAATTATTCTATAACTAACATTTAATAGTTATCTCCTTGAGAAGTTATAATGATTAGGTGTGCATGATTGCAAACTCCACGGTATTAAATTGGAAATTGTTTTAGTTAGAGTATTTTAACACTAATGCAAATAAATATATATGGGGAATTATTCTATAACTAACATTTAATAGTTATCTCCCTTGAGAAGTTATAATGATTAGGTGTGCATGATTGCAAACCCTATAGTATTAAATTGGAAATTGTTTTATTCTTTAGGTTAGAATATTTTAACATAATTGCAAATAAATATATATGGGGAATTATTCTATAACTAACATTTAACAGTTATCTCCCTTGAGAAGTTATAATGATTAGGTGTGCATGATTGCAAACTCCACGGTATTAAATTGGAAATTGTTTTAGTTAGAGTATTTTAACACTAATGCAAATAAATATATATGGGGAATTATTCTATAACTAACATTTAATAGTTATCTCCCTTGAGAAGTTATAATGATTAGGTGTGCATGATTGCAAACCCTATAGTATTAAATTGGAAATTGTTTTATTCTTTAGGTTAGAATATTTTAACATAATTGCAAATAAATATATATGGGGAATTATTCTATAACTAACATTTAACAGTTATCTCCCTTGAGAAGTTATAATGATTAGGTGTGCATGATTGCAAACTCCACGGTATTAAATTGGAAGTTTTTTTAGTTAGAGTATTTTAACACTAATGCAAATAAATATATATGGGGAATTATTCTATAACTAACATTTAACAGTTATCTCCCTTGAGAAGTTATAATGATTAGGTGTGCATGATTGCAAACCCTATAGTATTGAATTGGAAGTTTTTTTATTCTTTAAGTTAGAATATCTTAACATAATTGCAAATAAATATATATGGGGAAGTACTCTCTAACATTTAACAGTTATCTTCCTTGAGAAATTATAATTATCAGATGTGCATCATTGTAAAACCTATAGTATTAAATTGGAAATTGTTTTATTCTTTAGGTTAGAATATTTTAACATAATTGCAAATAAATATATATGGGGAATTATTCTATAACTAACATTTAATAGTTATCTCCCTTGAGAAGTTATAATGATTAGGTGTGCATGATTGCAAACCCTATAGTATTAAATTGGAAATTGTTTTATTCTTTAGGTTAGAATATTTTAACATAATTGCAAATAAATATATATGGGGAATTATTCTATAACTAACATTTAACAGTTATCTCCCTTGAGAAGTTATAATGATTAGGTGTGCATGATTGCAAACCCTATAGTATTGAATTGGAAGTTTTTTATTCTTTAAGTTAGAATATCTTAACATAATTGCAAATAAATATATATGGGGAAGTACTCTCTAACATTTAACAGTTATCTTCCTTGAGAAATTATAATTATCAGATGTGCATCATTGTAAAACCTATAGTATTAATTGGAAATTGTTTTATTCTTTAGGTTAGAATATTTTAACATAATTGCAAATAAATATATATGGGGAATTATTCTATAACTAACATTTAACAGTTATCTCCCTTGAGAAGTTATAATGATTAGGTGTGCATGATTGCAAACCCTATAGTATTGAATTGGAAGTTGTTTTATTCTTTAAGTTAGAATATCTTAACATAATTGCAAATAAATATATATGGGGAAGTACTCTCTAACATTTAACAGTTATCTTCCTTGAGAAATTATAATTATCAGATGTGCATCATTGTAAAACCTATAGTATTAAATTGGAAATTGTTTTATTCTTTAGGTTAGAATATTTTAACATAATTGCAAATAAATATATATGGGGAATTATTCTATAACTAACATTTAATAGTTATCTCCCTTGAGAAGTTATAATGATTAGGTGTGCATCATTGTAAAACCTATAGTATTAAATTGGAAGTTGTTTTATTCTTTAGGTTAGAATATCTTAACATAATTGCAAATAAATATATATGGGGAATTATTCTATAACTAACATTTAATAGTTATCTCCCTTGAGAAGTTATAATTATCAGATGTGCATCATTGTAAAACCTATAGTATTAAATTGGAAATTGTTTTATTCATTAAGTTCAAGCATTTTAATATTATAGTGCAATAAAAAAATTTTCCTACAATATGGCATTTTTCTGTGTTACAATGACATAAACAAAAAAAAAACAACAAAAAAAAAAAACAATAAGATAATTACACTATATAACAATATTTTTACTTTTTCTTTTTGCTGGGCAAAAAATTTCTTATTTCTCAATTGTTTATGCTTAAAATAAATAGAACAGACCTATTTTTCTCTTCAAGCTTTGCTTTTGTGCTACCAAGGAGCATATAACAAAAACATGATGGAGCACATATATGGTTGGTTGGTTGGCATGGAAACCTTGTTGGGTTATTTTATGCCGAAGAAGTTTTTTTTATTTATTCTTGTTGGGAATTCATTTTTTCAAATTTTTTTTTTTTAAACACATTTTTTTATCTATTCAACTCATAGATGGGACCCTAACAGGTACTACCACTCCAGGTCAGGGAGTAATGGCAATAAAGGGGTACAACTTGTTGGGTTATTTTATGCCAAAGACGCTTTGTTTTATTTATTCTTGTTGGGTATTCATTTTTTCAGACTTTTTTTTACTTTTATTTTTTAAATACATTTTTTAATCTATTTAACTCATAGATAGGACCCTAACAGGTACTGCCACTCCAGGTCAGAGTGGACCCGGGAGTAATGGCAATAAAGGGGCACTCCACATTCCCCAGAGTTTTAGACTTGGAACTTTACCACTAGATGCAGTTTAACCTCATACCCAGGACAGCTCATATTTGGGAAACTGATATGTGAAAGTGTTTTACATTACAGTTCCAAATCATAAAATACTTCTGTTTATTTTTGTATAACTTGAGTATCAATGAATGTAAATTCTGATTCATATCTTTTATTCAGACTTATGTAAATTAAAATTTGCAAATTTCCCTGTTTTTACATAGAAATTTTACATAGAATTTTATTTTTTTCTAAACTATATATTTTCTTTACACTGTCGGATTTCATATCCATTTTTTCTTCTCATCTTGTCCAATTGAAAAAACACTTATGAAAAGATATTCATGCAAATTTTGGATACTGACGTGCAAGGAATATAGACTGAAACTACAGCTGATGATAACTATGTCCACTCTACCCCAGAAATGTTCATTTACGCACAATTATTTATGAACTTTTGCTCATACACCTTGATATTTTTTAAACCATTTCTACTTTACAAGAACTATCTTATTATAATGGAGATTGTGTGTTTTTCCGTCTGTAACCGAAACTATATTGCTACTCAAGTCACAATTCTCTTAGTTATTTATATAACATTCTCAATGATTTTATTTTTTATTTAAACCTCAATTATTAATAAAATTATTTTACATTTATTAATACTGTTAACCATATCTACATACTAACAACATGCAATTATATTTATATATACAACAAAATAGCAGTTTACAGTGTGAACGGGAAGGCTAATTTGCATATTGATATTAAAAATGTGATTTTAATAAATATGTGCTTAGTATTATTGATTTCTAACTTTTTGGTTTTGTTTTAATGAATATAAGCAAACATTTCTTCAATGAATCTTAAATGAAATCCGTTAACAAGAAAAAATAACTGTCATTTTATTCTTCACTTCCTCTTTTAACTAAATACTTAAATTTGAAAAAATAACAATGAAAGACGAGAGTGATAGAAGAGTAAGTTTCAGTTGTTCTATTTTTCGAAATCTTTTTATCTGCAATCTTATTTAGTTTCATTAGCCTTTCTAATTTCATTAAAATCTTTTCATTAGCCTTTCTAATTTCATTAAAATCTTTTTATCTGCAATCTTATTTAGTTTCATTAGCCTTTCTAATTTAATATAACTAGCAAATATATGCACCCTCCGGGTGCAAGTATTTTAGTTAAATTTATGATAAAATATGATATTAAATTAGAAAGGCTAATGAAACTGAATAAGAATGTAGATAAAAAGATTTTGAACAGAGGGGGGTATGATTGAAAAATAGAACAACTTTGAAACTAACTCTTCCATCCTTTTCCGTTACTCCCGTCTTTCATTGGTAAATTTTCCTAATTAAACTGTTTAGTTAAAATAGGAAGTAAAGAATAATATTACAGTTATTTCTTCTTGTTAAGGGATTTCTTTTAAGATTTATTGAAGAGATTTTTGCTCATATTCAATAAGATAAAACCAAACAATTAGAAATCAATAATACTAAGCATATATTTATCAAAATAATTTTGTAAGTTCAATATGCAAATTAGCCTTCCCATTCATACTGTAAACCTCTATTTTGTTGTATATATAAATACAATTGCATGTTATTAGTATGTAGATATGGTCAACAGTCTTAATGATGTAAAACAATTTTATTAATAATTGAGGTTTAAATAAAATCATGGAGAATATGATGTAAATAACTAAAGGAATTGTGACTTGTATAGTAATATAGTTTCGGTTACAGACAGACAAACCCACAATCTCCATTATAATAAGATATATTAATATATTATTACATTAAAACTTAAATACTAGCACCCGGAGGGTGCATATATTTGCTAGTTTTACATAACAACACTACATAAAATATTTATTTTTAAATATTTAGCATCTGTTGGACTCTTCTGTTTTACGTTTATATTTACAGAAAATAGACTAATTTCAAAATTTCATTATTCAATTCATAAAAGCAAAGTTTGAAGGGAATAGTGGCCATGTTCTATCCGGTTTAGCTCAGTTAGTAGAGCATCCGGCATGGAACCACAAGGTTCCAGGTTCAATACCAGCCCTCAAACTCAGCACATGAGTAACACAGCTTGGATCTATGTGGTAAAGTGGAGAACTGATGGTAAGTGTGGCACTCCACTTCAGACAAAAAAAAAATAAGAATTTCTCTGTTCTAGCACTAGTGAAAAGGAGATAGACTCCCTCACTGTCCAGCTGATACAGACAATAGGCCAACTTTACTTTTAACGTGAGCAATTAAGAAATAATATATACTATCCAGAAACAAAATTTGTGTTACAGTGTTATCCAGGCCACAAAAGCAAAGTCTGAAGGGAATAATAGGTATTTTATATACTTTTACAACATAAGCAATTAAGAAATAATACATACTATCCAGGAACAAAATTTGTGTTACATAGTGTTATCTGGGGTACAAAAACAAAGTTTGAAGGGCATTTTATATACTTTCAAAACATTAGCAATTACGAAATAATACATACTATTCAAAATTTGTGTTATATAGTGTTATTGGGGGCACACAATAGGGAACAATTACCATTTTCTGCACTTTTACAATGTAGGCATTTATGAAATAAAACATTCTATCCATGGACAAAAAAATTTGTGTTACATAGTATTATACAAATATGGGTTTTGATTTTTAGATTTTAGATTAAAATTCAAGTAAAAACAGATTATTGGGGAAAAATAGGAAGTTAAAAACTAGAAATTTAGTCCTGAAAAATAAAATTTTAGTAAATAGATATTAATTATTATTAATGTGCCAGCTACAAGGTGTATTTCTATTGAAGAAAAAGTATTGAATTATTTGATTGAAAATTTATATAAATTATTTTTTCTTATGAATCTGAAGATGATTTGTATTAAGAGAGTTTCATAATTTGATTGAAGCATTGTGTATGTATTGGTTAGGAGGTTGATTTAGAAGGCTATCACAATGCAGTTTGGAATAAATAAAAATAATAATAATACAGTAACAATGGTGTTGTGTGTTGACCTGTATTTTTATTCTTTCTTGAATTTTTGAGGTAATACTCTTTATCAAAAGAATTGAACTGAAGCAGTCCAGCTATGGCATTTCTTCCCATAGTCAATTTCTTAAATAGAGATTAGCAGGTGTTAATTCAGAGTTTTCCTTCTCCTAGACTAGCTGGACTGCTTCAGTTCAATTCTTTTGATAAAGAGGTATTACCTCGAAAATTCAAGAAAGAATAAAAATACAGGTCAACACACAACACCATTGTTACTGTGTTTTATTTTTTTTATTTATTCCAAACTGCATTGTGATAGCCTTCTAAATCAACCTCCTAACTAATTTGTATTAGGTATTCAAGTTCCTTATATTAATCTATTAAAAACTCATTGGTCTGTTCAAATTATAATTTTTTTTTTTTTTTAAGTATAACTTATAAGAATTCCAAACAATTGATAAATTAAAAATAATTCAAATTCAAAAGGTTGATTAAGGTTGATTTCTAAGGCAACTAGATTGTTGGCAAAATAATTACCATTCATTATCAATTTTAAGAAGAATATCTACAGCATCTTTTGGTCTTGTCTATTATGTACAAGCACAATGTGACACAAGGTCAATTTTTATGCAGAGTTTAATAGGTTTGAATTCAGAGTTTTTCTTCTCCTACCCCAGTTTCCATACTGGCTAAAGACGCCAGTCTGTCCTACTATTTACCCATAGCTGGAAGGAGAATAGTTGGATGAATTAGATATTGTAGTTTATCAGGAGACAGTCCACCAGGGGCAAAACTAAACCAGCAAAAACATACTTTCTTTTTTTGACTCCGCCCAAAATATATATCCTTCTGAATCTGTAACACCGGTACCTTCTGAAACCTCACCAACTCGCTTCTGACCTGTCTATTTATTGACCTAACTTTTCATGCATCCAGGCACCTGAATCAAGATACTTCTCTGCATCACTTTTAAGTCACGTTTTTCACATTCTGAAGAATGCGAGTTCAATCCTGGAATGCAAGACACAACCAGATTCTCTTACACTACCGTATGGCACCATGTGAAATGCAAACAGTCTTGTCCAGGATTTATTTCAGAGTTTTCCTTCTCCTATACTGGTTGCCATACCAAGGCTAAAGATCCCAGTCTGCCCTACTATTTACCCATAGATGGAAGGAGAATAGAATTCATACCTTTCTCAAGGGTATTAACACCATGTGAAATGCTAAGTTCATCCAGGATTTATTTCAGAGTTTTCTTTTCCTAGACAGGTTGCTATACCAAGGCTAAAGGTCCCAGTCTGCCCTACTATTTACCCATAGCTGGAAGGAGAATAGTTGAATTCATACCTTTCCCAAGGGCATTAGCGCCATGTGAAATGCAAACAGCCTTGTCCAGGGTTTGAACATGCATCAGCATTTCCTACAACAATAACCATTACACCACAAGTGACTCCATGGAAAGACAGATTAAAATCAATCCAATGAAATATGTCACATTAACTCTTTGCCTACCAAATTTCCCCTAATGCTGTACCAACCTTTCTTGGTATTTTTCACCTGTATGAAGGGATATTTCTAAGTTCACAATCTGTTTCACATCAGAACTGATTCTATGCAAATAGTCCTATTATTATTAATTTGAGTCCTTCAGCTCAATTATAATGAACTAACCAGCAAGTTTTGTACTTTGGTTGGGTGCAGTATGAATAAAAACAGCAAGCCACTGTGAGCGGCTTAAAGTAGACAAAGAGTTAACTGGGTAAATCATGTCAAATCATCTAGGCCATGTCACCCACCCACTTCAATCTTTCTTAAATTTTGTACAGGTGCTGACTATGTTAAAGTTAGACAATCCCCAAAATTTGAGCTTCCAATTTGAAAAATTGGCAGAGTTATGTCAATTTTTAGCTCTCCAAATTTGAGGGAGAGGGCTCGAGAGAAATGGTGACTTTTTATAACCTATTACAGAAACTGGAGTTAGAATATTCAAAACTCCTCCAAATCTCTAACCTTAATCCTAAGGCAGGTGGATCTCTTTATTTTGGGGATTGTCTAACAATCCCAAAAATTTGAGCTTCCAATTCAAAAAATTGGCGGAGTTATGACGATTTATTAGCTCTCCAAATTTGAGGGAGGTCGGAAAAAATGGCGACTTTTTGTAACCTATTTTTGTCTGTAAAATGAGTTCCACAGCTTCCCTCCTCCTAAAAATTGGTATCAGAGATCTGTGCGGTAAAGTAAGGAGCTGATGGTAGGTGTGGCGCTACACCTCAGATGCAAAATCAATCTCCGAGGTCTAGCGCTAGTGAAAAGGGGATAGACTCCCTTGCTGATTGGCTGATACCGACTTTAGGCCACCCCGACAACTTTACTTACTTTACTTTCTCCTAGACTGGTTACCTAACCAAGGTTAAAGAGCACAGCCCTACTATTTACCCATAGATGGAGGGAGAATAGTTGAATGTATACTTTTCCCAAGGGTATTAGTTCTATATGAAATGCAAATAGCATCATCCTAGATATGAACTCTGATTGCTGTATCTATTTTCTATGTCAATAACCCTTACACCACATGCCTGCACATTTACCCATAGCTGGAGGGAGGGGAATACTTGGATTAATACCTTTCCTAAGGGCATTAGTAGTATGTGAAATGCAAACAGCCTGGTCCAGGATTCAAACTCTCTTTGCGGTGTCCATTTCCTACAGCAATAACAATTACACCACACCTTCACATTTACCCATAGCTGGAGGGAGGGGAATACTTGGATTTATACCTTTCCTAAGGGTATTAGCACTATGTGAAAATGCAAACAGCCTGGTCCCAGTTTTGAACTCGGCTCGCCATATCCATTTCCTATGACTATAACCATTACGCCACGTAGCAGGGAGCAGACCTTAAATCAATGTTCTAACCACAAAGCTGACACAAATAAATAAAACAGAAAAAAACATTTTAAAATATTAGAACAAAAAAGGTGGGGAAATGGGACAAAAAGCAACACAAAGTTGAATTAAAAAATTTAAAATGAAAATAAAAGTTACAAAAGCAGGAAGCAAGGTAAAGAAATTAATTCTACGTTATTACAGTTAGTTTATCGGTTAAAAAAAAAAAAAAATAAAAATAAAAAAAAAGAGTAAAATCTGTCTGTCAGTAACTCTAGAAGCCCCACATCTATCGGGCGATATATATATATATATGCAGGAATTTATTTATTAAACAAAAACAAAGGGGGTGCATTTATTTAAAATGGGTTTGAAATCTGAGGGGAAAATATCGCTCCTAAAAAAATATTTTAACTGACGGGACAGATACTACACTTTGATCATGACCTAAAGGTCCAAAGAAGGAGGATGTTATGCTATAATTATAAGGGAGAAAAAAATATACAAACGAGCAGGTCTCACTTTACCTACCTATTGAAAAACCTTTTTGTTTTGTTTTTTTTTTAATTTTGGGGGGGTTTATTTGTTTTTGTTTGGGGAGGCTGCAGCTGGCACACAAATGTGTGAGATTTTTTTAGATTTTTTATTTAAACTAAAAGTGAGATATTCACTGAGTTTTGATTTTTTATTAATTTTATCCTATTTGATATCCTGGTTATTGTTCCGATGCTAAAACAATATATTTTCTTTAACCGTTCCTAATTCTAGTTCTACACACCTTCACTTATTTGACATTAGTTATTATACTAAAGCTGAGTGAATCAATGATTGTTTCCTAAAAGCTTTTTTTCCTATTTAGTTTAATGGCATAAAATACATACCAAAATATTCCTTAGTTCTGGAATTGACTTATGTTTGAAAAAAATCCATTTTATTTGGTTCTAATTAGTTATAATTTGCAATTGAATAAAAAAAAATGACCAGTCTCTTACTTCACATTCTACCTATCACTTTTCCCCTCTCTATATATATATTTTAATTAACTACTCCTTATATATGCTAGTTTCTCTGTGATGTAAAGAGAGAGATTGGAGAGTGTGAGAGGGAGATTGAACTTTCCATTTTATTTGTATGTTAATTTTCACCTGCAAGCCAGAAGCTAAGGGCTGGCTATAAATATATAACAAACAAATAAAGCAGGAATTTCAATCTCCCTCTGACGCTCTCAAATCTCTCTCTTTACATCACAGAGAAACTAACATATATAAATAGTTTAGTCAAGATATATAGAGAGGGGGAAAGTGACAGGCAGATTGTGAAGTAACAAACGGGTCAGTTTTTGACTTAATTGCAAATTTTAGCAAAATGATTTTAATGTTGCTTTTTTTTTTCTTTTTTTTTAAATTGTCTGACCGTATTTATCTTTTTAAATTTAATTCGCTTTACAAACTCACTTTTTTCCTGATCACAATTATCTACCCAGAGCTCAATGGTTGACCCGTCATGTTTTT
Source organism: Doryteuthis pealeii (assembly GCA_023376005.1). Lineage (NCBI taxonomy): Eukaryota > Metazoa > Mollusca > Cephalopoda > Myopsida > Loliginidae > Doryteuthis > Doryteuthis pealeii. Next base: position 60,812,039 of record CM042162.1, read on the forward strand.
TTATAATATGGTTAAATAACTGATGAAACAAAAAAGGCCAAAGCACAGACTACCATTAACCCATTGTACCTGACGAATGTCTTATAACCAACGCATTAATTTTCAAATATGAGCCGCAGTAAAAAAAAAAAAAATTGAAAAACCCAAATGATTTAATCTATTTATCTTAATTTTTTTAGATGAGGCTTGATAATTTGTATTATTTGGACTGTTGTCCTCATCATTTGTTATATACACAATTTGAAGAGAAGGTTCCCAAGTTCAACAAGAAACACCTGAAGAAGTCTGGAGGACATATCTGACGAAATGTTGTGTATATAACAATAAAGATGAGGCCAACAGTCCAAAAAATACAAATGATTTAATTTTACTAAATTTCTAGGAAGGGTTATTATTATTATTTACATATCTTGGACTATTGTCTTCATCCAGGTTGTTTCATTCTAAAGTTTCAGTTGCTGTACCTCCTAGACTTCTTCAGGAGTCTTTTGTTTGTGATCAATAAACCTTCAGAGAATTCTAAACAAAACCCTTTACACAATCCATAGGTTAGACTGTTCTCATCTTACTGTCCATGTCTTGGGATATTTTCTATAAGTTAATTTGACTGAATTTTTTAGATGAGGTTTGATAACCTGTATTATTTAGATTTTTAGGACTGTTGGCCTCATCTTTATTGTTATATACACAACGTTTTGGCCAATGTGCTCTCCAGCCTTCTTAAGGTGTTTCTTGTCAAAATACAGTTCTAAGTGACAATAATCTGTAGGTTGCAGGTTCAATTCTGACTACATGCGAAAATAACAGAATACTTAATATAGCTTAACACTTGTACCTGATTATAGTTAACAGAATGAGAACAATCTACCCCAATGAATTAAAGGGTTTCGGTTCAAAGTTCCGTAAAGGCTCCTCCATATGATATGAAGGCTCCCGAGTTCGACAAGAAATACTTGAAGAAGGTCGGAGAGTACATTGGCCAAAACATGTATATAACAATAAAGATAAGGAAATCAGTTCAAAAATCTAAATAATACAAATTAATTTGACTACTTAGTTAATTCCCTCTGAATAAGACCTGAGTTACAGTGGCCGAAACATTGTGAATATAAGAATCTAGACGAGGAATATAGTCTAAAACATAATAATGTAAATAACCACACGATTTAGTCTACTTAAATTATATTTATCCTTTACTTATCATTAGGTTCAAACATCATTAACGCTTTTAATTTATTTTAAATAATTTTTTAAAATAAGATTGGAATTTCACAGTTGTAATAGGTTGAGACATTTAAGAAAAAAAAACAGATCTATACAGTAATTAATAATATTTATTAATTCTGAGTACAACCTTGATTTTCTTTATGATTTTAAAATTACTGTCCTAATAAAAATTTAAGTAATAGCTCAAAATTTAAGTATCAGAATTTTTGTTTAATTTTTAGTAATTTTTATATGATTCTTATACTTATATCTATATATCTTTCAGGCTTGCAATATTTGATGCTACTTTGGTATACAATCTATAAATGATGGAATTGGGTATGTGATCTACCTAACCCTAACCTGCTTCATTTTAATTTCTTTTAATAATAAATGATTGTTGTATATTGGTTCTAATAGAAAATAGAAATACCATTTTGTCTATTGTTCTAGGAAAGGGGAGTATCTTTTCGGCCATATCTGACTTATTCTAATATAAAGGTGGAAGTGATTATTCCACCAACTCAGTACAATTGGATTATATTGTTGTTATTCACTAATACCATGTTTCCCTGAAATAAGACTGGTCTTATATTAATTTTCACTATGAAATATAACGCTAGGGCTTATTTGGGGGGATATCAAGTGTTTATGTTCCAGACACAAGGGCCGAGTTAGCTCAGTCAGTAGAGCATTCGGCTAGAAACCACAAGGTTCCTAGTTCAATACCGGTCCTCGCCAACTCAGTGTATGAGTGGCACAGGGATCTGTGCGGTAAAGTAAGGAGCTGATGGTAGGTGTGGCGCTCCACCTCAGACGCTAAAATAATCTCCTTAGTCTAGCGCAAGTGAAATGGGGATAGACTTCCTCGCTGATTGGCTGATACCGACTTTAGGCCGTCCCATTGACTTATGTTCCATGATATTGATTTTGAAGAATGCTTATTTCTTTAGTCTGTCTGCCACTCTCAACTAGGGCTTATTTTAAGGGGAGGACTTATATCAAAATCATCCTGAAAAATTATGCTAGGTCTTATTTTCAGGGAAACACAGTATTTGCTAAAGCAAACTTAAACATTTTAACCACAAGGCTAAGATACTTTTTTAATTTCTTTGTCTTAAACATTTATCATCTACACACGAATTTGGGATATTTTTAAAAAGAGCATTACGTGACAAATTTGTCTGTGGCTTAAATAAAGATATAATTTTTTATTATCTATATTTTTTTTTTTGGTTGATGTATATTTAATTTGCCTATAAATTCAATAAATTATTTTCAAATTTGCACGATTTTAATTTTTTTAAATAAATGTATAAAAATATATTCATTTATGTTTTATTCAAGCTATGATAAATGATATTAATTAAATTATTTTCAAATTTGTATAATCTTAATTTTCTTAAATAAATGTATAAAAATATAATAATGTTTTATTTAAGCTGTGATGAACAAATGATATATTTAGATTACATACTAAAATAAAATTTGTAGATCACATTGGCACATAGATTGTATACCAAAGTAGCACCATAAAATTCTTGAACCTTAAAATTTACACAAAATTGATGCTAAAAAATATTGATTCTAATTAACCAAAATTTGTTTCATCAAATCAAACTTTTGGCTTGTCATCTCAATTTTAATGTTAACCCTTTGAACACTTCAGCCCTTGTCCTTTAAATATCCTTTACTTGAGTTCACAAAATTTACAATAATAATAATAATAATTACGGCAGGTGTGAACTCAATCATAATAATATCAAGCACAAAAAGCATTCAAATTTCCTTCCAAACTAAAGACATCTTTGTTTTAAGCTATCCATCTTTCCAATAAAATAAATGCCGTAAATGGTTCCTATATTAAACTTTTTATTATTAGTGTTTAATATCTCTAAAGCTGAAATATCAGGCTTACAATGTAGATATTTACTCAACCCCTCCGCCATAAACAGGATGCAACACAAGGTCAATTTTTTCAAGGTGGAGTACAGCTGGTTTGAATTCAGAATAGACTTTCTAGTTAAGTTGCCATACCAAGGATTGAATTCAATGTTTTCCTTCTTCTAGATCAGTTGCTGTACCAAGGTTAAAGAGCCCAGTCTGTTCTACTATCTACTTATAGCTGCGGGCAATGATGCTGATAGCTTTTTAATTTAGTGCGTCCTGGTATGCACATATTTGCTTTGAATGAGTCCTCGGGAAAATTTATGGGTCCCAACTAAAGTTTCTTACTAGATTGTAGGGTTTTTATTTATGATCTGGGAAACAACTAAAACCTTGTAACCTATCCAGTTTAATTCATTTCTAAGAAACTATTGAAATGTATTTACAGTTAGCTTGAAATGATGTAGGAAGAAAAAAGAAAAACACTGCATCCTTTTAGATTTTTGTGCGTCTGGGATGCAGGACGCATACCGATCAGCATCTCTGGCTAGGGTATAGTTGGATTCATACCTTTCCAAAGGGTATTAGCACTATGTAGAATGCAAACAGCTTCATCCACAATTTGAAGTCGGGTCACCATCTTTTATGATAACTATTACCATAATAAACATGGTCCGCACTACTAAAAAATTGAAGGTAATTTTATATTATAATAATAATATGTTTTCAGCTAGTATATTAGGTCTGAGACCTGTCAGCTGTTCCTTATAAACATTCATCTTAATTCCACAGAATATTTATCATCTTTCCACAGATTATCTAACATTGCCGTAAAGGAGTTTAGAGATGGGGCATTCACTATTGATGATGGTAGTTTATTCCATGTATTCACCACTCTGTTACTAAAATAATTTGTCTTGCATTTGCTTTACAAAATTTTTTTTTAAGAGTTTTAATTTATGACCCCTGATATTGATATTTTGAGCAATGTTTAGTAGATCAAAGTTTGTTGAATAAAATTCATGTGTATATTTGTAGACTTCAATCATATCCCTTCTTGTACGTCAATAAACCAAACTTGGTAAGTCTTTCTTCATACGAAAGGGGTTTTTAAATCATTCATTACTTTAGTAGCTCTCCTTTGAACTCCCTCAATGAATTCTATGTTCTTGATTAGTCTTGGACTCCAAACCACATTAGCAAATTCCAAATGAGGTCTTACCAATATTGAAGGTACCTCAACCATTTTCACTATAGAAGACCATATGTGGATTTGCCCATTGTGTAGTGGTCATAATCATAGAAAATGGACACGGTGACCTGAGTTCAAATCCTAGACGAGGCTGTTTTCATTTTATATAGTGTTAATACCCTTAGGAAAGTATGCATCCAAATATTCTCCTTTTAGCTATGGGTAAAATAGTAGAGCAGTGCGGGCTCTTTAACCTTGATATGTGTTGTAACTTGAGTATCATGAATAGGGAAAGATTTACTAAGTGAAGATACAAGGTAAATAGAGTAATTAGCAATTGTTAGGTTGAATTAACAAGTTCCATGAGATCTCTTTGTTTCTATCTTCTGAGATTTCATCTATAGGAAAAACCATTCTTATTATTTAGGTAATATACAACAGTATGGCAACTGGTCCAGGAGAAGGAAACCTCTGAATTCAAACCTGTTAAACTGTGCTTAAAAAACTGACCTTGTATCACATCCTGATTGTGGCAGAGGGGTTGGGTAAATACATACAGATGTCTGCCTTAGAACTAGGAAAAAGTTGATATTTTTTTCTTCAGTAAAAAGACATTTTGTATTAAAAAAATTAAAAAAAAAAAAAAAAATTTTTTTGGTGGGCCATTCAGAAAGCTCTCAATGCCACAATTAGCCCATGACTGGAGTCTAGCTCTCAGCCACAAATATCAGGCTTATGGGTTCAAAGGGTTAAAAGAGGCGTGATCGCTGGTAGTTTTTATAAAAATTTAAAACTTAAGTTTTGGATATTAAATTTAATTTTAAGGCTTCTGGTAAAATAATTAGATTAATTAATTCTAGTTAGATAATTAAACTTAAATTTCAGCTTTTTTTTTTTTCTTTTTCTTTTTTCTTGTCTTTTGATCAGGACAGTAATTTCAGGGCAAAAAACAAAATAAATTATTTTATACACCATGAATAAAATGCAAAATTAAGCGACGATTCATCCCATGCATAACTTTGTCAATTCACACCCGCCTAATATTTCCCAGTAATATTCACACACTCTATATATATATATATATATATATATATATATATGCATGCATGAAAATTGAGAAAATACGGATAAAACACAAAACAACTTTGTTCAATTGATCTTTCGCCTCGGTGTGTAACAAAGCTTCGTCAAAATTTATTTTGACAAAGCTTCGTTACATACTGAGGTAAAATATCAATTGAATGGAGTTGTTTGTGTTTTATCCGTATTTTCTCAATTTTCAATCACATTTTGTCGGAATTACCCAATCTTTTACTCTTCATATATATATATATATATATATATATATATGAATTTAACATTTTTAGAAAAAACAAATGATGTTATTAGTTTGCTGACAGAATCTGTTTCGACCTTTTAATAAAGCGGTCTTCATCAAGAGCAACATATGAAGGTAAGACGGAATAAATAACCGTTAAATAGGAGGGGTACAAACGAACACTGGTGTTCAATGCTGGAATTTTTTTTTACATTTTTTAAAATGCGTATTCTGTGTTAAAAATAAAATAAATTTTATTTTTAAAAATCAGGAGCATTATAATCCATAATAAAAATTCAAAACAGATTCTGTCAGCAAACTAATAACATCATTTGTTTTTTCTAAGAATGTTAAATTCATATATATATATATATATATATATATGCATACACACAATAACATTTTGATAAATCATAATGAATAAAAGAAGTAACGATATAATTGTGTACCTTAAAGTAAGATGCATTATAGACGTCAATGACTAAAAGAGCTATTAAGCCAATTAAGATAGAAAGAAAAAAAGCCATATCATTTGCAAATATCATGCATATTGCGTTCATGCTAAAATAAATATTTCCTTTTTCTTTTTTTTCTTTTTTTTTTTTTTTGAATTCTTAGATTTTAACAATGAAGAAGTATAGAATCATAATTATTTTGCAACATTCCTATAACAACTCTAACCTAAAACATCATCTTTTTCTATAAATATGTATATCAAAATAGCACCCAGCCCAAAATACTAAACTTACAATGAATAGTAAAAATAGTGCTCAGTCTAAAATATCAGGCTTATGGTGTATAGATCAGGTATGACCAACTGTTTTTGAGACGCACCATCATAAATATGTATGTCAAAATAGCACCCAGCCCAAAATACTAAATTTACAATGAATAGTAAAAATAGTGCTCAGTCTAAAATATCAGGCTTATGGTGTATAGATCAGGTATGATCAACTGTTTTTGAGACGCACCATCATAAATATGTATGTCAAAATAGCACCCAGCCCAAAATACTAAACTTACAATGAATAGTAAAAATAGTGCTCAGTCTAAAATATCAGGCTTATGGCGTATAGATCAGGTATGACCAACTGTTTTTGAGACGCACCATCATAAATATGTATGTCAAAATAGCACCCAACCCAAAATACTAAATTTACAATGAATAGTAAAAATAGTGCTCAGTCTAAAATATCAGGCTTATGGTGTATAGATCAGGTATGACCAACTGTTTTTGAGAAGAGAGTCTCCAGTTCATCATCAGGAGGTCTTTGGTTTATTTCTTTATTTAATGGCACAGTGATGCTGGTAGCTTTTGATTTAGTGCATCTGGGACTCACAGATTTGATTTGAATGAGTCCCCTGGAAAATCGATGAGTCCCAACTAAAGTTTCTTAATAAATTGTATAGTTTTTATCTATGAACTACTAAAACTTCTAACCAGTACCTTGTACCTAATATAGTGTAATTTTTTCTAAGAAAATATTGAAATTTATTTACAATCAGCTAGAAATGGTGAAAAAAACCCTGATACATGGATACGATTTTACTGGGTTCTTTTAGATTTTCATGCATCAGTGACGCAGGACACGTACCTATCAGCATCTCTGTAAATATGTATATTAAAATAGCACACATGGATATGATTTTACTGCGTGCTTTTAGATTTTTGTGTGTCAGGGCCGCAGGATGCGTACCTATCAGCATCTCTGATATTTACCAACCCCTCGGCACAAGTAGGATATGACACAAGGCCAATTATTTAAGCAGTGTTTAACAGGTCTGAATTCAAAGTTTTCCTTCTTCTAGACTGGTTTGTAATCAAGGTTAAAGAGCCTAGTCTGCCCTTGTATTTACCCATATCTGATGGGAGAATAGTTGAATTCATACCTTTCCCAAGAGTATTAGCCCCATGTGAAATTACACTATTTTCCATTCAGTTGTGGGTAAATAGTAGAGCAGAGCTCTTTAACCTTGTTATGGCAACTAGGAGAAGAAAAACCCTGAATTTGAACCCGTTAAACTCCAATTAAGAATTTGACCCTGCGTCACATCCTACTCATGCGTAGGGGTTGGTAAATATGTATAGATTAGTGTTCCAGTGTTCCTTTTAAATTTTGAAGTCATACGGCCATGAACAATAAAAAATTATACCACCCAATAAAATTTTAATGTTCCGTACTATTTTACAAGTTTTAGATAAAGAACGAAATTATTTGTCAAAATTTTTGAGATGAAGCTTGATAATTTGTATTATTTAGATTTTTTTTATTGCTGTCCTTTATTGTTATATACACAACATTTTGGCTGATGTGTTCTTTGGCCTTCTTCAGATATTTCTTGTTGAACATGTGAGTCTTCATAAAACTTTGAACTGGACCCTTCATTGGGGTAGATTATGTTCATTCCATTAACCATGACCGTGTACAAGTGCTAAACTTTGTTAAGTAAGTAAAAAAGTCAGCAGAGTAGCCTAATGTCGGTATCAGCTAGACAGCAAGGAAGTCTATCCCCTTTGCACTAGTGCAATACCAGGGAAATTGCTTTTTGTGTCTAAGGTGGAGCGCCACATCTACCATCAACACCTCACTTTAGCTCACAGATCCAAGCTGTGGTCTGTATCGAACTTGGAACCTTCTTGTTCCTAGGTGGATGCGCTACCGACTGAGCTAAATTGTAAATTTTCTATGATATTTTTGCCTGTAGTCAGGATTTAACCTGTAAACTCCAAATGATTGTCACTTAGAACTGTATTAACTTAACCCTTATATCTGTTGTGCATTGTGTCCAACTGAACAATTTAGAGTGTGTATATCTATTAATAATGGAGATTCGCTTCCGGTTTTTGTCTGTAACAAAAACTATGTCACTGCTTACGTTACTATACCCGAAATACGTCATAACATAAAATAAATACACTCAGAATTTGAGCATGTAACATTAGACAGTCCTCATTGTTTTTTTAAACAAGTTTTGATAAATACATACCTGGTATTATCTATCTATATATAGTTGTTTTATTTTAATATATATTTAAAGTTTACATTTCAAATTGTTTTATTTTTTAATCCTTTAATGAATTTTATTTTTTACCCCTTTAATAAATTTGATGATTTTACTTTACTTATGATACAAACTCTCTGATATTAAATTTTCAACTCCCATCCCCTCAGGCAATATTTATTTTACATTGCCCAGAGGGCGTTTTTTTTATTTTGCTAGTAACAATAAAGTTGAACGGTCCAAAAAGATCTAAATAATACAAAGAATGAAAAGTTTCAATAATAAAACTATGTTACTGAACAAGCAATTGTTATAGGACTTTGACTCCAACTTTTGGTTTAAACTTTAAAAAAAAAAAAAATTGAATTATCAAAATTAAGAATATTTTCTATACACTCTATTTCAGTTATTCACAGACTTTTTGCTGTGTAGACCAGTGGTTCTCAACTGGGGGCCATATGCTCCCCCTGGACCATATAACATTTTGGGGGCAACGAGGAAAGCACAAAATATTTAATCATATGCATTTAATCAAGGTAATGTAGAGATTTGTGTTGAGGGACCAGTATTCAACTGTGTTGCAAGTTGAATCTACTCTGAGAACTCATACTTGGTAGGTGGTTTAAATAGCAGGTTGGGCTATTCCACTGTGTGCCTTGGCCAAGTCCATTCCCAGCATTTCATTATCTACTGGTTTTAGTGTGATATTTTTATCCATATATACCCAACACTTGACTGTGTTCTGTTAGTCTATCTTGTCTGGTAACTGGATGCTGTGAATAGGATATTTAAACATTGAATGGCTATGGGGAAGAGCCTGTACATTCATATGCAAATAAGTCTCTTCCTTATAAATAGCAACAGGCTAAAATTAGTTGACAGTTTAGCGGTGAATACTTTTTAGTACAACATTCAATTGACCACTAAACGTCTTTATTGAGATATATCAAAATAATCAAGGTATTAAAACCTAAGATTCTGGATTTGAATAGCAAGACCCTCAGGATACAGAAAATATGGACTCACTGGTACCAACCATTTTCAAACTTCATCGACCATATTGAAGGTGAGAAGTTGGACATACTTATAAATTACATATCACCTGATATATAGAAACTGATAGCTTTTTGATTTAGTGCATCCTGGGACGCACATATTTGCTTTGAATGAGTCCCCGGAAATATTTATGGGTCCCAACTAAATCTGTCTAACTCTTACCTTGTAACCTATACTGTGTAATTAATTTCTAAGAAACTATTGAAATGTATTTACAGTTAGCTTGAAATGGTGGGTGAAGAAAGAAGAAAAATACTGGAACACATGGATACAATTTACTGCGTCCTTTTAGATTTTTGTGGGACGCAGGAAAAGATTATTTGCATAAGAATGTGCATACAACAGGTCTACTAAACTAAAATAAGAATCAAGGGGTTCATAGATAAAAAAAAATTAAAAAAAGAAAGTTGAGAACCACTGATGTAGACTATGAAAAAAAGAAGGAACATTGATCTCGTCTCATTTTGGCAGAGTTATTGCCCTTGGAAAGCTTTGGTACTAGAAAATTAATGAAATATTGTATTTACTTAAAAATGAAGACCAAATAAAAATTAGGGATATTGAATTAAAAAAATTAAAAAAAATGCTTCCCCTGTAACATGGTATTTGCAATAGTCTCAAAGAACATGTTGATATACTGTAGGTCTAATTTCCATTTAGGTACAATAAATAAATTCTGACTGTAGGTTCTATCACTGGCTATCTTATGATATCTATATATTATAAATCCCAAGATATATAATTTTAAACAATTAAGTTGTGGCAAAATAATTTTATCTTAATACTTCTCTCCTATTACACTGAATCAGCAAACTCTTAAAATGATTTTCATTAGTCTCTTGCATATATATATATATATATATATATATATATATATATATATATATATATATATAATACTATATTATATTATATAAAATATCACATATATATAATATTAATACATATGTATAATATTATATAGAATATTGTATGTATATACGTATTATATAAATATATACATGTATAATACATATATATATAAATATATAAATGTATATACATATTATATAAATATAAATGTATACATAACATATAAATATATATATATATAAATATAATATATACATATTATATAAATATATATAATGTATATACATATTATATAAATATATTAATATATACATGTATATAATATATAAATATATACATGTATATAATATATAAATACATACATGTATACAATATATAATATATATCTACGTATTATATAAATATATATATATATACATGTATATATATATAAATATATATCTACGTATTATATAAATAATATATATATATATATATATATGTGTGTGTATATAATATATATATATACGCATGATATGAATATATGTATGTATATATATATATATAAATAAATATTATTGTATTATATATATTATATACATATATTACTTGATGATATAAATAAAATCTCAGTGACTATCCTTAATAAAATCTATACAGCATATTAGCAGCATGTACTTACTGTAATTGTGATCTAAGATTGTAGATGGGGTGGGTGGGAGTGGGGGGTAATGAGCAAAGGCAAAAGAAGCAAAGAAGGAAGAAAAGAGACTGAGAGGATAAAGGAATGATGAGAAAAGAAAGATAAATAATGAAAGGGGAAACTTTTTAAAGAAAGTAAGATAGGAAAAGAATGAATAAGAGCCATATAAGGATGTGATGGAAGAAATGGAAAGAAGAGGAAAAGGTAAGAGAATTATAGGGGGGAGAAAGAGAGAAGGAAAAAGAGAAAAATGAAATAGAAAGAAAGAGAGAAAAAATTAAGAGAAAAAGTGAGATAGATGTAAAGTGAATTTCAAAAATGAAAGAGAAAGAAAGAATGATAAAATGTAAGAGAAAGACAGAAGAGAAAAAAGGAAAAAAAGTGAGATAAATGAAGTTAATTTAAAAAATGAAAGAGAAGGAGAGAATAAAAAAAGAGAAAGAAAGAAGGGAAAAAAGGGATAAAATTGAGATAAATGGAGAAGTTAATTTTTAAAAATGTAAGGGAATATAGAAGAGAAAAAGAAAAGAAAAAAAAAAAGTGATAGATGAAGAAGTAACTTTTAAAAAATGAAAGAGAAAAAAAAAAGAAAGAAAGAATCAGGAGGGAGCCAGGAGAAAACAAAATTTTTTTTTTTTTTAAGTGATTAAAAATAGAAAGAATTTGTGGTGAAAACAAATGAATGAAAAAATAAAAAATGACAAAACGAAGAAAGTAAAGAAAATGAAGGAATTGTGAACAACATAGAAAAGAAGGGGAGGTTGAAATTGAGAAAAAGATGATAACAGAAAGAGAAAGGAAATAGAAATCAAAAAGAATGTGGGAAAAAAAAGAGAAAGAAAAGGTAAAGAACAAAGAGAAGGTTAGGTGAATGTAAAAAAGACATCATATGAAAACTGAAAAGAAAAATAAGAAAGAAGAAAAAGAGAAAAACGACAGAGGAGAGAAATGAAAGAAATATGAAATAAAGAAAGAAGAAAATGGCAAATGAATGAAAGACAAAAATATCAGACCATAGAAAAAAAGAGAGAGAGACTGAGAGGGTGGTAGAAGTTTTGAAAAAAGACAAAAAATACAGAAGAAAACAAAAGGATGAAAACCAAAAGAGACATAGAAAATGGCGGATCAACTGCAGTCTATTGAAACTCAAACTGATTCATTTCAAGACTTTTTCAACTCACCAACTAGTATAATGATAACTTAATATTTCAATATTCAGTATTTTATTTTACACAAATTATATAAATTCTTTTTTTTTTTTTTTTTTCTTACTAACAATTGGCATAAATATTTATTTTCTCACTTTTGAATAAAAATGATTATGGAATTTTTCAATGACTATAGCATATTATCATTTTTTTTATCAATGTACATATATAAAATAATTCAAAGGATTAAGGTATAACTAAAGGCTTTTTCATTTATTTGAATTATATATATATATATATATATATATATATATATATATATATATAAAATGAAAAAGAAGGTCCACAAAATGGATTATGTTTTTTTTTATATTATTATTTTACATTTACGACACGTGTTTCAGATCTTTTGATATCTTCTTCAGGTGTATAACAATCTATTTTGTGGACCTTCTTTTTTTATAAAATATTTAATTTTCTCCCATTGGACCCATAACAACACTTATATATATATATATATTATATATATATATATACATACACACACAGGATTATCAAAAAAATGTTAACACCCCTATGGGAGTACCTTTATGATATAATTTCAGTCTCCTTATGTTCACTATCCCTATCCATACATTCTTGGAAGTGATATTGCAGAGACCACCTGGGGAAGATTCCAATAATGTGTTCACAGAAGTGGTGAACAGATGGAGACTTAAAAATTATAATATCCTAAAGGAATGTTAACATTTTTTTCTAAACACCCTGTGTATTTATTTATAATATTTTAAATTATATATTAAAATATTATATCTTTCAAAGCCTCCATGCTTCCTGTAATCCACCAACACTATACCTGATACCCCCATGCACACACATACATGTATATTATTACTGTATGCTATTCATGTTCCTGACACTAATACATCATTCTATGTACTAGACATTGAGACTTTGATGAGTTGTGGTGCACCTGAGCAGTGTACACAATAAATTTCATTATTATTATTATATAATTATTTTAAATTATGTATTATAAAATTATTTTAAAACTATATATTATCACCGTGACATAACATGTCAGAGGTTATGTGAAAATTTGACCTTTTGAAATGGATTATTTTGGGGTCTATTAGATTAGAATTGTGCCAAAATAGTGATTATGGTATTTTTTCCCTCTCCTTTGATACTTAATACATGAAAATAAGAAAGAAATAAAATGAATGAAAATAGTTTTAAAAAAGAAAGAAAAGAGAAAAGAGTAGAAAAATTAGTACTGATATTTCCTTAAGATTAACTAAGTACAATAAAAGGACAATCAATACACTAGTAGTGGTCTGCAAGACTAGCTTGTTAACTATTACTCTGTGATGATACAACCAATGTAGAAGAACAGTAGTGGTACTATTCAACCCATAGCTGGGGGAATGAGGGGCAGGGGTTCATACCTTTCCCAAGGGTAAGAGTCCAAAAGTGAACATAATAGAAGAGACCATAGTTCAAACTCATTTACTACAATGTTGCAGTCCAACACACTACGGCATGGGGACTCCCCATATATATATATATATATATATATATATATATATATATAAACTCTTCCACATGAACAAGATGTGACATATGATCAATTTCTTAAGCTGAATTTAACAGGTTTGAATTCAGAGATTTCCTTATCTTAGACTGTTTGCCTAACCAAGTTTAAAGAGCCAAGTCTGCCCTACTATTTACTCATAGTTGGAAAGAGAATAGTTGGATTCATATCTTTCCCAAGGGTATTAGCACTATGTGAAATGTAAACAGCCTCATCCAGGATTTGAATTCGTCTTGTCATGTCCATTCCCCATGTGTGTGTGTGTGTATGTGTGTTGTGAGTACGTATAATATGTGTTTGTGTGTGTGTGTGTGTGTAAAGAGATACATATGAGGATTAAATGTAGTTGGAAAGAGGGCAGGTTTAGCTCAGTCGGTAGAGCATCCTCCTAGAAACCATAAGGTTCCAGGTTCAATACCGGCTGTTGTCTATTCTCAATACATGAATAGCATAGCTTGAATCTGCGTGTTAAAGTGAGGAGCTAACAGTAGATTTGGTGCTCCACTTCAGACACAAAAACAATCTTCCTGGTCTAGTGCGTGAAAGGGGATAGACT
>CM042162.1:60829032-61019032 GCA_023376005.1 Doryteuthis pealeii
ATGTGTGTGTATACATATATATTCATATGATGATAGCTATTACACCATGAACACCTTCATCCCCATGTCGTAAATTTATATAAAACAGTATAGAAGAAATGGGAGAAGGTCTATAATAGAAATGTCCTCAGAGAGCAATTAACATTTGTGAGGTGATATCAATAAATATATGATATCACTTCTTTTTTTTTAAAGAATGAAGAAAGTTACAGCCAGATTAAATCCCAGGGGATAAAACTTACAGTCATAGAATTATGGAGATTATATGACATTCACATGAAATGAATCAAATAAAATTTGGTTGGTTGGATTTTACGGCATGTCAACCCTTGTTGGGTTATTTTATGCCAAAGACATTTTTTTTAAACTCATTGTTTTTTCAAACTCAATTTTTTTCTATTTAATTTCATAGATGGGAAATGATATTTTTTAGCTTCTAAAATATCAATTTACATCATTATGATGATGTATTTACCCAACCTCTCCGCCACAGGCAGGATGCAGCACAAGGTCAATTCTTTTTAGGTGGAGTACAGCTGGTTGGAATTCAGAGTTTACTTTCTAGAGTGATTGCCATACCAAGGATAAATTATTGTCAAGTCATGCTTGAAAGTTAAGCAACGATGAGTCAGTTCAATAGGTAATTGGGTGACCACTTATGTAACCACAGCTACTTTAAACAACCCTAATCCTTTGTTTATCAAAATGACTTAATTCGGAATGAAATGACCCAAAAAGGGTTGGTATGCCGTAAACCAAAACAACTAACATACCAAGGATAAAGGGCCCAATCTGCCCTACTATTTAACCCATAAGTTGAAGAATAAATGGATTTATGTCTTTCTCAAGGGCATTAGCACAAAGTGAAATGCAAACAGCCTTATCCAGGATTTGAATTTGGCAAGCGGGGTCCATTTCATATGATGATAACCATTACACTATGAGCACCATGTAAATTTATATAAAACAGTATTGAAGGTTTTGTTTTCTTTGGTTTCTTTAATTTAATAACAATCAACCTTCGTGGCTAAAGTAATCCTTGTAGTAAAGTCATCGGCCAGACAGCGAGGGAGTCTATCCCATTTTCACTAGCACTAGACCAAGGAGATTGTTTTGACGTCTGAGGTGGTGCGCCACACCTACCATCAGCTCCTTACTTTACCACACAGATCCTTGTGCTACTCATACGCTGGGTTGGCGAAGGCTGGTATCGAACTAGGAACTTGTGATTCCGAGTCGAACACTCTACCGACTGAGCTAAACTGGCCCTTGTAGAAGAACAGTAATGGTACTATTTAACTCATAGCTGGGGTGATAAGAAGGTTCACACCTTTCCCATGGGTATTAGTCTGAAAGTGAATGTAATAGAGTAAATAGAGTTCGAATTTGCTTACTATGATGTCACAGTCCAGCACATTAACCACTACATCATGGGAACTTCCACATATTTAAGGATTTGTTAATATAGATAAATGTTTTTAACGTAGAGGCCACAGTACTTCCAGCCTCCTATTAGATATAATAAGAAAAGAAGAAGAGAAGAAAATGGAAAGATGGAAAAAAGAGAGAAAAGAACATGAAATGCAAAAAGACAAAAGGCAAGAAAAGAAAAATGGATAGAAAGAGAGAGAAGAGAGAGAAGAGAGAGAAGAGAAAGAGAAGAGGAATAGAGAAGAGGAGAGAGAAGAGGAAAGAGAGGAGAGAGAAGAGGAAAGAGAGGAGAGAGAAGATGAAAGAGAGGAAAAGGAGAAAATAGAGGAAAAAGAAAAAGGCAAAAAGAATAAAATGAAGAGAAAAGTAGTAGAAAATGGACAAAAGGAAAAGGAGAAGAGAGAGAGAGAGAGAGAGAGAGAGAGAGAGAGAAAAGAAAAATGAAAGAAAGAGAAAAGAAAAAAGAAATGAAGATAGAATGAAATAAAAGAGAGAAAGAAGAAAATAAACAGAAGAAAGAGGAAAAATAAAAGAAACATAAATGAAAGTGGGAGATGTAAAAGGAAAGGAAATGAAAAAGTGAAAAGGCAGATATTATGAAGAAAATAAAAACAAGAAAAGTGATAATATATATATATATATATATATAGTGTGCTATATTTAAGTAAAGAGTGCTCAATATCATTGATAGAGCATTTATATCTAAGTTAGGGTAGCAAAGACATGAAATCCAAGGTGCTTGGTAACTGATTTTAAACCAACATACTTATAGTATGTATTTATGAGATGAGGCTTCATATGAATAATTTTGATATTTTGGATTGTTGTCCTCATCTTTATTGTGCATAAACACAACACTTAGGTCACAGTAACCTCAGGCTCTATTCAGATGGGTTTTTTTTTAATTACCAAAAAAAAAAAAAAATTAAAACGGTAATTCAAAAAAGACACCTGAACAGAGCCCAAGGTTAATGTGGCGTGAACGTTGTATTTATACACAATAAAGATGAGGACAACAGTCGGAAATATCAAAATTATTTAAACAAACTAGTTTTGAAATTCTCATAGGTGAGAATCTGACAGTTACCAAGTGATGTTGACTATATTTTGCTACCCTAAGCCTATATATATATATATGTTTACATGTGTGTGGAAATATAATAAAGAGCCTGTAGAGAAGGAAAAAAGAAATTACTGAAGACAAGGAGCAAAAGGGCTGCAACAATTTTTTTTTTTAAAAGAAAGAAAGAAAGAAAGAAACAATGGAGAACAAAGAGAAGAGATAAGGAGGAAAGAAAGAAAAAGAAAAAGAGAAAAAATATGAAAGAGAGAGAGAGAGAGAGAGAGAGAGAGAAATGTAGAAGAGAGAAGAGATAAGAGGAGCAGTTAATGAAGAGTGATTATCTCCCCTTACAAGTTTCTTTTGCCATTGCTTCATTATTGTGTCCCTGCATCAACAAAAAAAGGGGCACAGGTATTAACGGAAGACAGTTGGAAGGACTTAATGCTCTGTCACCTTAAGTGTGTGAGACTTGAGGCTGCTCTCGTTTGTATAGCTGCGATGGCAGATTACACATGCATGTTGCCGGTTGGCTGCTTTTTTCACCTGGTCGTCATGGTTACGCAGGTGATGTTGAAGATTGGACAGCTGAGCGAATTGACGGTCACAGTCACCCAGGGTGCATTTGTAGGGCTTTTCCCCTGAAAATAGAATAAAAAGAAAAAAGAAAAGAAAAAAAATATTAACTAAAGTTTCCATTTTATTAGAAATTTGATAAGAATATTACATGTTTATGAAAGCTTTTAAAATTGAAGATTACACACTAATATATATATATTTACCAACCCCTCTGCACGAGCAGGATGTGGCACAAGGTCAATTTCTTAAGCGGAGTTCAACATGGTTTGAATTCAGAGTTTTCCTTCTGCTAGTTTGGTTGCCTAACCAAGGTTAAAAAGCCCAGTCTGCCCTACTATTTATCCATAGCTGGAGGGAGAGTAGGATTCATACCTTTCCCAAGGGTATTAGTGCTAAGTGAAATGCAATTACCAAATCCAGGATTTAAACTCGGGCGACGAATCCATTTCCCATGACTTTAACCATTACACCATGCTTCAACACTAATATAATGATCAATATGTAGTGAGCCAATTTAAATACAGAATTTTATAATGGATATGACCCTGAGGTCAACATCTGCAGTACAATAGAAATTTTGAGGGACAGGCAAGGGTCATGGATCAGTTCCTTTTAATTTTGTGAAAATCTGGAACTGACTGAAACCAGTTCACATACCTAGGTAATAATATCTCATCTACAGAAAGCAATGTTAATATACACAGGAAAGGCATGGACTGCTATAAACAGATTATCGATAATATGGAAATCTGATCTTATTGATAAGATAAAGCAAGAATTCTTCTAAGATGTAGCTGTGTCAGTGCTACTGTATGGCTGTACCACTTGGACTAACTGATTGCTTAGAAAAAAAAGATAGATAGGAGCTACACAAGGACAGTGCATGCTGTCTTGAACAAGTCTTGGTAGTGGCCCTGGAAGTGGCATCCCTACAAAAAGCAGCTGTACAGCCATATGCCCCTTATCAAACAAACCATCCAAGTAAAAAGAATAGAACGTCTGTATAGCATCCAGAATCCGCACAGAGCTGATTGATGTAGGGTTTTGCTGGTTGGCCTACACTGGTGTGTCCATGTGTAGGTGTCCACAGGAGAATGTCTTTATGAGTTCGTCCTTACATCTCCAACAGTACCCAGCATGTCTTGCTTCTCTTACTGGATGACTTGTACACTTACCCAGCCCTCGGAGTAGGGGTCCGGTGGCTTCAGCCTCTGGACCAATTAAGTAATATTAACGGCGTCATCCCAGGGGCCTATCTCCCCAGGCAACACCTGCCTCCTTGATTTAAAGGGGCAAGGCTGGGTTTATTGCCCAGTGCCTGAGGCACCCCTCCTCGAGAGGAAATACTGATGGGATCCAAGCATTTTTTGCACCTACCATCCCATGAACTTCGGTTCATGGTTGGTCCCACATTAAAAAGACCTTGTGTCATACCTACATAAGTGGGATGCAAGGTAAATAACTCCTTGGATGGTTTGTGAAATGTGAGATAAAGTGTACCGCTTACAGGATTTGTTGAAAACAACACGTGTATTTCCCATTTAGCTGTCAATTGGCAAAGGAGGAGTGAGAGTGGATAAACTAGTAAGTATCAAGCATGATAAAGGGTAATCTGAACATTAGCTACATAAATGAGAGTAACCTCTGCTTGTTTATTTCACTTTCAGGAAGCCATAGATTTTGGTTGGCCATTTTTATTTCACCGTGAATCTACACTGAAAATATGAATTTGTTCAAATCAATACAACTGAATGTTTTAACACAAAAATATCATAAAATTAGCAATAACAGCTCGTTTCGTAAAATCATTGGACATAGACAATTTTTCACCTTAATTGGTTCAAATCACAATTCCTCTGGTATTTCTTATCCAATCTTAAAAATATTTATATGGTTGGAAAGAAAAGAAAATAATCTTTCTAAATATGTCATTTTTATGTGTTTTTATCCATTGAATAATATTTTACAGCAAGTTAAAATGATATTTTGCTTCGAAAAAACAAAAACATAAAATATGAAATTTTTTTTTTAGACTAACACACTACTTTATTTTTCAAAATTCTAGTGGCTAATCTTTATCAATATTCTTGAAATTTTACACTCAATTTGGAATTATAAACAGGACCTTCTTATTCTCCAAATAATGGGTTCTAGCATGGAGATACATACAATTTAAGTGCAGAATCAGAAAAAACATACAATTTTACATAAGAATACAAAGTTTTATCAAAATTACTCCAAAAATAAAGAAATGGTGAAGAAATTACTAAATTTTTTTTTTGAATTGGTCTGTGATTTGACATTTTTTTAACAAAATCATGTCCACTTTTGTACGCCCAATTTTGGGGCTTAAAATTCTCATAACTTTTGAACCACTGGGGATATTTGCATAATTCAAACAGTTCTTACAAAGCTCTATATAATTAAATAGCAATAACCTCAAATAAAAAAAATCAACTGGAATGCTAATGAAATGTGTTCTTAATTGTGCTTGCGCATTATTTGAAATCAACTTAACTGTTACAAGCAGCCGCTACCCGGCGTCGCCTGGGTAGAGGGGATTTTTTTAAAGTTAGTCCTGCAGATCCATTATTACTGAATCATGAGTTGAATCCTCGTGGGTGCCCCATTTAAATCCCTATGTAAAAAATAGACCTTGCATTGTTCCAGTTATTCTGAAAAGAAATGTTAATGTCTACTATCTAAAATATTAAATGAAAAAAAATCTATGCTGTTATCATTTAAATTTATTTTTTAATTTTCACGAATATAAATCAAATCTATTATTTTTGCTCAAAAACCAAGCCCTGGTGATATTTAATGTGTATATATATTTACTTTGTTGTTAATTGTTTTATTTTCGAAGATTTGTCCGGACAAAAATTAATGCAAATTTCTTTATATATAGACTAGCAGTGGTTACCCGGCGTCACCTGGGTAGAGGGGGATTTTTTAAGTTAGTCCCGGGGATCCATTATTACTGAATCATGAGTTAAATCCTCGTAGGATGCCCCATTTAAATCCCTATGTAAAAAAATAGATCTTGTATTGATCCAGCTACTCCGAAAAGAAATGTTAATGTCTACTATCTAAAATATTAAATGAAAAAAAATTCATGCTGTTATCATTTAAATTTTATTTTTTAATTATCTTCACGAATATAAATCAAATCTATTATATTTGTTCAAAAACCAAGCCTTGGTGATATTTAATGTGGATATATATTTACTTTGTCGTTAATTGTTTTATTTTCAAAGTTTCCTCCAGACAAAAATTAATGCAAATTCCTTTATATATATATAGATAGATTAAGAACACATTTTATGATAATTTTGTGTTAAAACATGCAGTTTTATTGATTACAGTGAAATGAAAATGGCCGACCAAAATATATGGCTTCCTCAAAGTGAAATAAACAAAGGAGGTTATTCTCATTTATGTAGCTAATGTTCAGATTACCATATAAAGAGTGGAGGTTGGTAATAAGTTTCAACAATGTATGAGGGATAATCAAAAATTATCTGCACTTTTGTTTTATGGGAGCCCGACTCATCATGGATGACTTGAAAGGCAGAAACATCACTAATCTGCAGAGAACAAGCTACCTCATCAATGATAATTTGCCAGTTCGCCATTACCATCTTTTGAGCTTGCAGAATCTTCTCATCAGTAGTAGTGGTTAACTGGCATCCTGCTCCCCCCTTGTGAGTCACGCTTGTCCAGCCACTTTTAAACTTCTCTATCCACCCATAAACTCTTCTACATGGTAATGCCCTGCCCCATATTGTGATAAAAGCCTTCAATGAATTTCAGCCCTCAACACTCTTTCCAACCAGAGAAATTGGGTCACTTTCTTGGTGCATACTGCTAGTGGAGGGCTATGTTTATACTGTTAAGACAGCAAGCAAAATGACGCAATCATGCTCAAACTTCAATCACATGACCACAACAGTGCTAACTATAAGCACGTATTCGCAGAACACAGTGTGCCTATAATAAAGATATGTTATGGCGAAAGTGTGAATAATTTTTGACTCTCCTTCATAAAAATTGGTATTTATAGTTAATATTGGTGAAATGATTGATATATTTGAATTTCTAAGATAGGATAAGACAGCAAGCAAAATGGCGTGATCATGCTCAAACTTTGATTATGTGACCACAACAGTGCCAATTATAAGCACACCATGCTCAGAACAGTTCAGTCGGTAGAGTATCTGGCTCAAAACCACAAGGTTCCAGGTTTAATACTGGCCCTCGCAAACTTAGCGTATGAGTAGCACAGGGATCTGTGCGGTAAATTGGGGAGTTGATGGTAGGTGTGGCGCTCCACCTCAGATGCAAAACAATCTATCTGATCTAGCACTAGTGAAAAAGGAGATAGATTGCCTCACTGTCTAGCTGATATCGACAATAGGTCACCCCATCAACTTATGGCGAAAGTGCAGATAAATTTTGGCTCTCCCTCGTACTTTTTTATAACTGAACTCATATCAAAGAATATTATCGAATTTTTATTTTTCAAATATTTTACTTGAAATTATTTGATTCTACCAATTTGAGACTTATTGGTTTATTCGACCCCCCAACCCCACCACTACCACTCCTTTGCCAGTTGACAGTAATTACTATCATTACTCCACCCTGTCAGCTGAGGGAGAAGAATTCACCAACTGGCACCGCTGCAGAGGGGTACCCCCCGCCCCCCATTGGGACCATAAGTTGATCATGGGTGGTGAACTGTGATGCTTAAGGATGGAATCCTGGTGATTGAGCAGTCCATGACATGCAACACTCCACTTTGGCTATTACTTAGGCTAAACGGATTGTCCCAACCTTATTGCCCTTATGGTAAGACCTAACCCTTTTATTATATATGTGCTAAAAGGTGGGTTAAGGGTCTTAGTATCATGGGTATGACATTATACTGCATCTAATGGTGAAGTTCCAATTCTGGAGCTCTGGAAGTGTGGAGTACTCCTTTGCTATTACTCCCAGGTCCACTCAGACCCAGAGTGGTAGTACCTGTTAGGGTCTCATCTATGGGTTAAATATGAAAAAATGAGTTTTAGAAAAAATTTCAATAGTATCCATCAAGAATGAATAAAACAAAATGTCTTCGGCATAAAATAACGCAACAAGGGTTGACATGCTGTAAAACCCAACCAACTAACTATTATTTCTATGGCAACCTGAACTGTTGGAGATGAATTTTCAATGGCTATGAATAGTTAGTGATGAACTGGATGTCAGGCTAGTGAATGGCATAAGATTATTTGGTTAAATCGAACTTAACAGACCTAAATTCCACGATCATATGTCACCCCGCCGAAGAAAAAAAAAAAAAAAAAAAAAAAATCAGGAATTAACTGAATTTAATGAAATTTTCAGTGTTGATATATTAATTAATAAAAGATATAATGCACCAGTTATTTTATTTAAAAACTTTTACATTTTTTCACGTCAGTTAACTTTGAACCACATATCTTTGAGAATCTGTGTTATGCCTCAAAAATACAGGGTTCAAAGTTAATTGACCTGAAAAAATGTAAAAGTTTTTAAATAAAATAACTGGTGTGCATCATATCTTTTATTCATTAATATATCAACACGGAAAATTTCATTAAATTCAGTTAATTCCCTGATTTTTGGTTATTTTTTTTCTTTTGGCGGAGTAACATACAATGGTGTAATTTAGGTCCGTTAAGTTCAATTTAACCATTATTTCTATACAAGATATAAATTAAAGAAGCCACAAATATGTTATGCATCCTAATATGATGACCTGGAAGTAACCGTGATTTTACTGAACACAAATTCCATCAAGTACACCTAGGGACAGGTTTGTAATGTGATGACCTGGAAATGACCCTAATGTCAGTAGGTGCAGGTTGAGGAAAGGTAAGTGTCACCAAAGACACCTGAAAAGAAGATGGAGTTCAAACATTTTTGGTTTGGTTTATTTTACGGCATATCAACCTCAGTGGGTAATTTAATGCCAATAAACTTTTGAAATAAATTCATTCTTAATGGATACTCAATTTCTTTTCTATGAACACATTTTTCTATTTAACCCATAGATGGGACCCTAATAGGTACTACCACTCCGTCAAACAATGTAAATCCTGGCATAAATATAGGCCCCGTGTGAAGTGGGGGGAGGGAGACACACATTCAGAGAACCTTAGACCTGATTATCCATTAAGAATGAATTTATTTCAAAACTTTGTTCAGCATTAAATGACCCACTGAGGTTGATATGCCATAAAATAAAACAACCAACCAACAACCTGGAAGTAACGTTAATGTTGCTGAACACAAATGCCATCAAGTACACCTAGGGACAGGTTTGTAATGTGACGACTTGGAAACAACCCTAATGTCAATGGGTGCAGGTTGAGGAATGGTAGGTGTCATTAGACACCTGAAAAGAAGATGGAGTGCTAACAATGTAAATCCTGGCATAAATATAGGCCCCATGTCCAGTGGGGTGGGGAGACACCTTCATGCACTGGCACAGAACCTTGGACCTTGTCTCTGACCAGCATGAATACAACATAAGTTTTGGTGAGTATAAAAACAAACTGCCTCAAAGATCTACTGACCAGTGTGTATGCGATGATGCTGTTGTAGGTGACACAGTTGCTTGAAGGACTTATCACAATAACTGCAATGGTACTTCCGAGTTCCACTGTGTACAAGGTTATGCTGAATCAACTGCTGCTTGCTTTTAAAACCCTTGAAGCAGGTCGGACAGGGAAACTTGCGGTACATTTTATCAATGTTCTGCTCGTCATCTGTCACTTGATCTCCCGGGGTCATGGACGATGGGGTTCTGGCACTGGATTCTTGGGTCATGGGTATTGGGTGGTTTATACTGGATGCCATTGTGGTTGCTGGGTCTGATGAGTGGATGGGAGGGCAGGGGAATTTTCGGTAGAGCTTTTCCATTCCAGAATCCATGGTCAGGTGCCGCTCATCCCCAGTTATGGCTGCCCTCATATTCATAGGAATTTGGCTCCCACCTCCGTGCGCCATAGGGATGTGTGAGATAGCCGCAGGTGTCATAGGAGTGATGGCACTTGGGCGAGATGGTGGGGAGGTTGATCGGTTATGGCCAGTATGAGGCCTGCATTCAGAATCTGCCATTGTTCAAGAACATCACTGAAAAGACAACAAAAAAAAAAAATTAATTATAAATTAATAAATAATTAATTTTTAAAATAAGTTTTAAAAACAAAATAAAAAATTTTAAAAGATTACAACTATCTGAAAAAAGAAAGAAAAAAAAGAAAAAAAAAACAGACATATATAGTGTTATAATCCAAAATGTTAGAAACAACAAATAACAATACAAAATGTATTTTTAACTCAACAATATCTGTTTTCATTTCTCACTAACCATGGTACAGGAGGATTAATATGGTTTTAGACATTAACTGTCCACACATGCATGATAAAAAGGATTGCGATAAGGGCAATAGGATTAGGACAATCATTTAGATCCTAGGGCTTGACGTGACCAGCCAACTAAATGATCACTGTTGAACTAACCATTTTCATAATAAAACCAACTAATCAGAGAACTCTTTATAGGTCAGCTAAAGGTTATGTCTTGTCTATCATTTTATTGTTTATTTTCCATGACTCTTCTTCTAACAAATTACCATTTAACTTTTAAATTTTACATTTACGTACATAATTAATGTTACATAATTATTAGATACCTAATATTTATGTGCAATAGTGTAGAAATCAAAATGACCGTTATAAGCTGCAGCCCACGGCCTTGAAGAATTTGAATGACAAGGTTTGACCTGTCCTGATCCTTCCTTCCGGTGGATACCGTGAGAATCGGTGGAGAAGACCCTCTTCCGGTTTAGATTAGAAATAGATTTTAGTCAGTCGGCGAGAAATCATGACAATCGTGAGTCGTATTATACACACTCCACTCGATCTGCGCAGGTAGTCTGGTGTGGGATTTCGAGAATAAAATATGATCAAAGTAAATCGAAGTCTTGTGTTATTATCTAAAAACTAACAATGACACAGGTCTTCTGATAAAGAGAAATCCCCAATGAAAGACTAGACACGAAGTCCCCAAGAGAAGTCCAGACACTAGAAGAGGCCTAGAAGAATAGAAGAAAGAAAGAAGTAATGAGAAGGGTATGCAACATTAATAGGCTACCTTTTTCATTATATAATGTTTAATGGCATATCAACCTTTGTGGTTATCTAATGCCAAAGCCATCCTTGTAGAAGAATAGCCAACAGGTGGCCCATTAGGGGGATTTAACCGCTCTGCAGAGGTGTAGTTGGTGTATTTTCTGCCCCAGCTGACAGGGCAACTGATTTTTAATGGGTATCCATACTTGTAGCCTTATGCCAGACTAAGCTAAGCTTAATCATAAATATCTATATGGATATACATCATTTTATTTTTTAAATTAAAACATGTTCCAGAAAAAAATGTTAAGTACTTTAAACACTTTCTCATATGCATGTTAAAGGCATATCAATTTAATATAGCAACTGAATATGTGAGAAATAGTTTGGGTTGCACATTCAGTTTTTTTTTTTAAATAAAAAAAAAATCAAATTACATCTTTGAG
The DNA here is from genome assembly GCA_023376005.1 of Doryteuthis pealeii. Classification (NCBI taxonomy): domain Eukaryota; kingdom Metazoa; phylum Mollusca; class Cephalopoda; order Myopsida; family Loliginidae; genus Doryteuthis; species Doryteuthis pealeii. The sequence goes on from CM042162.1 coordinate 60,840,715, forward strand.
GTGGGGAGCCTGTCATATAAATACAAGTTTAATTCCCTCAAATTCAACTATCCTGCTTTTTTTACTAAACTGATATGTGACCATTATTCTACTTCTTCATTGCCATTACTCCCAGGTCCACTCTGTTAGTCCTATCTATCGTTCAAATAGATCTGTTTGAAAACTATTTGTATTAGATAAGAATATTTGATACCATTATAACTGGATTATACAAAAAAAATACAATTTTTTAAAAATGCAATGGGACATTGAAAATATATTTGTCTGAATTTTTTAGGTGAGGTTTGATAATTTGTATTATTGGATTTTCCAGGCTGTTGTCCTCATCTTTATTGTTATATACACAACGTTTTGGCCAATATGCCCTCCAGTCTTCTTCAGGTGTTTCTTATGAAATTCAGGAACCTTCTTGTCAAACTCAAGAGTCTTTTACGGAACCTTTGAATCAAAACTATTATTCAAATCCCCCGGGGTAGATTGTTCTCATTCTGATAACCATGACAAGTACAAGTGTAAAGCTAGGTTAAGTATTCTATGTTATTACCGCCCTTGGCCAGGATTGAACCTGCAACCTTAGGATGATTGTCACTTAAAAAATGTATTAACTCAACCCCTATATCCATTGTGCCATGTGTCCAACAAGTTTGACAAGAAACACCTGAAGAAGGCCAGAGGGCACATCGGCCGAAACGTTGTGTATATAACATAAAGATGAGGACAACAGTTCAAAAATCTAAATAATACAAATTGAAAATATAGTTATGATTACAATCGAGTATTTGAAGTGAATCAATTTTTTCGGCATTAAATAACCCATAAGGAGATTATATGCCATTAAACAAATAAATCAAACTGAACCTATTACATAACTCCGGTTACTAAACTAGTATATAGTATTTACCAACCCGTACTTCAAATGTTAACGCTATTAGTTTAATAGTTACGAAACTTGCAAATGCTTTTAACCCATTATCAACCAAATGTATGGGTGTCAAATCCACCCTCACAACCAGCTGTGTAACCTTGTTTCTAAATTACTACTATCATTGGATACTTGAAACCATATAAGTGTTTGCAGAGAAAATAAAAAAAAACGTTTTTGGCATTAAATAATATAGCAAGGGTTAATATGCTTAAAACCAACCAACCGACCGACCAACCAAAAAACACTTCCCCAAGAAATTAGAAAAACACATTTTATATCATATTTTTTCTTTTTTTAGGATGCCATTTTAGGTCTTCAGTTCCTCAAAATTTTAAGTTTTATATATTTACCCAACCTGTTCACTATGGGTAGGATGTGACACAAGGTTGAAAGTATGGGGCATCCAGTGAGGATCAAACTTTCTATTCAGTAATAATGGACCTGCGAGTCCTTTACACCACAATCACTTTACACTCCAAAAATTTTAATTTTTGTATTATTTGGATTTTCCAGACTGTTGTCCTCATCTTTATTGTTATATACACAACGTTTTGGCCAATATGCCCTCCAGTCTTCTTCACGTGTTTCTTATCAAACTCAGTAACCTTCTTGTCAAACTCAAGAGCCTTTTACGGAACCTTTGAATCGAAACGATATATTTACCCAACCTGTTCACTATGGGTAGGACGTGACACAAGGTCAAAAGCATGGGGCATCCAGCAAGGATCAAACTTTCTATTCAGTAATAATGGACCTGCGAGTCCTTTACACCACAATCTTCCGCTCCAAAAATTTTAAGTAGCATTTGATAGCTTTTTGATTTAGTACGTCCTGGGATGCACACATTTGCTTTGAACGAGTCCCCAGGGAAAATTTATGGATCCCAACTAAAGCCGTCTAACTCCTACCTTGTAACCTATCCTGTGCAATTCATTTCTAAGAAATATTGAAATGTATTTACAGTTAGCTTGAAATGGTGAGGGAAGAAAAAAGAAAAATACTGGGATGCATGGATGTGATTTTACTGCGTCTTTTTAGATTTTTGTCGGGGTCAGGGATGAAGGATGTGTATCAGCATCTCTGGTTGCCATTTTATGTCTTCAGTTCCTCAAAATTTTAAGTTTTAGGTATTTACCCAACCTGTTCACTATGGGTAGGATGTTACACAAGGTCAAAATTATGGGGCATCCAGTGAGGATCAAACTTTCTATTCAGTAATAATGGACCTGCGAGACTAGCTTGATAATCATTACACCACAATCTGCCGCTCAAAAAATTTAACTAGTATATCATATATGAAATATCACAGTTCATACTTCTAGGTCCCCCTTGAGCAAGGTCTACCAATCACTCTAAAAAATATAATTCAAAATACTGAATATTTTTAAAATTGAGATATTGTTAAAAACTGATATTGGGAAACTATTTATTTGTCTGAATTTTTTTAGATAAGGCTTGATATGTATTATTTTGACTGTTGTCCTCATCTTTATCATGGTATATAAAAATACAACATTTCGATCATTGTATCCTCTGACCTTCTTCAGGTGTATCTTGTCCATCAAAGTATAACAATGATTCAACCTGGGGAAATCAGTTTGAAAAGTTTGACTGTTGAGCAAACAAGGCATTGAAGAACTTACAAATATCTCATTCAATCATGTCATTATTTGAACTAGCAAAATAAAAAAACGCCCTCTGGGCGACGTAAAATAAATATTGCCTGAGGGGATGGGAGTTGAAAATTTAATATCAGAGAGTCTGTATCATAAGTAAAGTAAAATCATCAAATTTATTAAAGGAATAAAAAATAAAATAAATTTATTAAAGAAGTAAAAAATATAAAAAATTTGAAATGGAAACTTAGTTCTGATAACTTTAAATATATATTAAAATAAAACAAACTATATAGAGATGGATAATACCAGGTATGTATTTATTAAAACTTGTTTAAAAAAACAATGAGGACTGTCTAACATTGCATGCTCAAATTTTGAGTGTATTTATTCTACGTTATGACGTTTTATGTAGTGTGACGTAATCAGTGACGTCGTTTTTGTTACAGACAAAAACCGGAAACGAATCTCCATTATTAATAGATGAGATCTTTGCAACTTCAATGCCTTGATTTACCAGGTTGAATTATTACCATGCTCGGATTGGTAAGGTACAACTGAAGAAGGCTGAGAGCACAACCGCCAAAACATTGCGGTTTATTCATCACAAGAAACTATTTGAGACTACATGAACATTATATGAGAATCAATGTTCTATAAGATCACATTTCCTTCAAAAAGCCATTTAAATTTTTTTGTATGTCAATAAAGTAAGTAAAGTCGTCAGGACGGCCTAATGTTGGTATCAGCCAATCAGCGAGGGAGTCTATCCCCTTTTCATTAGTGCTAGACCAAGGAGATTGTTTTTGCACCTGGGGTAGAACGCCACACTTACCATCAGCTCCTTACTTTACCGCACAGATCCCTGTACTACTCATACACCGAGTTGGCGAGGGCCGGTATCGAACTAGGAACCTTGTGGTTTCTAGCCGAACGCTCTACCGACTGAACTAAACCGGCACATCGACTCCACCTCTGCATATGGGCAAAATTCCACCAATAGGGTACTTGTTGGCCGTAGATGGCGACTCGTGATGCTTAAGGATGGAATCCAGGTGTCTGCGCTAACCCGGCCCCTAGGGCAGCATATTGCATACCAAGTAACTTCTTCAACGTCTTGTTTGCTCAACAGACAAACTATTCAAAATGATTTCCTCCAGGTTGAATAATTACTATGCTAGGACAGGCAAGGTACACCTTGTAGAAGTTATCCTTCAGATATAGAAACAATATAATACCGTCGCAGTAGGGTTCTAACTACCGTCGAGTTAGTAGACAAAAACAACAGACAAGCTGTAACTTAAATACCGTCCTTGCATGCTGCTGGCATAATGCAATGTGATGGCTGAAGAGAGGGTACTTATCCATGTTCTTACTCACCCTGAAATCCAACAGCCAATCAGAACTCAGAAAGTGAACTTGCCTGAGTTCATAATGGAACAATCCAAAGCTCCATATAAGCCACCTACCAAACTCTAGTTTTAGTTTTGGCATTCATCTTGTAACAGAGTTGAATACTTTACACAAAATCCAACACACCTGAAGAAGGCCGGAGAGCACAACAACCAAAACATTGCGGTTTATACATCACAAGAAACTATTTGAGACTACATGACCATTATATGAGAAAGCCGAACGAGCTAACCCGGCCCCTAGGGCAGCATATTGCATACCAAGTAACTTCAACGCCTTGTTTCTAAACAGACAAACTATTCAAAATAATTTCCCCCAGGTTGAATAATTACTATGCTAGGACAGGCAAGTGCACCTGAAGAAGGCCGGAGAGCAGAACAGCCGAACATCACAAGAAACTATTTGAGACTACATGACCATTATATGAGAATCAATGTGCTATAAGATCATATTTACTTCAAAAAGCCATTTAAACTGTTTTGTGTGTCAATAGGGCAGCATATTGCATTCCTAATTCTACTCTTACCAGATGTGTTAGTTATAACAGATTATTTGAGTTTGGATAGTCCACCATTTTTTACCAGGTTGGTGTTAAGTAATTCCCATCTGCAGAGCATTCAAAATTCCTCATGCATACCATCTAGGGCAATCTGTTACCCTCATTTCTTGATAACTTAAGAACTTAAACATATATCACTTTTTTTTTTCTTTTTTTTTTTTTTTTTTTTAAATATCCTTAACTCATAAATTCTCTAAAACTAAGTAGCTGATATAAAAAGGTATCAGGTTTTGTTCTAAATTAAATGAAATAAAAATCTTTATTAATCTCTTTAATATTTTTTTAAAAATTCTTTTTTTTTTTTTTTTTAAATTTCTTAAATCCATCATTCTCACGTCTTATCAGAGGTGTACATTTAGTATGTATTTACCAGAGTCAGAGTCGGAAACAATTAAGGGGTCGCTGGAGTTGGAGTCGGTAAAACTCCAGTTGAATTTACACTTTATATGGCACTAGTTTAGGCTGTAAAGTTATACAGTGCACGCTCCTTATGAATAAGTTATAAAAAAGTGATGGTTTTATATCTATTTGTAGGCCATAATTCCCTTAATTATATAAAGAGGATCAGAGTCAGAGGTGTCAAAAATAGAGGAGTCAGAGTCAAAGGTATTGTGTTCCGACTCCGCAGCCCTGGTATTTATCCAACCCCTCCACCATAAGAAGGATGCAAAGAAAGTCAATTTTTAAGCAGAGTACAGCTGGTTTGAATTCAGTTTTTATTCTCCTTGACTAGATACTTTACCTATCTATAGCTGAGGGGAGGTGAGATGGATTCATGCCTTTCACAAAGGGATTAATGTGAAATTAAAACACATCTGTGTCCAGGATTTGAACTTATATTACCATGATCATTTCTAAGAGATAACCATTACACCACCCCGGTAGCAAGCAGCAAAAATATTTTGATGCACTTTGTAAATAAATTCAAATTGTTTTTTTCAAAAAGGGTATCATTCGCCAAGGAATTGCAAAGTTCTAGGTTCGATATTGGTCCTCAACAACTCGCGCAAGCATAGCACAAGCTTGGGTAATCTGATTTGTGAGGTAAAGTATCTGAGAGCTAATGGTAAGTGTAGCGCTCCACCTCAGCAAAACAATCTCCTTGGTCTAGCACAATCAAAAAATTTGATAGACTCCCTCGCTGTTCAGCTGATACAATAGCAAAAGCATAGCACAGCTTGGGTAATCTGATCTATGAGGTAAGCATCTGAGAGCTGACGGTAAGTGAGGTGCTCCACCTCAACAAAAGAATCTCCTTAGTCTAGCACAATCGAAAAAGGTGATAGACTCCCTCGCTGTTCGGCTGATATGGACAATAGGCCACTCCGCCAACTTTACTATTACTACTAGCAAAATAAAAAGACGCCCTCCGGGCGATGTAAAAATAATTTTTTGAAAATATTGCCTGAGGGGATGGGAGCTGAAAATTCAATGTCATAGAGTGTGTACCATAAGTATGTAAAATCGTCAAATTTATTAAAGGAGTAAAAAAAAAAAAGAAAGAAAGAAAGACAATTTGAAATGGAAACAGTTCCATAACTTTAAATATTATATTAGAATGAAACAATCTATATATAAATATATAACGCCGGGCATCTATTTATTGAAACAATGAGGATTGTCTAACGTTGCATGCTCACATTTTGAGTATATTTATTCTATGTTATGACGTTGGATCATGTGTTGGGTAATGTAACGTAAGCAGTGACGTAGTTTTTGTTACAGACAAAAAACGGAAGCAAATCTCCATTATTAATAGAAGATTTCACTAATTTATTTGATTTATTGTCCTGCGTATGACACTAAATTGGATTTAATGTTGAGGCTCCAGTTCTGGGATCAGGGGGTGGGGGTGAGTACCCCCTTCATTGCCAATACTTCCAGGTCTACTCTAATTTGAAGTGGTAGTACCTGTTAGAGTATCATCTATGGATTAAATGGATCTCTTTCAAAATTATTCAGATCCGAAAAGACTGGATGCACAAAAGAAAATCCTCAAAAGAAACAAATACACAAAAATGTAATAATGAGAGTACAATGAAAGCGATTCTTTAACTCCTAGAGATAAAATAACCCTAGACAGGTTGATATGCCTTTAAAATCAATGGAACCTTCATTTATGAATCTAATTTGTTCGCGAAGGCCATTCGTGGACAAAAGCAGCTTGGTAAGTCTTTTAGATTTAGCTAGAATTGTTCTGGTTGGTTAAAAAACTGCAATTAATTTTCCAAGCTCATCCAGAAAGTGTGTATCAAGGCTATGAGCGCACAAACAAACTTTTGTCAGATGGCTTTTAGCCTTGGAAGCGTTAACTTCTTGTAGACGCCCACATGCTCTCCCGCTGGTACGCCCACATGCTCTCCTGCTGATACTCCCACATGCTCTCCCGCTGGTACTCCCACGTTGTTGCCAGATTACATGTTCGTAACTTGAGACATTGTTCATCAACCGAAACATTTCTTGTTCTGAACAATTTGTTTGCGATGAGGGGCAACCATGAACCCAGGTTTGACTGTATTTTAGCTTATAAAAGAAATAGGCGTGTGGTGTAATGGTTAGAGTCACAGAAAATGGACACGTCGACCCGAGTTCAAATCCTAGACGAGGCTGTTTACATTTCATATAGCGCTAATACCCTTGGGAAAGGTATGCCTTCAACTACTCTCCCTCCAGCTATGGACTGGGCTTTTTACCCTTGGCTAGGTAACCAGTCTAGAAGAATGAAAACTCTGAATTCAAAGCTGACCAAATTGACCATGTGTCACATCCTGCTTGTGTAGAGGAGTTTGGTAAATATACATAAAAGAAATAATTTAAACTGTAGAATGTTACATTTTTTCATTTGGTTGGTTGGTTGGATTTTATGGCATGTCAACCTTTGTTGGGTTATTTTATGCTGAAACATTTTATTAATCCTTGATGAGTATCTAAATGTTTTTTAAATCAATTTTTTAAACTCATTTTTTCTATTTAACCCATAGATGAGATCCTGACAAGTACTACCACTCCAGGTCAGAGTGGACCTGGGAGTAATGGTGATGAAGGGTACTCCACAATTCACCAGAGCTCCAAAATTGGAACTTCACCATCAGAGAGTATAATGTCATACACAGGACACCAAGACCCTCAGCCACTGCCTTCTAGCACATATATGATAAAAAGGGTTGGGGGTTGCCATAAGGGCAATAAGGTTGGGACAATGATATTGATATGACCAACTGATTGATAGGTGGGGGCCTCTCCAACCCATCAAGCCCAAGTAAGGGTCAAAGTGGAGTATTGCATGTCATGAACTGCTTAGTCACCAGGGTTTTTTTATTTGGTACAAATTGGAAAACTTATAGTTTTCCTAATGGAAAAAGCATGCAGGTTTCAATCTCATCAGAGGGTATTTATCTATTTCCAATTGGCAATGCTGAATAATAGCTGCAGCATGATTTTCCGAGTTTCAATTTTTTTTTAATTTTTTAAAGGGGGGAAGGGGGCATGGCGTAATGGACTATGATATCATAGTTAATGAGTTTGAATTCCAGCCTACCTATTACGTTCACTTTTGGACTAATACCCTTGGGAAAGGTATGAAACCCCTCATCCTCCCAGCTATAGGTTAAATAGTACCATTACTCTTCTTCTACAAGGATGGCTTTGGCATTAAATAACCCATGAAAGTTGATATGCCATTAAATAAAGAAACCAAATCAATAAAAACAACTGAAATTAAGATGAAAGAAATACTAATAAAAAAATTGATAATAATCTCTAAGTCTGGTTTGGTTTATTTATTTAAAGGCATATTAACTTGTTATGGGTAATTTAATGCTGAAATTTAATTCATTTCTAAATGTTTGATTACAATCATAACTACATTTTATGTTCACTTTCAAACTAATACTCTTGGAAAAGGTATGAACGCCCTCATCCTCCAAGCTGTGGTTAAATAGTACCACTACTCCACCTAGGAAGCAGAAGGCTCTAGGGGTTGACACCGGTCTTAAGTAACATGAGTAGCACAGCTTGGATCTGTGCAGTAAAGTGGGGAGCTGATGGTAGGTGTGGAACCCCACCTCAGATGTAAAAACAATCTCCTTGGTCTAGCCACTAGTGAAAAGGGGATAGACTCCCTTGCTGTGGCTTATACCGACAATAGACCATTCTGCCAACTTTAGTTTTAATTTCTAGTAAGTGAGTTTGAACTTGTGCTATTACATTCATATTCAGATTAATACCCTTGGGAAAGGTATGAACTCCCCCCCCCACTACAGTTCTTCACCATCGTACTAAGTGAATTTGAACTCTAGTTATGCTATTACATTCATATTCAGATTAATACCCTTGGGAAAGGTATGAACTTACTCATCCCCCTCCCCACTACGGTTCTTCACCATCGTACTAAGTGAATTCGAACTTCAGTTATGCTATTACGTTCATATTCAGATTAATACCCTTGGGAAAGGTATGAACTTACTCATCCCCCTCCCCACAACGGTTCTTCACCATCGTACTAAGTGAATTCGAACTCCAGTTATGCTATTACATTCATATTCAGATTAATACCCTTGGGAAAGGTATGAACTTCCTCACCACCTCCCCCCATTACAATTCTTCACCATCGTACTAAGTGAATTCGAACTCCAATTATGCTATTACGTTCATATTCAGATTAATACCCTTGGGAAAGGTATGAAACCACTCATCACCCCAGCTATGAGTTAAATAGTATCACTACTGTTTTTCTACATTGTAGTAAGCGAGTTCAAATCCCAGTTGTGTTATTACATTCATTTTCAGATTAATACCTTTGGAAGAGGTATGAATCCCCACATGCCCCAGTTATGTGTTAGATAATGCCACTACTGTTCTTCTACAAGGCTGGCTTTGGCATTAACCCACAAACATTGATATGCCATTAAACAAAAAAATCAAACCAAACCATTTTTTTTAAGTGTTCCATAGCAGGTGATTGTCAGAGAGTCATCAGTGGTGCCTCTACAACCACCCCCATCTGGGGTTACAAGACCGATGATTAAGACTTTGTGTATTAGAACTTAATAAAAACAAAATAATTTAAAGTTCTAGTTGCTGTGGGTAAAAGTGCACATCTTCATACAACTAGTAAACTGTAACCCTTACAACCCGAACAGCCAGTATTTGTGCCACTAGCTGGAAGTAGTTATTCCAGTCAGGGCATCCCCATTTCTACATCGCTATTGCCTATAAAAACATAAACTGTTATTAAACAGCCTTACCAGCTATCAAATAACAGATTACAACACTTTATATTTTCAGCTATTTTTTTCCACCAGGAGGCCATTTTTTTTAATAATATGGTGATGTTAAAACATTGACCCATTTTTATGGTAAATTATTTCTGATACATATTCATAGTAAATTTGTTTACAGTTCATAAACAATTATGTAAGCACTCCAAAAGTCAATCACTGGAAAAGCTATGTCTATATTGAATCAAGTCAAATAGTTTATTTATAGTAAATCAATTAACATGTTTTCGGTATGACAAATTGTTTGAAATAGAATATGTACACTAAATCAAATGAAAACGATTTTCTATGATTATTCAGAATAAATTTTTTATAATTAAAAGTTGATTTAAATCTGTGCTTTACTGTGTCAATTTATTTCTGGATGTTTTTTTTTTAAATAAGTATTTCTAACAGTCAATAAAACGAGTCAATATTTGACTCAGTTTATTCAATTCAAATACATGATAATCAAAAATATTGTTTAATTAGAATAGATTATTTACATGTAGATTACCACTTGTCTAGGATCAGAGTGTAGTACCTGCTTCCTCTGCCTGGGATCAATTATACTTTTACCTAGGATCAGAGTGTAGTATCTGCATCCTCTGCCTGCGATCCATTACACTTTTACCTAGGATCAGAGTGTAGTATCTGCATCCTCTGCTTGGGATCAATTACACTTTTACCTAGGATCAGAGTGTAGTATCTGCATCCTATGCCTGGATCAATTATACTTTTACCTAAGATCAGAGTGCAGTACCTGTCTGCCTGGGATCAATTACACTTTTACCTAGGATCAGAGTGTAGTACCTGCATCCTCTGCTGGGATCAATTATACTTTTACCTAGGATCAGAGTGTAGTACCTGTCCTCTGCCTGGGATCAATTATACTTTCACCTAGGATCAGAGTGCAGTACCTGTCCTCTGCCTGGGATCAATTATACTTTCACCTAGGATCAGAGTGCAGTACCTGTCCTCTGCCTGGGATCAATTATACTTTTACCTAGGATCAGAGTGTAGTACCTACATCCTCTGCCTGGGATCAATTATACAATAGTCGGAGTCATGTAAATAGTGTAAATAATAAAATTAAGACAAAATTTGGAAAAAAAAGGAAAATAAGAGTGCTATTGTGGTATGCAGTCTACACCATGGCAGCATACTACAATAGAAATAATATAGTAGTCTGCATACTACAATAGAAACAATGTAGTAGACTGCATACTACAATAGAAACAATGTAGTAGACTGCATACTACAATAGAAACAATGTAGTAGACTGCATACTACAATAGAAACAATAGTAGACTGCATACTACAATAGAAACAATAGTAGACTGCATACTACATAGAAACACTATAGAGACTGCATACTACAATAGAAACACTATAGTAGACTGCATACTACAATAGAAACACTATAGTAGACTGCATACTACAATAGAAACACATATAGTAGACTGCATACTACAATAGAAACACTATAGTAGACTGCATAACAATAGAAAACTATAGTAGACTGCATACTACAATAGAAACAATGTAGTAGACTGCATACTACAATACAGACTGCATACTACAATGTAGTAGACTGCATACTACAATAGAAACAATGTAGTAGACTGCATACTACAATAGAAACAATGTAGTAGACTGCAACTACAATAGAAACACTATAGTAGACTGCATACTACAATAGAAACATATAGTAGACTGCATACTACAATAGAAACACTATAGTAGACTGCATACTACAATAGAAACAATATAGTAGACTGCATACTACAATAGAAACAATATAGTAGACTGCATACTACAATAGAAACAATATAGTAGACTGCATACTACAATAGAAACAATATAGTAGACTGCATACTACAATATCACCAAAATAAGATTTGTCTGTTTCCTTGTATTTGTTGTATTAATATTAACCTTCAGTCCATATTCTGACAATCTTGAACCCCTACTCAATGTGGTAAAATAACTTGCCATGATGGAGTGGTAAAACCAGGAGCTGGAGTGCCTAAGGCAGCCAGACATTGTGTTCAATCTTGTTTTTGGCAATTCCTGAAGTGACACTTGACATTGGCAGTGACACTTGGCATTATGCCCAAAGTTGAATAGCATCTTGCCCCCCCCCCCCGCCTCTTGGACAGCATCAATGTCATGAAGAGGGATAAACCTATAACATGGGCAACTTCCAGATAACTCTGTCCAGGCCTGTACTGAGATCCAGGCTCAAATCCATGGGGGTCGCAGGAGACTAACGGATGCCATAACTAGCACACAGTTGGTACAATGGTTAGAGTTGTAGGAAATGGATCCAAGTTCAATTCCTGGACAAAGCTGTTTGCATTTCACATGGAGCTAATACTCTTGAAAAAGGTATGAATCCAATCCTCCCCCCAGCTTTGGGTAAATAGCAGGGCAGACTGGGCTCTTTAACCTTGACTAGGTAACCAGTCTAAGAGAAGGAAAACTCTGAATTTAAACTTGCTAAACTCCGCTTAAGAAATTGACCTAGTATCCGCATCCTGCTCATGCGGAGGGGTTGGTAAATATATATTCACAATTGCTGAGTTGGCTCATGACCGAGATAGATGGCAGTTGATTGTCAGAGAGTCATCAGTGGTGCCTCTACAACCACCCCCATCTGGGGTTACAAGACCGATGACGATGATAATGACTTTGAATTATTTTGTTTTTATTAAGTTCTAATACACAAAGTTCTAGTTGCTGAGGGTAAAGGTGTACATCTTCATACAACTAGTAAACTGTAACCCTTACAACCCGAACAGCCAGTATTTGTGCCACTAGCTGGAAGTACGTATACCCAGGCAGCCTGAATTCCAGTCAGGCATCCCCATTTCTACATCGCTATTGCCTATAAAACATAATCTGTTATTAAACAGCCTTACCAGCTATTAAATAACATATTACAACACTTTACATTTTCAGCTATTTTTTTCCACCAGGAGCCCAAAGTGGGGAGGAGCCCCGGGGTGAAGGGGAGCACAGGCACCAAGAGTTAATAGTAAATAAACATGTGAAAATAATTTAATGCCTAAATATACTGGCATTTGATTGTTCCAGAAACTAACCAGTGTTACTATATTGCCAAAAAAAAAAAGATACCTTTCATAGTGTAATGGTTAGCAAGCTAGAATAGCAGACCATTATTAGTGAGTTTCGATTCTTACTGGATGCCCTATATGCCTGGCGTTGTGCTAAACTAAGCTAAGTAAATGACTACTATATTGCAAAAATTGTATTTAATAATAATAATGAAATTTATTGTGTACAGTGCTCAGGTGCACCACAACTCATCAAAGTCTCATGTCAAGTACACAGAATAATGTTGTGTCAGGAACATGAACAGTTCACAGTAGTAATATGCATGTATGTGTGTGCATGTGTATGTGGAGAGTGGCATCAGGTATAGTGTTGGCGGACTACAGGAAGCATGGAGGCTTTGAAAGATTCAGTGCTCCGGCAGCCTACAAACAGATGCAGGCAGTTTATTCCATGTCTCCACAATTCTAAGCATGAAAAAGTGCTTTTTTCTGACTTTGTAGGCATGCCCGCGTGTATTGGAGAGATGGAGATCAAAAAGGTGCTCAAGGTTGCTGTTGTTAAGATGATTAATGACCTTATGAGCATTTTTTAAATGTACTCATCACTCCCCCAAAGCTCCAGGTTTTGAATTCAGTTTTCCTTCTCCTAAACTGGTTGACCTACCAAGCAAGGCTGTGGAGTCAGAACACAAAAACAGACTCCAACTCCTCTATTGTTGGCACCACCAACTCCGCTTTATGTAATAGATTAAAATAAAAAAAAACAAAACAAAAAACAGTACAGTGGAGTCGGAACACAAAACCTCTGACTTCTTTTTATGTAACTACCTGATTATAGCCTACAAATAAATATGAAAACCATTTTTTATAATCTATTTATAAGGGTGTGCACTGTATAACTTTAAAGAATAATTAGGGCCATATAAAGTGTAAATTCAACTGGAGTCAGAGTTGGTAAAGTTTTACTGACTCTGACCTAGTGACCCCTTTATTGCTTCTAACGCAGGCTGCAGCCCTGCAACCCAAGGCTAAAGAGCCTAGTCTGACCAACTATAACTGGAAGAAGAGATTAATTTATACGTTTCCCAAGGACATTAGATGAAATTAAATGCAAACAGCCCCATCAAGTAATTGAACTTGGTTCAGTGAGTTGAATTACCATATATATATATAGATATATATATATATTTTTTTTTTTTAAATCAACTGGATCCAGACTCAAAAAAGATTGCCAGAAAACTGGAAAAATATTAATACAAAAAATGAAAAATGAATACTCCGTATTGTTTAATAACACAACCCTGGGAATATATATATATATATATATATATATATATATATATATAAATATATCACCCCTCTGCACAAGCAGAATGTGACACAAGGTCAATTTCTTAAAAGGAGTTTACCAGGTTTTGAATTCAGAGTTTTCCTTCTCCTAGACTGATCGCCTAACCCAAGTTAAAGAGCCCAGTCTGCACTACTATTTACTCATAGCTGGAGAAAGAGTAGTTGGATGCATACCTTTCCCAAGGGTATTAGTGCAATGTACAATGCAAACAGCCTCGTCCAGGATTTGAACTTGGGTCAACGAATCCATCTCTACGACTCTAACCCTTACACCACATGCTATTATATACCAGCTGCACTTACCACCAAAAACTAATCTTGCTTTTTTTTTTGTTTGTTTGTTTTTTGTTTTTTAATATACAATTTTTTTGTACTAAATCAGAAATGAATAAAAAGGCTACTGCATATATTTTCTAACAGACCATTTTATTTTTTTTTTTTTTCATCCACTTAATATACAACAAATGTGTTTTATCTATTAGTCTATATATATATATATATATATATATATATATATATCTACTCTATATTTCTTATTCTGCACCAACAAGATATCATTATTATCATCTCAGAACAGACAACGCAACAATCATCCAAAAAATAAAAGAGAAGAAGAAGAAACACCCTGGCATCCATCTAATTTGCTACTTTCATGTACACGATTGTAGTTGTCGTTTACTGCACACAAGCACTGCAACTACCCTCAAACCCCCACCAAGTTGAAATTCGCATGCACTCACACACACAGACGTACATACGTGTGCATGCATACACGCAAAAAGCTACAAGGCAGCAGAGAGTTAGTAACAGCAATTTCTAGGCCATCACCACAGTCACGTAATTGTGTAGCTGTCAGTTCAGGTAGGAGCTGTGTGGGTCACCAAACACAGTCTTATGGGCGGGCAGCTGTCAGCCAACACAGGATTAGGCTTTACTGTCTGTGCATGAATTGCAAAGTGCATTTCAGTGGGGGGGGTGTGTGCATCTATTGCATGTAGACAAGTAACGTCTTGTGTGTGAGCATGCATATGACTGAGATTGTGTGTGCGAGTCTCTGCGTGCATTGTTATAGATTGTATGTGTATGAGAAAGCCTTGTATATATGTATGGATGTCTGTGTGTGAGCATATGCATATGATTTGAGATCGTGTGCGAGTCTCTGCGTGTATTGTACAGATTGTATGCGTATGAGAAAGCCTTGTATATATGTATGGATGTCTGTGTGTGAACATATGTATATGACTGAGATCGTGTGTGTCTGTGTGCATTGTACAGATTGTATGTGTATGGGAAAGCCTTATATATATGTATATGGATATCTGTGGGGTTGATGTGCATTTATTGCATGTAGACAAGCAATGCCTTGTGTATGTGCATATGTGTATGTGATTATGTGTAAGTCTCTACATGCATTGTACAGATTGTATATGTATGAAAAAGCTTATATATATATATATATATATATATATATATATATGGATATCTGTGGGGTTGATGTGCATTTATTGCATGTAGACAAGCAACGTCTTGAGTGTGAGCATATGTGCATGACCGAGATTGTGTATGTGAGTCTCTGCGTTCATTGTACAGATTGTATGTTTGAGAAAGCTTTGTATGTATATATATATATATATATATATATGGATGTCTGTATGCGGGAGAAACAAGGCACTATACACATGAGTGATGCTCCGTTTTTTGTGCATACATGTTATATTTACATAAATACACCAATAAGTCTAGTTCAAATCCAGGGTGAAGCTGTTTGCGCTAATACCCTTGGAAAAGGCATAAATCCATCTCATCTCCCACACCAGCTTTGAGTAAATAGTAGGGCAGACTGGGATCCCTATTGGCCTTAGTATGGCAACTAAAGGAAAATTCAGTACTCCACTAAATAATTATGTTGCATCCTGCCTGTGGCAGAGGGGTTGGGTAAATGAATACAACAATGAGTTCATAGCTTAATGATGTAAAAGACACTTTAATTTTCAACATAATCTCGTTCTTTGACAATGCACTTAATCCAATGGTTCTCCATAGATCATACAGATTGAGAATTATACAGTAAAAATTTTAGATCAAAATTCATCTGATAGCTGCCAGGCAATAGATTCATTGATCCACCACTGAACTTAGCATTCCCAGTTGATTTTTTTATTTGAGGTTATTGTTATTTAATCATACTAGCAAATATATGCACCCTCCGGGTGCAAGTATTTAAATTTAATATAATGAAATATTTTAAATTAGAAAAGCTAATGAAACTGAATAAGAATGCAGATAAAAAGATTTGGAACAGAGGGGTATAATCGAAAAACAGAACAACTTTGAAACTCACTCTTCTATCAATTTCCCTTACTCCATCTTTCATTGGTAAATTTTCCTAATTTAACTATTTAGTTAGAATAGGAAGTAAAGAATAATATTACAGTTATTTCTTCTTGTTAATGGATTTATTTTAAGATTTATATCTGAGATTTTTGCTCATGTTCAATAAGATAAAACCAAACAATTAGAAATCAATAATACTAAGCATATATTAATTAAAATCATTTTTTAAAGATCAATATGCAAATTAGCCTTCCCATTCACACTGTAAACCGCTATTTTATTGTATATATAAATACAATTGCATGTTTTTAGTATGTAGCTATGGTCAACAGTATTAATAATGTAAAACAATTTTATTAATAATCGAGGTTTAAATAAAAATAAAATCATGGAGAATCTGATGTAAATAACAAAGGGAATTGTGACTTGAATAGTGATATAGTTATAAAATCTTTTTTGTTGTGTAACTGTATTTGTTCAGCGTTATATTTTTGATAGACAAGTCGCGATCCACACACGCAAAGATGTCATGACGCGTGACGCAACTCAAAGAAATGCATTCAACAAAAGACAAGAAAAAGTATTAATGGACTGATTTTATGAGAAACAAAGGGAACAAAGTGGGAATGATAACTAAATATTTAAATGAAGCCTGGTATTTTGTAGAAAAAACAAAAAAGATTTTATAAAGATTTTCATCTCCTGTCATCTATAAAAACATCCATCAATTTCTTCACCCCAAGATACATCCTGATGAAGGTTTAAAGAAACCGAAATGTTTAAACATCGATAAATAAATTCATCCTATTTTGGAACACTTGTTTTTTCAAATTTCTTAATATTGTCGGATTTATTTTCCATATTTACTCACATATACATATATATATATATATATATATGTATATATGTGTGTGTGTATGATGACACAGTTATAAAAAAAATTGTGTAAATGATATTAGTCTAAAGAGATTTAAATTTCCTTAGTCTAGTATCATTTACACAATTAATCTGGGTAAGTCAGCTGTATTTCTTGAATTTGAATTCTTAGTTTCACTATTCTTTCATGTTTAAAAAATAAACAAAACAAAAAAAACCCAGTACATTTATTTTTTAAACTGTGTTGGTTGGCAGCCTTCTGTCTACGAGAGACGATGGAGCAGTCAAAGTTTTTTGTTTTTTTCTCTTTGAACTACATAGCCTGGGCAGGTTTCACATGGAGGATAAGCTGTTGCCGATGCAGAAAATCCCCCCTCTCCACACTGCGGCTGTCATCCAAAAGAAAGGTAAGGTACCAATGCGGTTTGGCAACGGTAGTGTCACAGGAGTTGATGAGTAGCACTGGATTTCAGCACCACACCATCTTTAGGGACTCTGATTTGTTTTTGGGGTTTACTCCCCTGTGTTAGCAAATAAATAAGTGAAACATACGCGAAACCCTTACAATTTAAAAAAAAAAAAAAAAAAGCAGAGTTCAACAGAGTTTTCCTTCTCCTAGACTAGTTGCCTAACCAAGTTTAAAGATTTGGTTCGAAGTTCCGAGAAGGCTCACGATTACAACACAAAGGCTCCCGATTATGACAAGCAGTTTCCTGAGTTCAACAAGAAACATCTGAAGAAGGATGGAAACATTGTGTATATAACAATAAAGATGAGGACAACAGTACGAAAAATTTAGATAATACAAATTATCAAACCTCATTTCAACAATTCAAACAATTAGTACCACTACTGTTCTTCTATAAGGATGACTTTAAATAACCAATAAAGGTATATATATATATATATATTATAAAATAAATATATAAAGGTTTTAAATATCTATTTATTAGGTGACAAAGGAACATTCACGACCATATTGGTTTCATGCGATGCAATCATCAAGTGAAGATGTTTCAAATGCAAGGAAAATCTGAAACAGTGACCATCTCACACTATATATATATATATATATATATATATACACATACATACATGTAGAATTAAACAAAAGTTACATCTCCTGTCTTATTTATGATCTTTCAGCTTTCTGGTCAACTTTTTAACATTTGGATGGAATCTGTAGATTAGTCCACCGAAGTTTGTAGCCCGAGTCATTCGAAGTACCATCATCAGGGGTGATGTGTGCATGTTCTAGTTTTTTCAAGTTAGTGCAAATCCACACCCCTTAATATACTAACTTGAAAAAACTGGAACATAAACACATCACCCCTGATGATGGCACTTCGAAGTGCCGAAAGTACTCGGGATACAAACTTCGGTGGACTAATCTATGGATTCCATCCAAATGTTAAAAAGTTGGCCAGAAAGCTCGAAAAGATCATAAATAAAATTGTTAGACAGGAGATGTGCCTTTTGTTTCTACAAGTATAAATGAAAGAAATGCCCAAATACACACACACACATATATACATATATATATATATATGTATATGGTGGACCCTCCTATCGTGAACGATAAATGATGGTCAGCAGTGAGTGATTTGTTTCCTCCCATGTTGTGCAGGCTATCAAGAAGACATTTTGTGTTTCCTCGAGTGTGATAGCAGCCTGGCCTTGCTGCTAGCTATGAGGCCACACTGACAGATGGAATTTCCTAAAGCGGGAGTCAGATGTTTTTGTTTTCAAGTTAGACAGAGCTGATCTCGATGTTTCAGTCTATTTTCTTCAAAGCTCATTAATCCAGCGAAACATGTCTTACGCCATTCTTTCCGATTTGATGCTAGATTTTCTCAAGCACTCAGGTTAATATTGAGACATTTCAATTTGTCTTTAAGAGTGGACATCCAATAGAACGTTTAGCATTTGGTAATTGTCCGTATAATATCTTCTTTGGAAGCCTGTTCTCATTCATTCTGACAACGTGGCCAGCCCACCTAAGCTGAACCTTTGCTAGTAACGTTTCAATGCCAGCAATGTAACATTTATTTTAATATTGTGCTGTTTTTCACTATCATCTCATTTTATACCACAAATGGCACGAAGACAACGCATTAAATAACGAATAAAGGTATATATTTTAAAAAAGGAATTATCAATGGGAATTTGTCCAATATACTCTCCAGTCTTCTTTAGATGTTTATCTCAGCTGAAAAACTTTTTCTTCCATTGGAAAAATATATTCAACATCCTTCCTCAGGATTCAAACTTGAAATTCCCCCTTTTCTGCTAATGTAAAAGTAAAGTCGTCGGGGCGGCCTAAAGTCGGTACAGCCAATCAGCGAGGGAGTCTATCTCCTTTTCACTTGCGCTAGACCAAGGAGATTATTTTAGCGTCTGAGGTGGAGTGCCACACCTACCATCAGCTCCTCACTTTACCGCACAGATCCCCGTGCTACTCATACACTGAGTTGGCGAGGACCAGTATCGAATTAGGAACCTTGTGGTTTCTAGCCGAACGCTCTACTGACTGAGCTAACCCGAATGGCACCATATTGCTCCTTCACTGAACTTCTGCATTCCAACATGCCTAGCGCCAAGGATTGAACACATGACTCTAAGGGACATGACGAATTTTAGCAGCAGAATTTAAGTCGGCCTTAAGGTAATTTGTTGTGACATACACTTGAGCAAATAGAAAGCGAGAAAGAAAGAAATGCGGGAGGGGGGCTTACACTAAAACATCTATGTACCAACACTAATGTTCCTCAATTGTACAACGATGATTAAAAATGAGATCGTCCAAATCTTCCAAGATGAAATGCAAAAATGTAAATCTGATTATCTGGTGTTGCTTATCATATGAGTGTTGCCACATTTCGTTTTTACTATTAAGAAAGGGAAGAAAAAGGATATGCTACACAGAAAAAATATAATAATAAAGAAAGAAATATCATAGGGAAAATAATAAGAAAGAAAAGATTGCAATTGTATTTGCAATATGTATTATTTTGTATTATTCAGACTATTGTCCTTATCTTTATTGTTATCTCTACAACATTTCAGCCAATGTGCCTCCAGCCTTCTTCAGGTATTTCTTGTTGACTCAGGAACCTTCTCAGACTCTGAATCTTCTTGTAATCGGAGAGCCATCACAGAACTTTGAACCTAACCTTCATTCAGTCCATGGGGGTATCCTGTTCTCATTCCGCTAACCATAGCTGGGGTACAGCTGCCCCTGACCAGGATTGAACCTGCAGTCTAGATAACAGGAAACACCTGAAGAAGGTCGGAGGCAATCAGCCAAACATTGTAACAGATAACAATGAAGATAGGACAATAGTCAAATAATACAAATAATACTAATTATCAAGCCCCATCTCAAAATTCAGAGAAAAAAGTGTTTGCTCAAATAAATCATTAATAAAACTACTATGCAAATGTAACAACTATTATGGAAAGATAGGCTTGCAGACCATTGTTCATGAGTTGATTCTCACTGAGTGCCCTATATTTCTTGCCTTGTTCTAAGCTAAGTTTCATAATATTACAACTACTATACCACGTAACATAAATTTTCTTCCTGGATAGTATACATTATTTCTTAATTGCTTATGTTGTAAAAGTATGGAAAATGGTTATTATTCCTTTCAAACTTTGCTTTTGTGACCTGAATAACAACACTATGTAACACATTTTTTTTTCTGGATAGTATATGCTATAATTGCTTATGTTTTAAAAGTATAGAAAATGGCCATTATTCTCTTCAAACTTGTGCTTTGTGACCTGAATAACACTGTAAAAAAAAAAAAAAAAAAAATCTAATATATACAATACACACACACATGTACACACATGCATGCATCCATATATATATATATATAATATATAATATATATACACACACACACACACATATATATTATATATAGGGAGGAGTCTCCTGTGTAATAGCTGACATGCTGGACTGTGACATCGTAGTAAACAAGTTCAAACTTCAGTCATGCTATACATTCACTTTCAGACTAATACACTTGGAAAGGTATGAAACACTCATCCTTCCTACTATGAGTAAAATAGTACCATTACTGTTCTTTAACACGGATGGCTTTGGATTAATGAACCACAATGGTTCATTAAACAAAGAAACGAAACCAAACACACACACACATATATAGACACGATACACACATGCACACATATATCATGACAACAGCACACTACACAACTGTAACAGCATTGCACAGTCTTGGAAGACTATATAATTCTTGTGCCCTGAAGTTACATGCCTCCTGAAGTCCAATATTGAAAAACAGCCTCAACCACAGATGTTGCATGTGAAGGCTGTCCCTGCAGATGTTGATGTGCCAGCTTTGTTGCCATTGCTTTCTCTGAACCTTTTGGTTTCAGATCTTGCTCCAGGGTGACTACAGAGATGAAGAGTCCACTACGGAAACCCTGCCGTCACTGATGGCAGTCCTTAGCCAAATTTCCCTAGCTGGAGTGGGTAATGCCAAAGCACCTGAGATAATTCTTGCAGAACACACACACACACACTAAATACGGACACACACACATACGAGGGAGCAGACAGCAACAGGAAACACACACACACACACACAAATACATACACACACATACAGGACACACACACTTATGGGGGGACACACAAATACATACACACACATACAGGGACACACACACATACATACACACACATACAGGACACACACACATACATACACACACATACAGGGACACACACAAACACATACATACATACATACGGAACACACACACACATCCACACACACACACATGTGCTGATAGATAATAATGCAAGCATGCTAAAATTCTAAATGTACTTGTCACTCCTCTAGAATTCAGTTATTCAAAAGTTTTGATAACCCAGTAAAATAATTTAACATATCAAGAAATAAAATGTTTACAAATTCATCTTTAAAATTCCCAACATTACAAAACTGAACTTTTATATAACAACAAACTACAATTTGTTTTATTTTAAGAAATATTTCAGTGTAGAATTGTTGCCAAATGAAAATATCAACAAAAGCTGACATGTTAAAAACATTTCAAGCAAAATAACTATTGTATATATACATATATTATATATAACGTATACTGACTGATGAGAGTGATCCTCGAACCGTGTCTGTATTATTTATTATATATATATAATATATATATATAATATGAACACAGTATATAATAATGATTTTTTAGACTAGGATTTTAGCATCCAATCATATTGAATATAGTAAAAATCTAAGTCAGTAGAGTGGCTTATTGTCAGTATCAGCCAGACAGTGAGGGAGATCTATCCATTTTTCACTATCGCAAAACCAGAGAGATTGTTTTGTGGGTGAGGTTGGGCA
This sequence comes from Doryteuthis pealeii, assembly GCA_023376005.1. Taxonomy (NCBI): domain Eukaryota; kingdom Metazoa; phylum Mollusca; class Cephalopoda; order Myopsida; family Loliginidae; genus Doryteuthis; species Doryteuthis pealeii. The sequence continues at coordinate 60,863,522 of CM042162.1, forward strand.
CTATGCCTACCATCAGCCCCACACTTTACTGCACAAATTATGCTACTCCTGCACTGAGTTGGCAAGGAGTGGTATCAGACTTTGGAACCTTGTGGTTCCTAGGCGGATGCTCTACTAACAGAGCTAAACCATCCATATAATATTTGAATACAGAAAACAGTAATGTTGCTTAACAAGGAAAGAATCTTATTACAAGGTTAATTTTGTCTCTTCCCCCCCCCTCCCATCTCAGATTCATTGGTTTGGAATTTTCTCTCTGCCTCAAATTTCTGAATCAGACATCCATATTTTTAGATAGTCTTTTTAATCATATTTTTTAGATGGTCTTTTCATCTTATTTTTAGATGGTCTTGTTAATAGAATAATGACAAATAAGGCAACAGATTTTTAAAAAATTATTTAAAAAAAAAACATTTTCACTCCATCTTATTCTTTGGATCAATACATTTTCTAAGAAAAGAAGATTACATTAAGAATAAAAAAAATTAACTTCCAAAATGAATTCACACCTACACCTCAGGCAGAGACGCTGATAGGTACACGTCCTGCATCCCTGATGCACAAAAATCTAAAAGGACGCAGTAAAATCATATCATGCATCCCAGTGTTTTTCTTTTTTCTTCCCTCACCATTTCAAGCTAACTGTAAATACATTTCAATAGTTTATTAGAAAATGAATACACAGGCTAGCTTACAAGGTAGGAGTTGATGGCTTTAGTTGGGACCTATAAATTTTTGGGGGACTATTCAAAGCAAATGTGTGCTCCCAGACGGACGCACTAAATCAAGAAGATATCCGCATCACTGCTCAGACTCATTCCATTTCAGGAACATCATGTTTGGAACTATCTACTATTTATATTTGATTGCAACAGGGTAAAATAAAGCTCTAAGACAGTGGTTCTCAACTCTTTTTTAACATGGACCCCTTTTCTCTTTTTTTTTTTTTTGACCCCCTTAGCCATTACATCAGAAAACAAGCTCCTTATATTATTTCACTTATAAAAAGGTAAAGGAATAGTAAATTTTTGAAAGAAAAAAATTTATTGCAAATAAACATATTTAAAATTAATTAAATTCTATATATAAAAAGCTATGATCTATAAACAAATGTATAAAAACATTTTTATTCCCCAATACATACTTTGTCGACTTGTAGAATTGGGATAATGGCTACGTCTGCCCAATCAGGCACTCAGTCTCCGACTAAATTCTAACTATTTTCCCAGAGTCACCTAATTACAGACTCTCTAGAGGAGTGGTTCTCAACCTTTTTTTAACCCATGGACCCCTTTTCCTCTAATTTTTTTTTTTGACCCCATAGCCATACACAGAAAACAAGCTTCTTATATATAAAAACTTTTTTATTTCCCAATACATTTCACTTATTAAAGGTAAAGGAATTGTATAAAAAATTAAAGAAATAGTAAATTTTTGCAAGAAAATTAATTCATTGCAAATAAACATATTGAAAATTAATTAATTCTAGGTAACTTTAAATTCTGATACTATCAAATGTTAAAGTTTTTTTTCTTTCTTTTACTTGATTGCCATTAAAAATTCATCGCTATATAAAAAATTATTTTAGTAAAAATATGGCATGCATGACATACTTGTCCAATGCAACCTGAGATGGGCTGGCCACTAAACGATGTAACCTGACGAATCAGACGATGAAACTCAAGTAGGTTACTTTATCATTATATATATATATATTAATTAAAGAGACAGAATTCAACACATATGTCTGTATGGAGTTTTATGAACTCTTTTTCACCTGAATTTACTCTTTAAACAATGAACAAAAATATTTTTCTGGTTTTTGCATGTTTGATGAGGAGGGGCAGAAACTTATGGATTAAAATTCTTGTACACACTTCACATAAGGACAACAGTTGTAACTTGAGAAATATCTCTCATTAAGAAAAATCATATTACAATTGTCCAACTCTCACAACACACACATGAGAGAGAGAAAATATGTGATGTTTTTCATAGAAATATCGGACTATATGACCTTTAGGCACCCTTTTCGATCTCGATTAAGAAAGGACATGTTTTTCATTTACACGTCAATAATCGGTTGTTTTAACAAGACAATTTTTAGATTTTTTTTTATATATAAATTAACCCCTAACCCTAACCCCTAACAAACAACAGAATATTGATAGTGTAAATGAAAAACATGTCCTTTCTTAATCGAGATCAAAAGGGTGTGCCTAAAAGTAATATGGTCCAAAATATCTATTTATATACAGATATAGTAATAATAAATTAATATATTTGTATTCTGTTGCTTATATAAAGGAAACAGGAAAACATCCATTTTTTATAGGAACATGAGTGTGTATGTTCTTATGTGCACAAAAATGGGTTAATGTGAACAGTTTTTGTCTATGGATAGATATCAATATCATGATATATCAATATATGTAATGCCTATATATAGTTGTTGGTGGCCTGAATTGGTATCAACCAAGATAGAAAGGGAGTCTATCCTCCTTTCACTAGTGCTAGACCAAAGGAGATTGTTTTACGCTTTGAGGTGAAGCACCACACCTACCATCAGCTCCTCACCTTACTGCACAGATCCTCGTATTACTTATACGCTGAGTTGGCGATGGGCCGGTTTTTCGAACCGAATCTTGTGGTTCCTAATCCAGCTGCTCTACCGACTGAGCTAACCGCTTGTGTTGTGTTGTGTGTGTACACATATATTTATTGTGCGTACATGTATTTACAGTCTGTGAATATGTGTACCTGCATTTAAACATTACATTTTGTATTAATATTTACATGATTACAGGCAAATATTTACAAAATATAAATCTTTATACATGTATTGTGTGTGTGTGTGTGTGTGTGTGTGTATAGAGACACTATGTTACTGTCAACTTGATCACAAGCAAGACCTATTTCCTGTTTTTCCTTTTATATTCTATATCTATACTATATATATTATATATATATATATATATATATATATATATATATATATATACTATATATGTGAATAAAAAGCCTTTATTCACAAATAACTTTGCTCTGTTTACAATAATTAACATTGAGTTTCTACGAACCTGAACTCTACAAAATACTGAGTAGAGAATAGGACCAGCCTAGAATCACCTTGTACCAAGAAACTTGGTACACACCAATATATATATATATATATATATATATATATATATAAATATATATATAATCATGTGTAGATAGATCTCATATCAATGCATTCACACTTGAACAATATACAGGGGTTTTTTTTGTGTTTTTTGGGGGGTGGGGGTTCATTATATAGGTTTATGTAAATAAGAGTGTATCCACAAATGTATTCATACAAGTATATATGTATAACTCCGGCACAAAATTATATTTAAAATATAATTATATGCCTATATTTCTAAATGTGTATGTATGCATTTTGATAAGGTGGCTGTGTACCTGCATAGCCGTGTGCACAGTACACTTTCCTCTATGCAGATTTGCACATGTTTTGCAGGTTATGTACATACAAGTGTGTGTGTGTTGTTTTATTTTTTCACCCAACAGAGAGTGAAGTGGCACTCAAAAAATAGAACATTTTTAGCAGCAGCAGCAGCAGCGATTGAGTGAGTGAGTTGATGGAAGCCAAATAGCAGCTCTGCTCCAATTAGCCAGAACACTGAGGAAACTATCACCGCTTTTAGCTGACAGACGACATTTTTAGCACTGATTTTTTTTTAACTCTTTCTATATAGAGATAATTTTGTGTGTGTGTGTGTGTGTGTATGTGTGTGTGTTTATACAATGCATACATATTTACACACACACAAATACAGTGGAATATAGTTTTAGAACAAACACTTGTAGTATATGTGTGTATAAACACACACCACACACACAAATTATTTCATATAGAAAGAGTTAAAAAATTAGTGCTATATATATATATATAAAATAAACAAGGAAAAAATAAATACCTACAAAGAGTTTTTCTTATCACTCATATATATATATATATATATATAATGAGATGTATCAAATATTTCAAAATAGGATTCAACCAAAATGGAAAACTCAAATGTACATATAAAGACTTATATATTATATTATAAATATATATATATATATATATATATATAATAATATATATCAGTTGATATATGAGTTCGCGTCGCTAGTGGTTGTAGAGTCTCGTGGGATGAAAATGGACTCGTCAGTTCGAGGTTCAATTCTAGACAAAGCTGTTTGAGCATTCACATAGCGCTAATGACTCTTGGGAAGGTTATGAATGCCATTATTCTCCCTCCCAAAACTATGGGTTAAAACTAGTATAGGCAGACTGGCTTTTAACCTTGGCGTAGTAACCAGTCTAGGGTAGAGGGGATAACTCTGAAATTCAAATTCCCTAGGTCACGTCGTTGTTTGGTGTGGTCGTGCATTTCTTGATCCACCCAATTCTTTCTTATCGACTGTGCCAAAAGTAAGTGCTGAATGTCAGTCCTACACAAGCCTTCACCACTATAACAAATCACTGGTGTTGGCTGTTCACTTAGCATGAAACTCATGCTGTCGAAAATCGGACGAGATCCATGTATTATCAGATGTATGCTGCATATTATTACAGTATACAGAGTGTATAATAGATATCAAAAAAATATCCTTAATTTATCAGAAATAAATTTATTTCAGCTACAAAATCGACGATTGACATTTACCTGTATATATTATGCATATCCTTAATTCAGGGATTGTTTAGCCTAAGAGAGGGACAGGCAAAATTACCTTGGTGGACCTCTTAATGAAGGCACTGCAGCAATCTTTTAGAATTTGCAAAATAATAATACTAAAATAAAATCTTTTAAAAATTGATAAAAATAAACAAAAGATTTTAAAATCAAATATCTTTATTGACAAATAACATAGATTAGGATGGCTAAAATTATTAGCAATGATACATTGTAGTGGAACAATGAAAAATAAAAAAGTAGCTCAGTCAGTAGAGTGTTCGGCCAGAAACCACAAGGTTCCTAGTTCAATACTGGCCCTCGCCAACTCAGTGTATGAGTAGCACAGGGATCTGTGCTGTAAAGTAAGGGGCTGATGGTATATGTGGCGCTCCACCTCAGATGCAAAAACAATCTCCTTGGTCTAGCACTAGTGAAAAGGGGATAGACTCCCTCACTGATTGGCTGATACCGACTTTAGGCCCCGTAACAATTTACTTTATATTTTTACTTATTTGAATTCTAAGTGTTTTTTCCATGATAAAATGAATTAATTTTCTCATTTTCACTAGTGTTTTTCCCCATCTATGGGTTAAATAGAAAAATGTATTTATAAAAAAAATTGTATTATCCATTAAGAATTGATTTATTTCAAAACTTTATCAGCATTAAATGACCCACTGAGGTTGATATACCGTAAAACAAAACAAACCAAATCAAACTAGTGTTTTTCTTCTTTTTTTTTAAATAAATAAAAAAAACATTTTTTTTTAATTTGAAGGCAAAAATTGTTGTGAATCTGGCTTGTTTTTTTTAAAATGCAGAACGGCATTGAATACGGCCACCATAATGTACTTGACTTGATTTTAATTAAAAACCTTACATTTCACTATTTTTATATATGTCATTTTGATCACATGGTATTTGTTTAGTATAAGTATATAGTTTAGTATAATCTGATTTAAGTTGGGAATTTATCACATTAGATATTGATTGCAGGGACAACAAACTCAATCCTACTTGGAATTTCAAAAAAATATAATTAGGAAGGAAACAAGATTAAGACTGAACTTAAACTTAGGTTACTTATAATATCGGAAAATTAATATTAAATTTGAATTAAAAATAAGGAAGTTATGAACTTTTTAGATGTTTTTTGGTTGGTTGATTGATTGATTGGTTGGGTTTACAGCATATCAACCCTTGTTGGGTTATTTTATGCCGAAGACGTTTTTGTTTTATTCATTCTTGTTGGGTATTCAAATCTTTTTAACCCATAGATGGGACTCTAACAGGTACTACCACTCCGGGTCAGAGTAGACCTGGAAGTAATATCAATAAAGAGGTACTCCACACTCACAAAAGATTTAGAATTGGAGCCTTACCAATCGAGGAATTTTAACGTCATACCCCAGACAAAAACCCTCAGACATCGACTTCTAGCACAAATATAATAAAATGGGTTTGTGTTAGCTATAAGTGAGCACAGTCAGGACAATCATATAGGTTGGTGGGATTTTACAGCATATCAACCCTTCTTGGGTTATTTTATATTGTTAAATAGTTATTTAGCTGTGTACAGTATGAGTATTTCTAAACACCTATCAAGTATTGAACACAGTGTACTGGATAAAGGCGTTGATTTAAAACAGTTCTAAGTTCAATCCTGGTCAGAGGCAGCTGTAACATAGAATAACAATAACACAGATTAACACCTGTACCCAGCTATGGTTAGCGGAATGAGAATAGGATACCCCACCCCCATGGATTGAATAAAGGGTTGGTTTCAAATTTCCGTGATGGCTCCCGATTACGAAGAGAAGGTTCCAGAGTTCGAGAAGGTTCCCAAGTCCAACAAGATAATACCTGAAAAACGCCGGAGGGGACATCAGCCGAAACATTGTGCAGATAACAATAAAGATGAGGACAAGTACCACCTATTAAGAATGTCAAATTTATATGTCAATAAGAGTTTGTAAGGAAGAGAGGAATATGGTAGGAAGAAGAATTTTTTAAGAATATGAAGGCGGAGGTAACAAAAGATCCAGGAAGAAAAAAGAATCAAAGTTGAAACAGAAAAAGAAAAATATATATAAATATATATATATATATATATATTATATATATATATATATATAAATCCAAAAGAAATCTTCCTTACAACATAGGAGTTTTTTTTTTTTTGTTTTTTTTAAAAACGTGTCACAGTTTGCAGAGCTCAATGTGTACTCTTATTGTTAGAGGCACAGAAAGACAAATTCATTATAGTCTATTTTTAATCTTTTACTTTATATAATATATATATATATATATATATGTCATCTAGTGGTGAGGTTCTAATTTTGGAGCTCTAGGGAATGTCAAGTACCCTTTAATTGCCTTTACTCCCAGGTCCACTCTGACCTGGAGTGATAGTACCTGTTAGGGTCCCATCTATGGGTTAAATGGATAAAAAAAATGTGTATTAAAAAAAAGTTGAATACCTAACAAGAATGAATAAAACCAAAACATCTTCGGCATAAAATAACCCAAGGGTTGACATTCCATACCAACCAACCATCTTTTAACTATTACAAAATGCCAAAGTGTCAAGTGTTATATAGTCTAAAATTTATCTAAAACGTTCCTTCACTTTAGAACCCATAGGAGCCAGTTTAGCTCAGTCAGTAGAGCATACGCCTAGGAACCACAAGGTTCCAGCTTCTATATCAGCTCTCGCTAACTCAGTGCATGAGTAGCACAGCTTGGATCTGTGCAGTAAAGTGATGAGTTGATGGTAGGAGTAGCGCTCCACCTCAGACACAAAAACAATATCTCTGGTCTAGTGCTAGTGAAAAGGGGATAGACTTCCTTCATTTTAGAACCTATAGGAGCCAGTTTAGCTCAGTCAGTAGAGCATCCACCTAGGAACTACAAGGTTCCAGCTTCTATATCAGCTCTCGCTAACTCAGTGCATGAGTAGCACAACTTGGATCTGTGCAGTAAAGTGGTGAGTTGATGGTAGGTGTAGCGCTCGACCTCAGACACAAAAACAATATCTCTGGTCTAGTGCTAGTGAAAAGGGGATAGACTTCCTCGCTGTCAGGTTGATACTAACAATAGGCCACTCCGCCAACTTTACTTTTTACAGCTACTTTACAATAGCAGTTTATCATTTCTTATTGTCTAATTAGTTCAACACTTGTTGATATAGTTCAATGTTTCTTGAAAATAAGTCTGGGGCAATCAGATGTAAAATAAACCATAGAAAGTACCAAGCCCCAAAGGGTGTCTACCCCTAGAAAGTAGTGCAAAGTGGGGGTGGGGGGACCCATACTAATCAATCATTTTCTTTTTTGCCTTTAATTTATTAACCCCCTCCTTAACCACATAACATACACATCATTATGAATCATTTTTTTTTTTTTGGGGGGGGGGTACATTATTATGGTGAATGGTAAGAATAAATTTAATGGATGAATTCTTTAGCTATTAAAAATTAATATTAGTATGAATGAACTATGATTAAGATTGTGGAGAGGGGGGTCTCTGAATCGTAGTCACTAAGATGCTGGATTGTGACATCGTAGTAGTACTTGATTTGGAACACTAGTTGGGCTCTTATATTCACCTTTGGAAGCGCGTGGTATAATGGTTAAAGTCATGGGAAATGGACTCATCGCTTCGAGTTCAAATCCTGGATGTGGTAATTGCATTTCACTTAGCGCTAATACCATTGGGAAAGGTATGGATCCTACTCTCCCTCCAGCTATGGATAAATAGTAGGGCAGACTGGGCTCTTTAACCTTGGTTAGGCAACCGATCTAGGAGAAGGAAAACTCTGAATTCAAACCTGTTGAACTCCGCTTAAGAAATTGACCTTATGTCACATCCTGCTCGTGCGGAGGGGTTGGTAAATATGTATATTCACCTTTGGACTAATACCTTTGGGAATGGTATGAACCCCCTCATCCTCCAGCTATAATATCACTACTGTTCTTCTACAAGGATGGCTTTTGCTATAAAACAAAACAAGCGACAACCAACACACATACACATATATGCATGCACACTGTAAAGTTTTTAAATGCCATCCTTGGCCAGTTGAAAAGGGCTTAAAGTAAGTAAGTCCCAAGTTATGGAATCCTTTGGTAAGCATATAAGTCCTATCCTACGAATAAGTCCTATCAAGTGTATTGTTAAAGGTCCAGTGATTTAATCCTATGTCCGTCATCCACGAAAGTCAAAGCAGTTATGAGTAGTTACAGCCGGTATAAGTATTATATCAGCAGCAGAGTACTGCCAGTGATTGGCCAAGAGGTTGATCACATGGTTATCGCCAAGTCTATAAATAGGAGCGGGTATCTAGCATGCACCTTATATACAAAATTTCTCAACACACACATATCTCCACACACAAACATATATATGTGCACACAGACACACACACACACATCTGTTGGTTTGTTTTTGTTATATGGCAAATCAACACTTTTTGGGTCATTTGATGCTAAATCAAGTCATTTTGATATTCAGTTTCTTACAGTAACTGCTGTTGCTTAAATGGTCACCTATCTAAGAATTGAACAGGCTCATCACTGCTTAACTTCAGTGATCTAGCAGGAATTGGTGCTTTCAACATGACTTGACCATAAGTCACTCACAGATATCTGTAAAAATGTATCTATATATATTTACCAACCCCTCCGCACAAGCAGGATGCAACACAAGGTCAATTTCTTAAGCGGAGTTTAACAGGTTTAAATTCAGAGTTTTCCTTCTCCTAGACTGGTTACCTAGCCAGGGTTAAAGAGTCCAGTCTGCCCTGCTATTTACCCATAGCTGGAGGGAGAATTGGATTCATACCTTTCCCAAGGGTATTAGCGCCATGTGAAATTCCAACAGCTTCGTCCAGGAATTGAACTCGTGTTGACAAGTCCATTTCCTACTCTAACCATTAGACCATGCGCCTCCATAATGTATCTATAGTGCAAGATGCTATGGTACTTGTCACAGAAATTAAGAACTAACTTACTCTCAGTTAACCACAATATGACCTAAAGGGAAATCCTGTCTATCAGAACACTGTCACCATTCTTAATGGCTTGTGTGATTGGCAGGGTAAACCAATGAACTAAGAGGAAAGTGGTTAGTCTTAAAATAAATAGGTTGCCATGATTGATGTAGTGGAACTATTTGTGTCTCTTGCTTCTTTATATATACTAGCAAATATATGCACCCTCCGTAGGGTGCAAGTATTTAAGTTTTAATGCAATAAAATATTGTATTAAATTAGAAAGGCTAATGAAACTAAATAAGAATGCAGATAAAAAGATTTAAAACAGAGGGAGTATAATCGAAAAATAGAACAACTGAAACTTACTCTCCCATCACTCTCGTCATTCATTGTTATTTTTCGTTATTTAGTTAAAAGAGGACGTAAAGAATAAAATGACAGTTATTTTTTCTTGTTAATGGATTTCATTTAAGATTCATTGAAGAGATTTTTGCTTATATTCATTAAAATAAAACCAAACAGTTAGAAATCAATAATACTAAGCACATATTTATTAAAATCACATTTTTAATATCAATATGCAAATTAGCCTTCCTATTCACACTGCACACCGCTATTTTGTTGTATATATAAATATAATTGCATGTTGTTAGTATGTAGATATGGTTAACAGTATTATTAATGTGAAACAATTTTATTAATAATTGAGGTTTAAATAAAAATAAAATCATTGGGAATGTGATGTCAATAACTAAGGGAATTGTTACTTGAGTAGCGATATAGTTTCGGTTACAGACAGAAAAACACACAATCTCCATTATAATAAGATTTTATGTGTACTAGCAAATATATATGCACACTCCGGGTGCAAGTATTTAAGTTTTAATGTAATAAAATATATCAAATTAGAAAGGCTAATGAAACTAAATAAGAATGCAGATAAAAAGATCTGAAACAGTGGGGAGCATAATCAAAAAATAGAACTTTGGAAATCTATGTTATATTATGTTATATTTTAGCATAGAATGTTTTCAAATGGCGGGGGGGGGGGTGATACCACATGATGTCTGAAAAATGGTACCCCTTAATATCTAATCCTCATTACACAAGAGAATGAATGGCTTCCTTAGAAAAAAAATAGTAAATTAAAAACTTAAACTAAACTGGAAAAAAAAGAACAAAACAAAATTGATACTGAAACTAAAATTGCCAAACAGACCAACTCTAACAGCTAGTATTATTATAACTAGCAAAATAAAAAAAACACCCTCTGAGCGATATAAAATAAATATTACCTGAGGGGATGGGAGTTGAAAATTTAATATCAGAGAGTTTGTATCATAAGTAAAATAAAATCATCAAATTTATTAAAGGAGTAAAAAATAAAATAAATTTATTAAAGGAGTAAAAAATAAAAAATTTGAAATGGAAACTTAGTTCTGATAACTTTAAATATATATTAAAAGGAAACAAATTATATATAGATAGATAATACCAGGTATGTATTTATTAAAACTTGTTTTAAAAAACCAATGAGGACTGTCTAACATTGCATGCTCAAATTTTGAGTGAATTTATTCTTTTATGACGATTTTGGGTAATGTGACATAAGCAGTGATGGAGTTTTTGTTACAGACAAAAACCGGAAACGAATCTCCATTATTAATAGATTAACCATTTTAAGTCCATTTATCATCACATAACTGAAGGGTAGCTACTATTTATGGGGATACCAGGGAATATTTTTGTTTAAATATTAATTTTTGAAATTCTAAAACTTTTGAATTTTTTAATCAGGGGTTTAATTCGTAATGTTTGGTTTCTTTGTTTAATGCCATATCAACCTTCATGAGTTAATGCCAAAGCCATCCTTGTCTATTGAACAGTAGTGGTACTATTTAATCCATAGCTGGGGATGAGAAAAGTCATACCTTTCCCAAGGGTACTAGTCTGAAAGTGAACATAATAGCACGGCTGGTGTTCAAACTCGCTTACTATGATGTTGCACTCCAGCACATTAGCTATTACACTATGGGACTCAACATGGGACTCACCATGGGACTCCCCTTCCAATATTTGTTTAACCATAAAAAGTAGACATCTAGTTGAAAATGTAATAGCCAGAAACGAAAGTTATGGCCGCTTTCACATAACCTTGGGGGACACTGAAACATTAAGACTAAAAAAATATCTTGTGTTTACATTTGTAATGAAAACAAATTTTTTTTTTTTTTTCAATCATACGTATGATAGCACAGGCGATACCATGCCCTCATCAGCCGCCAACCAGGAGTACTAACACATTTTCCTTAGCTCAAGGCGGTACTGCTACTCCTAGCGCTACCAAGCAACTTTTGACAGAGTATTATAAAAATTATACATCCTTCTAGGAAGTATAATCTTTTTTAATACCTTGTCCAACAAAGAGAAGAAATTATAACATACGTTCATTTTGGGAGTTTCATTTTAAGTGCACCGCCCTGTCGGTGGGGCATTAGAATGCACCAACTGCACCTCTGCAGAGGGGTAAGACTCCCCCAATGGGGCCACCTGTCATGTCAAGCCCTAGCACCTATATGTTTGCCCCAATCCTATTGCCCTTATGGCAACCCCCAATCCTTCTTATCATATGGGTGCTAGAAGGCTGTGGCTGAGGGTCTATATGTCCTGGGAATGACGTTAAACTTTATCTGATGGTGAGGTTCCAGTTCTGGAAGTTTTGGGAATGTAGAGCACCCTTTCATCACCATTGCTCCCTGGTCCACTCTGACCCGGAGTGGTAGTACCTGTTAGGGTCCCATCTATGGGCTGAATAGAAAAACATGAGTTTATAAACAAAATTGTATTATGCATTAAGAATGAATTTATTTCACAACTTTGTCGGCATTAAATGACCCACCGAGGTTGATATGCCGTAAAACAAAACAAACCTTTAAGTGTAGTTTGGCCGTTGATGTTGTAGAATAATACTAAGTCCAATTACTGTCGAATTGGCAAGACAAGACAGCAAGCAGTCGTAACTGAAATACGATTCTGGTTTGCTGCAAAGACTACTGCAAAATGGCAGGATTTATGGAGCCTCAGAGGATCCTACAAACCAAGCAGCCAATCAGGACTCAGGGAATGGAATCACCCAAATGCATGAGTGGACTGTTCTGAATTTCCATAAGTACCAGTTGTTTTGACACTGGTTCAGTTGTGCTTGGCCAGTCACAGTGTTCAAACCAATAGTAGACTGACGGACTTCAATACATGTCATTCTTGCAGTAACAGTTTCTTGATGTTATATAATCACATGGGAATGGTGATTCTGCACACATTTCATACATGCTAAAGACTTAATCTCGACCAAATCCAGCTTGATGCATATTGCACCATGGTCTGAAGACGATGTGAGGCAATTTTCAAACAGCAGCCAGTGATTCCTATTTAATAATAAACCTTCAATCAAATGCATCTCCGGGTTCTCTCTCCCTCCAATAAGAAAGGAAGAATCCAAGCAGATGGTTTCCCCTACTTCTCTAGAGAAGTTGATAAGCCCAGTAACACACTTTGACGCTCAGAATGATTTAATTCACAGGTACGTTCTATGCTTTATGAAAAAAAAAAAAATTAAAGAATAAGTCCAAGAATACGATATCAAATATTGTGTTATAAAAGATAAATTCATGATTCCTGTCTTTTAAATTAAGTATGTGTTTTTCAGAGATGCTATGTACGCGTCCTGCATCCCTGACACACAAAAATCTAAAAGGACACAGTAAAATCATATCCATGTGTCCCAATGTTTTTCTTTTTTCTTCCCTCCATTTCAAGCTAACTGTAAATACATTTCAATAGTTTCTTAGAAATGAATTACACAGGATAGGTTACAAGGTAAGAGTTAGATGGCTTTAGTTTGGAGCTATAAATTTTCCCTGGGGACTCATTCAAAGTAAATATGTGCGTCCCAGGACGCATTAAATCAAAAAGCTATCAGCATCACTGGGCTCTTATTAAAGTTTATTGTTTGACTGGTTGCTTTTACGTTATTTAATGTCAAAATCTGGTTTGTTTTTTGTTTTTTTCCCCCAGAAAGCAATTATATGGTTTCAAGTAACTAATCCTGTTTAATTCAATGTTTATCTAAATAATTTTTCTAATTTAATTCAATTTTGCAAACAGTTCAAGTTTCAAGTAACTATTCTTAATACAAAAAATTTGCATACAGTTATATGGTTTTAAGTATTCCTATCTAATACAAATAATTTGCACATGGTTATATGATTTCAAGTATTCCTATCTAATACAAATAATTTGCACACAGTTATATTTTCAAGTATTCCTATCTAATACAAATAATTTGCACACAGTTATATAAGTATTCCTATCTAATACAATAATTTCCACACAGTTATATGATTTCAAGTATTCCTATCTAATACAAATAATTTGCACACAGTTATATGTTTAAGTATTCCTATCTAATACAAATAATTTGCACACAATCTTATGATTTCAAGTATTCCTATCTAATACAAATAATTTGTACACAGTTATATGATTTCAAGTATTCCTATCTAATACAAATAATTTGTACACAAGTTATATGGTTTCAAGTATTTTAACCTATTATATGGTTTGAAGCAATCAATGTTAACAATAATATGTAAACAATTAGCTTCAAGTAACTATACTTAATACAAATAATTTACATTTGATTTCAAATAACTATTCTTATTAATAATAATCATTTGTTTACCCACAGTTATATTTTAAATATTTCTACCAATACTAATAATTTTCAAACAAATCTATTTGACCCATAGATGGAAACCTAACAAGGACTACCACTCCAGATCACAGTGGAACTTGGAGTAATGGCAATGAAGAGATGGCTTCACACTCCCCAGAGTTCCAGAACAGGAGCCTCACTTCCCGGGTGCACTTTAGTGTCATACCCAGAATGCTAAGGTTTATCAAATCCATTAAAATATCTAGATTTCAAAATAGAATTTTTCAAAAAAATAAATAAATGCAGATTTTGAAGTTCCCCCCAAGACATTTTAAATCAAATGTAATCCAAGAGTTCATGTTTGTGATCATTTTTAAATAAAGTATGATTCATTAAATACCCAGTTCAAATCCATGAATCTCCTACTGATATGCCAAAGGGCCCCTTAGGGTCTACAGAAACTACCTTGCCCATAAGGCAGGTTTTCTGCTAGTATTCATAACTTCAATCTGATATAGTTATAAAAAATTAAAAAAAGGTTAAGAAAAAGAAAAAAGAAATGTGTATGATTCAATATCAATAGAGGCCATAATATAATATAATTCTAGCATTTAATATCAGTTCTAATTTCATTGTGTAGAGCTTGATGAAAAGCTGAGTCAGCCCGGGTTGAGTCTCCGTTGCAGTACCCCAAGGCACCAAACCAGGCACTCAATCAACTGAACTACCTAACCATAAAAAAATGAAACCAGAGAAAGCTTCAAAACATTTGTATCAGTAAACCCAATTCCCCTTCTTTTTTATGGATTTTACACAAAGCCTCAATCAGTAAAGTATCCACCTACGAACCACAAGGTTCCAGGTTCAATACCAGCCCTTGCCAACTCAGCGAATGAATAGCACAGCTTGGATCTGTGCCATAAAGTGGAGAATTGATGGTAAGTGTGGCAGTCCACCTCAAATGCAACAACAATCTCCCTGGTTTAGTAATACTGAAAAGGGGATAGACTCCCTCGCTGTCCAGCTGATACCAACAATAGACCATCCACCTGCTTTACTTACTTTTATATACTATATTCATCTGTTCATCTCTATCTGCCTCTCTATCACAGTCAGTTTATATCTATCTGAATATCCATTCCCTAACCTTGTTAGTAAACCACTATACATATTTACCAACCCCTCTGCACGAGCAGGATGTGACACAAGGTCAATTTCTTAGGTGGATTTTAACAGGTTTGAATTCAGTTTTTCTTCTAGACTGGTTGCCTAACCAAGGTTAAAGAACCTAGTCTGCTCTACTATTTACCCATAGCTGGAGAGAGAATAATTGGATCCATACCTCTCCCAAGGCTATTAGCACTATGTGAAATACAAACAGCCTCGTCCAGGATTTGAAATTGTCTCACCGTGTCCATTTTCTACAATAGTAACCATTACACCACGCACCTCTACAGTAAACCAATTTAGTTAATTGTTATTGTTAGATATGTAAAAGAAAATTTGTAATTCATATTCTGTTATTTGATTTGCATATATTGTATTGTTATTGCATTTATGTGAACAGATCATCTGTCTGGAAGATATTTTGAAACTAGTTCCCAAATGAACTAGTTTTTATTTTACTGGGTATTTTTTTCGTGTGTGTATTTTATACAAAAATAGCTTACAAGATGATCAATTTCTTTACTTGAAGACAAACAAATAGCAGACAATCAAAGAAAATAAAACAAAAATATTTTTCACTATTTGATGCAGTTTAAAGTCATACCTAGGACACTAGACAAGAGGGAGGTGCTGCCTTAAGGTAAAAGGAACCCACTGGGACCATGCATTTTACTTTATCATAGATGCTGATAGGTATACGGCCTTCCTTCGTCCCTGACGCACAACAATCTAAAAGGACTCAGTAAAATCATATACATGCATCCTGTTACATAATCTATGCGGTTGCATAGATTATTGTCAACTCCCTGTATTTCTGAAGGGATGGCCCTTTTCATATCACGGGCGGGACTTTCCATGGAATATTACAGAAAGCCCGCAAAATACGTGAAGTCACGTGGGACCTGGTTGGGTCCTCAGTTTCAGTTTGGACGTCTGGCAGAGATGTACTGCCTTAACTGGAGCTCACTGCATACGCGCACTATGTTAATCAGATGAAAAATGTTTAGTTAAGAAATAAAAGCTTACGAAAATAATATGGTTTTGTGATTAATGAATGTCTTGGTAACAAGACTGACCTAGAAGAAATGAATTAGGTGCGACTGACCATCAAGAGGAAGTCCAGAGCTAGAGGAGACGTTGAACTTAAGATACTAAAGATGACAAGAATAATAGAAGTAAGAAAGTAAAAAGAAGAGTATACAACAATCCCAGTTTGTTTGGGGTTTTTTTTCTTCTCTCTATATTTCAATAGTTTCTTAGAAATGAATTATACAGGATAGGTTACAAGGTAGGAGTTAGATGGCTTTAGTTGAGACCCATAAATTGTCCTGAGGACTCATTCAAAGCAAATATGCGAGTCCTCCAGGACTCACTAAATGAAAAACCTATCAGCATCACTGCTTTATTGATTCAGAAGCCAAATCTCCCAAATCCGATTGTATATTAACAAAAACAGAATTGAACAGCAGACATTTGTGGTCACACTTAATCAAGTGAAGCTATCTCTCCAGCTAGAAATAAATTACATAATCAATTTCATCTGTCTAAACAAACAGTTTGGTTTGTTTGGTTTGTTTGGTTTTACAACCTCAGTGGTCATTTAATGCCGATAAAGTTTTGAAATGAATCAATTCTTAATGGATAATACAATTTTTTTTTATAAATACATTTTTTCTATTTAACCCATAGATGGGACCCTAACAGGTACTACCACTCCGGGTCAGAGTGGACCAGGGAGCAATGGTGATGAAGGGGCTCCACATTCCCCAAACCTCCAGAACTGGAACCTCACCATCAATAGAGTTTAATGTCATTCCCAGGACATAAACAGTTATTCCGATTATTCAACAGTGGAAGTGGAATTAAGATATCAAAAAATGGTCAATATTGAAAATTAAAAAAACAACAAAAAAACAAAGTTAAGTCAATGGAGTGGTTTATTGTTGACTAGAAGTGGCTACCAGGCGTCACCTGGGTAGAGGGGGGATTTTTAAAAAGGTGGTCTCACAGATCTATTATTACTGATCACAAGTTAGATCGTCACTGGATGCCCCATAAAAAATCCCCATGTAAAACAATATAGTAAGAAATTTTAATTCAATAATTTACAATTAAAAAAAATGCAGTAAAAATGAGGCAATTAGTTCAATCAACCCGGGTTAGCTCAGTCGGTAGAGCGTTCGGCTAGAAACCACAAGGTTCTCAGTTCGATACATGTCCCCGCCAACTCAGCATATGAGTAGCACAGGGATCTGTGCGGTAAAGTAAGGAGCTGATGGAAGGTGTGCGGTAAAGTAAGGAGCTGATGGAAGGTGTGCTAAAAAACAATCTCCTTGGTCTAGCGCTATTGAAAATTGATAGACTCCTCGCTTACTGGCTGATACTGACTTTAGGCCACCCCGTCAACCGTCCAAGTTCAATCAATCAATATTATATTTCAATTTACCTTCTGTTACTATACAAATTTTAATTTTCAAATATCTTCCCAAATATAAATAAAATCTCCATTTTTGCACAAAAAGCAAGATCTAGTGATAGTGAATGTGCATATATATTTACTTTGTTGTTCATTATTCTATTTTCGTAGTTTCCTCTGGACATACATACATACATACAACTGCCCTTTATATATGTATAGATATCTGCCTAACAGCGAGGGAGTCTATCGCCTTTTTACTAGCGCTAGACCAGGAAGAATATTGTTGCATCTGAGGTAGGGTGTCTCCATCTCCCCACTTTACTGTACATATACAAGATGTGCTAATACATCCACAAAAATACATCTACAAACATTTGCTTGTAATACACCTGTAAATAAAACTTGAGTGCCAACTTTTATTTCACACTAACAGTTTTTTTTTGGCATTAAATAACCCATGGGGTTTTTATACCATTAAACAAACCAAACCAAATGAAGTTAATGAAAATTATTTATACCAATTTGAAGATACGAAGAACTTGAAACAGAAACTTTTATCAAAATGACTTATTTCGGCATTAAATGACTTGAAAAGGGTTGATATGCCATAAAACAAACCAAATCATGTACTGAGTTGGCGAGGGATAGTAACCAACATGGTACCTTGGGGTTCTCTACCGAGAAATTTTTAACAGGATTTATGTGGCATTCACCATCACCCTTCCAAACACACAAGATCATTCTGCTGGAGCCTTTTATAATATAAGAGCCGGTATTGAACCCAGAACCTTGTGGTTCTTAGGCGGATGCTCTACCAACTGAGCTAAGTAAGTAAAGTCGTCAAGGGTGGCCTAAAGTCGGTACCAGCCACACGAGGGAGTCTATCCCCTTTTCACTAGCACTAGACCAATAAGATTGTTTTTTAGCATCTGAGGTGGAACGCTACACCTACCATCAGCTCCTCATTTTACCGCACAGATCCCTGTGCTACTTATACGATGAGTTGCTGAGGGCCCGATATCGAAGCAGAAACCTTGTGAGTTGCAGGTGGACGCTCTACCGACTGAGCTAAACCGGCACTTAATTATAATAAAATGGAAATTAATTCCTTGGTAATTCAGTTTCCAGTTCCAACTTGGGTTCAGCTCCAGATGCATTAAACTCTTGTTCTTCACCCATTATATACTGGATATTTACTACGTACAGGTTAGGCACAAGGCCATATTAATGTGGGACCACCCACGAACCTATGCTCATAGGTGGCGAGTGCAAAATTGTGTTTATATTGCACTGGACAATAAACCCAACCCTGCCCCTTTAAATCGAGGGGGCAGGTATTGCCTGGGGGGATAGCTCCCTGGAATCAACGGTGTTAATTACAGCAAACCCCGCCAGAGGGCCGGGTTTTTTTTATGTTTGTCGTTTTGTTTTCATTCACAATTTGCAACACTGACTTTGTATATTACTATTCATGGATGATAGCATTTTGTAATTGAAAAAAAAATCCTGGAAGAAGATTTTCATCACAAGTGAATGCTTACAAGACGATATTGGTATTTATCAAGAAATGAGGAGGAAATTAAAGAAAAGCAGCTGTACTCCTTTTCTATGAAAGAAAAGTAATAGATGCACTTTTGTAGTAAATTTTCAATCAGTAAATCAGAATGTTGAGTGTAACAGAAAATACAATTGGTAAAATGAATAAAAAAAGTATTTCTAGGCAACAACAAGAAATACAGTTGGTAAAATAAATGAAAAGTATTTCTAGGCAAGAAGAAGAAAAATACAATTGGTAAAATGAATGATACAACTGGTAAATGAATGAAGAAGTATTTCTAGGCAAGAAGAAGAAAATACAACTGGTAAAATGAATGAAGAAGTATTTCTAGGCAAGAAGAAAAGAAGAAGTATTTCTAGGCAAGAAGAAAATACAACTGGTAAAATGAATGAAGAAGTATTTCTAGGCAAGAAGAAAACAACAAAGAAAACAACTGGTAAAATGAATGAAAAAGTATTCTAGGCAAGAAGAAAAAATACAATTGATAAAATGAATGAAGAAGTATTTCTAGGCAAGAAGAATACAATTGGTAAAATGAATGAAAAGTATTAGGCAAGAAGAAAATACAACTGGTAAAATGAAAGGCAATACAATTGAAAAATGAATGAAGAAGTATTTCTAGGCAAGAAGAAAAATACAATTGTAAAATGAATGAAGAAGTATTTCTAGGCAAGAAGAAATACAACTGGTAAAATGAATGAAAAGTATTTCTAGGCAAGAAGAAAAAATACAACTGGTAAAAATGAATGAAGAAGTATTTCTAGGCAAGAAGAAAATACAATTGGTAAAATGAATGAAAAAGTATTTCTAGGCAAGAAGAAAATACAACTGGTAAAATGAATGAAGAAGTATTTCTAGGCAAGAAGAAGAAAATACAATTGATAAAATGAATGAAAAAGTATTTCTAGGCAAGAAGAAGAAAATACAATTGGTAAAATGAATGAAAAAGTATTTCTAGGCAAGAAGAAAATACAACTGGTAAAATGAATGAAGAAGTATTTCTAGGCAAGAAGAAGAAAATACAGTTGGTAAAATGAATGAAAAAGTATTTCTATGCAAGAAGAAGAAAATACAATTGATAAAATGAATGAAAAGGTATTTCTAGGCAAGAAGAAAATACAACTGGTAAAATGAATGAAAAAGTATTTCTAGGCAAGAAGAAGAAAATACAGTTGGTAAAATGAATGAAAAAGTATTTCTATGCAAGAAGAAGAAAATACAATTGATAAAATGAATGAAAAGGTATTTCTAGGCAAGAAGAAATACAACTGGTAAAATGAATGAAGAAGTATTTCTAGGCAAGAAGAAGAAAATACAGTTGGTAAAATGAATGAAAAAGTATTTCTATGCAAGAAGAAGAAAATACAATTGATAAAATGAATGAAAAGGTATTTCTAGGCAAGAAGAAAATACAACTGGTAAAATGAATGAAAAAGTATTTCTATGCAAGAAGAAAATACAACTGGTAAAATGAATGAAAAAGTATTTCTAGGCAAGAAGAAAATACAACTGGTAAAATGAATGAAAAAGTATTTCTATGCAAGAAGAAAATACAATTGGTAAAATGAATGAAAAAGTATTTCTAGGCAAGAAGAAGAAAATACAGTTGGTAAAATGAATGAAAAAGTATTTCTATGCAAGAAGAACAAGAAAAGGGAATCCTGAAGCAGTGAAGTACTATGCCTTCATTGCCATTACTCCTAGGTCCACTCTGAACTGGAGTAATAGTACCTGCTAAGGTTCCATCTATGGGTTAAATAGATTTTAAAAAATGAGTTCGGCCTAAAATAACCCAAGAGTTGACATGCCTTAAAATCCAACCAACCAACAGAACTGTTTAATGGCATATTAACCTTCGTGGGTTATTTAATGACAAAGCTATCCTGGTAGAAAACAGTAATGGTACTATTTAACCTATTGCTAGGGATCTGAGGGGCTTCATACCTTTCCCAAAGTTATTTGTCCGAAAGTGAGAGTAATAGCGCGACTGGGGTTTGAACTCACTCATTATGATGTCTGTCATAGTCCAGCACATTATGCATTATGCCACAGGATTGTAGAATACACCGACTGCACCTCTGCAGTGGGGTAAGACCCCTCCCCCTCCACCTCAATGGGACCACCTGTTGGTCGTAGATGGCAACCTGTGATGTTTAAGGACGGAATCCTGGTGGCTGAGCAGTCCATGACATACAACTCTACTTACAACACTCCACTTTGGCTCTTATTTGGGCTAGATGGGTGGTTGACAAGGGCCCCCCTCCAATCAATCGGCTGGTAACATCAAGCCCTAGAACCTATATTGTTCTTATGAAAAGAAAAAAAACCCTTTATATCATATATGTGCTAGAAGGCAGTGGCTAAGGGTATGAGGTCATAGGTATGATACAGAACTGCATCTGGAGCTCTAGGGAGTGTGGAGTAACCCTTCATTTTCATTACTCACAAGTACCCTCTGACCCGGAGTGGTAGTACCGGTTAGGGTCCCATCCATGGGTTAAATACATTTTTAAAAATGAGTTTTAAAAAACTGAGTAAAAAAGAAATTGAATACTATTTCTCTGAATCTTTGAGATGAGGCTTGATAATTAGTATTATTTGGATTATTCGGACTATTGTCCTCATCTTTATTGTTATCTACACTATTTCTCTGAATCTTTGAGATGAGGCTTGATAATTAGTATTATTTGGATTATTCTGAAACGTTGTACAGATAGCAATAAAGATGAGAACAATAATCCAAATAATCAAAAAAAATTGAATACCTAACAAAAATGAATAAAACAAAAATGAATAAAACAAAAACGTCTTCAGTATAAAATAACCCAACAAGGGTTGACATGCCATAAAAACCAACCAGCCAACCTAATAACTAATAAATGTGTCACTCTTGCATATAAATTTCTATACGGAGGTGCTATCTAAAAGATCTTGGAATTCAACCATTAAAAAATTAATTACCCTAACACCTACTTTCCACCATTTAATAGTCCCCTTGGGCATGTAAAGGGGACGGGCAGTATCAACAGTACATCAGCAATCAATAAAAAATATATTTATATGGAATGCCCTATTATTTCTGCCCAAGACTGTAGATGCTGGCTCACAAAAAGCAGCAGCTAATGAACATACTACATTTAATACATAAGCAACACCCCACCCTGGTAAACTTTTGGGGTAGTACCTTATATGTATGAATGAGTTGGAAGCGCGTGGTGTAATGGTTAAAGTTATGGGAAATGGACTCATCGCCCCGAGTTCAAATCCTGGATGTGATAATTGCATTTCACTTAGCGCTAATACCCTTGGGAAAGGTATGAATCCTACTCTCCCTCCAGCTATGGATAAATAGTAGGGCAGACTGGGCTCTTTAACCTTGGTTAGGCAACCGGTCTAGGAGAAGGAAAACTCTGAATTCAAACCTGTTGAACTACACTTAAGAAATTGAACTTGTGTCACATCCTGCTCATGCGGAGGGGTTGGTAAAATATATATATATATATATATATATGTATGTATGAATATGAAAAGTCTTTAGCAGACAGAGACAGACAATTTATACATTGGGAATATTGCAAACTAGCAGGACCTGTGGATATAACACAGTATGATGTTAATTATTACAAGTGATATGTTTATTTAAGAGCTATTGCTAGATAGTTCAATATGTAAAAAGTATAATAATCTTGATTTAACTATCACACTTTCTTTTTTTTTCCATCTTTTCATTATGATAAAACAGATTAGTGTTATCACTTCCACATGCTCACCCACTCTCTCTATCTTTCCCCTACTATTTCTTATATTTTTCTGTGTAGTATGTCCTTTTTCTTCCCTTTATAATAAAAACGGAATGGTCCATTATTTAGCTGAGGTGGCTAATAAGAACACTCATAAGAAATAAGAATTCAGAGGATAAGCAACCCTAGATAAACTGATTTACATTTTTGCATTCTAACTTTGACGATTTGGACGGTCATTTTTTTTAACCAGAGGGTGCTACAGTGATGCTGAGGGCTTTTTGATTTAGTGCGTCCCGGGACTCAAATTTTTGCTTCAAATGAGTCCCCGATAAAATTTATGGGTCGCAACTAAAGCCATCTAACTCCTACCTTATAACCTATCCTATGTAATTCATTTCTAAGAAACTATTGGAATGTATTTACAGTTAGCTTGAAATGGTGAGGGAAGAAAAAAAAACACTGGGACACATGGATGTGATTTTACTGCGTCCTTTTAGATTTTTGTGCATGCAGGATGCGTACCTACCAGCATCTCTGGTGTTACAAGATGATTAAAGAATGCGAGTTTTAATATATAGATTTTACAAATATATCAATGTACTTAGTGTCAATCTTCCAATGTTGGGGACATCAGTCTTTAATGAAAATAACCTTTGATACGTCTATGTATTTATTAACCGCTGCTTCACGACCAGGATGTGACACAAGGACAGTTTCTAAGTGGAGGTTTGAATTCAGAGTTTTCATTCTCCTAGACCAGTTGCCATACCAAAGTTAAATAATTCATTCCGCCTAACTATTTACCCATAGCTGAAGGGAGAATAAGTCTTTTTCTTTTCTTTTTAAAAAAAGTTTGTTTTTTTTAGATATGCATTCATTGGCTTTTAGTTGATAATAAAGAAATTAATGATAGCAATCATCACTTTGTTCTGTTAAAGTAGAAGAATGATTTAAAGATTTAGTTGTTATGTGCGGCCCTCATGACAGACATATGTAATCCATGCGGCCCTAGGGGGTTACTCAGTTTGACATGTCTGACCTAAAGTACAGGGAATGCTGAAAAGTTTTCAACCTGACCAACAAAGTCATCCTTGTAGAAGAACAGTAGTGGTACTATTTAACCCATAATTGGAGGGATGAAGGGGGTTCGTACCTTTCCCAAGGGTATCAATCTGAAAGTGAACGTAATAGCATGACTGGAGTTCAAACTCCCTTACAACAATGTTACAGTCCAATACGTTAGCCACTACACCACGATGACTTCACCACCACCCCCACTGCAACCGCCAGTTGATAGATAGAAATAATAATCTGGAAAACAACACCAGAAAACTGTTTTAATTTGTTTTCCTTTATTTTGAAATTTGTTTAGTTCAATCGCTTAGGATCTACAAAAGGTCTGGGTCCGATACCGGCCCTCGCCAATTCAGCGCGTGAGTATCACAGCTTGGATCTGTGCGGTAAAGTGGGGAGCAAATGGTAGGTGTGGCGCTCCAACTCCGACACAAAACAATCTTCCTAGTCTAGCGCTAGTGAAAAGAGAATAGAATCCCTTGCTTATTATTTGGATTTTTCGGACTGTTGTCCTCTATTATTATATACACAACGTTTCGGCCGATGTGCCCTCCAGCCTTCTTCAGTTGTTACTAGTCGAACACAGGAACCTTATTGTCGAACTCGAGCACATTGGCTGAAACGTTGTGTATATTATAATAAAGATGAGTCCGAAAAATTCAAATAATACAAATTATCAAGCCTCATCTCGAAAATTCAGACAGACTCCCTTGCTGTCTGGCTGATACCGACAATAGGCTACTCCGCTGACTTATAAAAAAAAATCAAAAATACTTTAAGAGGTGACAGTAATTCATTGTTTTAAATTGATTAAGTACATGTGATTTATAGTATACTGTGCATATTGGATTTATCAGCTTTGATATAATAAAAATTAAAAAAAGCACACAAATGCATATTTAATATCACTTAGAAAGCAACTTTGATGGCTATGAAGCGAGATGTCAAGTAACGTCCTATTTATAGAATTTATTAAAGGAAGTCGTTTTTGACAGTAGTAGTACACTAGTTATGAATGATTTTAAAATAAATCTTCCTAAATAAAATATTGTCTATATGTCCATAAAAGACATGGAAATGTTTCAACCAAATAAAAAGAAATGATGAAAGGGGGAAAAAAGAAAGAACTGAAGAAAGAAAGAAAGAAAGAAAGAAAGAAAGAAAGAAAGAAAGAAAGAAAGGATGATAGATAGATAGATAGATAGATAGATAGATAGATAGAAATCACTGATATAGATAGAAAGATAGAACATTGCTGAAATAGATAGATAGAAAGATAGAAAATTACTTAAATAGATAGATAGATAGATAGATAGAAAATACTTAAATAGATAGATAGATAGATAGATAGAATACTTAAATAGATAGATAGATAGATAGATAGATAGAAATTACTTAAATAGATAGATAGATAGATAGAAATTACTTAAATAGATAGATAGATAGATAGAAAATTACTTAAATAGATAGATAGATAGATAGATTACTTAAATAGATAGATAGATAGAAAATTATAGATAGATAGATAGAATTATTTAATAGATATAGATAGATAGATAGATAGATAGATAGATAGATAGATATTTTAGATAGATAGATAGATAGATAGATAGATAGATAGATAGATAGAAAATTATTTTAATAGATAGATAGATAGAAATTATTTTAATAGATAGATAGATAGAAAATTATTTTAATAGATAGATAGATAGAAAATTTTTAATAGATAGATAGATAGAAAATTATTTTAATAGATAGATAGATAGATAGATAGATAGATAGAAAATTATTTTAATAGATAGATAGATAGATAGATAGATAGATAGATAGAAAATATTTTAATAGATAGATAGATAGAAAATTACTTAGATAGATAGAAAATTAGATAGATAGATAGAAAATAAGATAGATAGATAGAAAATTAGATAGATAGATAGAAAATTAGATAGATAGATAGAAAATTACTTAGATAGATAGATAGAAAATTACTTAGATAGATAGATAGATAGAAAATTACTTAGATAGATAGATAGATAGATACTTAAATAGATAGATAGATAGAAAAAACTTAGAAATTACTAAAATACATAGTAGACAGCCAGAGATCCATATCAATTCATAGGGGCATTTTTATAGTCTAGCATTGGATGCACTGTCAGCTCCAATTCACCACCCAGAAAGAAAAGATAAATAGGTTTCCAGGTCTAATCAACACCCATCACCATACCCAGACATAAGAAGAGTTATTTCATTCATCCCCCCAGTACATGTTAGCAAACAAAAAAAGATCTCCTAACCATATCCCACCTCCCCAGAAACCCCTGGCTCAACTTGCAGAACATGACCAAATAAAAGGGGAAAAAACATATATTTCAGCAGACAGCGGCTAAAAAGAGAAATACTACACTCTAACATCTTATTTTCATACATTATTTCACAGTGATATATTTCACAGATTCCCTTAAAAATCTTTATTCCCCCCTAAAGGGACCTGTTGTTGTCAATAGTACATGGCTCCTACCCATGACTAGGCTGATCCCATAAGCAGACCCTTGTTTGACAAATCAATGAGTGTCCCAGATTGATTTAAGGGAATTGGTTTTGTTCTTTGTTTTTCCTGGTAAATCCTATAAATGTATTTACCCAACCCCTCCGCACGATCAGGATGTGACACTATGTCGACTTTTAACAGATTTGAATTCAAGAACCGGTTGTCACACCAAGGTTAAAGAGCCCAGTCTGCCTTACAAGTTATCCATACAACATTTAATACCCAATATTTACCCAACCTCTCCGCGCGATCAGGATGTGACACTATGTCGATTTTTAAGAGGAGTTTAACAGGTTTGAATTCAAGAGTTTTCCTTCTCCTAGAGTGGTTGTCATACCATGGTTAAAGGGCCCAGTCTGTCTTACTAGTTACCAATACAACATTTAATACATAAGCAACCCTCCACTCTGGTAAATTTTGAAGTAGTACCTTATATTTATGCATATGAAAAAGCTTTAATAGACAAAGACAGATGTCTTGCAAAGACCCAACTGGTGATTCAATAATAATGGATCTTCGATACTGCCATTTTTTATAGCCCCCCCCCCCTTTAAACCAGGCAACACTGGGTAGTTGCTTCTTATACATATATAAAGGGAAGTTGTGTGTGTATATGTATTTCCGGAGGAAAATACGAAAATAAATCAATTAATGAAGAAGCAAATATATGTACACATTCACTATCACTAGAGCTTGCTTTGTGTGCAAAAATAATGAAGATTTTATTTATATCTGGAAAGATATTTAAAAATTAGGATTTGAATAGTAAGAAAAGTAAATTGGTTGCATTCGTGATTTAAATATAAATCAATTATGTAAGACCAAAACAATCAATGGATCTGCGAGACTAACTTCTTATTATCCCCTTCTCTACCCAGGCAATGCCAGGTAGCTGCTTCTAGTTAATAATAATGAAGATTAATAAAAATTAATTAGACATCCATGACATACAAAATGGTTTGTAAATATATAATCTACCTACTCTAATAAAGGAAGAATGTAATACAAAGTCCAGTTTAGAGTGGACTGGTTGATTTTAATGGCATAACAACCTGTCTTGGGTTATTTTATGCCTAAAGGTTAGAAAATAGTGTTCATTGTTCACGCATATTACAATTTTTGTGTAGTTGTTTATTAAGAGGCTTTTTTTTTTGGGGGGGGCACTTTTTTGGGGGGGGGGGCACAATATCTGATTGAAAACAAATAATTTTTGAGCATACTGATGGAACCTTAGCATCTTCATTATTTTTGCACACAAAGCAAGCTCTGGTGATAGTGAATGTGTACGTATAATTGCTTCTTCATCATGGGTCAAAGCGGACATGATAGTAATGCCAATGGAGGGGTAATTCCACACTCCCTAGATCTGCAGCCTCACCATCAGATGTAGTTTAGTGTCATACCCAGCCCTACCCTCCATTTGGGGGTGCCTTACCCCTCTGTATGGGGGAGACAGTTTAAAGTGGAGATCCTAGAGTATAAAGATAAAAATTGTTCTGAAACTTTTAGAGTCCCCTTTGAGTTGCTTCAGGCATCAGGACTGACCCTGACCCTGACTCAATACCCCCCACCCCCACACAATCTCCCTATCCAATGTGGAAGTACAACCTGGAAAGAAGTAGAGTGTCCCCTAGAGCTAAGGCATATAATTATTATGCCCCTCTGCAGATAACTGGAGTGGCATTCAGTTTCTTTACATCCAAAGGGAAATTGACATTGCTGTACTATCAATTTCAGTCATCTTAGCCACCACCACCCCCACCCCCACCCCCACCCCCCCCGAGCCCCATTGCTGAAAGATAAGAAACCAACCACACCTACCAAGTGAAGGAAAGGCGACCAAGCACAAAGTCACACATTTTCTAGGTGGATGGAATGTCAGATGACTCAAAGAAACAAGTTTGGAAAGGTTTGTGTTAGTAGAACTAATAGACTATGATTGTGAGAATATGAACTCAACTATATATATATATATATATATATAGTGATGCTGATAGCTTTTTAATTTAGTGCATCCTGGGATCAAAGGATTTGATTTAAATGAGTCCAGTGAAATCTGATGGGTCCCAACTAAAGTTTCTTAATTAATTGTAGAGTTTTTATCTAAGAACAACTAAAGCCTGCTAACCCCTACCTTGTACTCCATATAATGTAATTCGTTTTCAAGAAAAATATTGAAATGTATTTACAGTTAGCAGGAAATGGTGGAGGAAGAAAAAAAAAACACTGGGATACATGGATACGATTTTTTTGATTTTTATGTGTCAGTGATGCAGGATTCGTACCTACCAACATATATATATATATATATATATATATATATATATATATATATATATATATATATGTGTGTGTATGTGTGTGTGTGTGTGTGTGTGTGTGTGTGTCTTGTGAATACTTTTTGTAATATTTGAAGAATGGAAATATAAAGAGAACAAAAAAAAAAAAGAAATCTAATAGATAGTCTGCTTTATTTGTTCCAATATTTCAGGTGGCCTCCACCCTTTTTCAAGGCTTGGTGTAGAGTGTGATTCAAAAGGAAAATAATTATTTATATATATATATATATATATATATATATATATATATATATTATACACACACACAGACCTTTTGGACACCCTGTATATAAGTGAATGGTATCAAGTGTTTGCGTGATAGGATTCAACCAAAATTGAAAATTCAAACATATATATATATATATATCAGTGGGCCTATTTTTACATATACAGGGTATATTATAAATGAATAGATATATGAAAACCTTAATATATCAGAAATAAATATATTTGGGCTACCTTTGCCTCTTCAAGTCTGATTTTCTAATGGACAAAATTTACATATATCAAATAAACCTGATGTATTTCATAAGTAGAGTTTAACAGGTAATTCAGAGTTTTCCTTCTCCTACACGGGTTACCTAAACCAAGGTTAAAGAACCCAGTTTTCCCTGCTATTTACCCATAGCTGGAGGAAGAAAAGTTGGATTCATACTTTTCCCAAGAGCATTAGCACTGTGTGAAATGCAAACAACCTCGTCCAGGATTTAAACTCGGATAGTTGAGTCTACAATGATAACCATTAAACAACATACGCCTCCATGAGAATATTAACTCAACAATAAGCAGCCTAAATTGGAAATATAGGATGTAAGTTTAACATGACAGTTTAACTAGTCTAGGAATTAACTATTTGCGAATTGGATTACGGTTTAGGGGTTTGGGGATTAAGGTTATTTTTAATTACCTATTGCTTAAAAAAAAAATTACTATACATTTAATTAACTATTGAAATTAATTATTGAACTCAACGGTAGACACATTAGTCTTAGTTGTTTGTGTTAGTATTACAATGTATATTTTCAGTTAAACTTGGTTTAAAAATATATTTTTCAACATTAAATGTATAGTAATTTGGGTTTTTTTGTAAGCAATACGTAATAAAAAAAACAACCTTAATCCCCAAACCCCTAAACCGTAACCCAATTCGCAAATGGGATGTAAGTTCAAATTACATAAATGGTCTTAATACTTAGCTTATGGTTTGGTTTGGTTTGTTTTGTTTTACGGCATATCAACCTCAGTGGGTCATTTAATGCCGACAAATTTGTGAAATAAATTCATTCTTAATGCATAATACAATTTTGTTTATAAACTCATGTTTTTCTATTTAACCCATAGATGGGGATTTTTAGTTTTATATATAAAAATTGATGAACACATACAGAAACCGTGTGAGCAAACTAGACTAGCAACCCATTACTAATAAGTTAATAGTAACTCATTAATAGTAATGATTCTCACTGGGTGCCCTATATTTCTGGCCTTGTGCCCCAACTGAGCAAAGCTTAGTAAATAATAACATAGACACCAGTGTGAGAAATTCGTACACACCTGTGTTTGAGCAGGTGCTTAAACACATGTTCAAACTGTTCCAGCAGGTGCGCGCACACGTGCATTGATAAACTGTCAAACCGCCACTCAATGTATGTGTGTGTGTGTGTGTGTGTGTGTATGTGTATTTGTATATATATATGTATGTATTCAAACTTGGTCATACACACATATTCATGTCCTCCAGATGTGTTGTGTGCGATTATGTTCTAATATATAAGGCCATCACTTAAAAGTGATACATTCTATGTCATCAACTGTAATTTGAAACATTCAATTCAAACATTCATATATCAGCAAAAAAATTAAAACAAACAAAAACACCTGCATTACTAGAATCCATATTTCAACTAATATTTATAAACTAAAAACACGATATTAGAATATTACAAAAATTCAGAAGTTTGGTTTTTGTTTTGTTTTTTTGGGTTTTTTTTCAAGATATGAATTTGATCATCTATTGTCCTCATAAAACCAATTGTATGAGTTGCCAATTACAGTGACTACAGGACATACTTCAAGCATTGATTGGTTTGTTTGGTTTGTTTGTTTTGTTTTAGGCATATCAACCTGTGGGTCATTTAATGCCGATAAAGTTTTGAAATAAATCAATTCTTAATGGATAATACAATTTTTTTATAAATACATTTTTCTATTTAACCCATAGATGGGACCCTAACAGGTACTACCACTCCGGGTTAGAGTGGACCAGGGAGCAATGGTGATGAAGGGGTGCTCCACATTCCCCAAAGCTCCAAAACTGGAACCTCACCATCAGATAGAGTTTGTCATTCCCAGGACATGTAGACCTGCAGCCACCGCCTTCTAGCACCCATATGATAAAAAGGGGTTGGGGCTTGCCATAAGGGCAATAGGGTTGGGAAAATCATATAGGTAGAATCCATATTTCTTCTAATATTTATAAACTAAAAACACAATATTAGAATATTACAAAAATTTAGAAGTTTGGTTTTTGTTTTGTTTTTTTGGGGTTTTTTTTTTAAAGATATGAATTTGATCATCTATTGTCCTCATAAAACCAATTGTATGAGTTGCCAATTACAGTGACTACAGGACATACTTCAAGCATTGAATAAATATGATTATTATTTTCATTCCATAATTATTATTTTCTTTCTATTATAGAAAAGAAAAAAACAAAAATCTACATGAATTTCTGATATATTAGAATGTATACATTTTGATTCGGTTTGGTTTGTTTTACTGCATATCAACCTCAGTGGGTCATTTAATGCCGATAAAGTTTTGAAATAAATAAATTTTTAATGGATACACAATTTCTTTTTTATAAATACATTTTTCTATTTAACCCATAGATGGGAGAATGTATACAGCAAATAGGTATTTACCCAACCAGTTCATATGGGTAGGATGTGACATAAGGTCGAAAGTATGGGGAATCCAGTGAGGATCGAACTCACTCACTAATCAGTAGTAATTGATATCTGAGACTACTAGCTTGATATCCATTATACTATGATGGAACACACTATACAACAACTAGTAAAAAAAATTTGATAAAAAATTAAGACTGAAACTTTATTTTAAAATTTCAATTAAGAAAAGTTGTTTGTATTTCACTTCATGCTAATACCCTTGAGAAATCCATCTGTTCTTCCTCCATCTGTCTATAAATAGTAGGGCAGATTGCATTCTTTAGACTTAGCGACCAATATAGAAAAAAACTGAATTCAAATCAGCTGTACACAGCTTTTTAAAAAATTGACCTTGTGTCACACCTTGCCCATAGCGAACGCATTGGGTAAATAAATACATAAACCCTAAAATTTTCTCAATTTCATACAGTCTTCTGTCAGTCCCATTCTGTTATCAGAAGTTATTTTTTTTGTCCAGTCTTATTAGGTTTGGTTTGGTTTGGTTTGGTTTATTTTACGGCATATCAACCTCAGGTCATTTAATGCCGACAAAGTTTTGAAATGAATTCATTCTTAATAGATGGGACCCTAATAGGTACTACCATTCCGGGACAGAATGGATCTGGGAGCAATGGTGATGAAGGGGTGCTCCACATTCCTCAGACCTACAGAACTGGAACTTCACCATCAGATAGAGTTTAGCGTCATTCCCAGGACATGAAAACCCTCAGCCACTGCCTTCTAGCACATATATGATAAAAAGGGTTGGGGTCTGCCATAAGGGCAATAGGATCACGGCAATCTCCAACCACCCGTCTAGCCTAAATAAGGGTCTAAGTGGAGTGTTGCATGTCATGGACTGCTCATCTACCATGATTCCGTCCTTAAGCATCACGGGTCAATACTCACGGCCAACAGGTGGCACCGTTGGGGGAGTCTTATCCCTCTACAGTGATGCAGTTGGTGTATTCTAATGCCCCAACCGACAGGACAGAGTCTTATTAGGTCACTCCATTATTTTTGTGGTCATCTTCTGGATTTCCTGCTGGTCATGCCGTTCTGTCCATTATCTTTGCATATCACGTGAGTAAAAACCCTTCCATCTTGATAATGTCATTGATTTTATTCGACATTCCAAAGCTACTACTTATATCACCTGTTTTGAAGTGATCTACATCCAGCAAGGATCAAACTCACTATTAAGTAGTAACTAATCTGTGAGACTAGCTTGCTAACCATTACACAACAATGGAGCACCCTTTTATTACACAATTATATATATATATATATATATATATATATATATATATATATAATCCAAAAGTCTAGAGAAGAAATCTTCCTTACGACACAAGAGTTTTATTTAAAAAAACAAAAAACAAGTCGCGGTTTGAGAGCTCAATGTGTGCTCTTAATGTTAGAGTCACAGAGCAAATATATAAGTAAAGAAATAACAAAAGACTTAGAGATTTAGCATTATAGTCTAAGCTCCCTGAAATAGACTATAATGCTAAATCTCTAAGTCTTTTTTTAATTCTTACTTTATATATATATATATATATATTTTCATGATTGCATTTTTTTCATCAAAATCATGACCCACAAGTTCTGGAATATCAAATATGTCAATTCTATTATTGTTTTTTTTTATATGTTTTCAATAAAATATTTAAAGATTGAAATATATATATCAATAACATATTTGGCATACATTTTAAAAGTATTTCGATATATACCAATGTTAGGTTAAATTTTTAATCTTTACTTAGGAACTCTTTGCATAAAATAAGAAATACTCAATTGAAGTATTTTATGAATAAAATCATTCAGGAGCATAATAGCTAATTAGACTGATTTATTAGAAAGAAAATTACAAGAATTTTAGAGTATATAAATAATCATGCTGGGCACTGCTGGAGACAAAATTCTACTGTGGACTACCACACATGGACACACCATTGTTGACTGACCAGCTAAGATGTACATTCATCAGCTCTGTATGGACACTGGATACCGTCTAGAAGACCTATAATGAGAGAGTCAAGGGAATCCCTGCGACTAGCATGACTTGAGGATGATGAAATTATCATAGAGAGAATTTTTTGTCGATTAGTAAAGTGCTGTTGAGCTTTTTTTTAATTCATCAAAGAATTTATCAGATAAATAGTGCCGATTTGTGCCATGTTAGTAAGTGAACCAATACTGAAACCTACGGTATGTGAATTTATATAGTAATTTGATAAAATAACTTCTCAACCTTTTTTTTTTGGGGGGGGGATATTTTTTTAATATATGTATTTACCAACCCCTCCATACAAACAGGATGTGACAAGGTCCATTTTTAAGTAGAGTCTCCTAGACTGGTTGCTTAACCAAGGTTAAAGAGCCCAGTCTGCTCTACTATTTACCCATAGTTAGAGGGAGAATAGTTGGATGCGTACCTCTCACAAGGGTATTAGTGCTATGCGAAATGAAAAAAGCTTCACTCAGGACTTGAACTCATCTTGAGGATTTTATATATATATATATATATATATATATATATATATATATATATAATAAATCTCTGCTTTTTAAAAGATAATAATCCAAAATAATGTTTGGAATAAAATCAATAATAAAAAAAAATTATACGAATGAGTGCTTATTCCACAACCCCTTTCGACAATTCTATAACACTTTGTATGCATCAAAGTCAATACACACGAGTAGGTATTTACTCAACCCATTCACCACGGGTAGAATGTGACACAAGTATGGGGCATCCTGCAAGGATCGAACTCAATATTTAGTAGTAATGGATCTGCGAGACTAGACACCCTTCAATTCACATAGATGTTTTAAATTTTCTTTTTTCTATATAGACAAATAAAGACTAAATTGAAAATCCCATATATATATATATATATATAACCCCACCCCCACACAAGCAGGATGTGACACAAGGTCAATTTCTAAGGCAGGCTTTAACAGGTTTCAATTCTGAGTTTTTCTTTTCCTATACTGGTTACCTAGCCATGGTTAAAGAGCCCAGTCTGCCCTACTATTTATCCATAGCTGGAAGGAGAGTAGTTGGACGCATACCTTTCCCAAGGGTATTAGCGTTAGGTGAAATGCAAACAGCCTCGTCCAGAATTTGAACTCAAGTTGACGTGTCCATTCCCTATGACTGTAACCATTACACCACGCAGTCCAACCTCTTTTATATAAGACAGAAACCAAAAATAAAATAAGTACTATGTTCCAATAGACATATAGAGTGAGGGTAAAAAAAAGAAAAAAATTGTTAAAAAAAAAGAAAAAAATTGTTAAAAAAAAAGAAAAAAATTGTAAAAAAAAAGAAAAAAATTGTAAAAAAAAAAGAAAAAATTGTAAAAAAAAAAAAAAAAAAATTGTAAAAAAAAAAAAAAAAAAAAAAAAAAAAAAAAAAAAGAAAAAATTGTAAAAAGAAAAAGAAAAGAGCAGCACAAAGTACCTAGTGATGACCCGGGGGGGGAGGGGTCAAAGTTTAGGTACCGGCCATGTATGCTAAAAAGGGAGGGGGGTCTCCTTAAGGATAATTGTGATATTGTAAAAAAAAATACCTGGTATCTCTAAAGAGGAAAGGGTCATTCTTAAAATACGTACCCAGAACTATTAGTATTTTTGTAATTTAACCATCTTTTAGACAATAACAAAATAAAATTATTCTAGTTAATTATTATTCTAATAACCCCATTGCAATCTATTATATTTTCATATGCCACAGTTGAAAGAGCTGTCTATCTTTATTAAATTCTAAAATGACTTCATTAAATTAAAAGTTAAAGTTAACAGAAAAAAATGACACGATGACAAGCATTTAAAAAAGATTGAAATAATTTATTATAAATTATTTTAATTTATTATCTAGAGATATAACTGAATTATTCATATTATATCTACATCTAGACAAATGTTATGCTTAAATGATATGTACCAGGTACTTTTTGCAATATCACAATTTTCCTTAAGACCCCCACCTTTCGGCATACAACCGCCTACAGTATATGACACAGTGAGTTTAACGATAGTTCTCCTTTAATTTTAATCCTTACATTCCTAAATATTAGCCAATACCAATAGAAAAAGGTTGGCTCTAATGTTTTAAATACAGACAAAAGAATTATTTTTGTGGGAGTACCATTTAAACTTTTAATAATAATATTAATAACCAGCAGGGCCAGTGGATATACCACAGTATGATAACTTAATTATTACATTTTATATGTTTGCTTAAAAGCTACTGTGAATAATTCAAGTATAATCCTTGATTTAACTCTCTTTTTTTTTCTTTCTTTCCTTCTTTAAATCTTTTCATTATGTACAATTGAAACAGATTAGCATTATCGCTTCCTGAGCTCACTCTCTATCTCTATCTTTCCCCTCTCTTTCTCTCTCTCTCTCTCCCCCCTCTCTCTCTCTATCTTTCCCCCTCTCTCTCTCTTTCCCCTCTCTCTCTCTCTCTATCTTTCCACCCCCTCTCTCTCTCTTTCCCCCCTCTCTCTCTCTCTCTCTATATATATATAAATCCCTTTCTTCTTATTATATTTTTTCTGTGTAGCATGTTCATTTTCTTCCCTTTCTTTCTTTGGAATGGTCCATTATTTAGCTGAGGTGACGACACCCATAAGAAATAAGAATTTGGCGGATAAGCAACACCAGATAATCAGGATGATTTACATTTTTGCATTTCATTTTGGACGATTTGGAAGGTCTCATTTTTAACAAGAATGGTGCAAGAAATTAGATTTTGACTATACTACCAAATGGTATTTGCACAAACCAGAATCCGTCCTAGAGGATGAGACACATAAAATTCTCTGGGATTTTGAGATAATAAAAAAAAATGATCATCTAATCCCAGCCAAAAGACCAAAACGTTGTGTTAATTAACAAGATGAGGATAACTTGACATTTTGCGGGTGTTGCTGTTCTGGATTGAAAATGAAAGAAAACGAACGGACTTTGACTTTGCCAGGGAACTGAAAGAAAAAACTGAGGTACCTGAGGATGAAGGTGATACCAATTGTAGTTGGTGCCCTTGAAATATTCACCAAGGGTTTGGGAAAAAAATACTAGGGAAATTGAAAATCAGAAGAAGTATCTAGACCATCCAGACAATAGTATTGTTAAGATTGGCTAGAATACTCAAAAAAGTCATGGAGACCTGAGGAGCCTTGCTGTCACTCAGACTCTAGTGAAAGACTTGTAAGAAGTGAACTAATAATAATAATAATAGATGAAATGGAAATCAGAAGAAGAATCGAGACCATCCAAACAATAGTATTCTTAAGCTCGGCTAGAATACTCAGAAGAGTCCTGGAGACATGAGGAGGCTTGGCGTTACTCAGACTACAATGAAAGACCACCAGCTAACGTTGGTTGGGAAAAACTTGAAAAGAGTGAAGAAATAATAATAATAATAATAATAATAATAATAATAATAATAATAAAGCAGAAGAAATGGATATCAATGATAAGGTTACTTACAGAAGCTATGTTCCAATCTGAATGAGGACATGTCGGATGATGCTTGATGCTCGCAATGAAAATATTGGTTTAAATAAGTCTACTTAACTCCCTTCAAGATTGTTCGAATTAAAATGTCCTTGACCTTCACTGATTCTTATGAATGTTTACATTATCGTTACAATAGGATGGTTAATTCAAAAAGAGGCTACATAAGGTTGTTTACTAAATATCAAAATAAACTTAACAAAATACCAGCTATGTTGATTATTAATACAGTAAAAACACATGGAATGCCAATTTAGTTCTTTTGGAGATAGATCGAGCTCCCCGCCCCCTTTTTTGGTCCCTAATTTCTGACCCCTAACTCCAAATTAGGTTATTTTACAGAATTAATTTGCTGTTATATCACTTACAGCTCAATTCCAAAATTCAATTCGATTCACTTGTAAATGTTTAATTGTAATCATCTATATTTTCAATGTTTCATTGCATATTTTTAAATTGTGTCTTTAATCATTTGTATGCAAACAATGAAACGATATCAAGTATTCCTATGAGTTTAGCTCAGTTGCTAGAGCACACGCCTAGGAATCACGGTAATTATGAACTTTTGTTTAGTAAATTAGGGTGTCCCAGAAAAAACAGAACCCACAAATTTTGTAATAAAGCTGTTAATTTTAACTAGGGGATTAGGGTTAGATTTAGGGTTAGGGTTAGTTTAATGGGAAAATAAATTAATAATTTGGGTTCTGTTTTTTTCTGGGTCACTTTGTACAGGGTGACCCAGAAAAAAAACAGAACCCAAATTATTTATTTATTTTCCCATTAAACTAACCCTAAACCCCAACCCTAACCCTAAACCCCCTCCTAGTTAAAATTAACAGTTTTATTACAAAATGTGTGGTTTCTGTTTTTTCTGGGACACCCTAATTTACTAAACAAAAGTTCATAATTACCGCAATCACAGTGTTCCTTGTTCGATACCGGTCCCCACCAACTCAGCGCATGAGCAGCACAGATTGGCTAATCTGAGCTGTGCGGTAAAGTGAGGAGCTGATGGTAGGTGTAGCGCTAAATACTCACCTTTTTCAATAATATTAGCAGTATGTGAAACATAAACAGCCTTGATCAGTATTTGAACTCTGGTCACCAGGTCCATTTCTTCCATTACACAACATGTGCATGGTGTGCTTATACTCCAGGCCTGCTCATGGCGCAACTGGGAGCCAGAACTGGAGGCCTATTGAAAATTGAATGTATTGAAAGTTAAATAAATAAGAATATGTAATATTGTTGTGAACATTGATAAGTATCAAACAAAACAAAGTAATTAAAATTTCTGGTAAAAGATATGATCTACATAATGTTGTAACAGAATCTACCGGTCTCACTTAATCCTTTATTCAAATGATAAATGATATTCCATATCTTATTATAATGGAGATTGTGGGTTTGTCTGTCTGTAACCGAAACTATGTCACTATACAAGTCACAATTCCCTTTGTTATTTACATCACATTCTCCATGTGTTTATTTTTATTTAAACCTCAATTATTAATAAAATTGTTTTACATCATTAATACTGTTGACCATATATACATACTAATAACATGCAATTGTATTTATATATACAACAAAATAGCGGATTACAGTGTGAATGGGAAGGTTAATTTGCATATTGATCTTAAAAAATTTGATTTTAATAAATATATGCTAGGTATTATTGATTTCTAATTGTTTATTTTTATCTTAATGAATATAAGCAAAAATCTTGGGGATAAATCTTAAAAGAAAATTATCTACAAGAAGAAATAACTGTAATTTTATTCTTTACTTCCTATTTTAACTAAATAGTTAAATTAGAAAAATTTAGTAATGAAAGACGGGAGGGGTGGAAAAGTAAGTTTCAGTTGTTCTATTTTTCGATTATAGCCCCCTCTGTTGCAAATTTTCTTTTTTTTTTCATTCTTATTTCGTTAGTCTTTCTAATTTAATATAATATTTTATTACATTAAAACTTAAGTACTTGCACCCGGAGGGTGCATATATTTGCTAGTAATAATAATAATAATCCTTTAGGAAATATAGCTTCAAGTGACTATTTTTAATAAAAATAATTTGCACACAGTTATAAGGTGTCAATTATTCCTATCTAATATGAATAATTTTCAAACAGATATTTTCACCCATAGATGGAACCCTAACAGATACTACCACCCTGAGTCAAAGAAGATCTGGAAGTAAAGGCAATGAAGAGGTATGCCACATTCTCCAGAGCTCCAAAACTGACCATTACTGGATGCAGTTTCGTGATATATCCACAGGACACCCCTGGGAGGTCTTACTGCTTTGCAGGGAATACAGTACTCCACACTCCCTAAATCTCGAAAAATGGGCACCTCACGTGGTGTAATGGTTAGCAAGCTAGATTTGCAAACCATCGTTAGTGAGTTTGATTCTCATTGGGTGCCCCATACTTCTGGCTTTGTACCACATCTAAGCTAAGCTTAGTAAATAACTAAATCTCCAAAACTGGAGCTTTACTATCAGATACAGTATTTTGCCCAGAGAGCCCCACCCCCCTTTTTTAGTGGAGGGGGGCTTACACCTCTGTAGGGAATACAGTAGTCTATACTCCCCAAATCTCCAAATTCTTAGATGCAGTTTAGTGTCATGCCCAGGAACAACCAGCCACCCCTTTGAGGGGTGGGTCTTACCCTCCTGCAAGAGATACAGTCAGTCTATTCTAAGCTGTGCTGACAGGACAAACATGTAACAAATGGTTGAATAATAAGAAAAAAAGAAATCAATAATTATCTGACAAGGAAAAAAAAATTTCTGTATAGTCTACTTTTTCAGTTGTTTACAGGCTTTTTGGTCCCATTCAGTCCATGAAAATATTTTTGGTCCATTCAGTCCATGAAAATATTTTTGGTCCCATTCAAGCCATGAAAATATTTTTGGTCCCATTCAGTCAATGAAAATATTTTTGATCCATTCCATGAAATATTTTGGTCCCATTCAAGCCATGAAATATTTTTCAAGCCATGAAAATATTAGAGAAAACATGTCAATTATTTATTATAGCAAGAAACACAGAAAAGTTATACATACTTATCTTAATATAAAGGCTTCTAATTGTGGTGTAATGGTTAGCACACTAGTTTCACAGATCCATTACTACTGAAAAGTGAGTTCAATCCTCACTGGATGTCCCATACACCTCGTGTCACATCCTACCCAGGGCAAACAGGTTGGGTAATTATATTTCATAATTACCCTAATTATCTTAGAATGATTTTCGAAAATGTGATATTGGTGGAATAGTGCATGCATATAAGAAAAAAAGAGCTTTTAACGATAAAACTAAATATTGAAAGATGTGACTCAATTGGTAATAATAATGTCAGTATAATTAATGGGTGGTGGAAATACGAGGGTGAGTCAAAAGTTTTGCAATATTTTGGTAATATGAGGCATAATTTGGCAGTTCCAGATGCTTTTGACAGGGCGTTAAATAAGTACCCATTTCAGGGGCTATTTCTTGAAAATCTTTAGGAACAGTGGCAGCACCATGTTTTTGTTATGAAGGGGATGAACCACACTGGACTATGAGATGCCAAGCTCACCTGATTCTCTCGGAAAGCTACTCACAAGATAAGCCTCTACAACTTGGAGCACAGCCTCGGAATCTATGGTTTTTAGGCCGAGCTCATCTTGCTTAAGTGTCAAGATTCTCGCAACCCTAAGGAAAATTTTTGAAACCATTTGGTTATTGTACTGTACAGTGTATTGCCTTCACCTTTAACACAACTAATGTTTTAATTGGTTCCGCTGTATTATGGCCCACTTCAAATTCATAAACCATAGGTTCCTAAATTAGACTACAGTGCATGTTTATTGGTGTAGCTTTTAAATGTCTAGAAGATATTCTGGATAAATCCTATATTCTCTGACAATTAACTGTAGACTGATGTTTTTAAAGTAAGTGATGTAAATGCTATTTTTCTGTATACAAGGGAGAGTAAAAAATTATTGTCACTTTTTCCATGAGACAGAGATGCTAATAGGTACCTCCTGCATCCCCAACTCACAAAAATCTAAATGGATACAGTAAAATCATATCCATGCATCCCAGTGTTTTTCCCCCCACTAACTGTAAAAACATTTCAATAATTTCTTAGAAATGAATTACACAGGATAGGTTACAAGGTAGGAGTTGGCTTTAGTTGTTTCCTCAGATCATAAATGAAAATCCTACAGTTTATTAAGAAACCTTAGTTAGGGCCCATTAATTTTCCCCGGGGACTCATTCAAAGCAAATATGTGCTTCCCAGAATGCACTAAATCAAAAAGCCTTCAGCATCACTGATGAGATATCTTTATTATTGTCACACTGCATTCTGCTCATATGTGCTTATAGTTGGCATGGTAGTGGTTACGTGATCGAAGTTTGAGCGTGATCATGCCATTTTGCTTGCTAGCTTTACAGATTTACAAAAAAATTTTTTAAAATCATCATGAGTTTTTTTAATGTGTCTTCTTTCGAAAGGATACGGTTTGGGAAACAATGGCACAACATCCTCTGCCAAGAAGTCTACAAATCACTGATTTAAAACAAACAATAAAAAAGAGATACAAATGATAATAAAATCATATATTTTATTTTATATATTATAATAAAAAATATTTTCATAATTCAATAATAATAATAATGAATGAAAAAGAACATTAAAAAATAAATGTTCATTTGAAATCAGAAAATGAAATCACAAATTTGGGTCCTTTTAATCAGAAAATATGTGTTTTTGTATATTATACACATATATACATATATTCTGTGTTTTTATATATATATATATAATATATATATATATATATGGTTACTCCAATAGCTGAATGCACCAAAGAAGTGACCTGATTTCTCTGCTGGGAAGGAATGTCAGGGGCTGAAATTAATTAGAGGCTTTTAGCACAATACAGAGACAGCGCCCTGTGTATGAGTGGATAGAGAAGTTTAAAAGTAACCAGACAAGCAGGACACACGAAGAGAGAGCAGGACTCCCATCAACTTCCACAGCTGATGAGAAGATTCATCCGACTCGAGAATGGCAAACAGCGAGTTATCATCATTGAGTTGGCTTGTTCCCTGCAGAATTAGTCATGGTTCTGCCTATCAAATCATCTACGATAAGCTCGGCTTCCATAAAACAAGAGTGCGGATAATTTATGAATCTCACTTTATTTCTTTTCACTTTTGAATTACTAGCTCTTTTGGACCATATTACCTTTAGGCACCCCTTTTTGGTCTCGATTAAGAAAGGACATTTTTTTCATTTACACTGTCAATACCCGGTTAGTTTTATTTTTTTTTCAATCTAAAAATCGTCTGTTAAAACAACCGGATATTGACGGTGTAAATGAAAATCATGTCCTTTCTTAATCGAGATCAAAAAGGGGTGCCTAACGGTAATATGGTCTGCTCTTTTTAGCTTTTATTTTATTCTTTTTGTTTTTTTTTTAAGCTACACCTTTTTTATTTTTTTTATTTAAACACTTATAAATTATAAGGCTTGTATCACTGAAAAGCACACAATTCTTTTTTTCATTTGTAAAGTTTGTCTCTTCAGCATTTGTATAAAGTGCACATTTGCTAGAACTGGTTAGACTTGTGTATAGGTCAAATTTTGAAGACCTAATTTTCAACAAAAAAAAAATATATTTTTTTAATAATTTTATAAGGTTGAAATTTAGAACTAGGAGCAACACTTGGCTTCAAAAATTAATTTCATAAATTTATTAAAATAAAATTAGAAAACTTCCAGAACATTGTAGTAATGTCAAGGAAAAAATATCTTTACCATTAATAATACATACACAAATATAAGTTATTATTAATTAATTTAAATTCAATTTTAAATGGTGAAAATGTTTGCACACGTCATATATACAGAATGGACTCTACTCTCTCTCTCTCTCTGTCAGTATCTTTCTCTCCCTCTGTTTGTCAGTCTCATGCTGTCTCTAAATATATGTCAGTTTCTTTCTCTCTCTCTCTAAATATATGTCAGTTTCCTTT
This sequence comes from Doryteuthis pealeii, assembly GCA_023376005.1. NCBI lineage: Eukaryota > Metazoa > Mollusca > Cephalopoda > Myopsida > Loliginidae > Doryteuthis > Doryteuthis pealeii. The sequence continues at coordinate 60,907,315 of CM042162.1, forward strand.
TCTCTCTCTCTCTCTAAATATATATATATCAGTTTCTTTCTTTCTTTCTCTCTCTCTCTCTCTATATATATATATGTGTGTCAGTTTCTTTTTTTCTCTCTCTCTCTCTCTCTCTAATATATATATATATATATATATATATATATAAATATGTCAGTTTCTTTTTCTCTCTCTCTATATATATGTCAGTTTTCTTTTTCTCTCTCTCTCTCTCTACATATATATATATGTCAGTTTCTTTCTCTCTCTCTCTCTCTCTCTCTCTCTCTCTACACACATATATATATATATGTCAGTTTCTTTTTCTCTCTCTCTCTCTATATATATATATATACATACACACACACACATCCACACACACAAACACAAGTTCAACACACACTAATATACCAGGTGATGAATGTGGACAACTGGTAGGTCACTAGGTCACCTCTTGCCTCTTTGAAAGAGAAAATTATATAAACAAAGATACACATTAATATGTTTGTGCGATTATATATATATATATATATATATATATATATATATATATACACACACACACAGGTAGATTCACACATTCACATGTATATTTGCATACACACACACAAATATATATATATATATATTCACACATACACACACATATTCGTATATATATATGTATTAAATTATTTAATGCTTGACTTAAGAGAAAAAAAATGGTGCTGCCACTGTTCCTAAAGATTTTCAAGAAATAGCCCCTGAAATGGGCACTTATTTAACGCCTCCTTTTTTTTAATACAAAGTAATTAAACTTGGAATGCCATTAGTTTTGTGGTTTGTCTACATAATAAATATCCTAAGAACAAAATAGGACATGAGAAGAAGCTAAGTTTTAAAGAAACTACAGTTTAAAACTATATCTTGGACTGGTCTTTCAAATACCATTCCACTGAAATCATTCTAACCATGCTTAAAAAAAAAACACGTACTATTTCTGACCAGCTTCAAGAATCAGAACTTACTAGAATTATATATTTACTAGCAGGATCTGTGGATATACTACAGTATGATAATTATTACAATGTTTGATATGTTTACTTAAGAGCTACTGCATATAGTTTAATATGTAATAAAAAGTATAATAACTTGATTTAACTCTAACACACTTATCTTTTCATGTTTAATTGAAACAAATTATCGAAATCCCTTCTGTACATCCACCCCCTTTATCTTTCCCCTACTTTCTTTCTTATATTTTTTTATTTGTAGCATTCCTTTTTCTTCCCTTTCTTTCCTTTTGATAAAAACCCGAATGGTCCATTATTCAACTCTCATAAGAAATAAGAATTCGGCGGATAAGCGACACCAGATAATCAGGATTTGAACAACAGTCATTTTTAACTAGAGAGTGTTGCAAAAATGATAACGGTCAGAAGATTAAGGAACAAGCGTATTATAAGATTCTAAATTCCATTCCTAGTGTTAGTAATTTTATTTCAAATAAGTTTCCTTCTCTAAGGTGAAAAGCAGAGATGCTGATAGCTTTTTAATTTAGTGCTCCTGGGACGCAAGGATTTGATTTGAATGAGTCCCCCTCCCCCCCCCGGGAAATTTAAAGTTTCTAAATAAATTGTAGAGTTTTTATCTATGATCAACTAAAGCCATCTAACTCCTACCTTGTACCCCATACTGTGTAATTCGTTTCCAAGAAAATATTGAAATGTATATACATTAACCAGGAAATGATGGGGGAAGAAAAAAAACACTGGGACATATGGATATGATTTTACTGGTCCTTTTTTTTTTTTTACTTTATGCATCAGGGACACAGGATACATACCTATCAGCATCTCTGACAGGGATATTTATTTAGTAATTCATTAAAAAAATCAACATAAAAAAAATCAGTGCCTTATATACAGATTTGTAGGAAGCGTGTGGTGTAATGGTTAATGTCATGGGAAATGGACACGTCGCCCCAAGTTCAAATCCTGGCCGTGGCAATTGCATTTCACTTAGGCTAATACCCTTGGAAAAGGTATGAATCTTACTCTCCTTCCAGCTATGGGTAAATAGTAGGGTAGACTGGACTCTTTAACCTTGGTTAGGCAACCGGTCTAGGAGAAGGAAAACTCTGAATTCAAACCTGTTAAACTCCGCTTAAGAAATTGACCTTGTGTCGCATCCTGCTCGTGCGGAGGGGTTGGTAAATATATATAACAGATTCAAAATTTGAACTTTTTGGATTGTATACTATTTTATTGCATAAGGTACATTGATTAATATTCAATAATGAATAAATAAATAAAAATATAACCCTTGTTCCTTTCAATGTTTTTTCTAAAGAAATGTATAGTGTCTCCTGAGAAATCATAGTACAAAGTATCTTAATCGGATGATGGGATGACGCACATTAACAAAATAATCATTTACTTGCAAATCTGACTGGAAATTGCCTTATTCTCTAAATTAGAGCATTTTAAGTGTATTGTTCTAATAGTAGCCATATGATAAGAATAAATGTTATATACAGACCTTTGTAAGATTATGCGACAATGGCCAGGAATATAAACAGTTCTAAAAACTAGTAAGAAACAATGGTCACACCTGATCCCATTGAAATAATACAATTTAATTAGTATATACAATATGTACTAGAATGGTTAGCAAGCCTGTCTCACAGATTCATTACTACTGAATAGCGAGTTTGATACTCACTGGATGCCCCATATTTGCAATCTTGTGTCACACCCTAACTGATGTACATAGGAACTCATATTATAACCCAAAAAGCTTGGAGAGCTAGGATTTTATCCTTGGTTCCCAACCTTTTTTTTATTTTTTTATTTATGGACCGCTTTGAATCTTATCTTACTCTGGTGGACCCCCTCCCCTATAGACATTTGATATTCAAAATTCTTATTGTGTTTTTATAATTTTTTTTTTTTTACTTGCTGGGACTCCAAAAATGTTATATATATTTATATATATATATATATTCCCCACGAGCAGGATGTGGCATAAGGTCAGTTTCTTAAGCGGAGTTTAACTGGTTTTCTTTCTCCTAGACTAGTTACATAACTAAGGTTTAAAAACCCAGTCTGCTTTACTATTTACCCATAGCTGGAGGGTAATTGTTGGATTTATACCTTTCACAAGGGTATTAATGTTATATGAAATGCTAACAGCCTTGTCCAGGATTTGAACTCGAAAAAAATATTATATTGTCCCAGGGGAAAACCAGTCAGTTCCTACTATTTACCCATAGCTGGAGAATCACTGATCTAGATACAGTCACTTTGATAGAAAAACTATACTAGTATCTCAACAGAGCAAAATTAGTTTTAGATTATATAAACTCTTACACTGAAAGTAATGAAATATATAATCAGTCTAACACCTGCCTCATTGTAATGGATTCAAAAACATGCAATTTGACAACCTGAAAAAAGAGAGAAACAGACTATATATATATATATATATATATATATATATATATATGAGAGGGGGGAGAGAGAGAGAAACAAAAAGATGTCTTCTTTTTTTTTTTTTCAAAGTCTACTTAATGTACTCAATATTGAATTTTCCATAAACCATCTGCATGAATATTTCACATGTCTGTTCATCAGCAATTTTTTTTCTTTCTCCATAGTATATTTAATATTTCAATAAAATAAAATAAAAGAAAAGACAGAACAAAAACTACAAAGCCAAATAAAAGTATGTTTAAGTTATAATGTCATGTAGAGTAAGAATTCTTTTCAGACTATTGAAAAAAAAAGTTTATATCATAATCAGTTTAAGCTAATAAAATGTTACCTTGAAAATAAGATCAGTGCTTGTAAATGCACATGTAATTATATATAACTAAAATCATCAATATTTGTGTGTACATATATAGGCTGAACTTGCACAACGGTCGGAAAATTAAAACGGAAAGTTTTTTGGTGGTCCCCATGACAGTTTAACTACAGTCTATGAGTGAACTTTTTGCGAATTGGGTTACGGTCTAGGGGATTAAGGTTGTTTTTAATTACATATTGCTTAAAAAAACAACAACAAAAAAAAAACAAATTACTATACATTTAATGTTGAAAAATATTATTTTAAACCAAGTTTAATTGAAATTATACATTGCAATACAACTGTCTGAATAATGGGTTCAATAATTAATTTCAATGGTTAATTAAATGTATAGTAATTTGGGGGTTTTGTTGTTTATTTTTTTAAGCAATATGTAATTTAATTGTCCTGACCCTATTGCCTTTATGACATCCCTTTTAATCATATATATATTTACCAACCTCCCCACACGAGCAGGATGTGACACAAGGTCAATTTTTTAAGCGGAGTTCAACAGGTTTGAATTCAGAGTTTTCCTTCTCCTAGACCAGTTGCCTAACCAAGGTTAAAGAGCCCAGTCTGCCCTACTATTTATCCATAGCTGGAGGGAGAGTAGGATTCATACCTTTCCCAAGGGTATTAGCGCTAAGTGAAATGCAATTATCACATCCAGTATTTGAACTCGGGGCGATGAGTCCATTTCCCATGATTTTAACCATTACACCACGCGCTTCCATTTTTTTATCATATATGTGATAGAAGGTAGTGGCCGAGAGTCACTGTCCTGGGTATGACGTTAAACTACATCTAGTGGTGAGGTTCCAATTCTGGAGTTCTGAGGAGTGTGGAGTACCTCTTCATCACCATTACTCCCAATGGTAATACATGATAGGGTCCCATCTATAGGTTAAATAGATCAAAAAATGAGTTTTAAAAAAGTGTGTTTAAAAAAAATTAACTCAACAAAAATGAATAAAACAAAATGTCTTTTGGCATAAAATAACCCAAGGGTTGACATGCCATAAAATTCAACCAACCAACACCATACTGACAGAGCACTCTTGAGAAACAAAATTTTACTTCAGTGCATCTTAAACAGCTACCTATAATTGCACATTGTTCAAGAAAATTTATCTTAAAGGCAGCAATGATAAAAGATAAGATAATTATATCACCATTATCTAAATGATTCATCAAATCAAGTCCAAGGGAGATAATTATAATTTCTACTGCTCAAACTACCATAATAAGATTACTTGTTTTTTGTTTTTTTTTAATTTCTTTTTTCTTTTTTTTCATTCTTTTTTTCTTCTTTCAGTGATTTTATAAAGAATATTGTTCATACTGACTGTGCACTCATTGTATTAAGAAATGTACAGTTTTTGTTTTGATTTTGTTGGGGTTTTTTGTTTTGTTTTCAGGAGATAGTTTAGAAACAGAAAGAGGCATAATAGCATATTTTTACAAATATTTCCAAGTAGGTGGTCTACATTGCAAATGACTGAGGAAGTGTATAAACTTGTACGAATTGTCTCTTGGGGAATTATTCAATGTATCTTCCTACCAGAAAGGATGCAAGTTATGCCTAATGGGATTGTGTAGCGAAAAGTGAGCACTTATCTTTTTAAAGTAGAAGTCATTTTCCACCCCAAGTCATACCTATATCATCTTTCACAGCAAATATTTTGACAAAAACATAAGGTACGGTTCAAGATTTAGCTGAGTAATATCAACAGAATTCAGAAGGACTTTCCTCATATTGTGTATTCTCATTTCCCTACATGACTTGACAAGAAATTAATGAACAGAAAATAAATACTGGTTAATGAACTTAATAATAATTGAATCAATTAATATTAATTTTAGATAATATTCTTTCATAACGCAACTGAGGGAATATGTATAGATTTGTGCTTATAAAATCAGTAATGGTAACAAAAGTCAATTTAACCAATATATTTCAATAAATAAGGGGGGGGGAGAAAAAATTTTGCTTATTATGATGTCACAATCCAACACATTATGCACTACACTACAGGGACCCACACACCCTAAATTCTTGATCTTAACCAACTTTTTGAATACATAAAAATTTAATTTTTGATTTTTTAGATTTTTTGTATTTAAAAAAATAATAAAATTAAAAACACAAAAATGTTCCAATTCAAACATAAGATAAAATACCAATTTAAACTCTAGGCGGAGTCTTTTTTTTTTTTTTTTTTTTTGCTAGAGCACTAAGGAGGCCTGAGCCAATTCTAGTAGTCACCAGGTTTGAATTCAGAGTTTTCCTTTTCCTAGACTGGTTGCCTAACCAAGGTTAAAGAGCCCAGTCTGCCCTACTATTTACCCACAGCTAAAGGGAGAATGGTTGGATTCATACATTTCCCAAGGGTATTAGCGGTATGTGAACTGTGGCTTCATCCCAGAATTGAACTCGGGTCGACGAGTCCAAAAATGCCACATTCAATACAAACTTCATTCCTTGGCTTGTGGGGGTATCTTATTTTCATTTTTTTTTTTCCCCTTAATTTTTAAAAAACTTATTTCTCCATGATTTCTTCTATAAAATGTCATCAGCATCAATTACAAGTGGATCTTTGCAATCATCCTTTTTTCATTTCATTAGAACTGCCAGAAATACTTTCTTGCTCAAATGCATGTCAATAAACACGCCTCCTTATCTGCCTCTCAACATCCAGGCTGATACTCTGTGCCAATTGACAAAACTCTTCTCTGCCCCACCCACAAGTCTTTGTCCCACAGCTCAAATTGACCACCATTCATTAACACTTGAGCTTCTATACACTGGATGACTAAGCCAGTACTTTTAAGTCTGCAGAGACCTGCAGATGACAGATTCTTCATTTGTCCTATTTCAAGAGCATTTTTCTTTTCTTTCTTTCTTTTTTTTTTTTTCTCTCTACACCCCCCCCACCACCACCAAGTTTTTTTCTCCATTTTTTTCAAACAAAGTTTTAGAATATCATTTTTTTTTATGTCCTGGACATCCAAAGAAAGAGAGTGTCTATAACTTAATATAATCGTATTAAAAAAAAAATTAAACCTAACTTCTTTTTTAAACTGCTTAACACAATATTAAACCTAACTTTATTTTTAAACAACAGCTTAATCCAATAGGCAATATCGCCACATTTAGGAGGAATGGTTGGTTGGTTGGTTGGTTTTACAGCATGTCAACCCATTGGGTTATTTTATGCCAGAGACGTTTTTGTTTTATTCATTCTTAATGGATATTCAAATTTTTTTAAACACATTTAGGAGACAATTCTGCATAGCCAAGAGAAGGCAGTAAAAAAGCATTGGTCTCTGAAATCAGATAAAACAGAGTTCATGTGTTTTAAACAAGATGGAGATATCTCTACAATGGATGGTAAGCATTATTATTATTAGTAGTAGTAGACCAGTTCATATACCTAGGCAGTAATATCTCATCTACAGAAAGCAATGTCAATATACACATAGAAAGGTACTGCTATAGACATGTTATCAATTATATGTAAATCTGTTTGTTTGTTTGTTTTTGTTTTACGGCATATCAACCTCGGTGGGTCATTTAATGCCGATAAAGTTTTGAAATAAATCAATTCTTAAGGGATAATACAATTTTTTTTATAAATACATTTTTCTATTTAACCCATAGATGGGACCCTAACAGGTACTACCACTCCGGGTCAGAGTGGACCAGGGAGCAATGGCATGAGAGCTGGTAAATATGTATCTGGATTTATCTTTTATAGTTTACTTCAGTTATGGGTAAATAGTAGGGTAGACTGGGCTCTGTAACATTGGTTAGGCAACCAGTCTAGGAGAAGGAAAACTCTGAATTCAAACCTGGATAAACTTCCCTTAAGAAACTGACCTTGTGTCACATCCTGCTCGTGGTGGATGATTTGGTAAATAGGTAAAAACCAGTGTGAGCCAGATTTCCTCCAATTACAGTTCAAAACCTTTTCTAGGCATGAATCTAACAAACCCTGAAAGATTGCTTGAAATTGGAATAAAAAATGGCAGGACCTTAGTAATATGGACAGACTGACATTTTGTGAATTATAATGAGATTATTAATGCATAATTTCTGTTTTAAATTCAAAAATGAAAATGTCATTATAGAAGTCCACTAATATGTCATATGAACTGATAAATACTGGATTTGAATATTAGGACCATATTACCTTTAGGCACCCCTTTTTGATCTCGATTAAGAAAGGAGATATGTTTTTCATTTACACCGTCAATATCCGGTTGTTTGTTAGGGGTTAGTTTTATAATTAAAAAAATCTAAAAAATCGTCTGTTAAAACAACCGGATATTGACGGTGTAAATGAAAAACATGTCCTTTCTTAATCGAGATCAAAAAGGGGTGCCTAAAGGTCATATGGTCTGAAGATTATACACTCTTAGAGAGTAGGGAAAAAAACTAAATATTAAATCTGATAGCTTTTTAATTTAGTGCGTCCTGGACTCCCGGATTTGATTTGAATGAGTCCCGTGAGATGAGTCAACTAAAGTTTCTTAACAAATTATAGTTTTTATTTATGAACTAAGGCCATCTAACCCCTACCTTGTACCCCATACAGTGTATTTCATTTCTAAGAAACTATTGAAATGTATTTACAATAAGCTGGAAATGGTGGAGTAAGAAAAAAGGAAAACACCAGGATGCATGGATAGAATTTTAATGCCTCCTTTTAGATTTTTGTGCATGAGGGATGCAGGACTATTACCTATCAGCATCTCTGTACATATATATATATATATATATATATATATATAAACAACCCCTCCCCACAAGCAGTATGTGGCAAGTTTTCTTTCTCTTATAATGGTTGCCTAACCAAGGTTAAAGAGTCCAGCCTGCCCTACAGCTAGAGGAGAATAATAGAACCATACCTTTCCCAAGGGTATTAGCGCTATGTGAAATGCAGACAGCCTCATCCAGGATTTGTCTCACATTGTCCATTTCTTACGACAGTATCCATTATACAACATGCCTTTACATATACACACTCAAGGGCACCTCACTGCCAACTAGACAACCCTATAGGAGAGCATCTGTTCACACATGCGCATTAAGGTTCCCTCTTAATTGACTGCCAATTTTTTATTTTTTGAGGCATAATAAATTTCTTATCTTCTTTTGTGAAACATCTGAGAAAGCCTGAATTAAAAATGCAAAGTAAATTTTCTTTTGTAGGCGGTTTGGACATTTTTCTTTATTTCACCATTCAAAACAGGCCAGACATATTGAATAGGATTCATGTCAGAAGACTAACTCTCCTATTAGAGTGATTTAATGCCTTTTTAAGACCTGTCATTCTTGAGTCTTTTTTTTCTTTTAGGCATGGAGCTCCATTGTCCATTAAAAAAAAAAAAAAAAAATTAAAAAAAAGATACCGTTTTTGTCTAAATAGCCATCAGGGAATATTGGGACAAATCCATTCTGTAGAATGGATATGCAATTTTTCTGAATCAATATTCTTAACACATTCAAGAAGCTTTGCATGACCAGTGCTTCAAATTGTTAATCCCTACCCCCACCCCACATACATCCTAACAAAGAATCTGCCATGTTTGATAAGAGACAAGAGATGATTCAAATAAAATTCTTGATGAGGCAATTTCTAGGACGAAACTCGTCAGTTCTTGAAAAAAATTGAGCAAATGAGGACATGTCTGAAAAGATGTCAGTATTCTACTCAATTGTTCATGGCATTCTCTCTTGAATATTAACTGTTTTTTTAAAAAAGTGGCTTTTTTCTGGCTGCTCTGCCATAATAAGCAATGTGATAAAAATACTATACTTAGCCCAGCGTTTTCGTTGATTTTGGTGGACATTGACAAATTCTGACCTTAATCAGTTTAAATCGCAACTTCCACATATTTCTGGTCCAAACTTTAAAATATTTACTTTAAAAAAATTTATTTTTCAATTTTGGAAAAAAATTGCGAGAAACGTAAACAAAACTAAGCACATGCCGACTGGCTTTGTTTAAAAACATGTAAATATGTATTCTATTTCTTGTATATAATTCAACATAGATATTCAAAATGTATTTTTAAGTTCAAAGTGATGTTATTTATTTGAATTAATACTATATATGTGTATACATGCTGTGTTAAAATGAAAATGTTGAATAATCTTGTGGTAAACTAAAAAATTAAAATTTTAAAAATTAAAAAAATAAATAAATAAAAACCACTGCAATATGTACCTCTTATTCTCTAAATAATTGGTTACAGCATAGAGATACATACAATTTGAATGCAGAATCAGAAAGAAGATACAATTTTACATAAGGCCAAGTTTTATCAAAATTGTTCCAAAAATAAAGAAATGGTAAAGAAATTACTGAATTTCTTGTTTTTAATTGGTCTGTGATTTGATATATTTTTTGAGTAAAATCATGTCCACTTTTGTACCCAAAATTTCAGGGTTTTAAATTCTCATAACTTTTAAACCACTGGGGATATTTGCATAATTCAAACAGTTTTGAACTTCGTTTACAGATCTACACAACTAATGTGATTAAATAACAATAAATTCAGATTTTTAAAAATCAACTCGGAACGCTACTATATTTTTCTGTTTGGGTAATTTTGACCCATTCTGTTGTATATACCAGGGGTTAGAGCATAAAAACATTTCTGATAATTTGGATCTATCTGAACAAGATACAGTGGTTTTCTTTCCTTTATTAGTGAACTAGAAGTGTCTACCCAGCATCAAATGGGTAGAGGGGGAGAACAAAAAAAAAAACCTAGTGTATTGATTTGTTTACTTTTGAGATTTAGAAATGCTGGACATTTTTAAGTAGAATTTCAATGCTATTTCTATGTATATTTAAATTTTTAAATATCTTCCAATATAAATCAAACCTTTATAATTTTTCCACAAAAAGTAAGAACCAGTGATATTTAATGTGTTTATATATTTACTTTGTCGTTAATTGTTTTATTTTCGTAGTTTCATCCGGATATACATACACACCAAACCCCGACACTAACTTTTTTTATGACCATCCCGAACAAAAATTATCAACCGTCCCAAATGGGGTTTGAACCGTCCGAAATCAAAATATTTTGGTTTAATTCATTAGCATCATCTATACTTGTCAGTCATCAGTAGCATAATAACATGTAATAAAACATTAAGAAAAGCTGAAGCAGTCATAATTCTAGATATTTGGACAAAAAATCCATTTCCTAGTGTGTTTTGAACTAAAAAAATACGTTTTTACTTTAAGTTACCCTGAGTAAGGTTAGTAGTACATAATTCGGTCCTTTTAAACTATCTCCCTCCACCATTATTCATTACATGGCTTTGAGAATAGACCTCCAGTGCCGTAGCCTCATTTTGAGGTCAGCAATCGGGAAATCACTGGACGGCCAATATTGGAATGTAGTACTAACTTTTAGGAAAAAATTTTTACCGTCCCCGGCAAACTGTCCCAGATGACATATTGATCGTCCCGGATGTAATTTTTATCAGCCCTGGGACAGCGTTAATGTCAAGCCCTGATACACACCAACTTCCCTTCATATGTATAGATAATACAATCATGAGGTTCACAGATAAAAGTAAATTCCTAATTTTCATTTGACACTGGTTCATTTTGCTTTCCAATTCCTCTGCCAAGAATAAAATTCGACACAAGGTCAATTTTTAAGTGGAGTACACCTGCTTTGAATTCAGAGTTTTCCTTCTCTTAGACTGGTTGATATAAGTAAAGTAAGTAAAGTCGTTGGGGCAGCCTAGTGTCGGTATCAGCCAGTCAGTGAGGGAGTCTATCCCCTTTTCAATAGCACTAGACCAAGGAGATTGTTTTAGCATCTGAGGTGGAGTACCACACCTACCATCAGCTCCTTACTTTACCACACAGATCCCTGTGCTACTCATACGCTGAGTTGGCGAGGACCGGTATCGAACTAGGAACCTTGTGGTTTCTAGACGATCGCCCTACCGACTGAGCTAATCCGGTCCCCTGGTTGATATACCTGGGCTAAAAATCTCAGTCTGCCCTATTATTTACCCATAGCTGAGGAGAGAAGGGAAAGATTCATGCCTTTCTCAAGAGCATTAGTACAAAAAAAATAATAAATAATTAAATGCATGTCATTTTCATTCATTAAAACTTTCACTTAAATTCTACCAAACTGTTCTTGAGTAAAGCAGAAACAAAAGCACACATACACAGGCATAATTATAATGCCATGCTTGTACGTTTCTATAAGAACACACAATGTTATAAGATTATTAATTGTGGGTGAGTGTGTTGATGTAAACTTTCTTACCTTGAATATACATCAATGAATGTCACGCAGAAAGTGACATGTGTCAAAAGGTGGGGGGAAAAATGCAAACTTTTTTTGCTTCCTCATGCTTGACTGAACAGTAAAATTAATTTTTCTTTCCAGGTTTATCATACTTCCTTTTAATTTCTTTTATTCACATATAACAATTATCCTCAATAGGAGGGGAGTCAAAGGAAAGGTTTTTGTTTTATTTCTTACATTTAAAAAATAAATTAACTACTGTCATATTAACCTCTCTAAGACTAACAGACACTCACAATAAGCAATGTTATGTTTTATGTAGATGATGTAATTCTACATACAGTGTGTATATATATATATAATATAATATATATATATATATATATATATATATATATATTGGAAATTATGTATTTAAACACAAATTGCATCTAATGGTGAAGTTCCAATTTTGGAGCTCTGGGAGTGTGGAGTACCCCTTTATCACCATTACTCCTAGGTCCACCCTGACCCAGAATAGTAGTACTTGTTAGGGCCCCATTTATGGGTTAAATAAAAAAACAAAATGAGTTTAAAAGATGTCTAAAAAAAAAATTTAATACCCATCAAGAATGAATAAAACAGAACGTCTTCGGCATAAAATAATAATGCTGTAAAATCTAACACACCAACCAGACCCCCATTAATAATTGAGTGGAGCACTCAAATGTTGTAATAATTAAATTATCATACTGTGGTATATCCACAGGTCCCATTAGTAGTACAATATTATAATAACTAAGAATACATTGTGCGTGTTTAGTTTTGGTTTGGTTTTACGGCATATCAACCTCAGTGGGTCATTTATAAAAAAATTGTATTCTCCATTAAGAATTGATTTATTTCAACTTTATCAGCATTGATAAAGTTGAAATAAATCAATTCTTAATGGAGAATACAATTTTTTTAGAAATACATTTTTCTATTTAACCCATAGATGGGACTAACAGGTACTACCACTCCGGGTAAGAGTGGACCAGGGAGCAATGGTGATGAAGGGGTGCTCCACATTCCCCAAACCTCCAAAACTGGAACCTCACCATCAGATAGAGTTTAACGTCATTCCCAGGACATGTAGACCCGCAGCCACCGCCTTTTAGCATCCATATGATAAAAAGGGGTTGGGGCTTGCCATAAGGCAATAGGGTTGGGAAAATCATATAGGTGCTAGGGCTTGACGTGACCAGCCAATTGATCAGAGGGGGCCTCTCCGATCGCCTGTCTAGCCCAAGATAGGGCCAAAGTGGAGTATTGCATGTCATGAACTGCTCATCCACCTGGGCTCTATCTTTAAGCATTACAGGTCGCCATCCACGGCCAACAGGTGCCCCATTGGGGGAGTCTTACCCCTCTGCAGAAGTGCAGTCGGTGCATTCTAACGCCCCAGCCGACAGGGCGGAAGAATACATTGTGCGTGTTTAGTAATATTATGTATATGAAAATAAATAAAAAATCAAAAGTGCATTAGCTTATCTCGCTTGTTCTTGAGGAACCCTTAGGAACCTTTTAAGGAACCTTGAGTTCAGGGAACCCCGGTTGAGAAAAAATAATACTATATTACAATATTAAAATAACCAAGAATATATTGTGCATGTTTAGTAATATCGTTGTCGGGGCAGCCTAATGTCGGTATCAGCCAGACAGCGAGGGATTCTATCCCCTTTTCAATAGCGCTAGACCAAGGAATTGTTTTAGCATCTGAGGTGGAGCGACACACCTACCATCAGCTCCATCTGTTTAGTAATATAATCTATATGAAATTAAATAAAAAGTCAAAAGTGCATTAGCTTATCTCACTTGTTCTCGCGGAACCCTTAGGGACCTTTCAGGGAACCTTGAGGTTCAGGGAACCCCGGTTGAGAAACTGCTCTAAATGGTTTTGTTTGGTTTGGGTTTTTTTTTTCACAGCATATCAACCTCAGTGGGTCATTTAATGCCGATAAAGTTTTGAAATAAATCAATTCTTAATGGATAATACAATTTTTTTATAAATACATTTTTCTATTTAACCCATAGATGGGACCCTAACAGGTACTACCACTCCGGGTCAGAGTGGACCAGGGAGCAATGGTGATGAAGGGGTGCTCCACATTCCCCAAACCTCCAAAACTGGAACCTCACCATCAGATAGAGTTTAACGTCATTCCCAGGACATGTAGACCCGCAGCCACCGCCTTCTAGCACCCATATGATAAAAAGGGGTTAGGGCTTGCCATAAGGGCAATAGGGTTGGGAAATGCTCTAAATGGATCTGACAGAGAAACATTTTGCCATTGTTTTGTTTGTTTTGTTTTTGTTATTTTCATGATGATTTATTGTGAAATTTATTTTTGTTTTCTCTATTATATTAAAGGCAACAAAGTTGTTGAAGGTTTGCAAAAGGCTTTATTACAATACTGAACACTGTAAACATGGTGGTGGGGGGGTATGGCATTTAGATGATAGGAAAGAAAAAGTCTCCGATGAACTTTCTAACAATTTTCATTAATTCTGACTAAGTTAATGAAAGTAGCAGATACGGTGAGAAAATTTGCTGGAAGCACTTTCTGTTCTTACATTTACCCATTTAATATTCTTCTACCTTCCTCCACTAAAAGAGACTCTGTGTGTGTGTGTGTGTGTGTGTGTGTGTGTGTGTGTGTGTTGGTTGGATAGAATTATATTATTAATTCATTGTGTGTATGTGTCTAATAGTATCAATAGAAATCAATGGTTGAATCATTTGTAGTTGACAGCTGGAATGTGCATAAGATTGAAGGAAAAGAGAAAGAGAAAGAGAGAGACTGAGATTGTGTAGGGAGGGGTAGTATATGGGTCTGGGGGGGGGGGCTTATTAAGAGAGAGATGGAAAAAGTGAATGGAAAAGAAAATAAAATAAGCAAAAGAAATTCAGTCAGAGTGAATGAATAGTTACATAAGCAAAAGTCAGAATAGGAGTAAAATAGTTTGTGGAGAGAGAGAGAGAGAGAGAGAGAGAGAGAGAGAAAGAGAGAGAGAGAGAGAGAGAGAGAGAGAGAGAGAGTGAAAGAGAGAGAGAGAGAGTGAAAGAGAGAGACGACTGAGTAAAAGAGTTTGAAAAGATAGAAAGATGTAAAGAGTGACTGAGAGAGAGGGAAGGCTAAATGAAAGAGAGAGGACTGAGTAAAAGAGTTTGAAAAGATAGAAATAAGTAGAGAGAGAGGGGGGGAGAGAGAAGATTAAATGAAAGAGAGAAAGGACTGAGTAAAAGAATTTGAGACAGAAAGATGTAGAGAGTGACTGAGTGAGAGAGAGATAGGACTGTGAAAGAGTTTGAAGAGATAGAAAGATGTAGAGTGACTGAGAGAGAAGACTAAATGAAAGAGAGAGGGGGGGGGCTGAGTAAAAAAAAATTTTTTTAAAAAAGAACGAGGATACCTGAATGAAAAGAGGTTCCATGAAGGAAAGAGCATGAAAGAGTTGGGGGGGGCGTGTAAATGAAAATTAAAAGCATGCTCAGAGAGAGAGAAAAGAAAGAGAGAGAGAGAAAGAAAACAAAGAATGAGAAGGAGTACAGAAGAGATGTACAAAAGAAAGGGAGAGACTATCAAGAGGGAAGGAGTGAGAGAGTTAATGAAGAAAGTGTATGAGTGAGTGAAAGAGAAAAAAAGGGAAATTCTGTCCTCAATGAGAAGAATTTGGCATTGAGAGTTTTCCATAAAAGTAAGGACCCTCAGAAGACAGCTCAGGTGTCTCGTGAAGAATCCTGATAATCTTGTAAGCTCTGTTTACTCAAGTCTTCATAAAACGTACACTCTCAGATATCCTCATACCTACATATGTAGGTAAATCAATTAGTCTACAACCTAAAGCTGAAAAACAGCCTTTACACAAGAAATATACATTTTCAACATAATCTCCTTCATTTATTTATTTTTCAACATGATTTTCAGGTGTATTTCGTGGATATATTTCATATCCGATTCATAATTTTTTATATATTTTTATCAATTTTTCAACATAATCTCCTTCATTTATTCATTTTTCAACATAATTTTCAGGTGTATTTCGTGGATATATTCATATCCGATTCATAATTTTTTATATATTTTTATCAATTTTTCAACATAATCTCCTTCATTTATTTATTTTTCAACATAATTTTCAGGTGTGTTTCGTGGATGTATTTCATATCCGATTCATAATTTTTTTATATATTTTTATTTCTTTCAAGAAGGACAAAATGACATCTATGTAAAACAACAAGACCTAAAATCTTCATAAAACACATACACTCTTAGATATCCTCACACCTACATATGTAGGTAAATCAATTAGTCTACAACATAAAGATCAAAAACAGCCTTTACACAACAAATATCTATTTATCAACATAATCTCCTTCATTGCCAATGCACTTAATTCAGTAGTGAATATTAATAACATAATGCTATGGACCTATTGATTCACTCATATAAACTATATTGGACAAAAAAAAAAAAAAAACAGTAAAGAAAAACTTAAGCATTCTTTATCATTGCAACAAATTGCTTATTGCTTTAAGAGTTAAATACTTTTAAGACTTAAATGAGAGTTAAGTCCCTTAGTTCTTTTTCCGAAAAGAAGCTTGTAAACAATGGCAACCATCTTTGATTCAACGTAATTTTCACGGAGAAAAAAAATGACGCTTTTCAAATCCATTTTAATGTATGTTTTTAACTCCAAAATATCATAAAATGTCTTTTTAGAAACAATTAAGTTCATTTCAAATAATGCACAATTAGAATTTTATGGTAGGAAAAGGGTTAAAAGTAAGAAACAAGGTTAAAGACTCAGTCTGCCTAGTTTACCTATAGGTAAAACCACAAAGTTTTCAGGTTCGATACCGGTCCTGGTCAATTCAGCGTATGAGTAGCATAGCTTGGGTAATCTGATCTGTTTGGTCAAGTGGAGAACTGACGGTAGATATAGCACTCCATCTCAGCAAAAACAATCTCCCTGGTTTAGTGCTAGCAAAAGGGAGATAGACTCCCTCGCTGTCCGGCTGATACCGACAATAGGGCACTCCACAACTTTAGGTTTGGTTTGGTTTGTTTTACGGCATATCAACCTCAGTGGGTCATTTAATGCTGATAAAGTTTTGAAATAAAGTCATTCTTAATGGATACTCAATTTTTTATAAAACACATTTTTCTATTTAACCCATAGATGGGACCCTAACAGGTACTACCACTCCGGGTCAGAGTGGACCAGGGAGCAATGGTGATGAAGGGGTACTCCATATTCCCCAAACCTCCAAAACTGGAACCTCACCATCAGATAGAGTTTAACGTCATTCCCAGGAGAGACCCTCAGCCACCGCCTTCTAGCACCCATATGATAAAAAGGGTAGGGTTTGCCATAAGGGCAATAAGGTTGGGACAATCATATAGGTGTTAGGGCTTGACGTGACCAGCCGACTGACTGCCCGTCTACCCCAAGAAAGAACCAAAGTAGGAGTATTGCGCAACTTTAGGACAATAGTTAGATTCATACCCTTACCAAGAGTATCAGCGCTGAAATGCAAACGACGATAACCGTCACACAGCAAGCAGGGACTATGAGTAATCTGGAGCCTGTGTCAAACTTTTAAAGGATATTTCTTTTTTTTTTTTTAAAAGCTTAGTAAATTCTAAGATGGCTGGCTGTATCAAAATAGACATTGTATTTTACGCCAGTGTGTGTCAAATAACTTGGCCAGTGTACAATTCTAAAATAAAGGACGAAAAGTAACTTACACAAATAAGTCTTTTGAAATTACATTCATACTTTATTTATAGAGAACGACCGGGAGTTGTGTAGTCACCTACAAGTCCCATAATAACGCCCCCCCCAAAAAAAAAACTCCTTGTTTTTATTTATTTTTAGTACTTTAACATCAAATTAAACTAGTAGTCTATAACTTAAATAATCGATGCTCCCTCTCTCTCACAGCTTATTTTTCTGCCATTTATAATTTCTCCTCATACAACACGTTTAAATGAGCGTTTTTTTTTTAATGTAAGAAGCGGGCATAAAAGGTAGGCGTGGAGGGCTGGGGGGGGGGGCAAGGAGAATAAATAGAGCAGAGAAGGGACACAGACTCAGTGAGCTAACGGATAATATTTATCAGCAAGTTAAAAATCTCTAGCCTCTTTTTCCCCAACAGTTCCGCATTTAAACTAAAAAACACAGACAAAGGAAAAGTTGTACAGTGAACTCGATCAAGCACTGAGTCTCCCAAGAGTAAGAAATAGAGGCACACTATACTAGCTGCTAGGGACAAGGGAAAACTTTTGCACGAATGCTGCCCCCCCCCCCCCCCTCTCTCTCTCTCTCTTTTCATAGAGAGAAAGAGAGAAAGATAGATGAATAGGAAACACATTTATTTCACATCTAAAGTTGTGTCTGACTTTAGTTGAATGGCTAAAACATTTTTTTTTTTAAATAGGCAGCTTTGCCAGAAAGAATGATGAAAGTGAAGGGAGGAATGGTTCTGTTTTCTTTCTATTACAGAACAGCTTGTGTAAATAAATTTCAGGTTCTATCCGAAAAAATTGAAATTAAAAAAAAAAAAAAGGACTAAGGAGTCAGACGTGAGGGTGGGAATAGATTAACTCTGTCTTGGCTATCTAAACAAGAAAAATTTTTTTAAAAGGCCAAGAAAAAGGACCGATAGACAAAACGTAAAACATGAATAGAAGCTAATGAACAAATACAGTAGAAAAGACAAGTCAATATCGTTATTGTCCTTATGGGAAAAAAAGTATTGTTTTTACTTTAAAATCTTCGTTAATTGACTTTGTCTTGCGTCCAGGGACTTCGGCCTCTGGACTGGTAAGTGATGGTAAAATTAATCATGTGGTCCCCGGGAGGGGGGGTATCCACCTCCAGGCAGCAACTACACCCTCATATAAAAGGAACAGGGCCGGGTTTATTGCTAGGTGCCTGAGGTGCCCCAAAAGAATGCCGAAGGAATCATGCACTTTTTGTACTGGCTACCGTATGAGCTTCGGGTTGTGCGTGGCTCTCCATGTTAAAAAAAAACCTTGTGGTAATCCGACCTGGTGGGAGGTCAGGAAAATTTATTGACTTTTTGATCTCAGAGAGAAGAAATGTCAAAGTTGTAATTAGGGTCCAAAATTGGAGGCGCTTGGTCTAATGGTTAGAGTTGTAGGAAATGGACTCATCGACCAGAGTTCAAATCCTGGACGAGACTGATTGCATTTCACACAGCGCTAATACCCTTGGGAAAGGTATACATCCAACTACTCTACCTTCAGCTATGGATAAATAGTAGGGCAGACTGGGCTCTTTAACATTGGCTCGGTAACCAGTCTAGAAGGAAAACTCTGAATTCAAAACTGTTAAACTCCGCTTAAGAAATTGACCTTGTGTCACATCCTGCTCATGCAGAGGTGTTATATGGAGAAATAGTAAGCATTTTTTTTTTCATTTGCTTATGTTGTAAAAGTATAGAAAATGGCCATTCTTCCCTTCAAACTATGCTTTTGTGCCCTGGATAATTAAATTTAGACATTAACCTATTTTCTCTGTAAAAATGGGTTAATGTGCACATTTTCATTTATATTACATAAGGTTTGAATAAAATGCAAAGATGCTGATAGGTATACATCTTGCATCCCTGATGCCATCCAAAAATCTAAAAGGACGCAGTAAAATCCTATCCATTCGTCCCAGTGTTTTTCTGTTTTCTTCCCTCATCATTTTAAGCTAACTGTAAATACATTTCAATAGTTTTTTTAGAAACAACTTACACAGGATAGATTACAAGGTAGGAGTTAGACGGCTTTAGTTGGGACCCATAAATTTTCCCGGGGACTCATTCAAAGCAAATATGTGCATCCCAGGACGCACTAAATCAAAAAGCTATCAGCCTCATTGAATAATAATAGTGTTCTTCATTCACCATTTCAAGCTAACTAAGAGATAGATTACAAGGTAGGAGTTAGACAGCTTAAGTCGGACCCATAAATTTTCCTGGGGACTAATTCAAAGCAAATATGTGCATCCCAGGAGGCACTAAAATCAAAAAGCTATCAGCATCACACTGTATATGTATCAAAATTTATACATATTTATACTAAAGGTGTACAAAAAAATGAACAAAACTGTTAACAAGTAGTTTGTCAAGATTTGTAGCTGTAACATAAATCACTTGCCTCCAAATGTTGTTTCCTATCATATTTTCATTAGATGCTCTTTGGTAGCAATTGAAGAGGCACCCTCAGATCAATCAATTGGACACATCAAGCCATAGCACCAATATGATTGCCCCAACCCTACTGCCTTTATGGCACCCCTCCCAATCCTTTTTATCATATATGTACTAGAAGGCAGTGGCTGAGGATCTTAATGGCTTGGGTATGACGTTAAACTCTATCTGATGGTGAAGTTCTAATTCTGGAGCTCTGGGGAGTGTGAAGTACCCCTTCATCACCATTACACCTAGATCCATTCTGACCCGGTTTGGTAGTACCTGTTAGGATCCCATCTATATATAAAGTAAGTAAAGTCAATGGGGCGGCCTAAAGTCGGTATCACCCAGTCAGCGAGGGAGTCTATCCCCTTTTCAATAGTGCTAGACCAAGGAGATTGTGTTAGCATCTGAGGTGGAGCGCCACACCTACCATCAGCTCCTTACTTTACCGCATAGATACCTGTGCTACTCATACGCTGAGTTGGCGAGGACCGGTATCGAACTAGGAACCTTGTGGTTTCTAGACGAACGCTCTACCGACTGAGCTAACCCAGCCCTACAATCTATATATATATATAGGCTTAAATAGAAAGAAATTAGTTTCAAATAAAATGTTTTTAAAAAAAAAAGTTTAAAAAAGGAAAAATCGAGTATCCATCAAGAATGAATAAAACAAAACATCTTTGGCATAAAATAACCCAAGAAGGGTTGAGATGCCGTAAAATCTAACTAACCAACTTAGGTAGCAGAAAAGCAAAGTTTGAAGAAAAATAGGTATCTTCCATTTACTTTAGTCGTAAGCAATTGGGAAATAACACTTTCTTTCCAGGAACAAGAAAGAGTAAAAATCTTGTCACATAGTGTAATGAATGTCTTCTCTGAAACTTAGGGAAATGTGTTACAACATCTATCTAAATCCTACCTACCTCATCGTCGTCTTCATGGTTTTAACCTTCAACACATTGGATAATGTTACACATGCATTCAGCAGAGTACAAATCCATTCATTGTTAAAATGAAGGAAAACCGATTTATCTTCTGAGAACAAGAACTAACAAAAATGACTTTAACAGAAGAGATGCACCATTAGTTGTTCGTAACAATAGATTTATCTTCTGCTATGTCAAAAAAAAGACTAATGTTAACACCACAAACTGAAAGAAGTCTTTTTGCAGTATGCTAGTATTCTATCATCGTTACTTTTTGCTCTTTGTTCTATACTAGTTTACATTTGGTACTATACATTTACCCAACCCCTCCACACAAGCAGGATGTGACACAAAGTTTTTAAGCACAGTTTAACAGGTTTGAATCCAGAGTTGTTTTTTTTCTTCCAACACTGGTCACCATGTAAAGGTTAAAGAGTCCAGTTTGTTCTATTTGCCTATAGCTGAAGGGAGAATGGTTGGATTCATACCTTTCCCAAGAGTATCATTAGTGTTGTTTGGAATGCAAATAGCCTTGCCCAAGACTTGAATTCATTTACCAGGTCCATTTCCTCCAAAAATAACTATTACACAACAAGCACCTTCCTGCATGGTACTATCTATATATGACTAAAATTCTTCTTTATATATATATATATATAGAGAGAGAGAGAAAGAGAAAGAGAGAAAGAGAGAAAGAGAGAAAGAGAGAGAGATAGAGAGAAAGAGAGAGAAAGAGAGAAAAAGAGAGAGAGAAAGAGAGAAAAAGAGAGAGAGAAAGAGTGAGAGAAAGAGAGAGAGAGAAAGAGAGTGTTTTCTTAACCCTTTTCTATCATCATTACTGTTTGCTCATTGTTCTATACTAATTTAAATTTGGTACTATATATATTTACCCAACCTCTCCACACAAGCAGGATGTGACACAAAGTGTTGATAACAGTTGTTTTTTAAAGTATCGGTGAATAAAAAATTATCTTCTAAACACACTTGTACGATGTACCCTCTCATGCCAATAGTGTATCCAAGTATTGTGATTATGAAACTCCAATAAATTTGTATTATTTAGATCTTTCGGATTGCCGTCCTCATCTTTATAGTTATATACACAACTTTTCAGCCAATGTGCTCTCCAGCCTTCTTAAGGTGTTGGTGCTATATACCCTCCAATACCAAAAGTTTTTTAAGTATTGTGATAACGAAACTAAAATAAATTTGCACTATTTAGATTTTTCAGACTGTTGCCCTCATCTTTAATGTTATATACACAACATTTTGGCCAATATGCTCTCCAGCCTACTTCAGGTGTTTGCTTGTCAAACTCAGAAACCTTCTTGTTTAACTTGTTAAATGTTGTGTATATAACAATAAAGATGAGGACAACAGTCCAAAAACTCTAAATGAGACAAATTATCAAGCCCCATCTCCAAAATTCAGACAAAAATATCCAATAGATTTTTTTATCTGCAACTTTTTTTTATTTTATGGTCAAAAGGGCATTCCAGACATTAGATTTGTGACCAAATGGTTCGAAGTGCATTCCAGCCATTAAATTTGTTGCCAAATGGTCAAAAGGGCATTCCAGCCATTAAATTTGTTGCAAATGGTCAAAAGGGCATTCCAGCCATTAAATTTTGTGGCCAAATGGTCAAAAGGGCATTCCAGCCATTAAATTTGTTGCCAAATGGTCAAAAGGGCATTCCAGCCATTAAATTGTTGCCAAATGGTCAAAAGGGCATTCCAGCCATTAAATTGTTGCCAAATGGTCAAAAGGGCATTCCAGCCATTAAATTTGTTGCCAAATGGTCAAAAGGCATTCCAGCCATTAAATTGTTGCCAAATGGTCAAAAGGGCATTCCAGCCATTAAATTTGTTGCCAAATGGTCAAAAGGGCATTCCAGCCATTAAATTTGTTGCCAAATGGTCAAAAGGGCATTCCAGCCATTAAATTTGTGGCCAAATTCCAGCCATTAAATCCAAATGGTCAAAAGGCATTCCAGCCATTAAATATTGCCAAATGTGCACACCAAAAGGGTTAATGTAACTGCTAAATAATTTCCAACAAATATCAGCACACAAAAAAAGAAAGAAAAAAAAGATTAATAAAAAAAAACTATGTTGAACTCCTGACACTATCAAAGAACTTTCCAAGCGCTTGTCAATCCAGAACAACTTTAGAAGGCCATCACATAAACTGTCGTCACATGTCACTACCAAGAAACCAGATACTTAGATTGAGTTTTATATCTATTCAGCACAATTTACAGCCATTCCTCAGAGTAAAGCAAGTGTAAAAAAATGTCTTGACTCTGATAACATTAGGGATCATATTAAATAGTAAAATATTGAATACAAGTACAATGATGATGATGATGATGATGATGATAAGAAAAAGAATAGATAGGTAAAGTACTAGGGTTGAGTAAAAAGTTTTGCAATATTTTTCTAAGAGCTAGGTTGCAACCCCTTCACACAAGCAGGATGTGACACACAAATAATTCTAACACTGTACATGTTTAATGTCTATTTAGGCAGTTGATTATAAATACCTTAGACAGGGAATTGTCTGGATTCAATATGAATGTATATATTGCCCAAACATTTGTGATCCAGATCATCTAGAGGTAGCCTGCAAATGTCTAACCACACTGAAGAGACATGATACATCGAAACACAGTGTCTGTGGATATATATATATATATATATATGCGATTAACACACAAGGTTAGATGAAAGAGGTTGTCTGAATCTCATACGTCGAAATCGACAGGAGAGTCCATCATATATATATATATATATATATATATATATTTATAAAATTTATTTAATTTAAAAAATTAAAAATCTGTTTTCAAATACCTTTAAAGTAATAAAGAATTCATCGTTCGCATCTGATGAGTCGGGAGAGTTAGACACTTTGTCTAAGCTCCCTGAAATAGACTATAAAGCTAAATCTCTAAGTCTTTTGTTATTTCTTTACTTATATATTTGCTCTGTGACTAACATTAAGAGCACACATTGAGCTCTCAAACTGCGACAGGTTTTTTTAAAAATAAAACTCTTGTGTCGTAAGGAAGATTTCTTCTCTGGACTTTTGGATTATATATATATATATATATATATATATATATATAATACTAATAATATAATTTTCTTGATCTGATGATTGCATAGGTGAGAAACTGACAGTCACCGAGCACTGTTGATAATGTCTACTTAGATATAGAGGATCCCAAAAGTCATCTAGAGATTTTAAAATAAAAAAATTAAAAAAGCCAAAAATGGAGAAACATTTACACAGCATAATTTTTGCTAATTAAGATAAGTTGACCTCCATTTTGAATATTTTCTTTTAGTTTAAAAATAATTAGAAATAATTAAATAAAAAATGTAATTTAATTTCTTAATTCTCAAGGTGACTTTTGAGACACCCTATATATGTGTAGGAAGCATGTGGTGTAATGGTTAAAGTCATAGGAAATGGACTCGTCCCCCCCCCCCCCGAGTTCAAATCCTGGACATGGTAATTGCATTTCACTTAGCACTAATACACTTGGGAAAGGTATGAATTCTACTCTCCCTCCAGCTATGGGTAAATAGTAGGGTAGACTGGGCTCTTTAACCTTGGTTAGCCAACCGGTCTAGGAGAAGGAAAACTCTGAATTCAAACCTGTTAAACTCGGCTTAAGAAATTGACCTTGTGTCACATCCTGCTCGTGCGGAGGGGTTGGTAAATATATATATATAATATGTATGTGTGTGTGTGTGTGTGTGTGTGTACATATATATATATATATGGATTATATATAGTGCAATGGTTAGCTAGAGAGTTACATCTTCACTGAGTGATTTATTACTGTGACCTTAAATTATTCCTACCTAATAATGATAATATCATCCTCATCATCTGTTTGCATTTGGTGGTACCTATTGTACATACTAGCAAGAATATCCACCCTGTATTTATTATACTTTTTACATATTGAACTATTTGGCAATAGCTCTTAAGTAAACATATCAAACGTTGTAATAATTAAATTATCATACTGCTGAGGTATATCCACAGGTAGAAGTAAACATATCAAACGTTGTAATAATTAAGTTATCATACTGAGGTATATCCACAGGTCTTGCTAGTCAATATTATCATACTTTTACATATTAAATAATTAAATAAAAAATGTAATTTAATTTCTTAATTCTCAAGGTGACTTTTGAGACACCCTATATATGTGTGTGTGTGTGTGTATGTACATATATATATATATATATATATATATATATGGATTAATATGTTGTGAGGTGATATATATTTTTTTACATAGAAAATAACATTGCTCAGCTAAACTGCAAAAAAAAATCAATCTAGAATGAAGTCCTGTTTTAAAGTTACTGATTAAAAAAAATCAGATTAAATAATAGATTCAATGAAAATCCACTAAAACTCTAAAAATAGATTCAGTTAAATCTACTTTACCACAGCACACTGACTGATTGACATACCAAGCATCTTTTTATTATATATATATATATATATATATATATATATATATATATAGAAACGAGGGGGGGGATACCTAAAAGTTTGGGAAATTGGAACAGTCCAAGCAGAAATGGAAGATCATAGCAAGATTTTTATTAGAGCAATAAACTAAACTGTAAGGATCTCCCCTCTCCATCCATCCGCCACAAAACACCAATCCACTTCACTCCTTGGCTGAAAATGTAAAATACAGCAATCTCTTATTTAACTGTCTTACTGGCAGTTAAATAACTGATTACAACATTTTATAGGCAACAGCGAGATAGAAATGGGGATTTGCCAGCCGGAATTCAAGGTGCCCAGTATATATGTACTTTTAGGTAATAGCACAAATACTTTTTCCTCCTTTATTTTTTTTTTTGGGTTGGATTTTACGGCATGTCAAACCTTGTTGGGTTATTTTATAGCAAAGATATTTTGTTTTATTCATTCTTGTTGGTTTTCAATTTTTTTTTTTCAAACTCAATTTTTTAAAAACATTTTTTTAATACTCATTTTTTATCTATTTAAACCCATAGATGGGACCCTAATAGGTACTACCACTCCAGGTCAGGGTCTCATCTATGGACCTGGGAGTAATGGCGATAACGGGGTACTCCATATTTCCAAGAGTTCTAGAATTGAAACTTCACAACTAGATGCAGTTTACCGGAATACCCAGGAATAAAGACCTTCAGCCACCGCCTTCTAGCACAAGAGCGAGGGGGAGCAGGGTTTTACCTGTCTGCAGTGGATACAGGTCAGCATATCCAAAGCTCTGTCGCTTCCACTTCTCAACAGAAACAAGGAATGCGAAATTGTAAAGTCGAGGGTGCCAAAAATAGAGGAGTTAGAGTTGACGGTTTTGTGTTCCGACTCCACAGCCCTGTTTCCTAAATATATAATTCTAAAATTACATGATAGAAATTTTCTATACAGGTGCTAAACAAATAAACAAACAGACACTTCAGATATGATTTTTATATTTGGCTCTTTGTTCTATTGGTATGCATTTGGCTACTGCTTCAAGGCTTTCATATTCATCATTTGGAGTGTGTATTTCTTGTACAGAAGAATCCTAACCATATATTAAGGATATAGTGCTCTTTTTTGCTTATCTTATACTTTTTGAAGAAATTGCTGTCAACTTTTATCTATTGTATTTTCACTTCCACAGATCAGAAAAGAAAAAAATTATTGCTTATAGTTTAAAGTGTCTTCTAATTGAGTGTAAAATTTCAAGAATATTGATAAAGATTAGCCACTTTGATTTTACAATAAATGTAACGTGTAAAAGTCTTGGAAAAAAAATTCATACCACGCAATTTCAGCTGTTCATGGCAAAATACCGTTTTAACTCACTGTAAAAAAATTCTATGGATAAAAACACATACAAATTACATATTTAAAAAGATTGTTTTATTTTCTTTCCAACCATATAAATATTTTTTAAAATTGGACCAGAAATACACAAGAAATTGCGATTTAAACTGATAAGGTATGAATTGTGATTCTCGTTGAGAGATGTCCTTAAAAAAAAGTAAATTTGAAGGTTTTCTTTTCAAAATTGAAAATGTGACAAAAAACCCTGACGGTAAACCATAATTAAAATTTCACACATTATATATGAAAATAATCCTGAGATTTGTCTTCTATTAATGATATAGTGCTCTTTTCTTTTTTTTTTTGTTTGCTTATCCCAATCTATGGATCAAATAAATGTTTAAAAATTATTCATATCCGATAGGACCATGTGCAAAAAAAAAAAAAAAAAAAAAAAAGAAACAACTACACAAAATGTGAATATGGATGTACATTGAACGCAATTCCCTAACCTCTAGTCATAAAATAACTCTAAATGCCATTAAAATCAATCAATTAACTCGAAAGAATTAACTGATAACAAATATCCTCTAAGCATGAACAATGGAATGAAATCCCCATGGATTGAATAAAGAGTTCAGTCCCAAATTCCAGGGTTACTATGTGTTATAACTTGAGTTAACAGAGAAATAATAGGAAGAAACACAAATATTAAGGATAGGGGAAAAGGTTTACTAAGCAAAGATACAAAGTTAACAGAGTAATTAGCAATTGCTAGGTAGAATTAAAAAGTCTGTGAGATCTTGTTTCTCTCTAAGATTTCATTGAACAATTCCATTCTCGTTATTTAGGTCCTATATATATTTATCAAACCCCTCTGCACAAGCAGGATGCAACACTTGGTCAATTTCTTAAGCAGAGTTTAACAGGTTTGAATTCAGAGTTTTCCTTCTCCTAGACTGGTCACCTATCCAAGGTTAAAGAGCTTAGTCTGCCCTACTATTTACCCATAGCTGGAGGGAGAATATATGGATTCATACCTTTCCCAAGAGTATTAGCGCTATGTGAAATGCAAACAGCCGTGTCCAGGATTTGTACTTCATTATTTAGGTCCTATTTGACACTATAACAGACACCTGATGAAGGTTAGAGGGTACAGTAACTGAAATGTGACTATAATAATAATAATAATAATAGTAATAAACAATGTTGGGACATTAGTCCAGGTACATCAGTGTACAATAATGACAAAAAAGAGTCATTTGAATTACACAAAACAAAGAGATAGAAAGACTCCATTTGGTTAAATCGAACTTAACGGACCTAATTTCCACCATCGTATGTCACCCCACCGAAACAAAAAAAATACAAAAAAAAATCAAGAATTAACCGAATTTAATGACATTTTCAGTGTTGATATATTAATGAATAAAAGATATAATGCACCAGTTATTTTATTTAAAAACTTTTACATTTTTCAGGTCAGTTAATTTTGAACCATGTATCTTTGAGGCATAACACAGATTCTCAAAGATACGTGGTTCAAATTAACTGACCTGAAAAAATGTAAAGGTTTTTAAATAAAATACCTAGTGCATTATATCATCACTGAAAATTTCATTAAATTCGGTTAATTCCCTGATTTTTGGTAAGTTTTTCTTTCAGCAGGGTGACATACGATGGTGGAATTTAGGTCCATTAAGTTCAACAATGTTGTGGCCTGGTTAGGAGCCAGAATAAAGACACAAGAGAGGAAACGAGTTAAACAAATATATTAACAAAGAACAGTATACAACTTATACAAATGAGAAGGTTACTAGCGAGGCGGTCTTATCAACTGTCCACTGAAATATTGACTCTCGCTTAAGTGTAGAACCTGCTGCTATTTATAGTCGGAAGAGTTCATACGTGCATGGTAAATTACCATAACATACAAAGAGATAAAATGCAGAAAATAAGTAACAATCAACTATGTATATTTGAACTTTTAGGAATGGAAAAACAAATCATTGTAAAAAATGAAAAGATGTTGTTGTTAGTAATACACCTACTAAAAAAAAATAAAAATACAATGCTTCTATTATAATCATCATAATCATTACACACAATAAAATAATAACAACATAATTAGTTCCATAATATCCCACACCCACCTGAAATTCCTTTAGTATACTAAACATTTCTAGTACAATCCAATCAGAAAGAAATATTTCAACACAAATAATATGAGAGATCTGTTTGAGAATACTAACACAGATGACATTTTATCCTTCTTCAGAGAAATAGAAATATACAAAAATTATGAATCAAATATAAAATACATCCACAAAATACATCTACAAAAATGCACCTGTAATGGAAACTAGAGTACCAACTTTTATCTAATACTAACAGTTTTTGGCATTAAATAACCAAACCAAACCAAATAAAGTTAATGAAAATTATTTATACCAATTTGAAGATATTAAGAACTTGAAACATAGAAACTTTTATTAAAATGACTTGTTTCAGCATTAAATGACCCAAAAAGGGTTGATATGGTGTAAAACAAATAAACTACACTTAGTACAACAATTTTACTAGTCACTTAACCATATCTACTTTGTATGTTAACTAATCATTAACATATTAAAAAATTAGATAATAACGTTTGTTAAACTTGATGATTAAACTTCAAAGAATCATTATCATTATTATTATTATTCTCCTTGCAAGTTTTTCACACCAGTTTTAACTTTTCACCTAAGTCTGAGTGACAGCAAATCTTCTCAGATCTCCAGGACTTTTCTAAGTATTCTAGCTGGTTTTAACAGAGCTGTGGTTTGGACAGCCTTGATTTTTTCAAATCAGAACGTAGGCGGGTAAGTTTCTGTTGGAAAAATACCAAACCATTGGTAAAAGGTGGGAATCTCGCACGTAACATGATTTGACTAGTCAGGTAATATTTTTTTTACCAAAATGGCAAACAGACGTGTTCTACTTAGGTTGGACTCAGCCGCGCGGTGAAAAAGGGCAATACAGAAATAAAGCTTTGATCAAAGTAATACAGTCTTGTTAGTTAATTGCATGACTTGAAAAGAAGCCCTTAGAAAATGAAGCAGCAAGAAGTTAGAAGACCAGACACGGCGACCGGCCACATTATTGCATAGATACAAGCTGTGCTACTCATAAGCTGTGTTGGCGAGGGCTGGTATCGAATTCAGAACATAGTGATTTCTAGACGGATGCCCTACTGACTGACCTAAACCAACCCTAGTTGCCTTTAACAGTGTTTTTTTTATGAACCGTGTTGGTAAAGGCCGGAATCAAACCTGGAACCTAGTGATTCCTAGGTGGATGCCCTACCAAATGAACTAAACCAGTCCTAGTTGCCTTTAACAATTTTTTTTTTATTAACCGAGTTGGCCAGGGCTGGTATTGAACCCTGAATCTAGTGATTCCTAGACGATACCATACCGACTAAACTAAACTAGCCCTAGTCACCTGTAACAGACTTTCTTTTTTTTTTAATTCCTTAACTAACAAAATTGATTAAAAAAATTTAATTTTTATAAAATTTTTAGCACTATTTCTACTTTATTCTTTTGTTTTCTTCTTTTTGTTCTGTGACTGACTGTTGTCCAGAAAACATTTAAATAATGTGAACTCCCGCACGTGCATACATACAATTTTTTTTTCTTCTATTGATTAGGTAATTTAGGTTACCAAAGAAGAATCACGTCCACATTCTTTCTAAAGCATGAAAAAAGTATTTTTACAGATATCTGATCTCAAAAAAAAAAAATAATAAAGAGAAAGAAGGAAAGAGAAAGAGGAGAAAGAAGGAAAGAGAAAGAAGAGAAAGAGGAGAAAGAAAGGGGGAGATAAATTTTAAACCAAATCTTGAGGCAGTCACTATGGGGAGAATAACGAAGGCATCAAAGACTGGAATAAATAGCACCAAGCATTGGGCCAAATATTACACCAGGCCCCCACCTCACCCACCCTGTTATCTGCTGCTCATTCTACCAAAACACTAGTTTGATTGGAGTCCAACCATCTTCTCTCCCACCCACCGTCAAATCCTTCCAGGCATTTCTGGATTCATGTTTTCTTTTAATCATTTCCCAGAATGGATCAACATGGCCCAGGAATAAGATTGGCAGTGAATAGATTAAATGTCTTGGAGCTAACCAGTCAGCAGAGAAAACAAGACCAGTATGGAAGAAAATGCCAAAATAATATTAGCAAGTACAAAGAAAAAGCAGATGCTAAAAGAAACATAAACATTACAGTATTTCAAATTTCTTCTTTCTTTCTTTCTATGAAGAATTCAGTAGAAAAAAGTGATACAGTTTCAAATATAATGCCAATCATTAAAAGCATTTATTGATAATGCCATAGAAATTGGTATCTTGCTATGGGGAAGTGATTAACATGATAGTCTTTGAGATCATTAATACTGCAGAGAGTTCAATCTTCACTAGGTGCCCTCTACATGTGATCTTGTGCCAGACTAAGGTAAACTCAGAAAATAAGGCCCATTGCAATAGAACCATGATTCACAAGCTAGTCTTTCACCACAACTCGAAAGAGACTCGTCTCACTTTAATGGAGGAATTACTGTTGGTTGGTTTAAAAGATAGAGAAGTAATCAAGCCAGCCTTTCAAATCATTACTTGAGTTTAATTTAGAGAAAGATACACATACAGACACATGTAGATGTATGTGTAGATTTCTAAAAAAAAAAAAAAATTTTAATACATATATTTTGGCCGTTTGGATCATCAGGATCTCAGACTCCAAAGAGACTCATCTCACTTTAATGGAGGAATTACTGTTGGTTGGTTTAAAAGATAGACAAGTAATCAAGCCAGCCTTTCAAATCATTACTTCAGTTTAATTTAGAAAAAGATACACATACAGACACATGTAGTAGATGTATGTGTGTAGATTTCTAAATAAAAAATAAATTTTTAAATACATATATTTTGGCCGTTTGGATCATCAGGATCTCAGACTCCAAATCATCTTTCCAAAAGTGATTTTTTTTTCTTTAGAATAACAAATCAAAGCAACTTTTCCTTAAAACCTTCAAAGCAATTTTTTCCAAATCATGTATAAAAATGAAAAGTTTTTTGGGGGGTCTGGTTTGTTTTTTTGTTTTTTTCCAAAGGAATTTTCTTTCCACAAAAATTCTTGCCACCTAACTCCAGACCCGGCTCGCAAGTTTCCCTGTTAGTAAGCAGGATATCCTGCTATTCAACCTGCCTTTTAGTTTTTGTCATGGTATCTAAACAAAGTTGCCTTAAGAAATGAATATTTTTTGTATTAGACTGAAAATGTTGAGCCTCAAACACAAAAGGCCCTTATCATGTTAAAAAAAAAACCTCTTAGAGATAAGATAAATACAAAAAAGAAAGAAAAGCATTTTTATTCACTGATGGTTAACCCTTTCTGAACTGTCTATCAGTGTGTGTCAGTTCCATATTTTTGATCAAACATACATAAAGGCACTGATGCATGGAACAAAGTGCACTGTATCTTTTACTGCAGTGGGAGAAGAAAATAATAAGTATTTAAAAAAAAGAAATGAGAATAAAAGATGGGTTAAAGTAGGGAGGATAAGAAAAGGGAAAACAGGGGGGAAAAAAAGATAAAAGGAAAAATAGTACTCATATAAAAAAAAAAAAAAACAAAAAAATGGATAAAGGAGGAAGTAAAGAAAAAGCAATAGAGGAGAAGTAGTGAAGAGAGGGAGAGGAGAAGTAGTGAAGAAGAGGGAGAGAGAAGTAGTGAAGAGAGGAGCCGGGTCAAAGAAAATAAAGCAGACAGGAACAAAGAGAGAGACAATAAAGAAAGGAGCAACAAGAGAGACAATAAAGAAAGGAGCTAGAAAAGAGACAATAAAATAAGGAGCAAGAAAAAGAGACAATAAATAAGGAGCAAGAAAAGAGACAATAAAATAAGGAGCAAGAAAAGAGACAATAAAGTAAGGAGCAAGAAAAGAGACAAAGTAAGAAGCAAGAAAAGAGACAATAAAGTAAGGAGCGAGATGATAAACAAAGGAGCAAGGGGAGGGACAATAAAGTAAGGAGCAAAGGGGAGAGACAATAAAGAAAAGAGCAAGGGGAGAGAGACAATAAAGAAAGAAGAGGAGAGAGACAATAAAGAAAGGAGCAAGGGGAGAGAGACAATAAAGAAAGGAACAAGGGGAGAGAGACAATAAAGAAAGGAACAAGGGGAGAGAGACATAAAAGAAAGGAACAAGGGGAGAGAGACAATAAAGAAAGGAACAAGGGGAGAGAGACAATAAAGAAAGGAACAAGGGAGAGAGACAATAAAGAAAGGAACAAGGGAGAGAGACAATAAAGAAGGAACAAGGGGAGAGAGATAAAGAAAGGAGCAAGGAGAGAGACGATCAAGAAAGGAGCAACAAGAGAGACAATAAAGAAAGGAAAAAAATATATGAAAAGGATCTAGGTTATAAATAATAAACAAACAAAGAGAAAATGAGAGAGACAAAACAAGAATGAGGAAAAGAAGATAAAATAAAGGAACAAAGAGAGACAATAAATAAATGGAAAAAAAGAAGGAAAAAAAATAAAGCAAATAGAAAGAAAGTAAAGAGCAATTGGTGGGAAAATTAAAACATACATGAAATAAGAGAATGAAAATAGGGAAAGAAAAAAGAAAAAGAAAGACAAAGTTTTAAAAAATAAAATAAAAAAATTAAGTAAAAGTAAAAGAAAACAAACATTTGGTCTTATTTTGTAGATAACATGAACAAAAAAAACCTTCAAAGACATTCTTGATTATCAAATTAAATTGTTTTGTTAAAATGATCAGGAAAGAAGGAAACTAATATCATGGTAGTGACAAAATGGAAACTAGAATTTAAAAAGAAAAAAATGTCCATGGAGGAGTAAAAAAAAAAAAAAAATAATATATATATATATATATATATATATATATATATACACATACACACACTTACACAAGCAAATTCTCATAAACAAGCTAACCTCATATGGTATAAGGTAAATAGGACAACAAAAAGAAGAAAAAAAAGTTGTCCCAAGAAAATGATAGGATTTACAGTTAAGTCACACTGAAAGCCCCGGTTCCCACTAGATCAACAAAGTTAAGCAGTGATGAGCCTGTTCAATACTTAGATGGGTGACCACTTAAACAACAAGGTACTGTAATCAAGCTGAAGCTTGTGTGCCATACCTTAGTAAAAGCTTAGGAAATAACAAGAAAATAATGATAAAGACTTAAGTACTACCACAATTCAATCAGTCACACTGAAAGCACCGGTTCCCACTAGATCAACAAAGTTAAGCAGTAATGAGCATGTTCAATACTTAAATGGGTGACCACTGTAAGCAGCCTGAAGATTGTGTGCGATACCTAAGTAAAAGCTTAGTAAATAACAAGAAAATGAATTACCATATATACTCACAGATAGGTCACACCCCTAATTTGTAGGTATTTGGGGTTGTAGGTATTTGGGGTTGACCCGCAAATAGGTTGTATTATAATCTGACTAGTTACACAACCTATTCTAACATAAAACTTATCAAATATTCATCTTTGTTTAAAACAAATTTTAGATCTAGGGTTGTGTTTCTTAGTACTCTAATCATAAATGGGCCAGGATAAAAAAAAGCGTAACAGTCAGCAGCGTCAGACCAGTTTAAAGTAAAGAGTTAGTAGGAAACTTTGATATATATATTGTGTATATGAAAGGCTTTGAAAGCTTTCAAATGTATATTGTACACATTTCGCATCATTGCAATCACTGATCGTTGCAACTTAATGATAAATAAAAATTAATGTAGTGCTGTTTTACATATATATTGAATGGATAGATTTCACCACTGATTTTGGGGGAATTTTTGGTTAAAAAAAAAAAGTGCGACCTATCCGTGAGTATATATGGTAAATTGCAGTAGGAAGACTATGTTGAAAAATAAACCTCATTTCGTCACATTCCATGAGAGTATCTTGGTTAGCCTATGAAATTTTTCAGACGACTTTATTTATTAAATTCTGCCTTGTATGACACAAAACAATATCCTAGTGTTACATAATTATAGGCATACCCTATCATTTTTGTAAGGAAGTGTAGTTAGATTTTAAAATTAACAATAATGCTGGAAAACACTGGAATTTCATAGTTTTGATTGGCTGCAGCCAGGTTCATCATTAATGGATAGGTTACACCACTGATATTGGCGGAACTTTTGATTTAAAAAAAAAATTGCAACCTATCTGCGAGTATATATATGCAGAGATGCTGGTAGGACCCCTGCATCAATGATGCAGAAAAATCTAAAAGGACTCAATAAAATTGTATCTATGCGTCCCAGTGTTTTTTTGTTTTTTCTTCACCCACTATTTCCAGCCTACTGTAAATACATTTCAATATTTTCTTGGAAACGAATTACACTGTATAGGGTACAAGGTTGGGGTTAGCCGGCTTTAGTTGTTCATAGAAAAAAAACTCTACAATTTATTAAGAAACTTTAGTTGGGACCCATCAAATTTCCTGGGGATTCATTCAAATAGTATACATGCGTCCCAGGATGCACTAAATTAAATACCTATCAGCATCACTGTATATGGTACTTTAAACTAAACAAATTTAATTCTATTTAAGTAAATCTTTTAAAAATTGAATAAAATGAAAAACTATTTAAAAAAAAAAAAGAAAAAAAACACTCACACACACCTAATTATATACTAAGTCTTTCTTTAATCCTTGTAGAGTGGGTAAATTATTTTCAGAAAATTTGCAAAATAGACAATATATTCAAACAAGTCAATTAATTATATCTATAAAAAGAAAACAAAAAAATAATATAATATAATATGAAAACAAAGCACTCACTTTTGATATTTTGCAAAACAACCTGTACAGTCCTATACTACAGTGAGACCTCCTAGCATTGTTTCTATGCATTAACATTGAATTGGTCAATGAGTAGCCAATAGAAAAATGCCTTTCAGCCTGTACAGTCCTATACTACAGTGGGACCTCCTAGCAATGTTTCTATGCATTAACATTGAATTGGTCAATGAGTAGCCAATAGAAAAATGCCTTTCAGCCTGTACAGTCCTATACTACAGTGGGACCTCCTAGCAATGTTTCCATGCATTAACATTGAATTGGTCAATGAGTAGCCAATAGAAAAATGCCTTTTATTTGAAAATTATCATTGTAGGAAATGGACTTGGCAACCAGTGTTCAAATCTTGAACAAGGTTTGATTGCATTTCACATAGCGCTAACACCCTTGGGAAAGGTATGAATCCAACTATTCTCCATCCAGTTATGGGTAAATAGTACGGCAGACTGGGCTATTTAACCTTGATTAGGTAACCAGTCTAGGAGAAAGAAAAAATTGGTCAATGAACAGCCAATAGGAAAATACCTTACATTGAGCTACTGTTAATACAAAACTGTTATTCCAACTGTATACTATTGGTGACAAAAATTTCACACTGCCTACAAAAGTGTTAAAGGTAACTAATATCAAACATTGGAAATTTGGCCCATTATTTGACTGACCACCAAAAACAAAGGAATCTTTTTTTCATCCCATTTTTTTAACTAGTTTTTTTCCTCTAATAGGTATCTGATAAAGAACTTCAAAACCACATACTTTGGTTAGAGATAAAACCCTTCAGCCAACAGTCTGCTATTCTTTGTCTTAATTTTTTTAGATGAACCTTGATAATTTGTATTATTCAGATTTTTCAGACTGCTGTCCCCATCTTGTCAAACCAAACCCTTTATTTAATCCATTGGAGTAGATTGTTCTCATTTTGTTAACCATGACCAGGTACAAGTGTTAAGCTATATTAAGTATTCTATGTTATTTTATACAGTCCTATACTACAGTGGGACCTCCTAGCAATGTTTCTATCATATTCTCCACTTCCAACGATGATATTCGTTATTTCAATAAAGGCAGATACATATATCCACTGATTTGAATAGAGAGAAAAGAAAAGTATTATTATCAAATCTAAAAAGACAGAAAAGTGTCCTTTACAGTGATGCCGGTAGTTTTTTTATTTAGCGCATCCTGGGACATACATATCTGCTTTGAATGTGTCCCCGGAAAATTTTATGAGTCCCAACTAAAATTTCTTAATAGATTGTAGGGTTTTTATTCATAATCTGGGGAAACAACTAAAGCCGGCTAACTCCTACCTTGTAACCTATCCTGTGTAATTCACTTCAATAGAAACTATTGAAATGTATTTACAGTTATCTTGAAATGGTGGGGGAAGAAAAAAGAAAGACACTGGGATGCATGGATACAAATTTACTGCATTCTTTTAGATTGTTGTGCATCAGGGATGCAGGACACATACCTATCAGCATCTCTGTCTTTAAATATTTAACTTTAAGACATATCTCTAAAAATGCAGATACATACATCAACTGATTTGAATAGAGAGAAAAGAAGAGTGTTATCATTATCAAATTTAAAAAAAAAAAAATTTTTTAATGGGAAAAAAATATTTTATATATATATATATATATATATATATATATATATAACTTTGAGGCATCTGTATACAT
This sequence comes from Doryteuthis pealeii, assembly GCA_023376005.1. Classification (NCBI taxonomy): domain Eukaryota; kingdom Metazoa; phylum Mollusca; class Cephalopoda; order Myopsida; family Loliginidae; genus Doryteuthis; species Doryteuthis pealeii. Next base: position 60,945,002 of record CM042162.1, read on the forward strand.
TCTTATATTATATTATACTTATATTATTATCTTATATTCTTAACTCTATAAATATTTGTTAGCATGTACCTATTTTTAAAATATCTAAATATTCCTCTGTATCTAAATGTACTTGTAAATGTGATTAGGAGTTCAATAAGCAGAATCTCAAACTGTATGTCTAGGGCAATGGTTCCCAACCTTTTTCTATTCCCGCACCCTTAAAAAGAGTTTTGCTCTGACTTCGCACCCCTATAATTTACATTTTCATTCAAAAGGTTTCGAGATTTTGTCTTAATTGACAAAAGAGTGCTAAAACATGACTCGCATAAGTATGTTGTGGCAAAAGGAATAAGCACAGGTAGTGCAGTTTCACAAAGTCTTGGAAACATAATCCAATAGGTATGCGTCCTGCGTCCTTGACACAAAAATCTAAACGGACACAGTAAAATCATATCCATGCGTCCCAGTGTTTTTCTTTTTTCTTTCCTCACAATTTTAAGCTAACTGTAAATACATTCCAATAGTTTCTTAGAAATGAATCACACAGGATAAGTTACAAGGTAGGAGTTAGACAGCTTTAGTTGGGACCCATAAATTTTCCCGGAAACTCATTCAAAACAAATATGTGCGTCTCAGGACGCACTAAATCAAAAAGCTATTAGCATCACTGTATACATATAAAACATATCTATACACATATAATAGCGCTAATACTCTTGGGAAAGGTATGAATCCAATTCTCCCTCCAGCTATGGGTAAATAGTAGGGCAGACTGGGCTCTTTAACCTTGATTAGGCAACCAGTCTAGGAGAAGGAAAACTCTGAATTCAAACCTGTTAAACTCCACTTAAGAAATTGACCTTGTGTCGCATCCTGCTCATGCCGAGGGGTTGGTAAATATATATACACATATATTTGACACATACAATATCTAAAAATCTGTATATACAGAGACAGGACATTTTCTCAAAGAAGGAACAACACACTGTTCAATAATATTCTTATATACTGCAGCATTTACTTTGTCATCAAAATGAGATTCCTTTCCTAACATATTTTTTTAGCTCAGTGGTATGAACATAGCTGAGAGAGTTGTGGTTGTTTTCCCCAGTTCCATTCAATGAGAACTAACAGGAAGAAAACACTGATTTTTTAAACTCAATCAAAATGCTTTTCTGCTTGACAATCAATAAATAAGATCAATAGGATTGATGATTTTATAATGAAGGATAAAAGTGTTAGAACAGAATGGCTAAAAAGTTTGGGAGAGGGGAATATTACCATAAAAATGGTACTATATATATATATATATATATATATATATATATATATATAAATCAATGCCCATAGATTTATAAACATATACCAGATGTTTATTACATGTCAACTCTGTTCAAAGATCAAGTGAGAATTGAGTCATTTTTTTTATCCATATGTAATGAAAGCCTACTTAAATTTCCAAACATCTCATAGAACACCTGAAATATGGATCATCAAAGATAACAAAATCTAATAACATTATATATATATGTGTGTGTGTGTGTTAGGAGCATAAAATGAGCCCTATGTTTGAGATATTGAATTATTTAAATAATGGATATTATAACCTTTCAACATTAATTTTGCTAGGGATAGGTATATTTTGAGAAAAAAAAAAAAAAAAGAAAAAAACGGTCTTTGTTTGATTGTGTTATGATTTGAGATGACACCGGATTCAATGATCCTGCACTTAAAAATAAATAAAAATCATAATTAGAATATATATATATATATATATATATATATATATGTATCACTTGAAAAGTACCGGTTGAAAAGGCCTTCATGTACCCCCATTTATTTTATATTTTATTCCTTAATAAAATATTCTCTCTAATTACATATGATTCCTCCATTTTTAGTGTTATACAAATTCTTGTGTACCAAAAACCTATTCACATATATATATATATATATATTATTATATATATATATATTCTGAGATGGAAGAAGAAATAATATAATTAGATCCATGCTAAAAGATCCTAGGTAGAATGTACAAATACTACAATTTGATTCTCGTCAAAAGTGCAATTTTGATGGTAATTATACTGGTAACGATAATAAAAACAATAATCAAAACAGTCATAAAAAAAGCATCCCATAATTTCATTTGTTCTAATATTTGATGTGATAGTTTGTGCATACAAATAACTTTGAGACTGTCCTTTTGAGGACAGCATTTTCAGACTTGTGTCTTTGCTATAAGCACTAATACAAAAACAACACTTAGTCTCCAGCAAATCGATATTTGAAATCATTGATTAGGTTCCATTGTCTGATATCCCAATCATTTGACCATTTTCCATTCACTAAGATCCATCCGCAGTCCTTACAATTCTAAATGAACAAAAATCTTTTTCTTTGCTCTTTTTCAACTGTATAACTCACTCATTTTAATTAAATTTAATCAAGATAGAATTTAAATACGAATGAACATAACAAATTTTATGACTTACAGCCAAGTCATGACAAAAGCATCAATGGGCCAGAGAAAGCAAAGATTAATAAATAATAACAGCAAATTTTATAAATACAAAACTATAGACATTTAAAGGAAAGACCTGACCAAGCCTAAATTTCTGCTCATATGCCTGGGATAGTCCATATATTATTATTATTATATATATACTAGTTTGAAGACCAATGATTAGGTTAAAAAAATTCATAGTATTAGAAGTAATATTCAATTGATTGATTGATTTTAACATCAACCCATCTGGGGTTATTATATGCCTAGAGGTTAGGGAATTGCATTCATTGTACATTCATATTTACATTTCTTGTATAATTGTTTCTTGATTATTTGTTTGTTTGTTTTTTTTTTGTTTTTGCAGATTACAAATACAAAATTTTGAATACAAATAATTTTTTAACAGATTATATATATTATATATATATATATATTATATATAATATATATATATATATATATAATATTAATACATACATACATCCATACATAAACACAAAACTACAGATACTTAAAAGAAAGACTTGACCAAGCCTAAATTCCTGCACATAGGCCTGGGGATAGTCCACATATACTATATATATATATATATATATATATATATTATATATATTATATATATATATAATATACACTAGTTTGAAGACTAATGCTTGAACTAAAAACATCCATAGTATTAGAAATAATATTCTATTGTTTGTTTGATTTTAATAGTATGTCAACCTATCTGAGGTTATTATATGCCTAGAGGTTAGGGAATTGCATTCATTGTATATTTATATTTACATTTTTGTTGTTTCTTTTTTGTGCACACAGATATATAGCATCAAGTATTCCTTCCATTTTTAACTAGATTTATTTGATCCATAGAGGGGACCTTAACAGGTATTACCACTCCAGGTCAGAGTGGTCCTGGGAGTAATGGCAATAGAGCCTCACCAGCAAATGCAGTTTTGTGTCTCACCCAGGGGATACATTCAGCATATTCTAAACCCTGCCGGCAGATTAATATTCTAGACATTTAAAATGTCATAAAATAATAATTCTAAAATGTTGACTTTTTTTTTTAATCCTTTATCTATATTCTATACATATATAAAGGGCAGTTGTATGTATGCCCGGAAGAATCCACGCAAATAAAACAATTAACAACAATGTAAATATATATACACATTCACTATCACCAGAGCTTGCTTTTAGTGCAAAAACAATGAAGATTTTAGTCATATCTGGAAAGATATTTAAAAATTAGGATTTAAATAGTAAGAAAAGGGTTATGTCATTGGTTGCGTTCATGATGAAAAACATAAATCAATTATGTAAGACCAAAACAATCAATGGATCTGCGAGACTAACTTTTTATCATAATCCTCTACCCTGGCGACACCGGGTAGCAGATTCTAGTTATAAATAAAACAAAAGAGGAACTAGTAAAAAATTAATAAAAACAAGCATGTATTTTGCTATTAAATTCCTCTGAGAAACAGAGTTCAAATATAAGGATACATCTTTTTTTAAAAAGAAAAAAAAAAATATTTGAGAAGTTTAAAAACACTTGAACATTTCTATTCAAGAAAATCTGTGCAGCTAGAAAAAAAAAATGCTGAACATGCAGTATTTGTTTTTTTATTTTTATTTATCCAAAACATTGTATCTCTCGAAAAGTTTGGACAACATACATTCACTGATTTGAATAGAGAAAATAATGAGCTATCATGAATTTTTTAAAAACTAACTTCCTTTATATATTTAGCTTTGCTTTGATACATTGGCATAGATACTAAATACAATTGTAGTACAATTCTACACACACACACACACGAACATATATATATTATATATATATATATATATATATATATATATATATATATATTTAGAGGATGTTCTTATTTATAAATGATAATATGCCAACATTCAAAATTTAAGTTTTTTTAATCTTTTAGTAAATTTTTTATTATTATTATTATTTTATTTATTTTTATTATCATTCAGGGCAATGTTATAATGCTTGATCTGAAAGTTATCTTCAAATAAAAATATAAATATATATATATATATATATATATATCTTTTCTTTTTTTAAATTTACATACAATATCTCTTTAGGAAAATATGTTACATTTCAAATATTCTTTCCAATACCAATAAAGTCACTACATTTTTTTTTAAATCCAAGAAAGTGGTCAATGCCTGCTGGCAGAGCTTTATAAATCCTTTTGTTCATTTATTTTTATGTTATATATATATATATATATATATATATATATGTCATGTGTGTGTGTGTATGCATGCAGACATATTGAAGAGAAATGTTCACATAAAAAAAAAAGACATGGTATATTATGAATTATAAAAATAAATACTTGAAAAGATAGGGTGTTTTTCAACCCATAAATATGATATTCCTTTAGTTAAAATAACTCAAGTACTTATGAAATTTAAGACCATCCACTGCAGTGATTTTTGCACTACTCTTAAAAGCCTTTGATAGTGAATTTGGTCCTTACTAAAAGCATGAAAAAGCATGAAACTTAATATAACAAATACGAAAAAAAAGAATATTTGTCAGTTAAGTCAGTGCCAATAGCAATGAAAAAAAAAAAGCGAAATGTGTAGATAAAAATATAAAGTATATGAAATTATTATGTTGAATTAGATATTTACAAAATCAAAATTAAATTAGTTGATTATAATCGAAATTAAAACAAAAATGGTTATTTAATAATAACAAATGTTAGGACTAAAATAAAAATAAAAAGTAAAGTTGTCGGGGTGGATTAAAGTCGGTATTAGCCAGCGAGAGAGTCTATCGCCTTTTCACTAGCGCTATACCAAGGAGATTATTTTTTGCATCTGAGGTGGAGCGCCACACCTACCATCAGCTCCTTACTTTACTACACAGATCCCTGCGCTGTTCATATGCTGAGTTGACGAGGGTCAGTATTGAACCCGGAACCTCGTGGTTCCTTGGCTGACGCTCTACTGACTGAGCTAAAGAATTTAATTTTTCAAGTCTACTAGCAAAATATAAAAACTCACACAAAAAAGTTATTTAATATTATTAATTTACAAGAAAATTACTGATTGGTTATGTCATATAAGTAAAAAGTTGGTGGAGTGGCTTATTGTCAGTATCAGCTGGACAGCGAGGGAGTCTATTCCCTTTTCACTAGCGCTAGACCAGGGAGATTATTTTTGCTGAGGTGGAGCGCTACACCTACCGTCAGCTCCAACTTCAACGCACAGGTCAGATTAGCCAACCTGTGCTACTCATGCGCTGAGTTTGTGGAGACCGGTATCAAACTAGGGACCTTGCAATTCCTAAGCAGGTGACCAATGGATGACCAATGAACCTATACAGTTTCTGTTATAATAGCAGTCCATGATGATATTGAGACTGCTATTTAAGAAGGGGTGAAGGATTATGATAAGCATTTTATAGCTACCTATGTTATATCAAGCATTTGAATGATTAGAAAATGACATTCAGCTAAAAGTTGTATTGGAAAATGCTTTATTCTCTGAGTTAGAGCATTTTAAATTGGCCTTTTTTCTTTTCTTCTTTTTTTTTTTTTTTTTTTTTTTGTTACATACAAATCCTGAACAAGGCTGTTAGTATTTCAATTCATACTCCAGCTATGAATAAAATAGTATGTCAGACTGAGCCCTTTAGTCTCTACAAGATGGAAATGTCTGAATTCAAACAAGCTGTTGTAGCAGATAAATATACACAAACACACACACTAATATATATATATATATATATATATATATATATATAATATTTAATATACCAAGCATGTTGGTAGATCCTTGCGGAGAGAAAAAACCCAGCAGAGAGTTTGATTGTAAAAATATACTACCAAACATCAACCAGAAAGAAAAAAATTTTTGAAAAAAAGAAAAGACCAAGATATTCGTACCAACAAAAAATAATCTATTGGTATAGTATTTGGCCAAAAGAAAAAACAATGTATATGTTTTTATATGTATATAAGATATATATATATTCATATAACCGCTACGAGAAGCTAATCAGTAAAAAGTGCTCGATACCTAAGTAGAGCCAAGTAATAAAGATAATCTACTGAGTCAGACGAACCTACTATTAGTTTCGCATAAAGCTCTTCAGGGCTAAAATCTGAGTCAGATTTTAGCCCTGAAGAGCTTTATGCGAAACTAATAGTAGGTTCGTCTGACTCAGTAGATTATCTTTATATATATATATATACACACACACACACACACACACACACACACAAACATAAGTTATACCAAAAGAAATTCCATGGAATATGTGTACAATAATTACACAAATTTAAACTATAAATAACATTCTCAGATGAATAGTTGTCAATTTCTATTTCTAAATTTGATGAATTATTAACACCAGTTACAAAAAATAAGATAAATATAACATTACAATAACAAAACAAAAAAACTTGAATGGGAAAACTGAAGATTTAGTTTTAGATAGCTCACTTTTGCAGGTAGATATATTTATCTTATCTTTAAGAAAAAACTAATTAACTTTTTAGGTGGGTGATTTGATTTTCAATAAGGCTAGTGTTGATCATTCAAAAGATTATGTTTTTAGAATAATTATAAAATCTATCAACAAAAAAATTGCATTATTTTAAATTCTTAAAAACATTTTTTAAATTTTTTTTTAAATTTTAAAAACAGGTTATTGTAAAAAAAAAAATAAAAAGATTGAAAATTGTCATACATTGAGCTGAGGAGAGCTCAATGTATGACAATTATATCATTTTATTCAGAACAATGTTTTGTGCTATATATATATATATATATATATATATATATAAAAACTTCTTATATCATTTCATAATATATGATCTAATCTAGTCTTAAGTGACACAAAATTTTATATGATTTTTTTTTCTCAAATTGGGTTCTTAAAATACCAAAAGACAAAATCAAGTCAAAATTTTATTTTATTTTGTATTATCTATTTATTTTGGCACCTCGATTTTTTCCTCCATCAATTTCTCCCTGATTTCACAAAAACACCCATTATATATATGTATGTATATATATATATAATTTTCTAGAGACTACTTTTCCAAAGAAAAGAGAGTGTTTAGCCAATAAAATATGTTAGTAGTGGGGACCAGTGATCAGCAGTGGTCAAGCCAATAGATAGGCCAGAAGATCTGCAGGCATTGGTCAAGCAAATAAAAAGATGGCTGGACACTGCAAAGCGAGCTACTTGCCTCTACGACAAGAAACGGTTTTTTTATTGCACAAACCTACAAAGAACGAACCAAGAGATTAAGTCCAAAACACACAAAAAACTATAAATATCACCTGGCTGATATCATAGGATCAATACCGTCCATTCATAGCACGAATGCTATTTTTTATACACGACCCTGTGTTTAGAAGAAGAAAAAAAGAAAAAAAAATAGTGTTAAATGAATCTTTCTCTACAGAGAAGCTGCCTCAGACCGAAGAATTTCATCTACTACTAAAAGATGGTGAGTATTGAACGATGAAAGTGCGCGATATTTCTGAGTAAAAAGAGCTGGAATTTACAGGCGAGATATCGACATAGCTCAAGTGGACGTTGTCACGTTAGAAGTATCGATCATTTGCCAGAGTGCTATAAAAAACATCTCTGGGAGTAGTGGTAGAGGCGGGGGAGGGAGAAAAAAGTTGAAAGAGAGAAAAAACATCTTCAGAAGCAAAAAAAAAAAAAAAAAAAAAAAAAAAAGCTTTTTTTTTTTTTTTTTTTGGTCAGATCAGAATGTACTGTTTTGATACGTAGAAGGGGAAAACTATTATTTAGGTATGAATGAAAATTATTAGTAGAATAAATCAAAATGGTCGAATAGAGGAAGGAAGAAAAAAGAAAGATATATTGATTTTAAAAAGTAAAAAGGAAAAAAATCTACTGTTTTCGACAAGAGATAAAAAGAGCAGCACACAGGAAGATACAAGTGTATCTTTTAACACTAGTGATAAGATTTAATTATTATCGAAAAACCTAAGGGATTTAAAAAATTTTTTTTTTTTTTTTTTTTATAATTTACTAATCTCAAATGTCTGTTGCTTAAAACAGAATGTCTAGCGTAAATTATTTTGAAAACATAATAATTTTGAAACAAGGTAAAAAGAGAATTCTTTATCGGATTTTTCATTTCCGATAATTTACACATCTTGAGAAATCGGGATCAATCAGCTTGTAAGTTTTAATCAGATATACCAGGACTTTTCTCTCTGGATTAAAATAAAAGTTCCACATATAGATTTGAAGTAAAAATGAAACCTAAGCATTTTCTGAAATGTATAATAAATTAAAATACACCAGCTTGATTAAAGTTAGTAAACTTGACATGATTAAGTACTTAATTTTTTTAAACAAATTTTTAGAAAAATAAAACTTTGTTATTAATTAGTCTATTGTTAGATTGATGGACTAAGTAAATAAATAAATAAATAAATGTTTGCATAGTTTAATTCAAGTATTAAGTAAAAAGGAGAAAAAAAATGGCCCGGTCTCCTTCCTTAAAAGTAAAAACAAGAAATAGAGTACAGATTTATTAACATGTCAAAAAATCCTAAAACCTTCAGTAAACACGATTTTTATTTTATTTATTTTATTTTTTTTTTTTTTTCTATTTTTAATTAGTTCATCTTACTTACTAAAATAAATAAGTATACTCCAGCCAAAAAGTCAATGAGGCCTTTGCATATTTTAAACGTTCTGATCCCATTTTATTGTATTTTTCTTTTCTTTTATATTTATATTTCATTTATTTATTTTTTACCCCCTACTATTTTTTTAAGTACAAAACAGAGGAAAGGGAAATGCCGAGATCAAAATATTAATTAACATAATTCCGTTTTCCCCTTCCTCTCCCTAGACCAGGATCTTTTTTTTTTCTTTTTTTTTTTTAAAAAAAAAAAAAGATAGAAAATAAATAAATAAAAAAGTGCTAATTTCTGTTCCTATTGCAAAATAGCTTCTCTTCTTTCTACTCCCACCCATATTAAGCCGAGACCAGAAAAAGCTCTTGTGTCTCTCTGGTTTTTAAGGGGGGTGGGGGGAGAGAAAGGATGTTTTCAATACATTTTTAAGAGAGACAAGAACTAAAAAAAAAAATCAATGTAGAGAACAGTCGTGAGTGGGAAAGAAAGAGAGAGAGATAGTGAGAGAAAGAGAGATAAAAACCGGGCTGGAACTGATTATGACGTTTTGTACAAGCACCGGTTTGCCCGACTGACAAGGGGAAAGAGAAAAACTAGACAAGAAAAAAAAGCAGACATTTATAATCATCATCATCATCATTGTTGCTAATGTTGTCATTGATCAACTACACTATACTGATTTCTCTTCACTTCATTCTTCATTCATATCGATAATAATGAAAAAGAAAAAGCCCCTATTCGAACAAGACTGTCAACGATTAGTAATTGACATTAGCTTTTCAATTATTTTCTTCTTTTTTTTTTTTAATCTGCAGCGGTACGGTGTTGTGTAGTTGGCGTTCGGAGTTCGAATCTTCCTATAAAATTAGCCCGGGAAAAACATTGGACTTTTTTTTTTTTTTTTTTTTTTAGTTCGTAGATTTGAAGTTTTGAATTTTATTTGGAATGTTTTATATCTTAAAAATAACTTGATATCATTTTTTTTTTGTTTTTTTTTAACTACGGGGTTCCAAAGAGAAAAAAATTATTTACAAAGAATATAAGTTTTCTAAAATTTCCCCTGGATTATTAGATAATCTGAAAATAAATCTATTACTCAAGAGATTCGACGTAGAGAGCAGTGGTTAGCAAATTATCATAACAAGTAGCGAGTTCGATCCTCACTATGTGCCCAACACCTGATTCAAGCCTAATAAATAAAATTATTTAGAAATTAGAAAGTAAAGGTTATTAATTTTATTTCAAATACCTTTTTTCTAAGTTTTGTTTTTTGTTTTTTGTTTTGTTTATGTTTTTTGGCTTTTTTTTGTTTTGTTTTTTAACAATTTTAAGTGTCAAGTATTTTTGTTTTGTTTTCTTTGGGTTTTGTTTTTTTTTTTTTTTATTTTTTTTTGTTTTTTTTTTGGGGGGGTCAGACTAGAATACAAACTAAAGAGTCGTAAAATAAAATAAAAAATGAACAATTTAAAATGTGCTATTAAAATATCTATTACTGAAGCGACAAATTATTATTGCAACGTTAGTTTTCTTCAAATTTTTAATAAAACTTTTTTTTTTTTTTCTTGATTAAATTTGAACTAAAACAATCATTTGTACATTGAATGATTTTTTTTTCTTTCCTGTGGACTCGAAACTCCTAATCAAACCATAAAATCAGAACATCATAATTAATTACGTGATAATTAAAATATCAAATCACTTTTTTAAAAATGAAATTTTAATGTAAACTATATAAAAAATAGTCTTTCCTTTTTCTAGTATCTAAAAAAACAAATATTGAAGATGGCCTTTTTTTTTTTTCTTCTTTTTTATTTCTTTCACGCCATAACAGCTTTCCTCTTTTAAGTCCTCACTCAATTCTCACTCAAAACGTTGCTGAATGTTTTTTTTTTGTTTTTCGCTTTTTATTCATTAAACATCTTACTAATTTTAAAAACCAGACAAAACCCTACTTGTTTATCTCTATTATTTAAGTGCATGCATAAAAGACATAGCCGATCTTTTAGATGATTAAGTGAAAACCAATATTATGCACGTCGATCGCCTATCATATGTTTTCCCAAAAAAATAATGTATGATCAGCATGTTTTATGTACATTGTAAAAGTACCTGCTACAGTTCATATTTGAATCGGCGTTCCAGAGATGAAAAAAAAATTAATTATTAACTTTTAACAGATTGTTAACGTCCTGTGTACTTTAAATAGATAATTACCTAAACTTATTTTTTGAAAAAAAGAAAAAAAATGTTTAACATTTTTCCCCCCAACAACTTATGACCAGCCTACTTGAAGAATACTCAGCTTTGCAGCTATGGCGACAGACATTCCGAATTATATTGGAGGATACAACTTCGGCTTTTTTTTTTCTTTTTCTTTTCTTTCTTAAAGTCAGATTGTTGAAGTTTATATAAACAATAACAAAGCAACATCCGTATAACGCTTTAGTTGAAATTTATTTACATTAAAAAGTTTTTAAACGGTTGATAAATTAGCTAATTATATATACTGTCCAAGATAACAGTTTTTTTTCCAAAGAAAAACCGAGGAAGAAGAGGCAGTTGTGATGGTCGCAGACTAAGTTTTTTCTTTTTTTTTTTTTTTTTTCTTTACACTCTTTCTTTCTCCCTTCCTAGCCATTAAGAATGTTGTTTTTTTATTGTTGCTTATTTTGTTCCCCCCTCCCCTTTTTTTTTCTTCAGAATCCGAAAAAAAAAGTATCATTTTAAAAGAGAGGTCATCAAAGTAAAGTTTTTTGTATTCAAAGTTTAAAGTACAAGCTACATAAATAGATATTCGTTTTAAATACATTCAACTCGGGGTTGCCCTGATCTTTGAGGTTGAAAGAAAAAAAAGAAAAAAAAAGAGAAGAGAAAAAGAAACAGGAAATAAAGATATACAATTTTTATTTTATTTTTATTTTATCTTATTTTGCTTTCTTTTTTTATCTTTCTATTTTTTATCACACCTTCTAACATTACGACTGCTACAAAAAACATGAAGAAATGCTTCAACTATTCAACGATCAATTTACTTCTATTCCATATTTTATTGATTTCTACTCCCTCTTCCCCAAAAAACACCAACAATTCTTTATTACCTTTTTCAACAATTTTCATCAAAACGATCTTGTTCATCAAAGAAAAACGTACTGAAACAAAAGTAAACCTTGATTTGTCATGTCATAAAAATATCTTTTTTTCCCATATTTAAAATTAGATCACAAGCTTTTGTGTAGTTACAAAAAATATATACTTAAAAAAAACAGCATTATTAATGTTTTAAAGAGATTTACGTTTTAAAAAAAATAATAATTTAAAGTTATTTGTATTATATATCTTTTTAAATCGTATAGAATAATCAGGTTTTGTTCACTTACTGTTTTGTTAGGTGTCAGGCTGTCCTAATCCTACGTGTTTTAACTACTGTGCAAAAAATATAACCAACCTCAGAAAACCTGATGTTGTGAGTGTGTCGATAGTTGCGTCTAGTGGATATGTTTTTTAGTGGTTGTCAGAAAATCTTGTCAGTTGTAGCCCCCCAAAAAAACGTCAATAACACAGTGAGGTGGGAGGGAACAAACTCGAGTAGTCACACAGATAATGAATTTTGAGAGAAAGACAATAAGTCAATCAGTTATTTTTTGTTTTTTATTTTAGTTTTTTTTTCGAAAAAAACAAAAATCAAGAGCAAACAAGCTAATTAAAAGACGTTAATTACAAATAATGTCGTTCATACATTATTCAATCAAAATACTTATATGAAATACAAAAAACAATATTTTAGAATATTTTTGATTCGGAAAAATTATCACACCGTGTGAATTTATTTCTAAAGTCACAGATATTATAAATATTTAAAAAAACAGATTTTTTTTTTCTTCGATTAGTATAAAGATTTTTAAAAGAAAAATGTTCTATTACTCTTCGGGTTTGAAAAAAAAATCCTCTAAAGTCTTAAAATAGTGCAGTTTACAAGATTAAATTAAACCGGGAGAAAGTTGTTTATTAATAACACAAAAGCCACGTGGTTATTTATTGATGTAGATAATTTTAAGTTTCTATTGTTGAGTCTCACTGTCTGTCTTACATCGAAATCGGAACAGCAGGTGCTTTTTTTTTTAACTAGCGCAAAAAAAGGAGTTAACTTTTTTCCATCCATAAATTAATAATCTATGGAAACGTTTTTTTTTTTTAAATACATTAACGGTTTATTTATTTTATTCATTTTTTTTTTTTTAGTAGATAAAAAAAAAAAAATAATTCAATCTTTGGAGATACTAAATGGACTGGAGTTTTTTTTTTATTACGGAAAAAAGTGAATTGGGGGGAGGGGGCAGTAAATTTAAATGGCGTTTAGGGGAAATGCAAGTCGATTATTATTGCATTGATAAATTTAATTTTAAAATGTCTGGGGTCATCGCATTTTATAATTAAGTTATTTTATTATTATTATCATTATTCAAATCATCTTTACGGAAGATAAGTTTTTATGACCTTGTTCATTTCATCTACAAGAGAAGTATCTTTTTTAAAAAGTCATTTTTTTGTCCTGATTATGAAGATTTTTTACAAGGTGTGGCAGTGTGATTAGCCTGGTACCTAAGATGAGATCAACCAACTTTGCAACTGCTAAGCCAACAGATGTCTTTAAATCGTGTGTATTGTTGGGCGCCTGATGTGGTGCAATCGTTACAGGGATAGTCTAAAAAGCCGTTATTATTAATGAGTTCGATTCTCACTGAGTGCCTCATACTTTTGGCCCTGTACCACAACTTAATTAAGCTTAGAAAAATAACTAGGATACAATATTCACGACACAACTTGAAATAGAAAAATAAAAAATAAATAAATAAAAATATTATGAAAGTGCACTTTCTCAGACGAGACAGACAGTGTCACCCAACCCGTGAATTTAAAAAAAAACTATGTGGGTGTAAACTACTATAGCGCACACATAAAACCGGATCTTTTTTCTTTCTTTCTTTTTTTTATCACTTCCGACACAGGTTGAACGATTCTTTATTTATTAGCCTTTTTTTTTCTTTTCTTTTTTCTCTCCTTTCTAAACCGGTAGTGAGGATCGAACCCGCTAGTTTGCTAATCATTTACGGCGAGACGCTAAAATGATATTAAATGCATTAAGGTCTCTATTTTTAGTGTTTTATTGGATGCAAATCAGAGTATTTCCCCCGGGGATATTGGTTTGGTGTTCGAGCCCAGGTAAATGCACATATTTTCTAATGTTGATTTTTATTTCATGAAAGCAACATATTCTTTAGCTTTCTTTTCGAACCAAGCCAACATTATCGATTTTGAGACACAAAAAGTACACAATAATAAGGGAGACGGGTAGTATGTTCATGTTCCCACCCCACTGTCAACTAAGAATCTTTCAATGGTTAAAGGATCACAAAAATATGCTTGTAGCTTCAACTATTACCGGTACCACGACATGAATTTATGGGTAAATTAAGAATTTTACGGGCTATCAAAAAGAATTGTTAGAGTTCTATCCAAAATGATTTAAATGCAGTAGATTAAAATTGTTCGTATAAATCTAATAGAAGAATGCATTAGAACATTTATTGTTCTAAGATTTTTTAAATGTAGGGACTACCAAAAACACGCACATTTTCCCTTAAAAAAATCGATTTAAATTTAAATAGATTATTTAAGGTTAATTTTAGTTTTACTCGAAAAATAGTAACATAATGGGCATCAGTAAAAAAAAAAAAAAAAAAAAAAAAATTTACATATGTAATTAACTCTTTGTCTACTTTAAACCGCTCACAACGGCTCTCCATACCACACCAAAGCCAAGTACAAAAACTGATGGTTAGTTCATTATAATTGAGCTGGACACAGATTGCAATAATAATATGACTTTATTTGAATAGAATTGGCTCTGAGGTGAATAGATAATGAACTTTGAAATATCCCATCATACAGGTAAAAAAAAAAATTGTAACAGCTGTGGGAGAAATTTTGTAGGCAAAGAGTTAATTTTTAATACATTTCAAACATTAAATTTTTCCCAAAAATTACGAAGTAATTTGCTTTGGTTTGTTTGGTTTTGTTTTACGGCATATCAACCTCAGTGGGTCATTTAATGCCGATAAAGTTTTGAAATAAATCAATTCTTAATGGATAATAATACAATTTTTTTATAAATACATTTTTCTATTTAACCCATAGATGGGACCCTAACAGGTACTACCACTCCGGGTCAGAGTGAACCAGGAGCAATGGTGATGAAGGGGTGCTCCACATTCCCCAAACCTCCAAAAGGAACCTCACCATCAGATAGAGTTTAACGTCATTCCCAGGACATGTAGACCCTCAGCCACCGCCTTCTAGTGCCTATATGATAAGGGCAATAGGATTGGGGTAATCATATAGGTGCTAGGGCTTGACGTGACCAGCCGATTGATCGGAGGGGCCTCTCCGACCGCCCGTCTAGCCCAAGATAGGGCCAAAGTGGAGTATTGCATGTCATGAACTGCTCATCCACCTGGGCTCCATCCTTAAGCATCACGGGTCGCTACTCACGGCCAACAGGTGGCCCCATTGGGAGTCTTATCCCTCTGCAGAGGTGCAGTCGATGCATTCTAACGCCCCAGCCGACAGGGCGAGAAGTAACTTGCGTACTTAGAAAACAAAACAAAACTTATAAAAGTTTCTTCTTAGAAATCAATAACAAAAAAATTAAACACACTGTGTACATAAAATTACTCGTATGTTTATATTTTATTTCAATGTAATATACTTTTTTTTTATTCAAAACACGCAGAATAAAATGTCCGTTCAAAAATTTCCTCTTGTTTTGGTTCAGATAATATTCCCGCGAAATATTTTAAAACTATGGTAGCCGAGAAGTATTTTTTTCTTTTTACAGTAACAATTCACTAATCCTGATCGATAACAAAAAATTATCAAAAATCAGGGAATTATCCGATTTTAATAATAAAAAAATTTAGTGTTGACTTATCAATCAATGAATTTTATAATGCATCAGTTATTTTTTTTTTAATTGCAGATTTTTTCAGGTTACATGCGCCCCTACATTTTGGGATATATATATATATATATATATATATATATATATATATGAGAGAGAGCGAGCAATAATGTCCCTGTGTGTCCAAGCATCAGTTTTCAATGGATGATCTGAGAGCAAAACTAATGCAGGTTACTCAAGAGAAACAAATTGAAATTCTTTCAAATAAATATTACTGTTAGGCCCATCCATAGTTTTTTTAATGGTATTTTTTAAATTATCTAATTGATAAATAAAATTCATTTAAAATCATAATCGGCTCATTTCTAGTATTAAAATTTATATTTTCAGGTTATCAAAAAATATTTATTTAATAACATGATTAGATTTGTCAGCTATAAAACTCAGTTTAAACTGAAACCCCCCCCCCTATTTAAACAGAAAAAATAATAGATTATATAGAATTATTTTTTCTGGTCAAAAAGATTACATTTCATGTACATCAGAGCAATTAAAAAATTTGAAAAAAAAATTTTTAAGTTTAATTTTTCGATTTTTAGTATTTATTTTCTTACAAAGCCGGTCAATTATAAAATATTTTTCATTCTCTTCATATCTTTTCTTCTTTTTTTATTATACAAAAATTAGAGTCAGCCTTAAATACCCAAATATATGTTGCGCCTCAAAGATAAGGGTAAAAGTTAACTGACTTGAAAAAAAAAAATGAAAGTTTTTAAATGAAATAACTGGTGCATTATAACTTTCATTCATTAATATATATTAACACTGAAAATTTCATTACAATCGGTTAGATTGTAATGTTAATATATATTAATGAATGAAAGTTATAATGCACCAGTTATTTCATTTAAAAACTTTCAAAAATCAGGGAATTATCGGATCTTAATGAAATTTTCAGTGTTTATTTATCAATGAATGATCTTTATAATGCATTATTTATTTTATTCTGATTTTTTTTTTTTTTTTGATGGTGGGGTATAGCTCTGGTACTGTAAAATTTTACTATAAAGTTTGAATTGTTGTTCTTAAAATGATATTCTTCAAGTTTGC
This sequence comes from Doryteuthis pealeii, assembly GCA_023376005.1. NCBI lineage: Eukaryota > Metazoa > Mollusca > Cephalopoda > Myopsida > Loliginidae > Doryteuthis > Doryteuthis pealeii. Next base: position 60,962,239 of record CM042162.1, read on the forward strand.
TAAGTTTGCTTTTTTACCGTTTAACTATAAAAGAACTCTCAAAAAATCATGTATGCGGTCCAAGTTAAAAGGCGGTAAGGGTAACCCGAAACCGAAATTTTTTAGACTTTATTTTTCCGACGCAGGCATCATAGGGGAACGAGAAAGGTTTTCGTAAACGGGACAAAGCCTGGTCCGTTTATGAAAACTTTTCTCGTTCCCCAAAGATAGCGGCTTCGGAAAAATAAAAATTTTTAAAGTTCGGTTTCGGGTTAACATTGTCGCACTTTTACCTTGGAATAGTAGCAGTTTTTTTGTTTTTGTTTGTTTGTTTTTTGTTTTTTTGTTGTTGTTGTTTTTCTGCTTTCCACGCTAGGGTGGCACAAAATTAGCCGAAAATGCGTTTTTGACCAAATGAATTTACCAAAAATCAGGGAATTATCGGATTTTAATGAAATTTTCAGTGTTTATTTATCAATGAATGATTTTATAATGCATTATTTATTTTATTTCAAAACTTCTCATTTTTTTCAGGTCACTTAATTTTGACACCCCCTTATGTTGGGGGCGTAACATTTTTGCGAGTTGGTAATTTTCTGTACTAATTACAGTATAAATAATGAGATAAAAGACCGAACTTATGAATAGAAACAAAAAAATTTACGGTGGCTTTGCTATGAGAAAATAAGTACCGAAAATCGAAAAATAAAATGTAAAAAAATAATAAATAATTAATTTTTTGGAAATTCTTTTTTACTCATTTCGATAATTATTTAATTGGCTATTATCTTATAAAAGAAAAAAAAAATTACATCATATTTTTTCTGGTAAAAAAAGGGGGGGGGTACATTTTCAATAGAGTTTTTCTTCAAAACTTATTACTTTTTGCACCTAAAATAAGGTTTGCATTAAATAGATATTTATTTCTAGAATCTAAAAATATAACATTTTAAACTTAACATCGGGATTTTCATATTTTAAATGAATTTTATATATTAATTTTTCATAGCAAAAATACTAAGTTAAAGTTTTGAAATATAATAACTGATGAATTATAAAATTCATTAACTGATAAATCAATACTGAAAATTTCATTAAAATCAGATAATTACCTGATTTTTGGTAATTTTTTTCAATCACGAATGTTACATTAAAATTGTAAGCAAGCGCCTAAAACCATTTAAAAAAAGCGATAGAATGGCGGATCGCGTCGAAATTGACCAAAACAAATCCTTTTAAATGTATTAAAAATAAACTGCATATGTAATGATATGTTTCTTTTTTTAATGATGGTCATTATTTATGAAGCCTCATAACATCATAGAAACCAGCAGTCAATCAGGGCTCAAGGAATGGAATCACCCAAATACATGAATGGACTATTCTGGATTTCCATAAATACCAGCTGTCTTAGGCACTATATAATGAAATTTATTGTGTACAGTGCTCAGGTGCACCACAACTCATCAAAGTCTCATGTCAAGCACACTGAATAATGTATCAGTGTCAGGAACAGTTTACTGTAGTAATATGTTACTACTTATCGATTTAGACAAAAGTTTGACCTTAAATAATAGATTTAACTAACTTTAATTCGTTTTTAAAAACGTAGCAAACGAATTTTTGGGCCACCCTAGTATACGCACTACTAGACTAAAAAAAAAAAAAAAAAAACACTAGAAATTTGAACAGATTTCTGTAGTAGGTTTATTTCTCTAAACTAAAAAATCTGTGAAGGTAAGATAAGGAAATAATTTCTAAAATGGTTACTTTAAATATCTTTTTTAATTTCATGAAATATTTTTCAATTGTCTAATTTGAAATTAACTTTAAACCAGTTCCATCAACCAAATATTGGTTTGGTACATAATTATTGTGGTTTTTTTTTTTTTTTTTTCAACAAAATAATATTTAATTATGCACCAACCCAATAGAAAACTAATGTTTTTGATTATTAATACCCTTTCTTTAAAATAACTTTCTTTAGCTATTTAGTTTTAATATCTACAGGTTTCTTAAAATATCAGAGGGCACCGATTTGATCAACTTGATAAAGTTTGTAAATAATAAACACAAAAATATAACTTGAATATTTCATAACAAATTTAATTTAAATAAAGAGTCTTACTAACTTTTAAAAATATATTTAAGTTTACAAGGTAAGCAAAAATATCTTACATTAGTCTTGCCAATTTTTCGTCTGCTTTTCATTTTTTTAAAACGTATTAAAATTAATTAAATCGATTATTTAAAGTCAAATTTTGTCTAAGTCGAAAAGTACTAACATAAAATAAAATAACTCGTGCATTATAAAATTCATTCATTGATAAATCAACACTGAAATTTTCCTTAAAATCAGATAATTCCCTGGTTTTTGATAATTTGTGTTTTTTTTGTTTTTGTTTTTTTTCAATGGGGTTACCTAGCCATGTTTTGTAAAACATGGATTTTCCGGCAACTTTGGCAATACCTATCACATGGTTACTTTTGAAATTGTTGACACCTAATTCAATAAAAAAATATATATATCTTTATTTTTAAAATCAAGTTCTTTCCAGATCTTTGCCACCAGATATTTCCCAAGGGCATTTTCCAATAATAAATGCTCCCATCCCCACCCCACACAAAAAAACATTCTAAAGGGAAAAAGCAGAACTTATAAATGTCCACAAGGAAAATATCTGTAAAAAAACATACACACTCACTAGAAACATTTAGTGTTTTTGTTTTATTTTGTCTTTTGTTCAATGTTTAATGATAACATTATATTATCATCAATAAAGGAGGCGCGTGGTGTAATGGACTCGTCAACCCGAGTTCAAATCCTGGATGAGGCTGTTTGCATTTCACATAGTGCTAATACCTTTGGTAAAGGTATGAATCCAACTATTCTTCCTCCAGTTATGGGTAAATAGTAGAGCAGACATGGCTCTTTAACCAGCCTAGAAGAAAAACTCTGAATTCAAACCTGTTAAACTTGTGTCACATCCTACTCATGCGGAGGGGTTGGTAAATAAAAAATATATATATTATCATCATTAATAATATTAATTAATCGATGAAATATTCATTCATTGTGTGTGTGTGTGTGTGTGTGTGTGTGTGTGTGTGTGTCCCCCAACACACACACACACTTTTTTATAACCTGATTAAATGGCAAAAAACTTTTCAATACTTTAAAGGGGGGGGATAATTTCCTTTTTAAAAAATCCCCCCCACCACCACCACCAAACAACAATTCTTTAATCTTGTCTTCTCCCAAATAGGGGGGGGGTCTCTGTTCTTAACAACACAATTGAAAATTTTATTTCACTACCAAGAGGAGAGTAGAACCCCAAAAATAGAAAAGAGAGGGGGTTGAATTTTTACCTAAGTAAAAATTCTGAAATGGATTATCCATAATTTCCCATATAAACTATATTAGCTGGCGAGGGGGGGGGGCATCAAAAAGTACTAAAGCTCCTGTCTTGATTTGTGCATATGAAAGAAATCGAAAATAATGTATCGGGAACAATTTGACGGATTACTTCAAATAATTTTTTATTTGATCTCATATTCAGAAATATAGACTTTTTATTTTCATTTTCCTTAAATACCATTTTTCCAAGATCGTAAAAAACATCTCTCGAAACCATCACTTTGTAAAACCAAAAACACTATTAGAAATAGTAATAATAAACTCACAAGGAGTGAAATAAATAATAAATAATAATAATAATAATAGATGCTGATAGGTACGCGTCCTGCGACTCTAATGCAAAAAAAAATCTAAAAGGACGCAGTAAAATCATATCCATGCGTCCCAGTGTTTTTTGTTTTTTTCTTCCTTCACCAGTTCAATCCAACTAAATACATTTCAATATTTTCTTAGAAACGAATTACACAGAATAGGTTACAAGGTAGGAGTTAGACGGCTTTAGTTGGGACCCATAAATTTTCCCGGGGACTCGTTCAAAGCAAATATGTGCGTCCCAGGACGCACTAAATCAAAAAGCTATCAGCCTCATTGAATAATAATAGTGTTTATTTCCCTTAGACTTGTCTTGTTTAGTGTTTATCTAGTCTGACACAAGAACGCAATAAATAAGATGAACCAACTTTCTTGCTGGGAGCTCAGTTATTAATGAAAGCAATGTGACCCACCTCGTTATATCTTCTTTGCTTACTAGTAAAATCGACTTTAATAATCACATTAATTTAATGTAATCAGCTAGTAATAGTAATTAAAATTAAGTGACAGGTGCGATTTACAAATGACTGGTAGAATTAGTAGGAAAAAAGGTATCATATGTACTACTATTAAAATTTATATGCAATCCAATAACATGATGCTAAAAATTGCCTCTAGCACTTTTTCACAAGTTTATATATTAAGCAACACCAGGAGAGTTTGTTTTTGTTTTGTTTAAATAAATAAATAACTTAGTCTAAAAGTGAACATACCTTTGCATTACTGACTTGTGTTTACAATTTGTACAAGGAGTTTTAAAAAAAAAGTACATTTTTTTTTCAAATCGGATGATTTTTTAAAGTTTAAAACCTCCAGTGGCAGTAAAGACTTACATTTTTTTAATTACATTATGTACAAGGTGTATCATAAAAGTATCGAAATTGAAGCTGTATTTACCAAGATAAAATGAACAATGAATGGAACTTTAATTTTTTTTCCCAGAATACAAGGTGTGTCAAAAAGTACCAAGTTTAAAAGAAATGAAGAATGAATTGATCGTTATTTTTTTTTTTTTTTCAGAATACAAGGTGTGTTAAAAAGTACAAACAAAAATCTCGATACTTTTTTTGACACCTTGTATGTAAACGTGACACAGCACATCATAGCGAAGTTTCTATTGCTCTAATAGAAACCTCGCTATGATGTGCTGGAATACATTTAATGCTCTTAGAGAATAAATAAAGCAATTTCCAGTCCAAGTTGAAACTGTAAGATAATTTTATGGGGGTGAGAGATTACGTTTGCACCGTGCATCATTTTTTATTTTAAACATCCAAATCCTTAATATAACTGAGAGAATCTATGAAATGCTAAAATCCTCTACTCTTACTAAATAGAAGCATCAATATCATCATGGACCGCTGTTGCAACGGGAACCCAACAGGTCCCCGGATCATCTAGTGTATGCAACAGGAAATGTTTTAGATTTCCGCTCTTATATATATTAAAAAATATAAATAAACAAAATAAAAACCGCTATTTATTTTCATTAGTTCATTGACTTTTAAAATGAATTGCTTAGGTAAGAAATACAGTTAATTTAACAAAAAAGTAAATATTCAACATTTATGTTAACATTTTTAGCAATCAGTATTTATTTATTCAAATATAAAAATAATTTTTTTATTAATTTGTTTAATTTTACTGCCGATATTGCGAATTATCGAACAAGTGCTGTCAAATTTTTAAAAATAAATAAAAATAATGCCCATTTATTTGCTTTTAATTTTATTCATCAAACAAAAATGTTACTGCGATTTTTTTTATACTATCACGTTGTAAAAATATATTTGACTTGAAACTAACGAGAGTATATTCAAAACTAAAGATTTATATTGTTTCATTTATTAATTGATTTAGTTTTTTTGTTTTGTTTATTTTTTGTTTGTTTTTGTTTTGTTTATTTAATATATAAATTTCCTTAAAAACAATCCCACGCCAAAGTTTCTGACAGTGTTTTAAAAAAAAACCTTGTAGGATAGGAGCAGCCGCTTTTAATGGGGACAGATCTAACCTAGAAAAGAAAAGACACTGTCAAAAGTTTAGGAAATGATTATTGTTAGGAGGGAGGGAAACTTTTTCTTTTGTTTTTTTTTGTTTTTTTTTGTTACAAATCAATTATTTTGTTTTTTATTTATTTACCTTCAATAAATGTTGTTGTTTTTTTTATTTAAACTAAACATCAATATTTCATAATAAAATAAAGTAAAATTTGTCTTAAAAGAAAGACATTTTAAAGGCTTTTTGGTGGGGACTATGCAACATGAAAAAAAAAAACTTTAAAGTTTTGTCCTGATATTCTATGGTGATTGTGTTCTGCTAAAATTTGGTCTCATTTTTTTTCTGCTTTAATTAGTTCCTTTTTCATCTTATTTTTTAAAAATTGTTTTCTAAATAGAAAAAAAAAACTAACAACTGAAACCTGATTTTTATTTTTCCAAGCAAAAAAAAAAAAAAAAAAAAAAAACTGATGTATTGGTGGATCTGGGCTGACCTACGTAAAACGAATACTGGACCCAGTTTTTAGACTTTTTCACTTACTTAGCTATTTGTTTAGTATTTTGTCATTTACATTACAACAATTAACACATAATTTTATCAATATTTTATGTCTTTTTTTAAATATATTTCAGTCTTTTTTTTTCTTATTTTTTTTTTTTTTTTTTTTTTTACACACTCACACTATCAGTTTTATAAAAATACAAACTAAAAAAAAAATTATGTCTATTTCTCATCACATTCATTTTTTTTTTTATTTACCTTGTAAACTATTTGTTTTGTTTTTTTTCTTGTTTTTTTTTGGGGGGGGGCAGAACTTAAAGACACTAGTTTTAAACTTGTGGATGGATATTTTTTTTTTCTCTCTCTCTCTCTCTATCCTAGACAGACGAAATTATAAAGCTTAAAATAATGGTTGGAAGGAAGAAGCAAGTTAAATGACAGTCGCAATGCAGTACCTAAGTACAAGATCTCTTCGCTCCTGGGGTAAGGGAACCATGCTTGATCACGTGATCAGGTAACCATAAATCATACTGTAGACAAGCAGCTGAAAAAAAAAAATCTACCCGGTACGGCAGTTTTCCAATTTTTTCTTTCTCTTTCGAAAAAAAAAAAAAAAAAAAAGTTACACTGACAATCTAAAGTTTTACTGTTTACTTTTTTTTTTTTATCTAAAATAAAAAAAAAAATTTTTTATTTTTTTATGTTTTTTTTTTTTTTGCTTTTGTGTTTTTGCTTTTTTTTAATTAATGCAATAATGGCCACGTTATTGAACTTGACAAAGTAAACTTATTTTAAATTGTCATATCTTTAAATTCGAACTATTCCCTGACATTTTGCAACACTTTTTATATTAGGTCCTTTCAGGTATCGATCCTTGAAATTTTAATAGTTTTTACATACATATGTACATAACATATATAAACAACATACACACTCACACATATACACACTATGCATATACATACACATATTTATATTTCATGTTGAAGGGGAGGTCGTGTAAACAAAACAAAAACATTATCGATAACAGTAGAGGATGAAAAAAAATATCAGGCGTATGTTACCTTATTGAACACAACTTTTCCGTAAAATGTAAGATTTAAAACAAAATTAACGGTTGAAAGATTCAGAGTGAACAACGTCTTGGTGATAATTTTGAATACATTCTTCCCTAAAATGTAGGGAAGAGAGGAAAAAACGACGAGAACCAAACTAACTTCCGGTCTTACGGGCTCGTCCAATTCTCTCAACGATGATTGGTTAAAAACATCCGTTGATGACACAATATTTGCCAGACGTAAAAAACATTGAGGGGGGGGGGAGACTTTTTTTTTTTCAATATTTTTTTACATAGTATTATTGACAATCTAAAAAAAATCTTTTTAAACACTAGAACCCACTTTCTGAATCTTGATAAAATTTTGATATTAATTGTCTAAAAATGAAACTATTTTAGATTTTTTTCAAAAGTTTTTTTTTAATAAAAAAAAATCAGTCTTTTATTTTTTGCTATAACTTTTTTTTTTCATTGTCCTGTTGCCATTCTTTCTTTCTTTCTTTCTTTCTTTCTTTCTGACATTGACTTTTTTTTCTATGTTTTTTTTTTTATCATTCATGATTTTCAACTCTAATTTTTTCTATACATAAAAGATGCAAAAAAAGGGGGATTTAAACTTTGCGTTTTTCTGCTATAGCTAATTTCTGTTATATTTCATGCAATTTTTACATAAAGCAAATTCCTTTTGCATTTAAATACACATATTTCCTATTTTAACATCTATTTCTGATAAATTACAGACCTGTTACAACAAACAGCTGGGTTTTTTTCTTTATTTTTAAACTAATCATAAATACATCTAAAAGTAATTTCACTTAAGACTTTTTCTTTTTTTATTTAATAAATTATTAAAACAAAATCAGTATATAAAAATTAGAATTAAATGAAATTTGAAATTTTCATTTTTCTGCACTGTCTTTTTTTTCCTTTTTTTTTTTTTTTTTCTTTTTTCCCTTTTTTTTTTTTTAAATAAAAAAAAATTGCCAATGAGGTGTTGAAGCTGTTAATAATAATGCATCGGCCATACCACTTTAATTCTTTGCTACCTTCTTTCAAATTCATTCATTTTAACACCAACTATTCATCATATCCAGCTAACCAATTTCCTCGGTGCCAGATCTTTTTTTTTTTTTTTTCGGAAATTTTTTTCCCTTAATTGAAAATTAATTCAGATGCACTTAAATGAAATAAGGTAATGTTTTCATTCTGTGTGTATTCCTTTTAACATCATTAAAAAAATATTTCTTTCATTATTTCTCTTTTCCTACCCCCCCCCTCCTTTCTGCCCTTTCTTTTTTTCAATGAATATAAGTGTTTTTCACATGTCAGTTATATGAAAGGATTGGCAATATTCTGGGGCACACCACCACCACCCCCATCACCATTGCAATCATCATCATCATCACTACAGCCATAACCACAACTGCTGCTATATTTGGGAGCCTTGTCTGGTTAGCTTTGGTTGTTGGCACTCAGTGATTCTCTACTACATTAACTTGGTTGGTCCGTATGATATTATCAGTGGTAGTGGAAAATGGTAAAGCCTGGTGCCAACTGCAGCTGACCCTCCAAGACTAGCACAATTATCTTAGCTACTCTGGAGAAAGGTTGATATTTCAAATGGTTGAGTCTGGGTTCTTAAGGAGAGAAAAAAATGTCTAGGGAAAAAAATTGAAAAAAAAAAGAACTGAGCAAAGAGCTTGGAAATAAAAACAAATAAATAAAAATAATATCAAGTCAATATGGAACATATTTGAAGCTTTTTTTCTTTTTTTTTTCTTTTCTTTTCAAACTTGAAAGTTTGCTGATTTGTCAATATGACCCAACAAATTTTATATCTCTAAAATTTTAAATTCAAAATAAATTTTGATTTTTGTTTGAACGATAATGTGTCAGATATTTAGAAACAAAAATGTATTTCTTCTGTTTTGGTATGATTATTAAAACATGACTTTAGAAAAAATATTTTTGCTAATATTCATATCAGAAAATTTCATTTATCTTTATAAATTTGATAGTGTTAATTTCTACAAGATATTTAGTTGAAAAAAAAAAACAATAACATCATTTTTTGTTGTTTTGATGGGTTTTTTTTGTTTTTGGTTTTTTACTGATATTTTTTCCATAAATGATTAAAATTATAATTGAAAGTACAAACAAGATAGACTAATTGACTGAAAGGCATTGCTAATGATTTTACAATAGAAATGTATTAAACATTTTTTTAAAAAAGCATTGTCAGTGATCAGGAATTAATGCACATATTACTAACAGAATAGAGCTATTTTATATACTATGTAAATATCTTGCAAATAATGAATGACTTTAGAGAAATATTTTTCAAAATATTCATATAAAGAAAATTTCATTTATCTTTAAAATTTGATAGGTTTTGTTTGGTTGGTTTTGTTTTACGGCATATCAACCTCAGTGGGTCATTTAATGCCGACAAAGTTTTGAAATAAATTAATTCTTAACGGATACTCAATTTTTTTTTATGAACTGATGTTTTTCTATTTAACCCATAAATGGGACCCTAACAGGTACTACTACTCTGGGTCAGAGTAGACCAGGGAGCAATGGTGATGAAGGGGTACTCCACATTCCCCAAACCTCCAGAACTGGAAGCTCACCATCAGATAGAGTTTAACGTCATACCCAGGACATGAAGACCCTCAGCCAACGCCTTCTAGCACCCATATGATAAAATGGTTTGGGCTTGCCATAAGGGCAATAGGATTGGGGCAATCATATACGTGCTAGGGCTTGTCATGACCAGCCGATCGAAGGGGGCGTCTTCAACCACCCGTCTAGCCCAAGTAAGGGCCAAAGTGGAGTGTTGCATGTCATGGACTGCTCAGCTACCTGGGTTCCATCCTTAAGCATCATGGGTCACTACCCACGGCCAACAGGTGGCCTCATTAGGGGAGTCTTACCCCTCTGCAGAGGTGCAGTCAGTGTATTTTAACACCCCAGCCGATAGGGCGGTAAAATTTGATAGATGGTTCTCAGTCGGTAGAGCATTGGCCTAGGAATCACAAGGTTCCTGGTTCAATACTGGTCCCTGCCAACTCAGCACATGAGTAACACAGATTGGGTAATCTGGGAAGCCGACAGTAGGTGTGGCGCTCCACCTCAGCAAAAACAATCTCTCTGGTCTAGTACTAGAGAAAAGGAAATAGACTCCCTCACTGTCCATCTGATACCAACAATAGGCCACTCTGACAAGTTTATTTACTTATTTGGTTAAAAAGAATAATAATATTAGTTTTTTGTTTGTTTTAAATTTTTTCTTGTTTTTTTTTTTTTTTTTTGGGGGGGGTCATATATGATTCAAATTTTAATTGAATCATATCATAAAGTAAATTTATAAAAAGCTTTCTCCAAACCAACCACTAAACTAATATATATATATATATATATTATATATATATATATATTAAGAAATTTGAAAAAACAAGTGTTCCAAAAATGAGATGAATTTATTTATCGACGCATAAACGTTTCGGTTTCTTTAAATCTTCATCAGGATGTATTAAGGGGTGAAGAAATTGATGGATGTTTTATAGATGACAGGAGATAAAAAATCTTTATAAAATTTTTTTGTTGTGTAACTGTATTTGTTTAGCGTTATATTTTTGAAAGACGAGAGTCACGATCCGCACACGCGAAGATGTCATGTTCCCTTTGTTCTCATAAAATAAGTCCATTAATACTTTTTCTTGTCTTTTGTTGAATGCATTTCTTCGAGTTACGTCACGCGTCATGACATCTTCACGTGTGCGGATCACAACTCGTCTTTCAAAAATATAACGCTGAACAAATACAGTTACACAACAACAAAAATTTTATAAAGATTTTTTATCTCCTGTCATCTATAAAACATCCATCAATTTCTTCACCCCTTAATACATCCCGATGAAAGTTTAAAGAAACCGAAACGTTTAAGCGTCGATAAATAAATTCATCTCATTTTTGGAACACTTGTTTTTTCAAATTTCTTAATATGGTCGGATTTATTTCCATATTTACTCCCATATATAAATATACATATATATATATATATATATATATATATATATATATATATAAATAGATATATGGAGGTGCATGGTGTAATGGTTACCATCATAGAAAATGGACACATTGAGACAAGTTCAAATCCTGCATTTTACATAGTGTTAATACTCTTGGGAAAGGTATGAAGTTGGCAGAGTGGCTTATTATCTGTATCAGCCATACAGCTAGGGAGTCTATCTCCTTTTCGCGCTAGCGCTAGATTAGGGAGATTGCTTTTGCTGATATGAGTAGCCACATCTACTATTAGCCTCCCACTTTACCATGCAAATCCGATTACCCAAAAAAAAGTGCTACTCATGCACCAAGTTGACGAGGACCGGTATCAAACCTAGAACCTTCCGATTCCTTGGATGGTGTTCTACCTACTGAGCTAGAGCAACCCTAGGCAACATTTCTTTCTTTCATAGACACTATTAAACAGGACAGAAATCTCCTGTTGTTGTATATTGAAGATATTTAAAAGAAGGGGAAAACGGAAATAGGATTTTCCAGTTAAATCGAAACAAAGAAAAGACGACAAAAAGACAAAGAGAAATATAAAAATATATATTTAAAAAAGGGGAAAACGGAAGCAAGGCTTTCCGGTCAAAGAAGCAGGGAGAAGATAAAGAAATATATAACAAATGATGTCCGTTATCAGATTAAAAGATAAAGATACGTAGGAGTATCTATCAATATAAAGGCCAGAGGGTTCGAGCCAAGAGGTCAGTCAGACAGCAGACGGAAGACAGAGAACAAGTGAGTGACCGCCGCTCACGGTCACAGCCGATGGGCTGTGAGACGTCACGTAGCCACCCCTTTTCCTCACCATTGCCAGTCATCCCAGTAGTAGTCATTGTCAACCTTCGGTCATTTCTATTGTCAACATTCGCCACCCAAGGAAGAGAAATAAAGTCAAAGTTCCTACTATACCCATGTGTTGTGATTTTCTAAGTCCAACTACTACATTTAAGCTAGTAGACGATATACACGATTTAGAGTAGTGAAGAAGGCCGCTACGCAACACTGTGTAACTATTTTCTTTTTGGGTCAATCTTTTACCATTGGGGTGTAATGTGTTGATGAATTTTCATCTTTACACACACCGCCCTGTCAGCTGCGGTGTTAGAATGCACCAACTGTACCTCTGCAGAGGGGTAAGACTCCCCCAATAGGGCCATCTGTTGGCAGAGGGTGGCGACTCGTGATGCTTAAGGATAGAACCCAGGTGGTTGAGCAGTCCATGACTTGCAATACTCCACTTTAGCCCTTACTTAGGCTAGACAGGTGGTCGGAGTGGTCCCCTCCGATCATTTGGCTGGTCACGTCAAGCCCTATTACCTATATGATTGTCCCGACCCTATTGCCCTTATGGCAAGCCCCAACCCTTTTTATTATATGGATGCTAGAAGGCGGTGGCTGAGGGTCTACATGTCCTGGGAATGACGTTAAACTCTATCTGATGGTGAGGTTCCAGTTTTGGAGGTTTGGTGAATGTGGAGCACCCCTTCATCACCATTGCCCCTTGTTCCACTCTGTACCTGTTAGAGTCCCATCTATGGGTTAAATAGAAAAATGTATTTACAAAAAAAAACTGAGTATCCATTATGACTTTATTTCAAAACTTTATCAGCATTAAATGACCCACTGAGGTTGATATGCCATAAAACAAAATCAACCAATCTTCTTTACACAGTTTTTGTGAGTTCCCCCTTCCAACTTACTCTCATTCTACATATTCCTCCTCCCATATGTCACTGTACAAATAGAACCGGGAACAAATGACTCAATTACCTTCAAACCCCTGAAGATGGCACTTCATCATGCTAAAAGTACTTGGGAAAATCATAGTATATTCATTAACAAATCCCACCCCAATGTTAAAAGATTCCCAAAAGTACTTGGGAAAATTATGGTGTATTTGTAACGTAACAGCTCTCATTTGGAAGGGAGTGATGACGTGTCAATAATAACAATAATAATGCAATACTTATCTCTATTACTATTTTTCTTCAAGAGGCTGGAATCTGGTTGTTGGGCTAGCATTCTTTGCTGTTTGAATCTGGAACAATTTAGGTTTGCTGGAGGATATCTTGCCTTGTGTAATTTATAGTTTTTAATAATTGTGGAGACATGGAATAAATTGCCCACATCTGTTGTAGGCTGCCAGAGCACTGAATCTTTCAAAGCCTCCATGCTTCCTGTAGTCCGCCGACACTATACCTGATGCCACTCTCCACATACATATGCACACATGTGCACACATACATGCATATTACTACTGTAAACTGTTCATGTTCCTGACACTACATTATTCTGTGTACTTGACATGAGACTTTGATGAGTTGTGGTGCACCTGAGCACTGTACACAATAAATTTCCTTATCATAATAACAAAAGGCATTCTTTTCTTCTTTTTTTTTCTCATGAGATGTATTTATTTTATTCCCAAGTTAAAATACCTTGGGTGACAGACTTACATCTAACCCAGCCGCTGCCTCGTTCCAAACTGACCTTACATTCTCTCTGCTCACTTTTCCACACTTTGCCATGTGACATCTCTTGACCAGTAAGAAATCAACAAGTGGCGTTGTGCTGACTCATCCAAAAAACTTTCCATGTTACCTACCTATATTGACTGTATTCCATTGCAGAAGGGTAAGACCCCCACCCCACCAATAAGTGTACTGGGTATGATACTAAACTGTGATGGTGTGGCTCTAGTTCTGGGGAGTGTGGATGTTGGATTATTTTGGTGGTATACTTATTTACTAAGCTTAGCTTAGATGTGGCATAAGGCCAGAAGTATGGGGCGCCCAGTAAGAATCGAACCCACTAACAATGGTCTGCAAAACTAGCTTGCTAACCATTACATCACATGAGGTCCCCGTTATTTACTAAGCTTGGCTTAGATGTGGCACAAGGTCAGAAGTATGGGGCGCCCAGTAAGAATCGAACTCAAAAGGGTCTGATAATCTAGCTTGCTAACCACTATATATCTATAGCTCTGCTGATGAGGCCTAATAGGCCGAAATGTACATACAGAGATTGATTTTTCTCGATTTGTTTAGCCTTAAATTTAATAGGTAATCCCGCCTAATTAATTAATCAATTATTAATTAATTAACTTTCATAAAATTAGGTTCGACTTCATTTAAACACATATTCTCCCAAATATATATATATATATGTGTGTGTGTGTGTGTGTGTGTGTGTGTTATTATTATTTTTGTTAATGAGCAACAGCTTACAAAAGATATGTTGTGTGGTTATTCATTTGTGAATATAAATTATTTAATACTATTTAAAAGGCTTATTTATTTATCTTTCTGAAAGTTCCTTAGAGGATAAGACATAGTTACCGTCGCAAACTCTTGAATTTCTGGCCTTTTCTCATCCTATTATGTTACACATTCATTAATAAATATCACTCCAATTTGCCAATACCCTTGGGAAAAGCTTGAATCTCTCTTTTTCCCTAGCTATACATAAATAGTTGAACAGACTGGGCTCTTTAACCTTGTTACAGTTATAAGAATTGAGTGTGTGGTTCTTATAATATGCTAGAAAGCTCCAGTGTGGGTGAATATATACATAAATGAATCCGAACAAAGACGTACAACATAATAACAATACAGACTTTATTGTCTGAGCACGTGGAACAGGACATACATGACAAGATACAAAACAGATAGGATGATATAAGAATTGGATGTTTGGTTATTATAATATGTTAGAAAGCTCACAGTAACCTTCCGACGTAGGTGAATATATACATAAATGAATCCGAACAAAGACATACAACATAATAACAATACAGACTTTATTGTCTGAGCATGTGGAGAATGACTTGCATGACAAGATACAAACAGATAGGACAAAGCTCCTTTGGAAGTAAGAATATGAGAGTCATGTAGTGAAGTAAAACAGACTCAGCTACAAAATGAGGAGGAGCAAATCACTGTTTATATAGCCTGCATGTGCGAGTCTATTGCTTGTAAAATGTGAGCGTAGGATACTACAAGTCACTTACTGATAGTTGGAGGGGCAAAGCTCCCCATTTAATGGACAGAGACACCACACGTCTAGTCCATCTTTTGTGGATGCTAGACCAAGAGAGAGAGAGAGAGAGTGGGCTTCCTGGACTGAGTTTAAATACCCAGTTAGTAGTGTCACCTAGTGGCGAAACCCTCGTGGTAAGGGAAGATATCCCTTTAGGACACAGGTCCATTTCAGCAGGGGCAGATAATCACTACACAGTGACCGGTCTAGAGGACAGAAAACTCTGAATTCAACCAGCTGTACTCTATTAAAAGATTAACCTTGTGCCACCCCCTGCTCATTGGGTAAATACTTATATATCTTGGCAAGCCCCAACCCCTTTTTATCATATGGGTGCTAGAAGGCGGCGGCTGCGGGTCTACATGTCCTGGGAATGACGTTAAACTCTATCTGATGGTGAGGTTCCATTTCTGGAGGTTTGGGGAATGTGGAGCACCCCTTCATCACCATTGCTCCCTAGTCCACTCTGACCCGGAGTGGTAGTACCTGTTAGGGTCCCATCTATGGGTTAAATAGAAAAATGTGTTCATAAAAAAATTGTATTATCCATTAAGAATTGATTTATTTCAAAACTTTATCGGCATTAAATGACCCACTGAGGTTGATATGTCGTAAAACAACACAAATCAAACCAAACCAAACTTATATATCTATATTATACATAGTATTTTATCTGAGTTCAAATCCTGGGGGAGGTTGTTTTCATTTCACATAGCAGTTACACTTTTGGGAAAGGTATAAATCCAGCTATGGATAAATAGTAGGGCAGACTAGGCTGTTTGAACCTTGGTATGGCAACTACTATAGGAGAAGGAAAACTATGAATTAAAACCTGTTAAACTTGTGTTGTATCCTGTTTGTGTGGAGGGGTTGGGTAAATACATGTATGGTGATTCTATAAGCACATTTTAAGTGTATTAATCTGTATCTGTCTCTATTGAACAAAATTTGGTTGGTTGAATTTTATGGCATGTCAACCCTTGTTAGGTTATTTTATGCTGAAAGTATTTTGTTTTATTCATTCTAGATGAGTATTCAAAATTATTTTTTAAACTCAATTTTTTTAAACTCTTTTTTTCTATTTAACACATAGATGGGACCCTAACAGGTACTACCACCTGGGAGTAATGGTGATGAAGGTGTACTCCACACTCCCCAGAGCTCCAAAATTGGACCTTCTGTAATATACCTCTTTTAAGACATGAGAGAGAGAGACAGATAGATGAGATGAGATGATAGATGATGGTTCTTACCTGTTAACTCTGCTTACTGCTTCTAACTCGGCCGCCATATTCTTCAGGGCTTTCTGTTAAGGGTTAGTTCTTCTTTCTTCTTGGATTGGTCATTTCTTGTTTTTAATAATCAATCAACAAGACTTGGTTGTTTTCTGATAAAGCTTTATTTCACATCTCAGCCCATATTGATTCCACTGCGGGGGAGATGCCGACCCTCAGAGCGAGCTACTTTGAGTCCACTTATTCTGTAATCAGCGTCACATCTGATACTAATTTTCACACGTCTGTAATGGCACATTTTTCAAGGGGTCAAGTAAAAAGGTTATTACCCGTCAATAACTGGTGAATAACTTTCCACTGGACCCCGTCATTTCAAATATTCTAACTACAGGTATGCACATAAATCATAAGCTACTTATGAGATTATTTGGATGCAGTTTAGCATCATACCTAGGATATAAATAAAATTTGTATCAGACAAAGTTTCAGTGTTTTCTGTCAACTTAAAAATATCTGTTTTATTATATTTATGGGGCTATGTTGAGTATGTTTGTACTGTTATCTTGTCCCCAATAAAGCTGGTTCTTTGTTCTTGTGGGCTGGTAAGCTGAAATGGAACTTAAGGAAAGAGACAAAGGCAAGTGATAGTTTTGTGACTTAGGCTTTATTGAACGGAGCATAGTCGGCCATAGCAAGGGGACATGCCCCTGGCCAGGAAAACGACTGCACTCAGTTGCGGCCTAAATTCAAATGGCTGAATTATTCTTTTGGGGATAGGAAGTCAGTCCTTTTTGTCGGACATGCGCAGAGGGTATTTCCAGTCAAAGCCCCATGGGAGTTTTTTTTGTTTTTTTTTTTCGTTTTTTTAAATCCCTACATCTTCATGACTGGTGCATGACTGAAAATGGATATTGTTTGGGGTTTAGAAGTTGAATTCCAGGGACCGATAAAGTTTGAGGAGGGAGTCCCAAATGAATGAACCTTGGACCAATACATGCTTTAGGGCAGGGGTTCTCGTTGAGGAGTTCTCGCAACCCCTAGGGAGTGCGAGCATCATTCCAGGGTGTGCGAGAAGCATCTGTTCAAATTTAGATTAAATTTTTTTCTTTTGTAATTCATATTATTTATATTTTCATTAATTTATTTCAGATTATTATCATTATTTAGAGAGTGAAATAAATATGATCTTTTGATAAAACTGTAGTATGGATTCACATTTTATATTTTTGAACAAAAGTATAAATTGTAGGGGTGTGAGGTCAGAGCAAAACTCTTTTAAGGGGTGAGAGGTCAGAGCAAAACTCTTTTAAGGGGTGTGGGGTCAGAGCAAAACTTTTTTAAGGGGTGCGAGGTCAGAGCAAAACTCTTTTAAGGGGTGAGAGGTCAGAGCAAAACTCTTTTAAGGGGTGCGAGGTCAGAGCAAACTCTTTTAAGGGGTGTGCGAGGTCAGAGCAAAACTCTTTTAAGGGGTGAGAGGTCAGAGCAAAACTCTTTTAAGGGGTGCGAGGTCAGAGCAAAACTCTTTTAAGGGGTGCGAGGTCAGAGCAAAACTTTTTAAGGGGTGCGAGGTCAGAGCAAAACTCTTTTAAGGGGTGCGGGGTCAGAGCAAAACTCTTTAAAGGGGTGCATGGTCAGAGCAAAACTCTTTTAAGGGGTGCGTGGTCAGAGCAAAACTCTTTTAAGGGGTGCGTGTCAGAGCAAAAATCTTTTAAGGGTTGCCAAGGTCAGACAAAAATCTTTAAGGGTTGCCAAGGTCAGACAAAAAAATCTTTTAAGGGGTGCGAGGTCAGAGCAAAAATCTTTTAAGGGTTGCCAAGGTCAGACAAAAATCTTTTAAGGGTTGCCAAGGTCAGACAAAAATCTTTTAAGGGGTGCGAGGTCAGAGCAAAACTCTTTTAAGGGGTGAGAGGTCAGAGCAAAACTCTTTTAAGGGGTGCCGAGGTCAGACAAAAATCTTTTAAGGGGTGCGGGGGTCAGAGCAAAACTCTTTTAAGGGTGCTAGGTCAGAGCAAAACTCTTTTAAGGGGTGCGTGGTCAGAGCAAAAATCTTTTTAGGGGTGAGAGGTCAGAGCAAAACTCTTTTAAGGGGTGCGGGTCAGAGCAAAACTCTTTTAAGGGGTGCTAGGTCAGAGCAAAACTCTTTTAAGGGGTGAGAGGTCGGAGCAAAACTCTTTAAAGGGGTGCGAGGTCGGAGCAAAACTCTTTTAAGGGGTGCTAGGTCAGAGCAAAACTCTTTTAAGGGGTGCGAGGTTAGACAAAAATCTTTTAAGAGGTGCGAGGTCAGAGCAAAACTCTTTTAAGGGGTGCGGGTGTCAGAGCAAAACTCTTTTAAAGGGTGCGAGGTCAGAGCAAAACTCTTTTAAGGGGTGCGGGGTCAGAGCAAAACTCTTTTAAGGGGTGAGAGGTCGGAGCAAAACTCTTTAAAGGGGTGTGGGGGTCAGAGCAAAACACTTTTAAGGGTTGCGGGGGTCAGGGCAAAACTCTTTAAAGGGGTGCGGGGTCAAAGCAAAACTCTTTTAAGGGGTGCTAGGTCAGAGCAAAACTCTTTAAAGGGGTGCGGGGTCAGAGCAAAACTCTTTTAAGGGGTGCTAGGTCAGAGCAAAACTCTTTAAAGGGGTGCGGGGTCAGAGCAAAACTCTTTTAAGGGATGCTAGGTCAGAGCAAAACTCTTTAAAGGGTGCGCGGTCAGAGCAAAACTCTTTTAAGGGTGCGGGGGTCAGAGCAAAAACTCTTTAAAGGGGTGCGGGAGCAAAACTCTTTAAAGGGGTGCGGTCAGAGCAAAACTCTTTAAGGGTTGCGGGGGTCAGAGCAAAACTCTTTAAAGGGGTGCGGGGTCAGAGCAAAACTCTTTTAAGGGGTGCTAGGTCAGCGCAAAACTCTTTAAAGGGGTGCGGGGTCAGAGCAAACTCTTTAAGAAAGGGGTGCGAGGTCAGAGCAAAACTCTTTAATGGGGTGCGGGGTCAGAGCAAAACTCTTTTAAGGGGTGCTAGGTCAGCGCAAAACTCTTTAAAGGGGTGCGGGGTCAGAGCAAAACTCTTTTAAGGGGTGCTAGGTCAGAGCAAAACTCTTTAAAGGGGTGCGAGGTCAGAGCAAAACTCTTTAATGGGGTGCGGGGTCAGAGCAAAACTCTTTTAAGGGGCTAGGTCAGCGCAAAACTCTTTAAAGGGGTGCGGGGTCAGAGCAAAACTCTTTTAAGGGGTGCTAGGTCAGAGCAAAAACTCTTTAAAGGGGTGCGAGGTCAGAGCAAAACTCTTTTAAGGGTTGCGGGGGTCAGAGCAAAACTCTTTAAAGGGGTGCGGGTCAGAGCAAAACTCTTTTAAGGTCAGAGCAAAACTCTTTAAAGGGGTGCGGAGTCAGAGCAAAACTCTTTTAAGGGATGCTAGGTCAGAGCAAAACTCTTTAAAGGGGTGCGGGGTCAGAGCAAAACTCTTTTAAGGGGTGCTAGGTCAGAGCAAAACTCTTTAAAGGGGTGCGAGGTCAGAGCAAAACTCTTTTAAGGGTTGCGGGGGTCAGAGCAAAACTCTTTAAAGGGGTGCGGGGTCAGAGCAAAACTCTTTTAAGGGGTGCTAGGTCAGAGCAAACTCTTTAAAGGGGTGCGGGGTCAGAGCAAAACTCTTTTAAGGGGTGCTAGGTCAGAGCAAAACTCTTTAAAGGGGTGCGAGGTCAGAGCAAAACTCTTTTAAGGGTTGCGGGGGTCAGAGCAAAACTCTTTAAAGGGGTGCAGGGTCAGAGCAAAACTCTTTTAAGGGTTGCGGGGGTCAGAGCAAAACTCTTTAAAGGGGTGCAGGGTCAGAGCAAAACTCTTTTAAGGGGTGCAGGGTCAGAGCAAAACTCTTTTAAGGGGTGCTAGGTCAGAGCAAAACTCTTTAAAGGGGTGCGAGGTCAGAGCCAAACTCTTTTAAGGGTTGCGGGGGTCAGAGCAAAACTCTTTAAAGGGGTGCGGGGTCAGAGCAAAACTCTTTTAAGGGGTGCTAGGTCAGAGCAAAACTCTTTTAAGGGGTGCGAGGTCAGAGCAAAACTCTTTAAAGGGGTGCGAGGTCAGAGCAAACTCTTTTAAGGGATGCTAGGTCAGAGCAAAACTCTTTAAAGGGGTGCTAGGTCAGAGCAAAAACTCTTTTGCTAGGTCAGAGCAAAACTCTTTTAAGGGTTGCGGGGGTCAGAGCAAAACTCTTTAAAGGGGTGCAGGGTCAGAGCAAAACTCTTTTAAGGGGTGCTAGGTCAGAGCAAAACTCTTTTAAAGGGGTGCGGGGTCAGAGCAAAACTCTTTTAAGGGTTGCGGGGCAGAGCAAGGGTCAGAGCAAAACTCTTTTAAGGGGTGCTAGGTCAGAGCAAAACTCTTTTAAGGGGTGCAAGGTCAGAGCAAAACTCTTTTAAGGGGTGCAAGGTCAGAGCAAAACTCTTTTAGGGGGTGCGAGGTCAGAGCAAAATTCTTTTAAGGGGTGCGGGATCAGAGCAAAACTCTTTTAAGGGGTGCGAGGTCAGAGCAAAACTCTTTTAAGGGGTGCAAGGTCAGAGCAAAACTCTTTTAGGGGGTGCGAGGTCAGAGCAAAATTCTTTTAAGGGGTGCGGGATCAGAGCAAAACTCTTTTAAGGGGTGCGAGGTCAGAGCAAAATTCTTTTAAGGGGTGCGGGGTCAGAGCAAAACTCTTTTAAGGGGTGCGAGGTCAGAGCAAAACTCTTTTAAGGGGTGCGAGGTCAGAGCAAAATTCTTTTAAGGGATGCTAGGTCAGAGCAAAACTCTTTAAAGGGGTGCGAGGTCAGAGCAAAACTCTTTTAAGGGATGCTAGGTCAGAGCAAAACTCTTTAAAGGGTTGCGGGGGTCAGAGCAAAACTCTTTAAAGGGGTGCAGGGTCAGAGCAAAACTCTTTTAAGGGGTGCTAGGTCAGAGCAAAACTCTTTAAAGGGGTGCGGGGTCAGAGCAAAACTCTTTTAAGGGTTGCGGGGGTCAGAGCAAAACTCTTTAAAGGGGTGCAGGGTCAGAGCAAAACTCTTTTAAGGGGTGCTAGGTCAGAGCAAAACTCTTTTAAGGGGTGCAAGGTCAGAGCAAAACTCTTTTAAGGGGTGCAAGGTCAGAGCAAAACTCTTTTAGGGGGTTCAGAGCAAAATTCTTTTAAGGGGTGCGGGATCAGAGCAAAACTCTTTTAAGGGGTGCGAGGTCAGAGCAAAACTCTTTTAAGGGGTGCAAGGTCAGAGCAAAACTCTTTTTAGGGGGTGCGAGGTCAGAGCAAAATTCTTTTAAGGGGTGCGGGATCAGAGCAAAACTCTTTTAAGGGGTGCGAGGTCAGAGCAAAATTCTTTTAAGGGGTGCGGGGTCAGAGCAAAACTCTTTTAAGGGGTGCGAGGTCAGAGCAAAACTCTTTTAAGGGGTGCGAGGTCAGAGCAAAATTCTTTTAAGGGGTGCGGGGTCAGAGCAAAACTCTTTTAAGGGGTGCAAGATCAGAGCAAAACTCTTTTAAGGGTGCGAGAATAGAAAAAGGTTGGGAACCACTACTTTAGGGAGTAATGTTCAGTGAGATTTTATTTGGGGGTAATATTGTTTTGAGAGCAGTGTTGAAATACTGACATGTTGTTGGGGTGAGTGAAAGAAACAAAAAAACTTTTTCCGTCCATTGTGAAGCATAAATGGACTCTAAAAGTGCAGACGTAAAATTCTATTTCACTCAGCTGAGCCGAATCGCTTTACAAATTTACAAAATATTTTTCTTCAAAACTTTGTCTTCGTTTGAGGAAACAGATTTCAATCTTTTAAAATATTATCACTATTATGGTGATGTGGTATATGTGTATATATTTTATAAATAGTTAAACCAAACCATCATAAGATTGAATAAGCAATAAAAGAAAGACAAATATTCAAAGAAAGAATAAATAAGCCTTGTATTAAAAACAATAAAAGTAAAAGTATTTACGGTATTCAAAGGGGCTGTAGGCGTTATTTTCGTATTCGCCTGGGGAGTTGTCTGCCCGTTTAGTTTCGCTGGTCCCCGCTAGGAGCCTTTGATATTTAAGCGGCTGTTTTGAACGTCTCTTTCTCTTTTTCCGGTTGCTCGACCTACGAGATACCACTATGGGTTAGACTCTGGTCTACCCCCTTCTTGTTGGGGCTTTGGGCCCCCCCTTACATTACTGTAAGTGATTCATACAGCATGGACTATTCCTAGTCTCATGTCTGTTGCTTTTATGTTTTTCCATTCATGAATGTGTCATTATCCTTACTTATGTATTATCTTTATTTATGTACACCTTGTATTATGTACCCTTTTATCCATGTGCTGTATACGTATTAAATGTTTTGTTTATCAAACCTTTGTCGGAGTTTGTATCTTCAAGATAATATCACTTTTCATCTTACAGGGCTTTTATTTCCCCGTAGTTGTTGGCAAAATTGTCAAACAAAGAAGAACAAACACAAAAGTGAAATGCAGACACTTGTATTACAAAATTTACAAGGGTTACAAAATTTACAAGGGTTTACAAAAATTACAAGGGTTTAACAACAAAAGGGTTTGCAAATTAAATGGAATTCGCGATCAGACTTATCTGTTCTAAGAAGAGTTCTTGGTGTCGTGGTGATAAAGGTGTTCTGTCGTTGATAGGAAAATGGCTCTAAGAAGATTCTCGGGTCGTTTCTCTTTCTTCAGTCAGTATGCTATTATACCAGCCTGAGATAACGTTTGCTGGTATAGTGCCTTAGAAGTGAGCTGGATATGTGGGCCCTGTTCAAGTAGAATATTCAGTTCTTAGTATGCTATTATAACAGCCAGTGACAGTATGCTGAACGAAATAAAGCCTTAGAAAGTTTGTTGAAGTTTTTAGGGAACGGTGATACCAGCGCGACTACCCTTAGTACGTGCTCTGTGATAAGTAAGTCCGTCCCGGACAAGGGCCCACAGACAAGTGTAGGGTTTGATTCTGGCGCCAATATCCCGTTGGCGATTTGTCCCCCTAGTGTCAGGGGAAGATAATTCACATGGAATTTCCGACAAAAGTTACAATAGTAAAAGTAGTTTAATGTATCATGTATAAAGTTCGAGTAGAATATGAAGTAGTAAGAAAGTTCATCAATAGAGAAAGAAAGGGTCACTTATAATAGTCTTTTAGAGAGGTAGAAAGTATATTCTTCAAAGTCGGCAGTGAAATGGATTTTAGATAGACAGAAAGGAGAGGCTTCATTTAAGGATGATCTGTATGAAGCAGCAGGCAAATATCTTCACTGTGACTGGCGTGGAGTAGTTAGGCGGATGTTTTTGAACTTCTTCTTAACTGAATGCAGATTTGTTTATATCATCCAGGTAGGCTCCAAATTCAGTCTTTTTTTAAAAACTTGTTTAGGTGGAAAGCCTCTGATTGGTCCAAAAATACAATTTTTTATTTACCTATATTTTGCACCAATCCCATGCGCAAATGCATATTTTTGTCATCGTTATTTTTGCTTTTGGTGAGTAAGCATCTGGTTTCCTTTATTATTCGTATCACTAAAGGTTGATATGCCATATAATAAACCAGCCAACCAACATTAATTACGGTTACGTACACACATAATGAGAATTTAATAGTATATATTTACAATGTATTCTATACGAAAATAATTCACAATGTTTTTCTATCCTAAAATCTTTTGTAATGTAATTCTAGAGAAAAATATTTTGAATTTCTTAGCACCATTATTGACAGAAAAGTGTTCAGACAGACAAATATTCAAAGAAAGAATAAATAAGCCTTGTATTAAAAACATAAAAGTTACAATAGTAAAGTAGTTCAATGTTCTGTACAAAGTTCAATAGAATATGATGTAGTAAGAAAGTTCATCAATAGAGAAAGAAAGGGTCACTTGTTGTTCTTTTAGAAGTAGAAAGTGTATTTTTCAAGTGCAGTGGGGAAATAGATTTTAGAGAGAGAAAGAAGGCTTGATTTAAGGATGGTCTTTAGGATAGCAGCAGGCAAATATCTTAATGGTGACTGGCATGGATTTCTTGGGTGAATGTTTTTGATCTGATCTCTTAATCGACTCAGCCCTTATATAATATCTAGATAGGCTCAAATTCAGTCTTTTTTAACGTCTTGTTTAAGCGGGAAGGCCTCTGATTGATCCAAAAGTATAACTTTTATTTTTACTTTATACCTGACTGATCCCATGACAAATGCTTATTTTTGTCATTATTATCTTTGCTTTTGATGAATAACTTTCAGTTTCCTTTATTTTATTACGGTTAATTATTAGGTAAAAGCAGCATATCATCGGTGTCTGTGGTGATGGGGGCTTATTTTCATTTGAATTCTAGTTAAAATATTTCATTTGTTTCATTTAAAATGGCAATCTTTTCTGTTTTAAATGTTGAAATTCAAAAACTTTTCTAACTAATTTCTTGGTTAAATGTTGCAGAAACGAGGATTTTTGGTACATTTTAGCAGACGATCTTTGATGCTATTGTAAACTTTCAAAGTGATAATACTTGCAGATAAAACTCCGACAAAGGTTGATAGACAAACATTTTATATACAGCACAAGAATTAACAGGGTACATAATACATAGAGGTGTACATAAACATACATACATAAGTAATATAAATACATGTAAAAGGATAAACATAAAAGCAACAGACATGAGACTAGGAATAGTCCATATGTTGAATCACTTACAGTAATGTAAGGAGAGGGCAAAGCCCCAACAAGAGGGGGGTAGACAGAGTCTAACCCATAGTGGTGTCTCGTAGGTCGAGCAGCAGGGAAAGAGAGAGAGACGTTCAAATCAGCCACTTAAATATCAAAGGCCCCTAGCGGGATCCAGCGAAACTAAACGGGCAGACAACTCCCAGGCGAATACGAAAATAACGCCTACACTATTTCTCAAACAATGGTGGCAAGTAAGAGATGTAATTTTTGGTATCAGTATTTATTATACAACACTCAACTTTCCGCTGTTTGAGAGAATTTGATATTTCATAAAAAGTTAAAAATCAACCAACACTACTGCACATCTGTCAATAATTGAGATTATCATTCATGATTTTTCGGAATAGACATATATGGAGTGGCAAGAGGTTTTATGTTTTTTGGTTTAAAAGGGTAGCTGTAATTATTTGGAGATTGTGCTGAAAGGAAGGAAGGAAAAAAAGAAAGGGAGGTAATTTATGAGGAGTGCATCCCGGTCTCCTGCCTCAGAAATTGCTACCCGGTGACTATTAAAATAACGTCCCCAGCTATGTCATCTCAGATTTTCTTTTATTCATGTTTGTTTAATGTCTTGTTTTTAGTTTAAATAAACAAGAATTACAACAAAAAAGAAGCGACACCCCACAAATACTTTACTTGTAGAAAATATCTATCTATCTATCTATCTATCTATCTATCTATCTCCATTTGTTCATATCTATCTATATTATTTTGTTTATCTATCTCAGTCTATTCCAAACTATATATCCATCTTCATATCTAAACAAGAATTATGACAAATTACCATAAATAAACAAGAATTACGACAAATTTCTATAAATAAACAAGAATTACGACAAATTTCTATAAAAAACAAGAATTACGACAAATTAGATAAATAAATAAGAATTACACCAAAAAAGAGAAGCCCCCCCTCTAAAATACATTTAACGCCCTAAGTTGGTTGTTTTCTTTCAAGTAACACCGACATAGCTGGGGACGTTATTTTGATAGTCACCGGGCAGCAATTCTGAGGCAGGAGACCTGGATGCACTTCCTCATAAATTAACGAAAGAGACAAAGACAAAATGTGGTTTTATCATTTAGGCTTTAGTCACCAGTCATTGCCACCACGCGGCAAGGAAATATTTCCCTGGCCAGTTGTAGTGTCTTGCCTCATTTAAGGCCTAAACTTGAATGGCCGAGATATTTATGGGGGTAGCAAGAGGTTTTGTGTTTTAAGGTTTAAAGGTAGCGGGATATTCTTGGTGCGTGTTCTTAGGTTTTGCTTTCAATCCCATTTCATTAGGCTTTATTCCCGGGACATAGCTACTCATAGGCAAGGGAATTTCTCCCTGGCCAGTAGTGGTGTCTTGTCCCACATAAGGCCTAAGTCTGAATGGTCGAGAGATTCTCTTGGGGGTTGGAAGTAGGTTTTTTTCCCACACATCTCGGCGGTTTTCTTCGGTGAAGACTCATGGGAGTTGTTTATTCTCTTTTTTTTTTCAATTTTAATTTTAATTTTATTTTANATGAAACCATTGGTGACGTTCTGCAGAAAAAACATCTGGAACCCAACAACTCACAAAGACACGGGGTCGCGAGATCGCGCGGCGGGGGGCGGGGGGCTGGGGGGGTGGACAAAGAGAGGAGGAAAAGAAAACACAAGAAAAGGAACCAAAAAGACCGACAAAGGGAGGGAAAAAAATGTGTGAAATTGCGACTAAAAATATAAAATCTAGACAGGAAAGAAATAAGAAAAAAAAGGTGAACAGAAAAAAAAAAACCGAGAAAGGGGCAAAGAAAAGAGAACGCTGGCGAGGGGCGAGAAGAAGAAAACAGGTGAAAACAATAGAGACCAACCACCTAACATTGGTTAATAATAAAACCATCAAAAAAAAATCAAAAAAAACAATAAAAAAAATAAATATCTTGAATAACAAGGTGGTCAGTCCTCTTCTGTTTCACCTGCACTCCACTTCAGTCATAAACACAATCTCTGATGTTCCAAGTCTTTAAGCCAATCCTCTATCCTGTGATACGTTTTAGAATCTGGTGGAGAAACCCTCTCCTAGTTTAGATAATATTAAGAAATAGATTTATGTCAGATCGGCAAGCCACGACTGGCAATCGGTTTCACTGCACGCGGCGCCCTCTTTCCGTTTAGTTTTTTGAACGAAATAATAAAAATATCTGCAGCAAGAGATAACAGTGTAGGATTCCGAATAAAATGATCTAAGTAAATCGAGATCTTGGGTATAATACTAAAAACTACCCACATGACCACAGGGCTGACTGAGTCACAAATCCTCAGAAGACTTTGTTCACCTCCCAATCGGAAGACACCCAGCACACGATATTCCCCAGATGAATATAATCCAGACCGCCTAACTTAGAAGAGATGGGGGGATATTAAGAACCCCTAGAAGACCGAGGACTACGAAAGAACAGACGTTTCAGGAAATAAGGGATTAGTTAAGACCAACTAAAAGTATTGCCAACAATACAAGCACAAACCCTTGCTACTGATAATGCCATAGGCTAATCCCACAGATGGTTTAAAAATATCTAAATCAAAGACATTTATATCTAAACCAATACCCCTGATTTTTTGAATTTGTAAGCTAAATTAAGATTGCAATTTCAAGCTTGATTGTTTCATCCGCAGGCTGCTGTATTGGCGCACCACTGCGACTCAACAAGGCACTGCAGAATAAGCTAGATGGTAGTATGCCAGAGAAGTAGTGATAGTGTGATACCTAAATGGGGCTAAAAACACGTTCAGGATACTGAAGGAACTTCTATTCTTACTAAAGGTTCTGGGTAGGACAAACAAAGACAATACAGATACCAAATATATCCAAATAAGAGGAAGATTTTACTACACTTACGATTATCTTTAAATTAAAGGAAGGATTAAAACAAATGATATTATTAGTAAAATGAATGTTCCTAGAACAGCAGGTGGGTGGTTATTGGAATTTTGGCCCTAAGCGTGGGCAAGAGGGGTCTTTTAAGGAAAGTACAAACGCAATCAGAGCATTAGGGCCTCTAAAAGGCACGATACGAAAGATAATAGGGCCTAAACGAAAAAGTAGAAAAATAATATAATGTAGATAATAGTCAGGGTCTCGGTTGGCCTACCATATGTACTGCAGCAGTGTCCTTGCTGTGTATATAAATCAGGATGGAAAATGTCCACAAGAATGCTGCAGTGATCTTCAACAATTCATGAAAACATAAACACCAGACAAGGAAGCAAAGTCTGTACGGGTCACTAGCCCCCTATCTTCATGACCATCCATAGTGAGAACAAACTAAGAACATGCGGACACTGCTGGAGAAGGGCAAGGACAAACACTCACGAAGTATCAGGGACTCCGTTCTCCTGTGGAAAACCAGCACATGGGTTACTGCCAATGTGCGTTGTCCAGCAAGGGATCCTACCATTGGACCAGACTGGCTGCTGCAGATATGGATCGCCATGCATGCGCAGAAGCGCATCCCAACAGGCCGACAATGGACACAAGGATTTAGAATATAGAAATTCCTGGCTCACAGAATTTGTCATAACATGAAGACCGAGTGCATATGCGAAATTACCTCCTAGTTTACAAATTTAGGTCTAATTCAAACCACCCAAAATTTAACTCACAACCAGTTATTGATGATACATAACTCACATAGACTATGTCACACAAAAAATGCATTCATGTTTATGATAAACATTGTAACATCTAAGGAAGAAATTTTCTTTAAAATTATAAACCATTTTACAAAAACAACACATTCGTCTATAAGGGGTTGAAACATTTATCTCAAAAAGAACGTAGTACAACTTTATAGAAACACATTAGTTTGAGACTATCCGGATATTAAATTACTAGCGGTCATCTTGTCTGAATTGAGTATAAAAATAAAAGATTATTGAAACTGATCAATACAGCTAGTGTGTCACGATGATAATCTCAAAAAGCCAATTCTAGCCCTGCTCCCGATAATCCAAATATAATTTCATCAAACCCCTATTCTGTCAATGTGAATTAAATAAGGAAACCTTGATACCCAAGTAGGGCAGGCTAAATACCGCCCATCCATATTCATGTTCTAAGCCAGAAGTTTTACAGGTTTGAATTCAGAAGTCATCCTGGTCGGTGCGTGACCGGGGACTGTCATCGGTAGCTACAAGTTAAAAAAGAGGGCCCAGATCTGCTCCTCATTACCCATTAGGATGGGACGGGAAGAATTGGAATTCATACCTTTCCCAAGGGGTATTAGGAACACTGTGAAAATGCAAGGACGCTCCATCCAGGAATTGGAAACTCAGGCCTCAAACTGATGTCCGATCCTATGGACTTAGAGTCGAGCCTGCCCTACCCAACGTGCCTTAATGCCATAGGTTAATTGTCCCCAACACCCAATATCTTCTATTGCCTGCGTCCCCTATGGGAACAGAACCCTTAGACCCCCCCCTCTTCTTCGATGCACGCATATGTGCTAGACAGGATCATCCCGTAGTGTTAATCAACCTAGCATCTAGAATCCAGTCCCAGACAGATTTTAAATTCTGGGAGCCTCTGAGGGTGTGGAATGTTATGATGCCCCTAATTCATTGTCAGCTTATTATCCCAGGGTACGCACATCTGGACCATAGGATAATTGAAGTTAAGTCCTGCACCGTAGATGGAAGAGGCAATGTGCCTCCATCATGTGATAACCTTGAACACAAAAAAAAAATAAGTTTTAAAAAGAAATGACCCCGATTCAGAAAATATCAAATTAAACAGGGAGAAATAACAACGTCTTCAGACCAATGAAGAATAAAACCCACACAATAGGTATTGGTGAAAGAGCATGCCATAAAATCCTAACCAATCAACCAAAATCTCCACTTAGACCAATAAATACTAAAGTAACTTGACCTTAACTGGACCAGAGTTATGTTATCTATTATTATACTAAAGCTGAGTTAATCAACTTTTACTTTAATGACATGAAAATTGTACTAGATTATTCCTTACTTTTAAGATTGAATCTGAAAAATATTCTGTTTTAATTGGTTTTAATTAGTCATAATTTGCAATTAAGTCAAAAACCGATCAATCTCTTACTTCACTCTGTGTCTATCACTTTCTTCCCCTCTATGTATCTCTTGACTACCTCCTCATTATATGTTAGTTTCTCTGGAGAGCAGAGAGAGAGTGAGAGATGGGAGAATTTGCAATGTATTTCTATGTTAAATGTCACAACCAGCAACCAGTAGTTTAAATGAGGTCAAACATTCCCTTTCTTAGAAAGGTTACAAAATGATTTTTAAGTTTTCGTCTGGCTGTATTTATTTTGATCTTGCCTACGAAAACACAGGCGTACGATGAACAAAAGGCGAGTGAGCATTGGTGGAGGACGGCTGGAAAAATTGTTGCGGGCAGAAGGACTTGGTCAGGGGACTTTGGCAGCTGGGAGAACATCTTTTTCAGTGGAGAGATCCGGCTGTCCGACCCGATGAATTTCTGTTCACATTATATTATTTCATCTTTGATTCTTTATATATTCTTGTTTTCAAGTTGTTTATTTCTATTATTATTATTATTCTTTGTATTTTTCTTTTATCTATCTTTATTCGTTTTTTTATTATTGGAATAAATAATTGAGAGTTACCTCCTATTTTATGATTACCTCCCCTTTGGAGAACTCTCTTGTAAATACTAGACTATAAACTCTCAGTAAGTGTACCAATTATTTTAAGTAGAAATAAAGCTTTCCAAAGTCTACCTCCCCTATTTTATAATTACCTCCCCTTTGGAGAACTCTCTTGTAAATACTAGACTATATAAACTCTCAGTAAGTGTACCAATTATTTTAAGTAGAATAAAGACCTCCCCTTTTATAATTACCTCCCCTTTGGAGAACTCTCATGTAAATAAGACTATATAAACTCTCAGTAAGTGTACCAATTATTTTAAGTAGAATAAAGCTTTCCAAAGTCTACCTACCCTTTGGAGAACTCTCTTGTAAATACTAGACTATATAAACTCTCAGTAAGTGTACCAATTATTTTAAGTAGAATAAAGCTTTCCAAAGTCTACCTCCCCTATTTTATGATTACCTACCCTTTGGAGAACTCTCTTGTAAATACTAGACTATATAAAATCTCAGTAAGTGTACCAATTATTCTAAGTAGAATAAAGCTTTCCAAAGTCGGTCAGTGTTATCGTTTGTCATTACCATTATATTCTATGCTTTATCAATTTGTTTTATTCTTTAATCATTTTTTTTAATTAATTTTTACCATTATTATTCTTTATTTAGATTGTATTATGAAAAACTGAACAGAGCTGAAGGTGATGAAGTCAAACACAGTTGTCTCCCCCTGGATCAATTCACCTATAAATACTAAAGAATCTTCACCTGAAGTGGACCACAGTTAAGTTATATTAAATAAAGCTTTATTAAAGTAAAAACCTTGTTTGTCTTTTATTACAATTATATATCTTTTTTGGTTAAATCAAACTTAACGGACCTAAATTCCACCATCGTATGTCATTCCACCGAAAGAACAAAAAAAATACCATAAATCAGGGAATTTACCGAATTTAATGAAATTTTCAGTGTTGATATATTAATGAATAAAAGATATAATGCACCAGTTATTTTATTTAAAAACTTTTACATTTTTTAAGGTCAGTTAACTTTGAACCATGTATCTTTGAGAATCTGTATTACGCCTCAAAGATATGTGCTTCAAAGTTAACTGACCTGAAAAAAGTAAAAGTTTTAGAATATGTGGCGTTATTTTCATATTTGCCTGGAGAGTTGTCTGCCCATTTAGTTTCACTGGTTCCCGCTAGGGGCCTTTGATATTTAAGCGGCTGATTTGAACATCTGTTTCTCTTTTTCCTGTTGCTCGACCTACGAGACACTATGGGTTAGACTCTGATCTACACCCTTTCTCTTTGGGGCTTTGGCCCCCCCCCTTACATTACTGTAAGTGATTCATACAGCATGGACTATTCCTAGTCTCATGTCTGTTGCTTTTATGTTTATCCTTTTACATGTAACTTTGTATTACTTATGTATGTATGTTCATGTACACCTCTATGTATTATGTACCCTGTTTATTCTGTGCTGTATATAAAATGTTTTGTCCACCAACCTTTGTCGGAGTTTTATCTTCAAGTATTATCACTTTGAATCTTACAACTGGTGATCCCGATGTGATGAAAACGTTTCGTGAAGGCTTTGTTTTGCATTTGGAACTTTAATCCTTACAAATAAAATAACTAGTGCATTATATATTTTATTCATTAATATATCAATACTGAAAATTTCATTAAATTTGCTTAATTCCCTGATTTTTTTTTTCTTTCATCAGGGTGACATACAATGGTGGAATTTAGGTCTGTTAAGTTTGATTTAACCTTTTTTCTTTCTTTTTTTTTTTTTTTTTCAATCTAATCCATGAGTGTGAGTCAAAAAGTAATGCCATTTTCTTTATTTTATGTGAAGTTTGTTTTTTTTTAATCTGAGGCCTACATTGAGACCCTAATGAGGCTCAGAGCAAGAACCCAACTTGCCAATCAATAATGTCCTCCTTCTGCATGACAATTCTTGACCATACACAAGCTTCAGGCCAAGGGAGAAAATCGCCACATTCGGGAGCACAACTTTACCACATCCTCCATACTCACCAAATTTAGCACTTTCAGACTATCATCTCTTCGGCCTCATGAAAGAGGGTTTGAGAGGCAAACATTATTCCAGTGACGAGGAAGTGAAATCTTGAGTGAAGTGGCTCAAAGAACTGTCAACATAATTTTATGGGGCAGGAATACAGGCTCTCATTCAAAGGTGGAACATTGCTATTGAGAGAAACGGTGACTGTGGAGAAGTAGGGATGTTATCCACATTGGACCAGCTTCATTTTTATGTATGATACATGTTTCTGTAATTTTCACCTTTAGTTGGCTAAATTCCTAGCATTGTGCGTGCGCATTATCTGAAATGAACTTGATTGTTATTAAGAACACATTTTATGATATTTTCATGTTAAAGCATGCAGTTGTATTGTTTTCGAAAAAGTTTCTAAGATTTGTTTATTTCGCATGGAGACTTTTAAAATGGTTACTGGCTTGTTTCAAAGTGAAAGTCAAGGGAGGTTACTCTATTTGCTAGGAATTTAGCCAACTAAAGGTGAAAATTACCCATGTTTCTGTGTTGGTAATTATACATGTCCTAAACAAAATGCCATTACTTTTTGACTTCATATAACAAACTGAAAAAATTATAAAGAATAGATAATTTCCATCAATACTGAAAATCTTCTGTGTCCTGAGTAGGGCACTAAACTGTATCTGATGTTGAGGCTCCAGCTCTTGAGATCTGGTGAGTGTAGGGTGCCCCCTTCATTGCCATTACTCCCAAGTGTACTCTGACCTGGATTGGTAGTGCCAGTTAGAGTTCCAATTAGATAAGTTTGAAATTATGAACCATATGACCTTTAGGCACCCCTTTTTGATCTCGATTAAGAAAGGACATGTTTTTCATTTACACCGTCTATATATGGTTGTTTTAACAGACGATTTTTAGATTATTTTTAAAAATTATAAAACTAACCCCTAATCGCTAACCCTAACCCCTAACAAACAACCATATATTGATGGTGTAAATGAAAAACATGTCCTTTCTTAATTGAGATCAAAAAGGGGTGCCTAAAGGTAATATGGTCCGAAATTATTTGTACTAGCAAGAATACATGCACCTATAATAGCAAGTATTTAAGTTTTAATACAATGAAATATATTAAATTAGAAAGACTAATGAAACTAAATAAGACTGCAGATAAAAGGATTTGAAACAGAGGAGGATATAATTAAAAAAATAGAACAACTTTGAAACTAAATAACTCATTTTATTCTTTACTTTCTAATTTGACTAAATAGTTAAATTAGAAAGTAAAGAATAAAATGACAGTTATTTCTTCTTGTTAATGGATTTCTTTTAAGATTAAACCCCAAGATTTTTGCTCATATTTATCAAAATAAAACCAAACAATTAGAAATCAATAATACCAAGCATATATTTATCAAAAATCAAATTTTTAATAGCAATATGCAAATTAGCCTTCCCATTCATACTGTAAACCGCTATTTTGTTGTATATATAAATACATTTGGATGTTATCAGAATGTAGATATGGCCAATGCCGGAGGTCCAGTGGCTTCGGCCCTGGATCTTTACAAGTTAATAGCGTCGATCCCAGGGGGCTGTCCCCCCAGGCAATACCTGCCCCCTTGATTTAAAGGGGCAGGGTTGGGTTTATTGCCCAGCATCTGAGGTGCCCGCCTTGTGGGGGAATGCCAAAGGGATCGACGCAATTTTTGTTCTTTCCCACCCATGAGCTTCGGCTTGTGGGTGGGCCCACGTTAAAACGAGGCCTTGTGCCCAGCCCATACAAGTGGGGATATGAGGCAATACCTGCCCCCTTGATTTAAAGGGGCAGGGCTGGGTTTATTGCCCAGCACCTGAGGTTTAAATAAAAATGAAAAACATGCAGAATGTGACATAAATAACGAAGGGAATTGTGATTTTATTTTTATTTAAACCTCAATTATTAATAAAATTGTTTTACATTATCAATACTGCTGGCCATATCTACATACTAATAACATGCAATTGTATTTATACATACAACAAAATAGTGGTTTACAGTGTGAACGAGTAGGCTAATTTGCATATTGATATTAAATATTTGATTTTGATAAAAATGTGCTTAGTATTATTGGTTTCTAATTGTTTGGTTTTATCTTTATGAATAAGAGCAAAAATCTCTGGGATAAATCTTAAAAGAAATCCATTAACAAGAAGAAATTAGCTCAGTCAGTAGAGCGTTCGGCTAGAAACCGCAAGGTTCCTAGTTCGATACTGGTCATTGCCAACTCAGCGTATGAGTAGCACAGAGATCTGTGTGGTAAAGTAAGGAGCTGATGGTGGGTGTGGCGCTCCACCTCAGACGCCAAAACAATCTCCTTGGTCTAGCGCTATTGAAAAGGCGATAGACTCCCTCGCTGACTGGCTGATACCGACATTAGGCCGCCCCAACAACTTTACTTTACTTTATTTTAACTAAATAGTTAAATTATGAAAATTTAGCAATGAAAGACAGGAGTGATGGAAGAGTAAGTTTGAGTTGTTCTATTTTTCAATTATACCCCTTCTGTTTCAAATATTTTTATCTGCATTCTTATTTAGTTTCATTAGCGTTTCTAATTTAATATAATATTCTATTACATTAAAAGTTAAATCCCTGCACCCGGAAGGTGCATATATTTGCTAGTTAAAAAAACAAATAATACAAATTATCAAGCCTCATCTCAAAAATTAAAACAAAAAAATCCACAATATTTTTTCGTTCATTCTTCAAGTCCCTGAATAATGATAAAAATGTCTACTGTATATACACAAACTTTGAGTATGTAAATAGTTGCCGAAACCTAGGCCTGGTTAGTATATCACAAATGGTGCGTTCCTCTAATATTAGGATAAATAGAAGGTCTCAGAAAGTTGCATAATATGATACTATATATGATTTTATTAAAGAAGAAAAGTTACATGAGGTCATATAGTAGAATATATATGCTTAGTACTAAATAGGGATCATTGGGTGCAAAAGAATTATATATACTAGCAAATATATGCACCCTCCGGGTGCAAGTATTTAAGTTTTAATGTAATAAAATATTATATTAAATTAGAAAGGCTAATAAAACTAAGTAAGAATGCAGATAAAAAGATATGAAACAGAGGTGGGTATAATCGAAAATTAGAACAACTGAAACTTACTCTTCAATCACCCTCGTCTTTCATTGTTATTTTTTCTAATTTAACTATTTAGTTAAAAGAGGAAGTAAAGAATAAAATTACAGTTATCTTTTCTTGTTAATGGATTTCATTTAAGATTAATTGAAGAGATTTTTGCTTATATTCATTAAAATAAAACCAAACAGTTAGAAACCAATAATACTAAGCATATATTTTTTAAAATTACATTTTTAATATCAATATGCAAATTAGCCTTCCCGTTCACACTGTAAACCGCTATTTGGTTGTATATATAAATACAATTGCATGTTATTAGTATGTAGATATGACCAACAGTAATAATAATGCAAAACAATTTTATTGATAATTGGGGTTTGAATAAAAATGAAATCACGGTGAATGTGACGTAAATAACTAAGGGAACTGTGGCTTGAGTAGTAATATAGTTTCGGTTACAGACAGAAAAACACACAATCTCCATTATAATAATATATATATATATATATATGCATATGAAATAAAATAAAGCGGAATTAACTAACATAAAAAGTAAGAATTGATTAGTTGGTTGGATTTTACGGCATGTCAACCCTTGTTGGGTTATTTTATGCCAAAGACATTTTATTTTATTCTTTCTTGATGGGTATTCAATATTTTTGGATTTTACGGCATGTCAACCCTTGTTGGGTTATTTTATGCCAAACATTTTATTTTATTCTTTCTTGATGGGTATTCAATATTTTTGGATTTTACGGCATGTCAACCCTTGTTGGGTTATTTTATGCCAAAGACATTTTATTTTATTTATTCTTGTTGGGTATTCAATTTTTTAAAAACTTAATTCTTTTTTTTTAACACTTTTTAAAACTCGTTTTTATCTATTTAACCAATAGATGGGACCCTAACAGGTACTACCACTAGGCCAGAGTTGACCTCAGGGTAATGGCAATGAAGGAGTACTTCACACTCCCCAGAGTTCCAGAATTGGAACTTCACCACTAGATGCAGTTTAACATCATACCCAGGACACTACGGCCCTCAGCCACCGCCTTCTAGCTCATATATGATAAAAAGGGTTGGGGATTTGCCGTAAGGGCAATAGGGTCAGGATAATCATATAGGTGCTAGGGCTTGATATGACCAACTGATTGATCAGAGGGGGCCTCTCCAACCACCTCTCTAGCATAAGTAAGGGACAATGTAGTGTTGCGTGTCATGGACTGCACAGCCACCAGGGTTCCATCCAGGGAGATTGTTTTCACATCTGAGATGGAACTTCACACCTACCATCAGCTCCCAACTTGTGGTTCCTTGGCAGATGCTCCACTGACTGATCTATAGGTGCAAATAAATGTATATGTAAGAGAAGTAATATATGTATATTTAAAGTAAAATTGGCAGAGTAGCTTATTGTCAGTATCAGCCAGACAGCAAAGGAGTCTATTCCCTTTTCATTTAGTACAATGATGAAGAACAGTAGTGGGAGGGGATGAGGAAGTTCATACCTTTCCCAAGGGTATTAATCTGAAAGTGAATGTAATAGCATAACTGGAGTTCGAATTCACTTAGTACGATGGTGAAGAACTGTAGTAGGGGGGGAGTTCATACCTTTCCCAAGGGTATTAATCTGAATATGAACGTAATAGTATAACTGGAGTTCAAATTCACTTAGTACGATTGTAAAGAACTGTAGTGGGGTGGGGATGAGGAAGTTCATACCTTTCCCAAGGGTATTAATCTGAATATGAATGTAATAGCACAAGTTCAAACTCACTTACTAGAAAGTAAAACTAAAGTTGGCAGAATGGTCTATTGTCGGTATAAGCCAGACAGCAAGGGAGTCTATCCCCTTTTCACTAGTGGCTAGACCAGGGAGATTGTTTTTACATATGAGGTGGAGTTCCACACCTACCATCAGCTCCCCACTTTACTGCACAGATCCAAGCTGTGCTACTCATGCACTGAGTTTGGCGAGAAGTGATTTTGAAACCAAAACCTCATCTCATTGAAACCAGAAACTTCATCATTCAGATGAAGATCTGAAACCAACAAAGACAAAAATTTTTCGAGTTTAAAATCGACATAACTTGGCGAATTTTTAGAATTGGAAGCTCAAATTTGGGGGATTGTCTAACTTTAACATAGTCCACACCTGTACAAAATTTCAGAAAAATTGAAATGGGTGGGTGACAATTTTATTTTTTTCTAGATGATTTGACATGGATGATTGACATATGCATCTGAATATGCTAAAACTTTGATCTTTTTTTATTACCTAAATTAGGAAGTTTTATTCCACATGTTTTGGCTTTCAATTTAGATGGCACTTATAGTATTTGAGGAACAAATACAATCATCCACCCTACCACAAGAATTATCCATCATATGGAAATCTTCTGTCACTGATAAGATAAAGCAGGGGGTCACTAAACTATGCCTCGTGGGCCTGATCTGGCCCATGAAGGCATTTTATCAGGCCCGTCATCAGTACTTGAATTTGTTTCATACAAAAGAATAACATATGTATGTGAGCAAGCCTTTTCAAAATTGAAATATGTGAAATCAACCCATCGAACGTAATTGTCCATGTGAGATGAACAAGACATGTTGAACACTGTAGGAGAAGCAAGAACGAACTCATAAGTGATGTTCTCCTATGGACACCTACTCATGGACACACCAGTGTAGACCAAACAATGAAACTTATCTTAATTGGTGCTGTGTGGATTTTGGATGCCACACGGAAAACCTGCCAGAGGCGATGACCAATAGGGAGGGTTGGTGAGAAACAATCATGGGAATCCATGCTGATAGTGCAACCTGATGATGAGGATGATGATAGTTTCAAGTCACGGTATTTTTCAGGGAAAATATTGAATTGCAATTAATTAAAATCAATGAGTGAACTCTTATCAACTTTTGAGCTCTGATTTCAAAACACATAAATAGATTTAAAAGATTTTTTTTCACGTTATAACCAGAAGCTAATTTTCAGACAAGATAAAAAAATTATCTTTTACTTTTTAAATGAACAAATAGATTGCTTGATCAATATAACTGTTTTATCTTTGGGAATAATGCAAAAGAGTCAGCCATTTTTTTTTTCATCCCAGATAATAATATAAACACCAAAAGTTGTTTTAAATAGATTTTGTTGTTTGATTCCAATAATGATTTCAAATAACAGCTGACAGCATTTCCTCTTTCCTGTTTTCCAATTTATTTTTTAATTTTAGACATTGCTATCTTTCTTTCTTTTTTCTTTTCTTTTTATTCTTTTTCTTTTTGTAAATTCTTTATTTTTCATTCTTAATAATTCTTGAGGACATTAATTCTATCAAATATTTTTTCTTTTGCAGAAAATTATTTAACATTTTTGACTGGAATAACTTTAGTCTATTTTATCTTTATTCATTTATAGATGAAACACTATCAGTAATTATTACTTGGTTGAGTCAAAGGTTTTGCAATATATTGGTACATGCTAGTTTGCAAGAAATTATTTAGCATTTTATTTAGCCTTGTCAGTCATTATCAGGAAATTATTTAGCATTTTATTAGCCTTGTCAGTCATTATCAGGAAATTATTTAGCATTTTATTTAGCCTTGTCAGTCATTATCAGGAAATTATTTAGCATTTTTATTTAGCCTTGTCAGTCATTATCAGGAAATTATTTAACATTTTATTTAGCCTTGTCAGTCATTTTTGAAAATTATTTAGCATTTTATTTAGCCTTGTCAGTCATTATCAGGAAATTATTTAACATTTTATTTAGCCTGTCAGTCAAAATTATTTAGCATTTTATTTAGCCTTGTCAGTCATTATCAGGAAATTATTTAGCATTTTATTTAGCCTTGTCAGTCATTATCAGGAAATTATTTAGCATTTTATTTAGCCTTGTCAGTCATTATCAGGAAATTATTTAGCATTTTATTTTGTCTTGTCAGTCATTATCAGGAAATTATTTAACATTTTATTTAGCCTTGTCAGTCATTATCAGGAAATTATTTAACATTTTATTTAGCCTTGTCAGTCATTATCAGGAAATTATTTAGCATTTTATTTTGTCTTGTCAGTCATTATCAGGAAATTATTTAGCATTTTATTTTGTCTTGTCAGTCATTATCAGGAAATTATTTAGCATTTTATTTTGTCTTGTCAGTCATTATGGTGACTCATGATGCTTAAGGATGAATCCTGGTGGCTGTGCAGTCCATGACATGCAACACTTCCTTTTAGCCCTTACTTGGGCTAGATGGGCGATCAAAGAGGCCCCCTCCAATCAATTGGCTGGCCACATCAAGCTCAAGCTTCTATATGATTGTCCCAACCCTATTGCCCTTATGGCGAACACCCAACCCTTTTCACCATATATGTGCTAGAAGGCAGTGGCTGAGGGTCTTAGTGTCCTGGGTATGACATTAAACTGTATCTAATGCTGAAGTTCCAATTCTGGAGCTCTGGGGAGTGTGGAGTACCCCTTCATCGCCATTACTCCCAGGTTCACTCTAACCCAGAGTGGTAGTATCAGTTAAGGTTCCATCTATGGGTTAAATAGGAAAAATGTGTTTTAAAAAATTGAATTTAAAAAAAAATTGAATACCCATCAAGAATGAATAAAACAAAACGTCTTCAGCATAAAATGACCCATCAAATGTTTACATGCCATAAAATCCAACCAACAAAACCTACTACAGTATGATGTCTGTTCTTTTCTCTCTTCACTTGACAAACAAATATAAACCAATGAACTGTGTGCAAATTATTTGTATTAGATAGGAATACTTGAAACCATACTTTACTTTACATATCATCATCATCATCTTCATCATCATCATCCATATCTTCTCCCCTTCATCATCATCATCATCACTGCTACTATTACTACTACTACAGTATGATCTCTGTTCCTTCATTATCATCATCATCATCCATATCTTCCCATCATCATCATCATCATCATTCATATCTTCTTCCTATCATCCATATCATCATCATCATCCATATCATCATCATCACATTCATATCTTCTTCCTATCATCATCATCATCATCATCCATATCATCATCATCATCATCCATATCTTTTTCCCATCATCATCATCCATATCTTCTTCCCATCATCATCATCATTATCATCATTTATATCTTCTTCCTATCATCATCATCATCATCATCATCCATATCATCATCATCATTCATATCTTCTTCCTATCATCATCATCATCATCATCCATATCATCATCATCATCATTCATATCTTCTTCCTATCATCATCATCATCATCCATATCATCATCATCCATATCTTCTTCCCATCATCATCATCATCATTCATATCTTCTTCCTATTATCATCATCATCATCATCATCATCATCATCCATATCTTCTTCCTATCATCATCATCATCATCCATATCTTCTTCCCATCATCATCATTATCATCATCTATATCTTCTTCTTCTTATCATCATCATCATCATCATTCATATCTTCTTCCGATCATCATCATTCATATCTTCTTCCTATCATCATCATCATCCATATCATCATCATCATCATCATCATCCATATCTTCTTCCCATCATCATCATCATCCATATCTTCTTCCTATCATCATCATCATCATCCATATCATCATCATCATCCATATCTTCTTCCCATCATCATCATTATCATCATCCATATCTTCTTCCTATTATCATCATCATCATCATCATCATTGATATCTTCTTCCGATCATCATCATTCATATCTTCTTCCCATCATCATCATCATCATCCATATCTTATTCCCATCATCATCATCATCATCATCATCCATATCTTCTTCCCATCATCATCATTATCATCAACCATATCTTCTTCCTATTATCATCATCATCATCATCATCATTCATATCTTCTTCCCATCATCATCATCATCATCATCATCATCACTACTACAACTACAGTATGATCTCTCTTCTTTTGTCTCTTCCCTTGACAAAGGTAAACCAGCATCACACATAATATAACTTAATATATAAGTGTTCAGCCAAAGATGCTAAATAAATTCATTTACAGGTGTCAAGTGACTATAAAAAAAATTTTCTCCCGTTTTTCATACGCCACAAACTTGGCAAATCATTTTTGCTCTGATATATTTGGGGTTTATTGATTGTTTACTAAAATGTCTGCCAACTTTATTAAGTGAGAACAAACCATAAAAGCACAAAAAAAATGGCTGTCACATAAAAAAAAAACAATTCAGTGTGGAGGCTTTTCTTTCATTGATTAGTTTTAATAGAGACCATCTAAACACTGAATCTTTCAAGGCCTCCATGCTTCCTGTAGTCCACCAACACCATACCTGATGCCCCTCTCCACACACATATGCACACATGTGCAAACATATATGTATATTATATAAAGTTTTTTTTTTTATAGTGTGTTTGAAGCATTGATCATAAATCAGCGGGGCCTTATTATTTTTATAGTATTAAAAATATATCTTAAATGATTTCAAAAATTCCCGCAAAACACAACAGCAACACGGGATTTAACGGAATTTGCCGATCTTTGCCGAACTTTTAAATTTCATCAGAAGATTCAACGGAATAATACCACAGTTGATTTTAACAAACACAGATGGAAACTTTTCAACTCTCTGAAGATGGAGTTTGTCCGAAAATATTAAGAGAAAAAAAAAATAAAATAAAATAAATATGTTTTTCAACATAAATTGCATTATTTTGCCTTCCAAAAAAATATCTTATTATATATATGTATATTATTACTGTAAACTGTTCATGCTCCTGACACTAATACATTATTCTGTGTACTAGACACAAGACTTTGATGAGTTGTGGTGCACCTGAGCACTGTACACAATAAATTTAATTATTATTTTTTTAAACCTGTGGTTCTCAAACTTTTTTTTAACCTATCAACCCCCTTTGCCTCTTATTTTTTTTCCCTCACCCCAGCCATTCCACCACTTGTCGGCTGGGGCATTAGAATATACCGACTGCACCTCTCCAGAGAGGTAAGACTCCCCCAATGAGGCTTCCTGTTGGCCATTTG
The DNA here is from genome assembly GCA_023376005.1 of Doryteuthis pealeii. Lineage (NCBI taxonomy): Eukaryota > Metazoa > Mollusca > Cephalopoda > Myopsida > Loliginidae > Doryteuthis > Doryteuthis pealeii. Next base: position 61,005,397 of record CM042162.1, read on the forward strand.
TGGCGACCCGTGATGCTTAGGATGGAACCCAGGTGGTTGAGCAGTCCATGACATGCAACACTACACTTTGGCCCTTACTTAGGCTAGATGGGCGGTCGGGGAGGGCCCTTCTGATCAATCATCTGATCACGTCAGGCCCTAGCACCTATATGATTGCTCCAACTCTATTGCCCTTATGCCAAGCCCCAACCCTTTTTATCATATGGGTGCTAGAAGATGGTGGCTGAGGGATTTCATATCCTGGGTATGACATTAAACTCTATCTGATGGTGAGGTTCCAATTCTGGAGGTTTGGGGAATATGGAGCACCCTTTTATCACCATTGCTCCCTGGTCCACTCTGACCTGTTAGGGTCCCATCTATGGGTTAAATAGAAAAATGTGTTTATAAAAGAAAAAATTAAGTATTCGGGGTTTAAATAACTGTAACTTGGTAAAAATTTTTAGACCAGCAGTTTTATTTTATGGGTTTATTTTTATGGGTTATTTTATTTATGGATAAAAATTCAGTATTTTTAATTAGTTTACTGATCTAGGTTACATATGGAATTGGGTTCTTTTTAGGGTTAGGTTGGGAAAATTTATTAATTTATCTGATTTTAGATTAACCCTACTTTTCTTTTTAAAAACCGTGTTTGTCTTTATATAAAGGTGATAAGGGGATTACCCAACTTTAAATTATTGGACCATATGACCCTTTAGGCACCCCTTTTTGATCTCGATTCAGAAGGACATGTTTTTTTATTTACACCGTCAATATTCAGTTGTTTGTTAGGGGTTAGTTTTATAATTTAAAACAAAAACTCTAAAAATCATCTGTTAACAAACAACCGGATATTGACGGTGTAAATGAAAAACATGTCCTTCTGAATCGAGATCAAAAAGGGGTGCCTAAAGCTCATATGATCCAATTAATCCGACTGTTAATACTTACATGATTATGCTTTATTTTGAAGAACTTCAATTTATTGCAAGTAAGCATATTTAATAATTTAAATCATAATAGTTATATACACTAGTAAATAAACCTTTGTCAGAGAGAGAGAGAGAGAGACAGAGAGAGAGAGGAGTGGATATTCATCCTTAAACAATATCTAAGGTAGGCTGCTACTTGAGAAAGATGGGTGATTTTATAATGTGGTTTTTTTAGTTCTACGGGCTTTAAGCTCGCAGTCATGGTGTAAACCCAATATAATTGGCCCTTCTTTCTTCGTAAGCTGAAAGGAATTTAGGAAGAAGTAAGTGAAGAAAGAGAGGATAAGACTTTATCATTGATCTTTCAACTATTTCAGGAGAATATTTCCCAAGCAAAAATAGGTTGTTTCTCCTTCAACTTCTTGGAGTAAAAAGTGATGAGAGTCCTTTTTGGCACCAAGAATCCACCTCGATACCAGAGATTTCTGAGATCATATGATATTTCCTTTATTTTTGTGACTTTTTTATTTATTTTTTTATATATCAATTTAATTTTGTTTTTATTTATCTTTATTTGGTTTTAATTTTCGTTTTATTAATCACACACAATTTTCACCCCGTTTGTTCTTGGTAATTTTTAAATTTACGACACTTTTTTAAGTGTTAAAGTTTTTTATTCTACTATTACCATAAAAATTTGATAGTTACATGAATATTTCTGCTTTTAGTATTTTGATATGACATAGATTACTGTAGAAATCTAATTGTCAGTAATTACAATTGCAAGTAGAATTGCTCTATGGGCCACTAAAATATCACTGTGGACATCCAATTCAGTATTTTTGTGTGTGGGCCCCTCAGGGTCCATATGGACCCAGGTTGAGAAGCAATGATCTAAACTGTCAATGCTAACCATGAGATTTTGTGAATTTATGACTTAGATCGATATTAAATATTATATATATAATATATATATATATATATATATATTATATATATATCTAATCAGTGGGGGGGGGGTCACAGTCAAGTCTGACTCAAGGCTCCATCGACAGTCCAACCACTCCCAACTGTATCTCACTCCAAAAATCCAATACCCAAAACTATGTCTTCGTCTCGACAACAAAATACAAACTGCCAGTCGTTTCTGCCTGGTCTGTGATAATCAGTCCTTTAAATACACCCCAATTTCACCACATCCGGGCTCTTCACTCATAATTGTCCATGCAGCACGTGCGACACTCGCCAGCACGGCGCGACCACCCACAACCGGGCCACTATGCCATTTCCTACTTCACCGATCGTCCACAGCTCTGACAATCTAAAGGAAGCGGGTTCGACTCTAGGTCAGTTCTACACGCCAGGCAAAGCCTAGCCCACTTCCTTTGAGAATACGGCAAGTCTTCATGCCCGCCACCCTCTCCGTCACACCATGTTGCACGAGGCAGGTCTCCTCTCTCACTACATATACCAACCCCTCTGCATGACCAGGATGTGACACAAGGTCAATTTCTTAAGGGGAGTTCAACAGGTTTGAATTCAGAGTTTTCCTTCTCCTAGACCGGTTGCCTAACTAAGGTTAAAGAGCCCGATCTGCCCTACTATTTACTCATAGCTGGAGGGAGAGTAGGATTCATACCTTTCCCAAAGGTATTAGTGCTAAGTGAAATGCAATTACCACGTCCAGGATTTGAAATCAGGGCGACGAGTCCATTTCTCATGACTTTAACCATTACACCACACGCTTCATCTGTATATATAAAAGAAAGATTCTGTATGTCTGTGTTATATCAAGCTGTTATATAGCCGTCCAGTCTGGCTATATATATAGCAAGAGAGTTCTATAAAATAACAATGAAATTTATTGTATACAATGATCAGGTGCACCACAACTCATCAAAGTCTCATGTATAGTGTCCTACATGCCAAACAAAACCTTACCAGCTTTCTTTGAGAATACAGTACGTCCCCATTTCTGCCACTCACCTTGTGTTCTCTGTCACATATAGTATCTTATTATAATGGAGATTGTGTGTTTTTCTGTCTGTAACCGAAAACTATATTACTACTCAAGTCACAATTTCCTTAGTTATTTACGGCACATTCTCCATGATTCTATTTCTATTTAAACCTCAATTAATAATAAAACTGTTTGACATTATTAATACTGTTGGCCTTACCCTAAATACTAATAACATGCAATTGTATTTATATATACAACAAAATACCAGTTTTCAGAGTAAACGTAAAGCTAATTTGCATATTGATATTTAAAAAACTGATTTTAATAAAAATGTGCTTAGTATTATTGATTTCTAATTGTTTGGTTTTATCTTAATGAATATGAGTAAAAATCTCTTCAATAAATCCTAAAAGAAATTCATTAACAAGAAGAAATAACAGTAATTTTATTCTTTACTTCCTATTTTAACTAAATAGTTAAATTAGGAAAATTTAGCATTGAAAAATGGAAGTGATGAAAGTGTAAGTTTCAGTTGTTCTATTTTCCGATTATACCCCCTCCGTTTCAAATCTTTTTATCTGAATTCTTAATTAGTTTCATTAGCCTTTCTGATTTAATCTAATATTTTATTACATTTAAACTTAAATACTTGCACCTGGAGGTTGCATATATTTGCTAGTATAGAATAATATACTAATGTCAGGAACATGAACAGCATACAGTAATAATATACATGTATATGTTAAGTTTTTAAGGGCTATTCCTTGGCCTTAAAGCAGAAGCGCTTATCCAGTGTAATTATTGGAAATTGGGTTATCTGCCCTCCCTGGAAGTCCGGAGAATAGGGAGAGAGACTGAACCCTGATTCAGCAGAACAGACCCGGCAGGCAAAGGGAGCTGAACTAGCTGACACAAGCAGACAACACAGAACCACAGTGACCTTACTGGACAACAAACCACAGCGACTTTACCAGACAACTACGAGACATTGCTAAGACCAATACAACTAAGATAAGTGTACTATTTGAAACTCTTTGTATTACCTAAAAATATATCCCTGCCAGGAGAAATCCTCTGGCAACTCTTAAAGACATTTACACAATTGTATACACACACACATCATTAACTAATCCCAATAAACTGTTAACCCAATTATAAACTCTATAATTTGCCTTGTCTACTTCCTTTACGACAGAGATACATATTCACCCCAGTATTCCTGTTAGAATTGGATCTTTGATAAAGAGTCCCTCGATGGTGAATCCTTTTGGTTACTAAAGTGTTCTCAGTTACTGGTATAGGGTCCATGCTAATGAATCCTTTTGTTACTCTGGTAATCGTATAAGTCCTTCCTGAGTATTGGTAAAGATCCGCCAATCCTATGTATGTCCGTCCTCAAAGAGTGCAATTTGAATTATGACCAATGTGGGGGGGGGGGGTTAAGTATTCTATCAGGCCAGTAGTATTGCTAGTGATAGGTTGGAAGAGTCAATCACGTGACCTTGGCTAGTCTATAAATCTAGGTGGGTATTTAGAACACATCTTATATCAAATATTCCAATATGTGTGCATGTGCATGCATATGTATGTGGAGGTGGGTATCAGGTATAGTTTTGTTGAATTACAGGAAGCATGGAGGTTTTGAAAAATGCAGTGTTTCAGCAGCCTAAAACAGATGCAGGCAGTTTATTCCATGCCTCAGCAACTCTGAGCATGAAAAAATGGTTCTGAAAGTCATGTGAGCTATGCTGTTTTCTGACTTTTTAGGCATGCCCACGCGTGTTAGAATATAGAGATCAAAAAAATATAAAAGAAAGATTCTGTATATCTGTGTTATATCAAGCTGTTATATAGCCATCTAGTCTGGGTATATACAGGGTGTCCATAAAGTCCCACTACAGGTTGAAAATGTATCAACAAAAATGGCAGTCATGTTGAAGTGGAATAATTTAAAAAATACATCAATATTGAACCTTTAAGAGTTGAACTTTTATATGTTTTTTTTATGAAAAGATTTTATCATTTGTACAATGTGAGTTATTAATATTCAATGGTTATTTCCTAGTTGAGTAACATGAGATTACAGGGTGACCCAGAAAAAACAGAACCCAAATTATTTATTTATTTTCCCATTAAACTAACTAACCCCCCCCCCCTAACCCTAACCCTAACCCCGCCCCCAGTTGAGTAACATAATATTACAGGGTGACCCAGAAAAAACAGAACTCAAATTATTTATTTATTTTCCCATTAAACCCAACCCTAACCCTAACCCTAACCCCGCCCTCCAGTTGAGTAACATAATATTACAGGGTGACCCAGAAAAAACAGAACCCACAAATTTTGTAAAAAAACTTTTAATTTTAATTTTTTTTTAAGTTTAAGTCCAATAAGGGTTAGGGTTTAGGGTTAGGGTTAGGGTTGGGGTTTAGAGTTAATTTAATGGGAAAATAAATAAATAATTTGGGTTCTGTTTTTTCTGTGTCACTCTGTAATACCATGTTACTCAACTAGGAAATAACCTATTCAATTTTAAAACTGTTTCAAGACTTTGTGGACACCCTTGTATATGGCGAGAGAGTTCTATTCTTCTAATGAGAAGATGAGAGGCATTCATATATATGTCTCTCACATATTTAAGTCTTTATCTTATTTGCATGAGTAGCTCGGGCTGGTACTTTTTTGTAGTCTGTTTCTTCATTTCTTCTAACTGGTATGGTTCTGTAGTCTGTGATACATAATTTATGCGGTTGCATAAGATTATTGTCAATCCCCTGTAGCTCTGAGGGGATGACCCCTCTCATATCATGGCCGGGTCCTTCCATGGGAAATTACAGAAGCCTGCCAAATATGTGAAGTCACGTGGGACCTTTTTTGAGTCCCCAGTTTTTAGTTAGACGTCAGGCAGAGCGGTCGGCCATTTTATGCTCTGCCTAAACTGGAACTCACGCGTGCTATGTTAGTTAGAGGATTATGTATATTTAAGGAAATAAAAGTTTGGATGATTAATATGTTCTTGTGGTTGATGAATGTCTTTGTAACAAGACTAAGAAATGACGACCAGCCAGCAAGAACATAAAAGACCAGACCTGAAATCCCCAAGTCAACTCCAGACGCTAGACTTAGAAGATTCCAGACCAAGACAAGATGTTATAAGATTCCAAAGACGGACAGAAGAATAGAGTAAGAAAGAAGTAAAATAAAGAAGTAATGAAGAGGGTATGCAACAGTCTGTAGCTTGACTGGTCTGACTTCATGTTGCCAAGGTTACCATTAGTTCACTCAGAGACAACATGAGGCTTATACAGGGTGTTCAGGATAAATTTGGTAGTTTCATAAGGAAAAAGAAAAAGTGCTTGGTAACTATAATATTTAATGGATTGTAAATAAATTCAACAGGTACAGAAATTACACTACTGTCAACAAGTTTTAATCAAAATAACTACCATTAGCATTTATCACAGCCTCAAATTTTTGACTTCTTCATTTTGGCTTTTGACTCCTTCATTTTGGCTTTTGACTCCTTCATTTTGATTTTTGACTCTTCATTTTGGCTTTTGACTTCTTCATTTTGACTTTTGACTTCTTCATTTTGACTTTTGACTTCTTCATTTTGACTTTTGACTCATTCATTTTGACTTTTGACTCATTCATTTTGACTTTTGACTCATTCATTTTGGCTTTTGACTTCTTCATTTTGGCTTTTGACTCCTTCATTTTGGCTTTTGGCTCCTTCATTTTGACGTCTGACTGCTTCATTTTGACGTTTGACTGCTTCATTTTGACTTTTGACTGCTTCATTTTGGCTTTTGACTTCTTCATTTTGGCTTTTGACTTCTTTATTTTGACTTTTGACTGCTTTATTTTGACTTTTGACTTCTTCATTTTGACTGTCTGAAAAATGTTAATTTTATCTTGATAGTTCCTTCTCAACATTTCAGCATGCGCAGAGTCTCATGCCAAAGACAAGTTTTTCATTTCGCTAAAAGTCAAGTCTCAGGCAACATATGGTGAGTGTTCTCCTGGCCTGTTAGGTGGAAATGTTAGCTTTTTGTTTCGTTGGTTAAATCAGAAGAGATCTTCGTTTGCAGTCAGTAACATCTGTATGTTTGTTTGTGCAATGATTAAGCACAACGTCCTTTTGCCTTCTTCATTTTGACGTTTGCCTTCTTGATTTTGACTTTTGACTGCTTATTTGGCTTTTGACTGCTTCATTTTTGGCTTTTGGCCTTCTTCATTTTGGCTTTTGCTTCTTCATTTTGGCTTTTGACTTCTTCATTTTGACTTGTGACTTCTTCATTTTGACTTTTGACTTTTCATTTTGACTTTTGACTTCTTCATTTTGGCTTTTTGACTGCTTCATTTTGCTTTTGACTTCTTCATTTTGACTTTTGACTCCTTCATTTTGACTTTTGACTTCTTCATTTTGACTTTTGACTTCTTCATTTTGGCTTTTGACTGCTTCATTTTGGCTTTTGACTCTTCATTTTGACTTTTGACTCTTCATTTTGACTTTTGACTTCTTCATTTGACTTTTGACTTCTTCATTTTGACTTTTGCCTCCTTCATTTTGACTTTTTGCTTCTTCATTTTGACTTTTGACTTCTTCATTTTGACTTTTGACTTCTTCATTTTGGCTTTTGACTTCTTCATTTTGACTTTTGATTTTCTTTTGAACATTTTGACTTTTGACTGCTTCATTTTGGCTTTTGACTTCTTCATTTGGGCTTTTGACTTCTTCATTTTGACTTTTAACTTCTTCATTTTGGCTTTTGACTTCTTCATTTTGGCTTTTGACTGCTTCATTTTGGCTTTTGACTTCTTCATTTTGGCTTTTGCCTTCTCCATTTTGACTTTTGCCTTTCTTCATTTTGTTTTTTGACTTCTTCATTTTGACTTTTGACTTCTTCATTTTGACTTTTAACTTCTTCTTTTGGCTTTTGACTTCTTCATTTTTGGCTTTTGACTTCTTTCATTTTGGCTTTTGACTTCTTCATTTTGACTTGTGACTTCTTCATTTTGACTTTTAACTTCTTCATTTTGGCTTTTGACTTTTCTTTTTGCTTTTGACTTCTTCATTTTGACTTTTGACTTCTTCATTTTGACTTTTGACTTCTTCATTTTGACTTTTGCCTTCTTCATTTGACTTTTGACTTCTTCATTTTGACTTTTGACTTCTTCATTTTGGCTTTTGACTTCTTTCATTTTGACTTTGACTGCTTCATTTTGGCTTTTGACTTCTTCATTTTTGGCTTTTGATTTTGACTTTTGACATTTTGACTTTTGACTCTTCATTTTGAATTTTGTTTTGACTTTTTGACTTTTCTACTTTTGTTCATTTTGACTTTTAACTTCTTCTTTTCATTTTGACTGCTTCATTTTGACTTTTAACTTCTTCATTTTGACTTTTGACTTCTTCATTTTGACTTTTAACTTCTTCATTTTGACTTTTGACTTCTTCATTTTGACCTTTGACTTCTTCATTTTGACTTTTGCCTTCTTCATTTTGACTTTTGACTGCTTCATTTTGGCTTTTGACTGCTTCATTTTGACTTTTGACTCCTGCATTTTGACTTTTGACTTCTTCATTTTGGCTTTTGACACCTTCATTTTGACGTTTGACTGCTTCATTTTTGACTTTTGACTCCTTCATTTTGACTTTGGACTCCTTCTTTTGACTTTTGACTTTTTTCTTTGTTTTGATTTTGACTTTTGACTTCTTCATTTTGACTTTGACTTCTTCATTTTGACTTTTTTTTTTAACTTCTTCATTTTGACTTTTGACTTCTTCATTTTGACTTTTAACTTCTTCATTTTGACTTTTGACTTTCTTCATTTTGACTTTTCTTTCATTTTGACTTTTACTTCTTCATTTGCTTTTGACTGCTTCATTTTGGCTTTTGACTGCTTCATTTTGACTTTTAACTTCTTCATTTTGACTTTGACTTCTTCATTTTTGACTTTTAACTTCTTCATTTTGACTTTTGACTTCTTCATTTTGACCTTTGACTTCTTCATTTTGATTTTGCCTTCTTCATTTGACTTTTGACTGCTTCATTTTGGCTTTTGACTGCTTCATTTTGACTTTTGACTCCTTTTGACTTGCTTCATTTTGGCTTTTGACACCTTCATTTTGACGTTTGACTGCTTCATTTTGACTTTTGACTTCTTCATTTTGACTTTTGCCTTCTTCATTTTGACTTTTGACTGCTTCATTTTGGCTTTTGACTGCTTCATTTTGACTTTTGACTCCTTCATTTTGACTTTTGATTGCTTCATTTTGGCTTTTGACACCTTCATTTTGACGTTTGACTGCTTCATTTTGACTTTTGACTTCTTCATTTTGACTTTTAACTTCTTCATTTTGGCTTTTGACTTCTTCATTTTGACTTTTGACTTCTTCATTTTGACTTTTGACTTCTTCATTTTGGCTTTTGACTTCTTCATTTTGACTTTGGCCTTCTTCATTTTTGACTTTTAACTTCTTCATTTTGACTTTTGACTTCTTCATTTTGACTTTTACTTCTTCATTTTGACTTTGACTTCTTCATTTTGACTTTTGCCTTCTTCATTTTGACTTTTAACTTCTTCATTTTGGCTTTTGACTGCTTCATTTTGGCTTTTGACTGCTTCATTTGACTTTTAACTTCTCATTTTGACTTTTGACTTCTTCATTTTGACTTTTAACTTCTTCATTTTGACTTTTGACTTTTCATTTTGACCTTTGACTTCTTCATTTTGACTTTTGCCTTCTTCATTTTGACTTTTGACTGCTTCATTTTGGCTTTTGACTGCTTCATTTTGACTTTTGACTCCTGCATTTTGACTTTTGATTGCTTCATTTTGGCTTTTGACACCTTCATTTTGACGTTTGACTGCTTCATTTTGACTTTTGACTCCTTCATTTTGACTTTGGACTCCTTCATTTTGACTTTTGACTTCTTCATTTTGACCTTTGACTACTTCAATTTGACTTTTGACTTTTCATTTTGACTTTTGACTTCTTCATTTTGACTTTTGTTTTGGCTTTGACTCTTCATTTTGACTTTTAACTTCTTCATTTTGACTTTTAACTTCCTTCATTTTGACTTTTAACTTCTTCATTTGACTTTTGACTTTCTTCATTTTGACTTTTGACTTCTTCATTTTGACTTTGACTTCTCTTTTGACTTGCCTTCTTCATTTTGACTTTTGATGCTTCATTTTGGGCTTTTTGACTGCTTCATTTTGACTTTTTGACTCCTTCATTTTGACTTTTGATTGCTTCATTTTGGCTTTTTGACACCTTCATTTTGACGTTTGACTGCTTCATTTTGACTTTTGACTTCTTCAATTTGACTTTTAACTTCTTCATTTTGGCTTTGACTTCTTCATTTGACTTTTGACTTCTTCATTTTGACTTTTGACTTCTTCATTTGGCTTTTGACTTCTTCATTTTGACTTTGCTTCTTTTTTGACTTTTGACTTCTTCATTTTGACTTTTGACTTCTTCATTTTGCTTTTGACTTCTTCATTTTTGACTTTTGACTGCTTCATTTTGGCTTTGACTTCTTCATTTTGGCTTTTGACTTCTTCATTTTGACTTTTGACTTCTTCATTTTGGGCTTTTGACTTCTTCATTTTGGCTTTTGACTGCTTTCATTTTGACTTTTAACTTCTTCATTTTGACTTTTGACTTCTTCATTTTGACTTTTGGCTTCTTCAATTTGACTTTTGACTTTCATTTGGACTTTTGTTTACTTCTACAATTCTTATTTTTGACTTTTGACTTCTTCATTTTTGATTTTTTGACTTGCTTTCATTTTGATTTTGACTTCTTCATTTTGACTTTTGACTTGCTTCATTTTTTTGGCTTTTGACTCTTCATTTTGAGTTTGACTCTTATTTTGACTTTGACTCTTCATTTTGACTTTTGACTCCTTCATTTTGACTTTGACTTCTTTCATTTTGACCTTGACTACTTCATTTTGTCTTTTGACTTCTTCATTTGACTTTTGACTTCTTCATTTTGCTTTTGACTTCTTCATTTTGCTTTTGACTTCTTCATTTTGGCTTTTACTGCTTCATTTTGGCTTTGACTTCTTCATTTTGACTTTTGGCTTCTGCTTTCATTTTGGCTTTTGCTTCTTCATTTTGACTGTCTGAAAAATGTAATTTTAATTTTATCTTGATAGTCCTTCTCAACATTTAGCATGCGCAGTCTCATGCCAAAGACAAGTTTTTCATTTCGCTAAAAGTCAATCTCAGCACTATTGGTGAGTGTTCTCCTGGCCTGTTAGGTGGAATGTTGCTTTTGTTTTTGTTGTAAATCAGAAGAGATCTTGTTTGCAGTCATGTACATTGTATGTTTGTTTGTGCAATGATTAGCACCGTCTTTTTGCTTCTTCATTTTGACGTTTGCTTCTTCCTTGACTTTTGATCTTTTTTGATTTTCTTCTTCATTTGTTTTGACTTCTTCATTTTGGATTTGTTTCTTCATTTGACTTTGACTTTCATTTTGGCTTTTGATTCTTCATTTGACTTTTGACTGCTTCATTTTGGCTTTTGATTCTTTTTGGCTTTTGATTTCTTCATTTGACTTTTGACTTTCTCATTTTGGCTTTTTGATTTCTTCATTTTGACTTTTGACTTTTCATTTTGACTTGTGACTCTCTCATTTGGCTTTTGATTTCTTCATTTTGACTTTTGACTCTTCATTTTGGCTTTTGACTTCATTTTGGCTTTTGATTCTTCATTTTGACTTGTGACTTCTTCATTTTGCTTTTGACTTCTTCATTTTTGACTTTTGACTTCTTCATTTTGACTTTGACTATTTTCATTTGGCTTTTGATTCTTCATTTTAAACTTTGACTGCTTCATTTTGAGCTTTGATTTTCTTCATTTTTGACTTTTGACTTCTTCTTTTGACTTTGACTCCTTCATTTTGACTTTGGACTCCTTCATTTTGACTTTTGACTTCTTCATTTTGCTTTTTGTCTCCTTCATTTTTGGCTTTTGCCTTCTTTCATTTTGACTGTCTTGAAAAATGTTAATTTTAATTTTATTCTTTGTTGTGAGGTGTGGTTTTGTGTTCTTGTTACAGTAGTATTTATTCGTGCTTAATCTTAGCACTGGGTTCGGCTTCTCGTAACTAACTCCCTTAGTCCCCTAAGTGTCTCTTATATATGTCCTGCAGTAATACACATATTAAATGAGATAACACGCCATTGGCTATCTCACTACACTCTCCTGAAACGGAGAGTTTTATTCCCCTCGTTGATCTATTGCTTCTCTAAATATCCTTGGGGTGTTCTTCGTAATGGTGACCGCGTCTCTCATTTCATCACTACTGGATCCTGGTATGGCACCTCGGAATCCGACTCGCTTTCATCTATGGGTTCAATAACGTTCCCCCATATTGGTTTATATCCTGNAAAGGAGCAGAGATTCTGTATGTTTGTTTGTGCAATGATTAAGCACACGTCCTTTTATAATGAGAAATTGATGGAGACCAGCAAAGATCAAAGTTCAATAAAGCCCACACCCTATTTTTGTCTGAGAGAGGATTAAAAAATCTTTTCACCATTCATTTTTCATAAGAAAATCTAGTATTATCTGCATTATTCGGACTATTGTCCTCATCTTCATTGTTATTTGTACAACGTTTCGGCCGATATGCCCTCCGGCCTTCTTCAGGTATTTCTTGTCAGACTCAGGAACCTTCTTGGACTCAGGAACCTTCTTTTCAAACTTGGGAACTTTCTTGTTGTAATCGGGAGCCATCACGGAACTTTGAACCTAACCCTTTATTTAGTCCACAGGGGTATCCTGTTCTCATTCCGCTAACCATAGCTGGGGTAGGAGTTGTGTTAATTATTTTTCTAACTGCCTTCACTCAGGATTGAACTCGGGTTCCAGAGATAATTGTCACTTAGAACTGTCTTAACCTAACTACCTTATCCACTAGGCCATGTGTCCAATTGAAAAAGGCCGGAGGGCATATCGGCCGAAACATTGTACAAATAACAATGAAGATGGGGACAATAGTCCGAATAACGCAGATAATACTAATCTTCAAGCCTCATCTCAAACATTCAGAGAAATAGTAAGAAAATCTAAATAAGAATATAAAAAGGGTATAAATCAATGATATATCTTTAAAGATTAATTTTTAAAAACTGATTAAAAAATAAAACAAGGATAAAACATAATAAAAAGCAAATAAAAGAAATACAAACAAGAAGAATAATATAAATGAAGAAATTAAAATAAAGAATATATAAAGAAAAAAGATGATAAAACAAATATATAGAAAAATAATTTTAGTAATCTATATCTATATATAAATATATATATATATATAAGATAGATGTGAGGTATCCAAAACTTCGTAGTGAGGGATGATTCTATATGTGATTTCTAAGACACACTGTATTATTATTGTATGATACAGTGAATCTTTAAATCACTAAAAAGAGCTCAATGTATAATAAACTTTTTAGATTATATAAAGAGCAATATTTATCTTAGAAAGGAAGGAAAAACTCAACACCATAATTCCATAATAAATCTATTTCGACCAAAATTGGGGCCTATATAAATCTAAGTTGATTTGATATAGCTCCCCAAAATTCTGTCTCATCAGATGGAAGATCAGGTTATTTGAATTGCATAACTGAAAAATTTTACTTCTCAAAAAATAAAAAATAAAAATATATCTATATCTATATATAAATGTAAATATAAATAAGAGATTTATTTTTAACTTTTAAATCCTCGG